>OU015748.1:76173660-76222951 GCA_907169655.1 Acomys percivali | reverse complement strand
GAAGGAAGGAAGGAAGGAAGGAAGGAAGGAAGGAAGGAAGGAAGGAATTCTAGTTTCCACTGTTTTGGGTTTGAAAAATGAGAATATATGGGGTATCCTTATATTTCCTTCTTTCATTCTTTCCTTCCTTCCTTCCCTCCTTCCTTGTTTGCTTTTTCTTCCCCCTCCATTTCTCTTTTTTCTCCTCACCTATATTTTTACACATCTATCATTTCTGTCTCTCTATCTATTATCTAGTTAGATATCTACCTGCCAGCCATCATCATACATATAGATATGAGACTAGATAGGAAAGAGGACAGGGAGACACATTTTAATTGCTTCACATGATTACCAAGGCTGGGGAGCTACTTATCTTCTCTCTATAAACTAGAGAAACATGTGTGTGACTTAGTTCTAACCTGAAGGTTCTGAGAACTAGAAAAAATAAAGATGTGAGTCTGAGACCAGTAGTGAAACAAGATGAGGTAACACAGCCCAGCTCAGTCATACAGACAGTTCCACATTCTCAATCATACTGACCTTGTCTTCAGATCTCTGTCCCTCTTTTGTCCACAGGGAAAACATCCCAAGCTCACCATTTATTCACATTGAACTTGACTCCTGGCTAGACTAGGGAAGCCACTAATACTCCTCACAAACATGATTATGACTGTGTAGTTTCCTTTCAAATGTAATTTTTATTGTAACAGCAGGTTTATCAATAACAAAATAACGATAGCAGGAATCCGTGAATAAGTCTATTTCATAAATGGAAAATTAGAGAGACAGAGGTAAGGCAATGTGTTCAATATTATATGATCAGTAAGTAAAAACAAAATCTAATTCAGACAAATATCTACCTCCAAAATTATTGTAGTTTTATTATAACAGAGTATACTCTGCTGGCAAAGAATTCATAAAAAATTGCCCACAGCATAAAGATTGCAATTTCAGTATCAATTTCTTCAGTAAGTCCTAAATAATATCAACCAAGTGTGGCTATCAACACACTTAATGTGGAATCCAAAGCAATCTTAACTCTCCAAAGTGTCTGTGCCATGTTTGGACATTTGTTTTAAGTACTGTCTCTGAATGTCATCAGATTCTTAAACTGGTTGTGCTACTGTAAAAGAATGCACTGTGAGTTTTTGAAATATTTACAGAGATGTAAAGTTTACAAAGAGGTTGGTAGAAGATGTGTATAATGTTGTACTGATATTCTCATTCATCGATGGGATCCTACTGAAGGGAGAGTTGATCAATCCTTGCTTCTTCTTGCCTTTACATAGATTTTTCTTGTATTATTAATTGTCATGTGACAAAAAAACTTAATCTACAATTTCTTCCATAGATTCACTATTCCTTTTATTAAAATGTTCTTCACTTTACATCCCAATTATAACCCCCATCTTTGTCACCTCTCAGGCCCACCCTCCCTCCCTCATCCCCCTCCCCGCTCCCCTGTTCCTCAGAAAGGGTGAGCCCTCCTCCACTGTCATCTGACCTCAGCCTATCAAGTCTCATCTGGGCTGCCTGCATGCTCTTCCTCTGTGGCTTGGCATGGATGCCCTGCCAAGAGGAAGTGATCACTGAGTGGACACCAGAGTCCATGTCAGAGGTAGACCCTAGTGGGCATATTTTGGGACTCACAAGGAGACTGTGCTTCTTATCTATTACATCTACACCATGCATGGTCCTTGGTTGGTGCATCAGTCACTGCAAGCCTCCCCAAGAACAGATTTCATCATCTGCTTTGATCCCCAGCTGGGTGGAGTATTTCAGAGGACCTCTATAGTAGGCTCCTATCCTGTTACTTCTCTTCAACCACTACCAGTGTCTCTTCTATTTGCCTTTCTGAATGAGAATTAAGCATCACCCCTAGGATCTTCATTATATAGCTTCTTTAGATCTGTGTGTAATAGCGTGGTTATCCTGTATTGTGTGGCTAAGATCCACTTATACGTGAATATATACCATGAGGGTCTTTCTGAGTCTGAGCCTACTCAGGATGATCATTTCCCGTTCCATCCATTTGCCTGAAAATTTCAAGATTCCCTTGTTTTTAAAAAGCTGAGTAATATCCCATTGTGTAAATGTACCACAGTTTCTTTATCCATTCTTTGGAAACAATCTGGATTGTTTCCAGATTCTATTACCCATAAAGCTGGTATGAACATAGCTGAGTAAATATCCTTGTGTGGCTCAGTGGTTATGAGCACTGCTTTCAAAGGTCCAGAATTCAATTCTCAGCAACCATATGATCCCTTCTAGCTTGTAGGTGTACGTACAGGCAGAACACTACATACATTATTCTTAAAGATAGGGAATATTGTGACTCTTCTTTGTATATCTTAAAACACAGTAACAGGTCCAACAATATGGTTCAATAGGTAAAAGCATTTTATATCCAAGCCTACTGTGCTTAGTTCACTCCCCAGAAAACACACACACACACACAGAGAGATGAGGCAATATGCATCTGTAATCTTAAGATGCATACAGTGAGATGAGGGGCATTTGGTGAAATAGAAGCTTTTGGCCCAACTATATTGGAAAATACAGACACGAAAAGACACGAACAAGGGACCCTGCCTCTACAATACACATATACAGACAATAATAATTCAATATACATAAAGTATAATATAATCAATATGATACATGAAGTAATTTCAAAAACAAATAAATGAAAATCAAGAGCAAAACATAGTATCAGCAATGTTCAGTGTTTGGCATTAATAATCAAGAATTTAAATAACTCAACCCAACAAAATCTGCATTGGAATCTTCCCCTTCATTATGGTTCCAGCATAAGACCTTCCACAGAAGAAAGAATGAATACCCATTTGCAGAATTGTCTTCTCTTTATTTTACTCTGACGTTTTAGGTTAAAGTTATTCAGGGGCTTAAAAGTTGGCTCAACCAGTTAAAATACTTGTTATAAAAGCAAAAAGGGTGGCAGCACAGGGCCACAGGGTTAGAAAGATGAGGTCTTCATCTCATCTTGTATCTGATTGTATCTGATTGTATCTGATCCACAGAACATCAGTGACTGCATAGCTACCAAAGGACCATATTGAGAGCTCCAAAAAACAGTGCTGGTGTTTCCCAGAGAGAAGGAAATCCTGTCATGTGGCTTGTCCATGCCCTCCTGCTGCAAGACCATGGGACCACACTCAGATAAGCTCCCAGGGACCCAGTGCCACTGCCGTTGCTGCTGCCTCTGCTTTTCAGGTCAAGGAGATGGCATTTGAAGAGGGAGTGCTGTTGAGTCAAGCCTGACTGAGGACTGCACTGCCCACACCACAGGCCTCATGGACCTCCTCTCATGGGCTGGGGCCTCCTCAGTGCCAAGAGCTGGATCATGCAGAGGTGGATACTAGGGGCAGCACTGAGGTGGGGGCCCATGGTGGATGGAGCAAGCTATGGAACCAGAGACTCGGGAGGTGCAAATCAACAGAGTGACAAGTTCCCTGGGACAAGAAGCTGTGCTGGGCCAATATCAATGGTTTCTGGCAGCAACTCAATGAAGACTTTGAAGGGCCTCTACTTGCCACCTGTTTGATGGCTCACAAGATCCAGTAGGGGGCCATCCAGGCTTTGATAGCCAGCAACAATCTGGCCAATTGAATAGGAGCAGGAGAGCTAGCTCTGAGTACACAAGAACAGGAGAGCTAGCCCTGAAGATGCAGGAGCTGGAGAGCTGGCCTGCCCTGAAGACATGGGAGTGGGTAAGCTGGCCCTGCCCTAATGACAGGGGAGAAGGAGAGTGGGCCCTGCCCTGATGACACAGAGTGAGAGAGCAGACCCTGATCTAGGCCTCTGAGTGGACCTCACCCCAACATCTACCCCATGTATGACCTGCTGGAACACATGAAGGGGCTGGACCTGCAGATTCAAAGATTAAGAATCTCCTTGACACAGGGTAACAACAGGATATCCAACAGCAGTCCCAGTGAGGATCAGGTAATGACAGTGTATGCCTCAGACTATACCCATGACTCATAGCAATGAACATTTGAAAGTAAACATATGTGGACAAAAGGCTATACTGCGTGATACTCTACAGCTTCTGTGACAAGATATTTTTGTTTGTCTGTTTGTTTTATTTTACTCATGAGATGGATTTTGGTGCATGACATGTAAATCATAGACATTCAATAAAAGTACAAACAAAAGCATAAGGACCTGGATTAAATCCCAAGAATGTATATGGGCACACATATTCAAACACACACACACACACACACACACACACACACTCACGCACGCATGCACACACACACACATACCTGTACACCCATTCACATGTACACACAATAGTTATGGTAACACATGTTTATAATCTCATTCCTGTAAGAGGTGCAGACATGCAAATTCCCAGTGCTACCTGCTCTTCTGGCCTATTTGGGACATTTCAGGCCACTGACAGATCTAGCCTCCCCCAAGAGTACTCAGCTTCCAAAGATGACATGTAAGGTCATTCTCTGGTTTCCACATCTAGGTACATATGCCTACACCTGCACACACATACACATGCTAAGTACATCCACAGATACATACTCACACACCAAAAATCAAAACACAAAATACAGGTTTTCTAGAATTTAGACCCAACAGTGAATACTATTTCCATCATGTCTAATGGTGGGATGAACAAAAGGTCTCCAGGGCATCACTGATCTTAATTTCTAGAAGCTGCATACATGTTCTCATCCATGGTTAGAAGTAGTATACAGATAAGTCAGAGGATTGGACATAAATCACAATCTTCAAGGTGCAGATGACCACAGTGTGACAAGGACCCAATAAGAAAGATGAAGCGTTCCAACTCACAATAAGATGAAAGAAGGTTAGTTGGACAAATCTGTGAAAAGGCTATAGCAGAGAGGGTTTCTACAAGGCACAGAAGCAAGAAATAGGGTTCTTCCTTGGGTCTTCACAAGACACTAGCCAGGTCAACACTTGGCCTGAGCAGCTCAGCCTGATTGTAGTCAGCTGAGCTTGGCATTCTATCCTGCATTTTTCTTTTTTTCAGCTACTCTTGTTGACATGATTTGTCAAAACAGCAACAGGAAACTGATGTACTTTTGTTCCTCATCTTGCCATTGTCCCTAAAGAGGTAATGAAGGTTGAATAATTCTTAGAAAGACTTGAACTCCAGTTCACCAGCGATTTCAGCTCCCAGCATGCCATAGACCTCAACTCTTGATATGCCACAGATTTCCAGATACCATCATACCACAGATAACAAATTTTGAGTATGTAGACTTTCATGCCTAAGAAAACATAATATGCAATTGGAGAAAACTGAGGCCACTTAACTACTGTAAATTCCTTTATCTTAGACTCAGTTTGGATAAGGGTGAACCCTATTTCCTGTGAGGAAGAGAGAAAGGTTAATTTTGTTCTGGATACTTTTCTGTTTCTTGTTTTAAGTTATTTTAACTCATTCAAAGATTAACAGAAGGCGGACTGGGCACTGTGCCCCAGTGGTATGAACAGTGTTGTTCCTGGCTCCCAAACTGATATAATTTCTCCTTTATTCATTATTCATACTCCTAGGTTTAGATCTCTAAGAGGGCAAGTGGGCAGGGCTCTGACACCCACATCACTTCTTCCAGAGTAATATACAAACACCCAGGTTGCAGGCAAACTCTTGATGCCTTCACCCCTCCCTTGTGATGGCTGTGGGAGCTATTCCCAGCCAGGCAATTAACATTTCAGATTCATTTTTCTCAACTTCATAAAACCTTTCATTTCTGATCTTTTATTTGGGCCATGTTTTACTTTTCATAATACATTTTTCATAATTTATCATTCATTTACATTTCAATTAAGGATGCTAGCTGTTTGTAAAAGCTACCCTGATGGAGGAGTGTGAAATAAATTATTGAAGTTGCTATAATCTGTACTTCTATTACCACCTCATTTACCCTAATGACACTAAAAAGATTGTCATCCTCAATGTAGTTCATTCCAGTGATAGAAATTCCCTTTGGAGTTCCACATACTGAGGCTGTAGTTATTTGCATGTGGTGTTGAATATGCTAATGAGGCAGTTGCTGGCTGGACTTCGCCCAGGGAGTCTTCATCCAGGAGAGACTCAGAAAAAAAAATTAAACTGTATTCAGAGCCTTCCAAGATGATGCCCCCAGGCTCAGATAATGAACATTTAACAAGAAAGCCACTTGATTAGCATAACATACTTCAAATTCCCCTGTGATCATTGGCCTGTCTTTTGTGCATATTATTTTGTTTAAGTAGGAAAGAAAGGATGTAATAAAGTCAGTAAGGTGTACGTGGTACCTGATATATGATGGATAGTGTTATAAAGGCTTCTGAGTATCCTCTGGCCAGAGAGTGGAAGCCATTGGAGGAAAACAACATAGGAACAAATAATTATAGTTTTTTATAATTTTAAAGAGGAAGTATAGAGTGGAACACAAACATTTATTGAGCTCCTAATGTCCAGAGCAATTTTCAAGTGAATTTTCTTTCTAAGATTTCTAATTTTTAAATACTTCTATTACAAATAGTAATTAATGATCATTGCAAATATAGTATAAATCAGTAAGGTACATCTTACTGGCAATCCATTCATGTTCTCTCTTCATCACTTTAGTATACTCAACTTCAGTTGTACTGCCTGCATCTCTTCCTATATACAGTCTAGAGTCCTTGGAGTCTACTCTGTTGCTTCCAGTGATAAGGCAATGCCATCACAGAAGTCAAAACATTGCTGTCTCAAACAATGACTGATGAGAAGTGAGATATAAACACTCCAACTCTCATTGGTCTGTATTAAGCTCTATCTTGCCATGTTGCATACTCTGTCCAAGGTTTCCTCATAAAAGATGCCTTAGTTCTGTAGCTGAGATAAAAAATACACTGACAAAAAATGTAAAGGAAAAGATTTTTGAATTCATAACTACAGGGTAAAGACTGTGACAGAGAAGTCAACAGAGGCAAGAACATAAGAGAACTGGTTGTGTTAGATCTTTAATCAAGACCCAAAGGTGGAGAAGTAGTGAATGCATGACAGTGTTTGGCTTGCTTTCTTCTTTCCTATATAATCCAGAGTGTCATATCTAGGGAGTGGTATCATTTACACAGTAGGTGAGTCTTCTCAGCTTAATGAACATAATCAGGCTAAGCTTCATTAGACACACCTACATGCCAGCCCGATATAGACAAACCTCATTGAGACTCTTTCCAGGTGATTCCAAGTTGACAAATAAAATGAATCATTGCAAGAGATGAGGTCAATTTACACAGAGCATTAATTATTTGGAAACTGACTATATTTGACTCTTGCTGTAGCTGCTTAAGTTGAAGTGTCACCACAAGGATGCTTCCGGTCTCATTGCCTGTTCAGTAAACTATTTGCATCAAAATTACATTTTCCTATCTAATTCTGTTGCCTAGGCCTGTTCATATGAAATTCTTCCTAAAATACTCAAGCAATCCTAAGCTCCCCAGAGACACCAAGCTCATGGCTGCTGAATACTACCACATACTGCTTGATTGCATTTCTGATTCCTTTTTGTTTTATGCCTGGATCTCTTTTTTATACTTAGGAGACATCAAATCTGTTTAATGGTGCAAAAATGCTCCTACTTAGCACCTAGGATTGTGACCATTTTTTGAATGATGCTCTCTCTTGATGTCATTGAAGAGCTCAAGCTGAGATCATCCTATATGCTAATTTTAGTATGGACTGTCCCTATAAAGCATATAAAAAGAGAGGGCACAGATATACATAAAGGGGGAACAAAGGGAAGTATAGGGGTGGGTGTTGATATTACATAGGTCCATACTGAGTCAAT
This sequence comes from Acomys percivali, assembly GCA_907169655.1. Classification (NCBI taxonomy): domain Eukaryota; kingdom Metazoa; phylum Chordata; class Mammalia; order Rodentia; family Muridae; genus Acomys; species Acomys percivali. The sequence goes on along the minus strand of OU015748.1, from coordinate 76,215,140 downwards.
TCAGCAGATACCTTGCATGCTGAACTATGGCATCTTGAATTACAAGACATTAAATTATTATTGTTTTAAGGCACACCTTGTGGTAATTTATTTAGCCACTCCTATGAAACCAAAACAGATGTCCCTTGTATTAGCCAGGATTCCCTAGAGAAACTGAAAGAACAGGACAAAGAGGCACAGATGGTCCTCGACTTAGGATATTTTTTTCTGTGGTGCCAAGAAATTAATGTAGGTTCAGTAGTATTTTGTATTTAGAAGTTTAATTTTTTCTTAGTAAAAGTCATGCAATTAAATACTCTCTCCTAATGTTAGGAAGCAACAGTAGGCCACAGAGACAAGTCAACCATGTAGCTACAAGTTAAATAATTTTATTCTATAGTTGCTGCCTTGCTCATGTGTGGCATTTAATGAGTGCATTAGTTATATTTCAACTCATGATATTCTCAGATTATAAAGTGATTACTTGGAAATAATATTCTGTAAGTCAAGAGTGTATGTTTGTATGACCTATACATGTTATTTAATTATTCACTATATGAGTTGACACATGTAAGTGCTAAGGCTGATATGTCCAATGATCTGACATCTTCAAGCCAGTCATGTACATCCAGTGATGAGACCAACTCTAAAAGTCCAATGACCAGTAACACTGATGTTCAAGAGCAGAGAGATACTGGTTTCCCATCTCAGACCTTGACAGTGACAGAGCATGGAGCACTTTCACTATCTTTTTTCTTTGCTGAAGGTCTTTAGCCAATTCAAAAGACTGGAACATGCCCGCCCACACAGTGGACTGTATCATCTTTATTGAATATACTAATTTAAATGTTAGACATAGAAGTATGGAAGTATAGAAATATGTTTTTCTATATGACCACCATCATTCTAGTTAAGTAGATTCATAAAATCAACCATTAACCCAGTGATGTATTTTAGATGCCCTCATTTCCACACCAGTTGAAATGCTCTCCTAGATTTCTTTGTAGAAGCTGTAAACATGGTTATGGAAGTACCATGTTGGACCATTCTACACTGACTGAGTTTGTTCTTTTTAAAAAACAGTCTCCTGATCTTTTGACTCTATTACTGGGGAATCTGGTTTCTATTGATGGGTGGATAGTCTCCTTGATACAGGAATTTAAAAGCAGGATTAAATGGAAGGTTGAGGATTCTTTTTGTAACAGTTTGAGGGAAAAACAAGGCAAGCTGAAGATATCAGAAGCTGCCAGGGGAATGAAGATGAAGAAGAAGAGAGAAAGGTTGGGAGATGGATGTAGAGAAGGAAAGAGGTCTTTAGAGAAACTGGGAGAATGTTCAGAGTGGTGTGAGGAAATACATGCTTAGGTTTTCATGAAGAAAAAGTTACCCTGTCTGGGTTAGAACTTGTAAAAATGGACAAGGTTAGCCATCAAGGTCTGAAAGCAATCACCTGAGGAGCTTGTATAAGGGCAACTTAATAGCTTTAGAAGTTCTTAGGACCCTAAAGGGAATGTACTGCTCTTAGAATGCCAGACTATAAATACAGAGAGATTCCAAGCTCCTGTGTCCAAGGCCAAAAGATTACACGAGAGATCCACTCTTAGAAACAGAAATAGAAACAGTTTATTTAAAGGAAAAACACTCCCGAGAATAAGAGTAGGCTAGGGAGCTAAGGGAAAATGCCCCAAAGCCCTGGGCCGGAAGACATTGGAACCTTTATAGGGCATTTGCAGTTATGCATCTCTCCCACACTGATAATGTGGGACTTTCTGCTTGAATGATCTGTTCATTAGATGAAGACCAGATAAGGACGAGCTTGCAGTATTTTTATGTCGACTGAGTTTTTATGAATTAAACTTGATGGAGCTCTTTTTTTTTCCAGTCTCAAATGTCTTGTCCCATGAACTATATTCTTAGAACTTGGATTTGAGATTTAAAACTAAACATCATAATTCTTGCCTTATCTTAGACTCCTAATTCTGTAGCCGTTAAGAAAAATGTATGCCTGGAAGCAACTTCTTCTATCATAGTTTGAAGGAACTAACATGAGGAATTTTTGCTTGGTGACACCACTCTTTTACTGCTAACCAAAGTAGCTTTTGCAGTAGCTGAATAAAATTCAATTAAAATAGTCAGAAATATGCTTAAATGAATAATGTCCAATTAGCATTCTTAAATATATGTATTAAGTTTCTATAAAGGAATAGAGCTAATAAAATGAATGTGTTTGTGTTTATAAACAGCAAAAAATTTATTAGAGTGCCTTAAAATGCGTCATGAATATTCCGATAACAGCCATTTCCCAATGGAAATCCCAGGAACCCAGTACTTGTTCAGTCCACTAGATGTCTGAACAGTCCCAATATGTAACTGAAGTCCCAGAAAATTCCTAGAGAGCTGTTGGTCCTAGTATACATTAGGATTCTAAAGAAATAGGTTCTAATTCCAGTGAAGTAATAGTTTAGCAACAGGATTGGATTGATGAACTTGCCAGAAGCAGTGAGAGCAAGCAGGAAACATCTTTCTTTCATATGCTTTCATGTGGGCTGACACCAAAAGAGGGTGGGTCTTCCCACCAGAAATGACCAAGTCAAGAAAATCACTCACTGTATCCCCAGTTGGATTTTAGGTGACTCTAGGTGTAGTCACATTGACAACCGATATTGCCATCATAACATGTAAACACAGAGTGCAAATTTTGCCAGAACTTCACAGATACAGCACTGTGGGGTTTGGTTTCCATTTGGATGTACAGAGCAGTGGATTGGTATCTATAAAGTGGATATTTAATATACACTTAAATTCATTATTTTTACATTGCAAAGTTACAGATACAAAATATTCATTATCTAGAATATTCTAAACACAACACATATTACAAATAGAAACATAAATCTCTTACAGTTATGTAACTATTTAAAATGTATTTCAGATCCTGTTAAAAATCACATCTCTAGAGTATTTTTGTTGAGAAAGACTAGATAATGTCTTCTATATCACATTGGCAAAGCAAGTAGCTACACTTAAAATTTAAGCTTTGAGTATGTCATAGTGGAATTAAATAAAAAATCATAGTGCAGTATGAAAAGAGAAGGTGATCAGATGGGGATTTCGAATGAACTTTGTACAATTCCTTCATGTTCATGATGAGACAATTTAGATTCAAATGCGTATCCATTCCATTGGACTTATCATCAGTTGGTGTCAGAAATCACAAAGAGATTCAACAAAAGAAGAGGTTAGCACATTATTGTAATGGTACAATAAAACATTGTAAGAATTAATGTAATTCTAAACTACTGTGCTTAGAGATGAATGGGGGCTCTCTGGAGATTTTGATGTGTAACTGGAGCCAAACCTCATTGAAGAAGGTGGCAATACCTACCCACTCCACATCCACTCCCTATGGCTACAAAGCACCTGATGGCTAGAACAGGCAATATGTGCAGCTCCTAGGCAAACAGATGGAGGACAGATATAGCAGCATCCAGAGAAGATAGATTATGAATGGACCAGATTTCATCCTATATGGTCTGTATGAGGAAGGCTTCAGAATCAGCTACATAGGAAGGTGTTTGCATGGAGGGATTTGGGTCTGAAAGTAGAGAGTAGAAAAACATGGGAAGGGTAAACTCAGGCAAGTCCCACCCTGTGCACAGAAGACTACATCCTCACCACACTGACCACCTGTCCCACTTGTAGAAGAATCCCTTTCCCCACTTTGTAGACATCCTTTACTGAGAAAGTTTAATAACGTGCTTCCTTTAAGAGAAAAAAATCATAATTGAGTCTGTCTATTGTCATAGAGAATGGATTGGAAAGTTAATTGCAGTTGTCAGATAGTACAATGAAATCTGACAAAGAGTATGATTTCCCCAAACTATCACTGTGCCCTAGTGACACAGTTAAGGTGAAATGAGGGCTCCTGCATCCCTCCTAGAGACTCCAGCTTCCTTCTATTGCAGTAAAGTAGATGCATAGGGTGGGAAGAAAGGTGGCTTCACAGTCATATTATCCAAATGTGTGTGTGTGTGTATGTGTGTGTGTATGTGTGTTTCATGTCCATTATTCAGATGAACTTAGAGCAGTTAGGCAGCTTCCTTTTTGTTGCCAGGAACTCAGTGTTTTGTTGTACAGCCTTGATAGAAATGCCCAGAGGATCCAGAGTGACTAGAATTGCCCTAGGCATTCTTCAAACAGTCTTTTCCTGGACATGTTCCCCACAGACCAGGATACTGGCCTTGATATGACTCTCAAACATCAGGTAGAAAGCCTTAATGTCATCGTCTGCTTGCTCAAGCTTGGCAAATAAGTGTGATTGCTATAGAGAATTATCAAAGCAACCAGCAGAGACATTAAATCTCTATATTATGGGACCCACAAGGAGACTGTACTCCCTACCTACCACATGAGCAGGGGGTCTAGGTGCCTACCATGCATGGTCCTTGGTTGGTGCATCATTCTCTACAGCATCCCCCTCCTTCACCCAGATTTGTTGGCTCCACTGATCTCTTTGTGGAGCTCCTGAGCCCTCCAGATCCTTCTATTCACCAACTCTTCCAAAAGACTCCCTGCACTCTCCCCTGAAACTTGGCTATGTGTTTCAGCATGTGCTTGGATCCCCCTGCTGTGGGCAGGAGTCTTTCAGAGGACCACTGTGGTAAGTTTCCTTCCTGATCCTTCTCTTCACCTGCTTCTGATATCTATTCTATTTGGCCTTCTGAATTAGAAATAAGCATCCTCCCTAGAGTCCTCCTTGTTATTTATTTCATTTTGGTCTCTGTATTGTAGTATGTTTATCCTGTGTTATGTGGCTATTATGCCCTTTTAAGTGAGTATATGCCACATCTGCCTTTCTGTGTCTGGATTGCCTCACTCAGGATAATCATTTCTAGTTCCATCCACTTGCCTGCAAATTGCAAATTTTTCTTGTTTTTAATAGCTGAATAGTATTCCATAGTGTAACATGCCTGCTGGAATCTGTCTTCATCATCGTGTGTGTGTGTGTGTGTGTGTGTGTGTGTGTGTGTGTGTGTTTCTTTCTCTCTTTCTTTCCTTTCTTATTTTAGAGGTTTTGCCACTGTCAGTGCAAGCCTCTCATTAGGAGCCATGAGTCCTAGACTTGCTTGCCACTACCAGCAGAAGCCCCCACTAGGAGCCATTAGCCCTAACCCCTGCTTACATGGTAGCTATAAGCCCCTGCCAGGAAGCTACCAACACTCTGACACCAGCAATTAATTCTGGCCCCTCAGTTCACCACTATCAGTGGAAGCCATTGCAGGTAACAACCAGTTCTGGCCTGGAATGTTGCCCTCAAAGAAAGTCTTCAGGGTCACCAACCAGCTGCTAGATCTATGCCCCACCTCAGTATCCCCAGCTGATGCTGAAGAAGGTCTTCGATACTTATCTCTTTGGGGGTTGTAGGCTGCCTGGTTTTCTATGTCAATTTGACCCAACTAGAGTGATGAGAGAGGAAGGACCTTAAGTTAAGAAAATGCTTCCAGACAGGGACATATGCTCAACCATGTTCATAGCTGCTTTATACACAATAGCCAGAACATGGAAACAACCTAAGTGTCCCTCAGTAGAAGAATGGACTAAGAAACTGTGGTACATTTACACTATGGAATACTACTCAGCTATTAAAAACAAGGAATTCCCGAAATCTGTGGACAAATGGATTGATCTAGAAATTATCATAATGAGTGAGTTCACCCAGAAGCAAAAAGAGACAAACTGTATATACTCACTTATATCAAAACACTAGTCCAAGGGATACGTACCATGAAAAATTTTACTTACCAGGAAAGTGGGTCAGAGGAGAGGTCATCCTATTGAGACTTTAGGCGAGAGTAGCACGGAAGAATAGCGAAATAGTAGGACCCACAGGGTTCTGGAAACCTACAAGAAGAACTTTATGACAGGCAGATCTGGGTCCTTGGGTCCTCCTCAAACTAAGGCACCAGCCAAGGAGAATATAGGCAGTAAACTTTGAACCCCTACCAAGACCTAGCCGATGAACATGATATTCTCCACCATTGAGTGGAGAGTGAGATCTGACTCTCACACGAACTCTGGTGCCCCTTTTCTGATCACGTCCCCTGGATGGGGAGGCCTGATGGCACTCAGAGGAGGGATAGCAAGTTACCAAGAAGAGACTCGGTATCCTAAGAGCATATATAGGGGAAGGAGGTCTCCCTCAATCACAGACATAGGGGAGGGGAGAAGGGGGGAAGTGGGAGGGAGGGAAGAATGGGAGGAAACAGGGGAAGGGCTAACAATCAAGATGTAATACGAATAAATTAATAAAATAAAATAAATTAAATTAAATTAAATTAATTTTAAAAAGAAAGAAAGAAAATGCTTCCATAAGATCCAGGTGTAGGGCATTTTCTTAATGAGTTATTGATGGGGGAGGGCACTTACCTTTGCAGGTGGTGCCATCCCTTGGGCTGGTGGTCCTAGAAGAAACTGGCTGAGCAAGCCACAGGAAGCAAACAATTAAGCAGCATTCCTCCATGACTTCTGCACCAATGCCTGCCTCCAGGATTCTGCACTGTTCAAGTTCCAGTGCTGACTTCCTTCAGTGATGAACGGCAATGTGGAAGAGGAAGGTCAATAAACTCTTTTCTCCCCAGTGTGTTTTTTGGCCATGGTGTTTTGTCACAGCAAAAGAAACCCTAACTAAGAAAAGTTGGTGCTGATGTAGTGGAGTATTGGTGGGACAGTCCTGATTATGTTTTTGGGAGGATTGTGGAAGGAGTTTGGAATTTGGAGCTGAAAAGCCATAGAAAGTTTAAGAGTTCAGTGGGCTGTTCTGCAGGAACTTGGAAGATAAGAATGTTGAGAGCAGTACAGAGGATGGAGGCCTGGCTTGTGAAACTTCATACAGAAGTTTAAAGACTCTCTTGGGACCATTTGTTATTTTGAATTAAGATGCTGCACTTCTAGTTAGCTGGAGCTGAAGAATCAGCTGTGATTAAAAAGATACCAGAACTATTAGCATGAAACTGCTTTTCTGGGACACTGAATGCAGATCAGCCGGAGCTAAGAAATTAGCAGTGATTAAGAAAAGACCAGCATCACTGAGGTGCCAACTTCTGGGAGGTGTTTTCTGAGAGCACAGAGAGTGTGTTTCAGAGACAGCCAAGATTGTACCTCATGCTAGCATCTGGACTTGAGAATATATGAGTCATCTAGGCAGTACTGGGTTTGAAAGCATTAAGGAGACATAGAGAGCACCAGAGGCTAGGTACTGTGAGAGGCCAGGATAGGCCATTGGTGAAGGTGCAGCCTCAGTGGCAGTTTCAGATACAGGACTGAAGGGGTCATGCAGAGAAGTTGGAGCTTGGCACCACAAGGAGAGCCTATGAGAGGCTATTGGTGAAAGTGCAGCCCTATTGCAATAGCTCCCAGAAGTTTGGAGATGTCAGTACCATGAGGTGACCACCACGAACAACAGCAGCAGTAGAGCCAGTCAGAGCCTAGAAGACCAGCTCTGTACTGCACAGAGATGATCTGGAGAAGTGACCAAAGCCCTTTGGAGGAGTCCAGAAGGTTATGAGTGGATCCTAGACATTGGAAAGTTGACATTTGCTTTTGTTTTGCTTTGATTGTGACTGTGCCCTGATTTTACCCTCTAGAAATAAGAAAGCATTTTACTGGCGCTCACAGTTGCGAGACTGAATTTTAAAAGACTTCGGATTTTTTAAAGGGACTGAAATGTTGATGTGTTTGAATTTGTAAAGAGTGTGGGCCTTTTAAAGTTATTTATGATTATAATGTGAGATCGTGGTGATGAATAAGAAGGGAAAAGTTGTGGCTTAAGAGTGAGGTGTTTGTGTGTCAAATTGACGATAGTTCAGTTGTACTGGTTAGTTTTCTGTGTCAACTTGACATGAGCTAGATTCATTGGAGAGGATGGAGCTTCAGTTGACGAAATACCTCCATAATATCCAGCTGTAAGGCATTTTCTCAATTATTGATCAACGCTCACTATCCTGGTGCCAACCTGGGCTGGTAGTTCTGGGTTCAATAAGAGAATATATTGAAAAAGCAAGCCAGCAAGCAGCATCCCTCCATGGGTTCTGAACTATACATTAACATATAGATATGCATATACATATAGAGAGGTTGTGAAACATGAAGGTAGATTCAATGTGACAGGATTGGAAGAAATATTTACTACTTTATTTATTTTTTACTGTAAGTTTCTGTTGTCAGTATAAAGCTTTTAGTTATTCTAAGTATTAAAAGTGATTTGTGTTTGTTAAAAGAATATGTGATATATGTGTATATAAGTATACACATATATGTGTATGTATATATATGTACATACATACATACACACACATATATATATTCCAAAGTACTAAAGATAGCCTCCTATATATTGCAAAAATGGTCTTTATGCCAAAAGTATGCAATCCTCATCAAACTTCCAACATAATTTTACACAAAAATTGAAAGAAAAAATCTTCAACTTTACTTAGAAACAAACAAAAAACAAAAATCTTAGGATATCTAAAACCATACTAATAAAAGTACTGATGGAGGTATCGCCATCCCAGAGTCAAATTTTATTTCATAGCTATAGTAATAAAACATGTTATTGACATAAATACAGTCACATTGATCAAAGGAATAGAATTGAAGACATGAACATAAATTTATACACCTTTTTTTTTTACAAAGAAAGCAAAAGTACTCATGGGAATAGAGACAGCATCTTCAATAAACAGTGTTTGTCTCCTGGATAGCTGCCTGCAGTATATATATAGATCCATATTTATTACTCTTCACAAAACTCAACTCTAAATAGATCAGGGACCTCAACATAAGCCATATACCTGGAATAAGGTAGAAGAAAAAGGAGGGAATATTCTTGCATTCATAGGCATATAAAGAAATTGCTGAACAGTACCAACAATGTAGGCATTAAGACCAATGATTAATAAATAGGACCCCATGAAGCAAATAAAACTAAGCCAACAAAAACAACAACAAAAAAGCTCCTGTATAGTAAGAACTCCATAAAAGGGCTTTACCTTTCCCAGTTTTACAGTGAGAAAGTAAAGCCACAGGTTAACAGAATAACTTACCTGAGTCACACAGTTATAACAGACAAACTATACATCAGGTCCATGCAGTCCACCTAAAGTCATGTATGTGGGCTCTCAGTGACATCTGCCCAAATGGTGGGATGCTTTGCTTTTTAGGAATGTGGCATCAACAGAGTGATCTGAACCACAGCCATTTTATCAATGAAGACAACTGTTAAGTTCTGACTTCAAAATCCAGACAATAGTCAATGTCACAAAGTGCAAGAAAACCTCTGAACATAGAATGGAGGAGGATGGAGAGAAAGTGGAGGAAGAAGGGGAAAGTAAAGAAGAAGATGAGAAGAAAGGATCAAGAGGAAAAGAGAAGCAGGAGAGGGAAAAGAGGAAGAAGAGATGGGGTACAGGGAAGTAGATAGGAGGATTTGGTCCTGTGGATACAACAGTGCATAAAGTATGGAAAAAATGGAGGACAATTGAGAGAAAGAAGAGGAGAAAAAGAAGGAGGAAAGCATAGGGAGAGGAGAAAAAGGAGGAAAAATCAGGGACTTGAGATCTGGTTTTGATTGTGTGAGTATAAAACATGACTAAAGTCTGGCCATGAGCTCACATATATAAACAGGGACATATAGAAAACCTATTGGTCTTCTGAGGTCTCTAATAGATCATATCCCAATTCATACACTAAAAATCTCTAAGTTAATGGCTATTATCTATCTTTCAACTATATAGCATCAATGTATCTAGCATCTATATAGCTATCACTTATCTTAACTGAAACCATTTCAGTACCAAATCTTCTGGTAATGCTCACTTGGTTTTCCAAATGTCAAATTTCTTTTTTTTTTTTTGATCAATTTTTTTATTAATTTATTCTTGTTACATCTCTATGGTTATCCCATCCCTTGTATCCTCCCATTCTCCCCTCCCTCCCATTTTCCCCTTATTCCCATCTCCTATGACTGTTCCTGAGAGGGATTACCTCCCCCATATATGCTCATAGGGTATCAAGTCTCTTCTTGGTAACCTGCTATCCTTCCTCTGAGTGCCACTAGGTCTCCCCCTCCAGGAGACATAGTCAAATGTGAGAGGCACCAGAGTACATGAGAAAGTCATATCCCACTCTCCACTCAAGTGTGGAGACTGTCCTGTCCATTGGCTAGATCTGGGTAAGGGTTTACATTTTACCGCCTGTATTGTCCTTGGCTAGTGCCTTAGTTTGAGCGGGACCCCTTGGCCCAAATCTGCCTATCATAATGTTCTACTTGTAGGTTTCTAGGACCCTCTGGATCCTTCTACATTGCTATTCTCACATGGTTCTCTCATCTAGAGTCCCAATAGGATGTCCTCCTTCTGTCCCAGTTTCCTGGTAAGGGAAGGCTTTCGTGGTACATGCCCATTGGGCTAGTATGCAGATATAAGTGAGTATATACCATTTGAGTCTTTCTGCTTCTGGGTTAACTCACTCATTATGATCATTTCTAGCTCAATCCATTTATCCACAAATTTCGGGAATTCTTTGTTTTTAATAGCTGAGTAGTATTCCATAGTGTATATGTACCACAGTTTCTTTATCCATTCTTCTACTGAGGGACATTTAGGCTGTTTCCATGATCTCCATCATGGAAACATATCCATTTTCCTGCCTTTACTGAAATGGAAGAGACTATGTTGATCACTCTAGAGATAAAAAACTATTTTGAAACAACAACCTTAATGTGTGTTTCTATGGCCTCTGTTTGGCAATTGAACCATATTCATAATAATTAACCAAGAATCACTTTACCTATTTGAACCATTATAACTTTTATAAACCACTGTTCAGAAGTACCTTCCATGTCTTCAGCACTAATTGTCATGAGGTGCCATGAAGAAGAGGTACCATGGCACAGATGAACATTTCCAGGCCTTGGCTTTCAATGGTTTTGTTGTTGTTGTTGTTTCTTGTTATTGTTGTTGTTTGTTTGTTTGTTTTCCTTTGGTTTCTGATTCTCTGACACACTTGCCACTTCATATTGTGTACCCATAATCTACAGTTACTGCCTATAATTATTTTCCAACACAGCTTTAAACTCAGGAACAATTCCTATCTCATCGAGCCCATGGGACTTCAGTCACCTTCTGCTAGGACTCTGCCCTGTGATTCCTGTTCTGGTTCCCACATGAAGATAAGATCTCCCTAAATTCAGACATTGATCTCACAGACATTTTATTCTCCATGGAATAATTTATTCAGGGAATAATTTGCATCATATCCTTAAAAAAATCACAGCATTTTAACCCTCCATGATTCCATGAGTCTGTAGACTCAAGCCTACTCAACATCTTTCTCTAACAATAGTTAGTTGTAAGACAAAGAATGTACTACCCTTCCACACATAACACTGGTTCTGTCTTGTTGCAAGTTTAAAGCAGAGCTCTGATTATACATAGGAGGAATACCACCCCTTGCTTCAGATCCACAGGCTATCTGCAGCTCACATTAGAGGAGAACATTCTGCACTTTGCCTGTGATTTGTACTTCTGATATCCCTCATGGTGTTTATTCACACTCTAAGCAGCAGCATTGCCTCATTCACATTAAATAAATCAGAGGTAAGAGAAGAAAACAAGGGAATTGTTCAGCAGATGGCTCAGAATCCTCAGCTGTATCATTGCTGATCTAGGAGACTAATATTTTTGCACCACAAGATAAGTATCAAATTATATGCAAATGGGATTGGAGAGTTCATAAAACACTGTATATTCTCAGGCATAAAATAAATGGTTTCCTTTTTCCCCATATATATATAGCATTGGCAGTAAAAATTCGATGTGCATTATAAATAATAATGTTTGATCAGTGCTGCAACCAAAAAGAACTCTGCAACAGGACAGGGGATGTTTTCTAAAGTTATTAGGGCAGGAAAGATGGTAGGTCAGCAGAACTATGACCTGGGGGGCTTGTCCAGAGCAATAGTGAACTCCAGACATGTCCAAACCCTGAAAATTTTGTCCTAGACCAGCTGTAGTAGGACTGCTTTGGATCTGCATGTTCTGGTACATGTAGCCTTGCAACCCCCACCTCTAACAACACCCTTGAGGTGGTCACATAGCCTGGTGGCCAGGTGACAGGTTACTTCTTCTTTCCTTATAAGGACATATTCAGAAAGTACCTGGAATTCCTCACTATGCAAATGAAGCATTCCCAGAACCTCAGCTCCAGTCAAGTGAAGACTTTTGTAAGACATGCCTTTTGAGCTAGTGCCCAATTATAAGTGAGTATAGACCACTGTAAGTCTTTCTGTTTCTGGCTTAACTCAGTCATTATGATCATTTCTAGTTCCATCCATTTGTCCACAAATATTGGGATTTCCTTGTTTTTAATAGCTGAGTAATATTCCATAGTGTAAATGTAACACAGTTTCTTTATCCATTCTTCAACTGAGGAACAATTAGGCTGTTTCCAGGTTCTGGATATTATGAATAAGGCTGCTATAAGCATGGTTGAACACAACAGTACTAGAATACCCAGAGAAGAAAAGAATACCCCAGGGTATCAACTGGCACCAAATGTGAATACAACAGGCTCTCCTGTTCCATTGGGAAAGATGAGTGCCCTACCCTTCCTCCCAGCTTCTGGCATCAGGCTAAAGTTCCCAAGCCTCCCCAGAGAGCTGTCAGTCTGTTTTCTTCCTTTGATTTCAATGTATGCTATAACATTGAGTTCAGACATGTTGAAAAAGACAAAATTTAAACTGTCTGGTCCAACATCCTGCACCCCAAATGCCTCAATTATAAATGCAGGTGGATGACTGTGACAAGTTATGACTCCCCCTGCCTGCCAATATTGTTGCACTCTCCTGGACCTGCCAAGAAAGGAGGAAATGCTAGTTAACCCTTCAGCTTCCTATCCCCAGCCCTTTACCATGCAAGAGTTTTGCTATCTCCATGATTCTGTTATGAAGGCAGAGAAAATGCCAATTCATCTTCTGAAAAACTCTGCTTGCCCCTCCACTCATGACTCAGACATGGGCCCAGAATTCTAGGCATTCCCAGTTAATATTCACCCCACTTGAGCTAAACCACTTAATTGGTACCCACCCCACCCCACCCCCAAGCTACAGATTTAAAGGAACTCAGACTGGTAGTTAGGAAGTTATCATTCATGCACTTTGGACTAAATCTCTCCTACAGAGTCAAATTCCCATCTTAAACATGCACCAGGATTCAAGGAATATCTATCTCTCTTCCCTGCCTGGGAAGTCTCTTTTGAGAAGAATGTCTCCAGCAAGGCAGGCAAAATCAAGACTGGGATGACAGCTCTTGGGGATTTTATGAACTTTTTGGCCAGGAAGGGTATGGAGCTAGCAGAACAGCCAATAAGTTATCATGACCAGGTGTGCTTTCCAGGCCTGGGATAGGTTCACTCCACTCTCTGGCTCACAAGCCCCTCCTCCTCCCTGCTCTCCACATTGTTTTTTGTCTGCTAAAAGCCAAAGGAGGCTTTCTCTAGTTTTATTATTCTGACTAAAACAAGCTTAGAAAGAAAAGCTCCTGACTCTACAGCCAGAAACCTCCTTCTTAAAAACATCATCTGGGAGGGCATGACTTCTGAATTCAAACTTGCCTGCCATGATCTCAAAAACAAACACTGTGATAGATGGGTTGTGCCTACTCAAGACATAGAAACAATATTACATCAGGCTGCTTCCATAGCCCAAGACTTTGCAGGAGCTATAAAAACAGAAGAGAATCTACTTTAAATAAGGTGAAAAATGACACTGGAAAAATGAATGCCCAAAAATAGACCCTCTCAACAAGGGATCCCAAAGCCCCTAAGACATTCTTCCCAGATACAGCAAAGGTTTCCACTGGGGGGAAAAATGATGATCTCTCCCATTATGAAAAAGATGGCAAACAACTGGTGTCTTTAAACTTAAAATGGGATAACTCTCAACCTCCAACAAGAGGGAAACTGCTCCCATAGAGGCTTTATGGGTGTCTATCATTTCAGAAAGTTCCCACCCAAAAAAATCATCATAAAAATAGATGACAAATCATCCAAATGCCTTATTGATAATGAGACAGACAAGATAATTTAAAGAATGAGATCCCACAAGATTGGGAACTAATTCCCAGGTGCCAACTTCTTCTAGGCATAGGAGGCTGTTCCTATGCATCCATCTCTAAACATGTTTACAGGTGGGAAAATCCTGATGGAACCACTAGTTGAAAATGCTTTCTATAATCCAGCATAACCATAAATTGTTGGAGAAGAAAGATTACAGAAGCCCGAGAAGTGGTGCTTGCTACTCAACCATAAAGGAATTGCATTCCACTCCTTGGAATATACCCAGAAGATGCTCTAGCACACAACAAGAAAATTTGTTCAACCATGTTCATATCAGCCTTATTCATAATAGCAAGATCATGGAAACAGCCTAAGTGTCCCTCAGTAGAAGAATGGATAAAGAAACTGTAGTACATTTACACTATGGAATTTACACTACTCAGCTATTAAAAACAAGGAATTCCCAAAATTTGTGGACAAATGGATTGAGCTACAAATGATCTTAATGAGTGAGTTAACCCAAAAGCAGAAAGAGTCAAATGGTATATACTCACTTATATCAGCATACTAGCCCAAGGGGCATGTCCCATGAAAGTCTTTACTTACCAGGAAACTGGGACAGAGGGGAGGACATCCTTTGGGACTCTAGATGAGAGAAGCATGAGAGAATAGCAAAGTAGAAGGATCCAGAGGGTCCTAGAAACCTACAAGAAGAACATTATGATAGGCAGATTTGGGCCCAGGGGTCCCGCTCAAACCATGGCACCAGCCAAGGACAATACAGGCTGTAAACTTCAAACCCCTACCCAGATCTAGCCAATGGACAGGACATTCTTCACAGTTGAGTGGACAGTGGGGTATGACTTTCACACGAACTCTGGTGTCTCATATTTGACCATGTCCCCTGGAGGGGGAGACCTGGTGGCACTCAGAGGAAGGATAGCAGGCTACCAAGAAGATACTTGATACCCTATGAGCATATAAACGGGGAGGAAGTCCCCCTCAGGCAGAGTCATAGGGGAGGGGAGTAAGGGGAAAATGGGAGGGAGGGAAGAATGGGAGGATACAAGGGATGGGATAACCATTGAGATGTAACAAGAATAAATTAATTTTAAAAAGAAAGAAGAAAATTATACCATCTCAAAAGCTTAAAAACTCTACTCCAAATCACCACCACTGTAATAGGAGTTTTAGATTGTTTGTGAACTCAGTTGTGCTAAATACATTTTTGTTTTAATACCATGTAGGACTTCAGTTTGAGCATTAGTTTGTTCTCAGCTGTTGTCTTATGTGAGGCATAGCTTTTGCCAGCTGGTAAGGCCTTCCAAGTGCAGCACAGAGAGGAGCATGGTCTTGGGCTCTGAGGACATAAGTGAGAGCCCAGAGAGGATATAAATGTGTCATGGGGACATGCTTGGCCCAACTGGGATACAGGCCTTGAACCTAGCAGAGCTGAGCTGGGCTCCTATTCAAACCCCACTGGCTCTCACCCTGATGGGCCTCTGTGAAGCCCTAGCAAGCAGCCTGTGGCTTAGAGCTCTCTTCCCCTGCTCCTGACCTGCCTGGCCCACCTGGAACACAGACAGCAACCTCATTGGAGGAATCTGCAGGCCTGTTAGCAACAGTAGCAACCAGACGGTTAGTGGCCAGCATAAGCACACAAACAACAAGGCTCAGAGCCATATGAAGCCAATGGAAACCAGTGGACCTACCATAATGAGCCCTGGAGATACTAACATCCTCAAAGCACAAGAAGAAGAGTTTAAATGTAAGGTAATGAAAATGATAGGAACCCTGAAGGAATAAATAAGTATCAAAGAAATACAGGAAAATTCATTCAAACAGATGAAGGAATTGAATAAAACCTTGGAAGACATACATGAAAATGCAATTAAACAGCAGAAAGAAAGAAAGAAAACTATTAAATACCTACAAATAGAATTAGAAACAACAAAGAAAACAAAATATGAGACTGTCCTGGAGTTTTAAAACCCAGGGAAAAGAACAAGAATTGCAAACACAAGCAAAACTAACAGAATACAAGAGATGTGAGAAAGAATCTCAAATGTAGAAGATAAGGTTTAAGTAATCTATACATCAGTCAAAGGAAATGCTAAAACTAAAAAGTTTCTGATACAAAATATCCATGAAATCTGGGACACTATAAAAAGACCAAACATAAGAATAACAGGAATAGAAGACTCTCAGCTCCAAGGCCCAGAAAATATAGTCAGCAAATTCATAGAAGAAAACTTTCCCAATCTAAAGAAAGAGATGCATGTAAACATACAAGAAGCCTACAGAAGTCCAAAGAGGATGGACCAAAAAAGAAAATTCTTCACCATATAATAATCAAAATACCAAATATATAGAGAAAAGAAAGAATATTAAAAGCTGCAAAAGAAAAAGGCCAAGTAATATATAAAGGCAAACCTGACTTCTCAACAAAGACTATGAAAGCCAGAAGGGTCTGAACAGAAGTCAGGCAGACACTAAGAGACCACAGAGGCTAACTCAGACTACTATATCAAACAAAACTTTCAATTACTATAGGTGGCAAAACAAGATATTTCATGATAAAACCAAGTTTATTCAGTGCCTGCCATAAATCCAGCCCTACAAAAGATATTAGAAGGAAAACTCCAACCCACGGAGTCTAACTACACACAGAAAAGTGCAGGAAATAAATAACCACATATCCACAATACTAAAATCATAGAAACACACACACACATTCTACCACCAATATCAATAAAACAGGAATTAAAAACCACTGGTCGTTAATATATCTCAACATCAATGACCTGAATTTGCCAATAAAAAGACCCAGGCTAAGAGAATGGATGCTAAAACAGGACCCATCATTCTGCTTCACGTAAGAAACACATCTCAACAATAAAGATATACATTATCTCAGAATAAATGGCTGGAAAAAGGTATTCCAAGCAAATAGACCCTAGAAGCAAGCTGTAGTAACCATTCTAGTATCTAATAAAATATATTTTCTACCAAAACTAATCAAAATATATGGAGGATGCTTCATATTCATCAAAAGAAAAATAAACCAAGATTATGCCTCAATCCTGAATATCTATGTCCCCAAAGCAAGAGCACCCTCATTCCTAAAAGAAACATTACTAAAGTTTAAATCACACATTGAATCACATGCATAAATAGTAGAAGACTTCAATACCTCATTCTTACCAATGGACAGATCATCAAGTCAGAAGAGACTTGATACCCTATGAGCATATACAGGGGGAGGTAATCCCCCTCAGGAACAGTCATAGGGGAGGGGAATAAGGGGAAAATGGGAGGGAGGGAAGAATGGGAGGATACAAGGGATGGGATAACCATTGAGATGTAACAAGAATAAATTAATAAAAAAATTAAATAAAAAAAAGAAACGAAGTGGAAAAATGATAAAATTAATTCACGAATCAAATGGACATAACTGATATCTACAGAACATTTCACCCAAACAAAAAAAAAAAAAGAATATACCTTTTTCTCAACACCTCAAGGAATTTCCCCAAAAACTGACCATATACTCACTCACAAAGGAAATCTCAAAAGCTACATCCTCAACCTATAAGTTGGCTACTCCTAATCTTCTCAGAAGCATCTCCTAGTCACCGTCTTTAAATCTTCTGCCTTGGAAAAGATGGTCCTTGTTTTGATTTGAGAACTGGAACTGATATGAAACCACAATTACAATTAAACCTTATAGATCTTGTATTTATTTATTCATGCATTCATTTATTCACTTTACATTCCAGCCATAGCCCCCTCCTTTCTCTCCTCCCAGTCTCATCTTCCCTCTTCCCCCTCCTTCTCCCTCATTCCTCCGAAAAGGGAAGCCCCTCCTTGACCTCAGTTTATCAAGTCCCATAAGGACTGAGCTTGTCCTCTTCCACTGTTGCCTGGCAAGGCAGCCCAGCAAGGGATGGAGTGATCAAAAAGCAGGCAACAGAGTCCATATCAGAGACAGATCCTGCTTGCCTTTCTAGAGGACTCACATGAATCCTGAGCTGCCCATCTGCTACATCTCTGTAGGGAATCTAGGTCCAGTCTATGCATGGTCCTTGGTTGGTGCTTCAGTCTTCACAAGACCCTGTAGGTTCTGGTTAGTTAGCTGTGTTGGTCTCATTTGTGGAGTTCCTGTCACTCCAAGTCCTTTTCTTCTTCCCCTCACTTTCTCACAAGACTCCTTATATTTCACCCAAAGTTTGGCTATGAGGCTCAGCCTCTGTTTTTGAACCACTACTGGGTGGAGGCTCTCAGGTAAAAACTCTATTAGTCTCATGTCTGCAAGCATAACAGAGTATTGTTAATAGTGTCTGGGGTTCCCTCTCTTACATGGGGTGGGTCTTGGGTTTAGCCAGTCATTGTTTGGATATTCCCTCTATCTCTATTCTACTTGCTCTGTCTTTATGCCTACATGTCTTGTAGGCAGGGTAAATTTTGTGTCAAAGATTTTGTGGGTGGTTTAGCATTCTGCTTCCTCCACTAGGAGTCTTGTCTAGATAGAGTAAAACAAAGCATGGGTGAAGCTGGGGAAGTGAGAAATATAAAAAGTTACAACATCCAATAACTCAGAGTGCTATAAAGCTGGTTGAATGCTAGATAGCCACACCAGAATGTGGGAGTCAGGAGGAGAAATACCCAATATTGCAGTCTTTGCTTTCAAGAAACTTGTAGTCTTAGATAACTGAGGAAGAAAAGATGGATAGAAATTAAATACAATTTCAGGCCCACCACAGGGATTCAGTTTTGACCTGTACCCAAAAGTTAAGTTATAGACTATAACTTTATGCTATCTTTGTTCTTTTTCTCCAATGGTTTTAGAAGGTATCATCTTGTCTAATTCTCCGTTATTCTCCAAAGATAACTTACTTTCTCATATACAGTGAGTTCTTGGGCACCTCTCCACTCTTTTATCAAATGGGTGAGGGATTGTAACACATGTTAAGGAAAGGCAGGTTTTCCCTATTTTTGTTGGTTTGTTTGTTTTTTGTTTCTGGGCCTACATTTCTTTCTATTATGAGATTCTTATAAAATCAGAAAACATGGGTTGGTATTTAGTCTGCATTGTCATCTTGATTAGATTTAGTGTCTCCTGGGAGACACCCTGGGTATATAAATGACAATGTTATGCACACGTTTAAATAAGGAGAGAAGGCCTAGCCTGAATGTGGTCAGTGCTATCCCATGGGCAATGGTACCAGATCTAACACAAAGGATACAAATCAATTGCCACCTGAATTCATTCTCAGTGTATCTCTCTATTTCCTCACTCAAGACATGGAGCGACTGCTGTTGCACACTCCTTCTGCTATGAGGGGATATACCCTTAGACCATGAACCAAAATAAACCCTTCCTCCCTTGATTTCTTCTTGCCAGGTGTTTGGTCACAGTATTGGGAAAAATATTGCACATGTGCTATAATAAAACATGTAAGCCAGGTGGTGGTGGTGCATGCCTTTAATCCCAGCACTCGGGAGGCAGAGGCAGTGGATCTCTGTGAGTTTGAGGCCAGCCTGGTCTACATAGCCAGTGCAGGACAGCCAAGGCTACACAGAGAAACCCTGTCTCAGAAAAAAAAAGTATGTGCGTTCATATGTAAAGATAGAATAGACACTCAAATGATTGTAAAATTTTGAAAATTTAGGTAGACGAAATTGAGAAAATCTTGAATCTTGACATTTGTTGGCCCATAATGCAGATTTGACAGAGAAACATTGTTTTTTTCTTTTGCAAAACTTCTTTTGCAATTCTAACTTGAAAAATGTGTTTTTGGTTTTATCCTTCAATTTTTAATTTCTTATAAGCGGCATCCACACTCATAACTATCATGTTCATTTCTCACCTCAATATTTGAAATAGATCAAGAAATATCCTCTTGTTTCACACATGAAGCCATTTATGGCAACCAACCCTGCTGTTTCCTGGAAACTAGTTATGATTCATGCTTCTGAAACATAACCAGAAGCACAAGACCTGCTAGGCGACAAAGGGTAGATTGAGAATGCCTTCTTTGTTTTACAAGAATGCTCATAGCCAGTCAGACTCTGGGATTATTTGAGAAAGGGCTCTTGTGTCTTCCTGATCCCTATGTTGCTTCTATTCTGCTCAGACATCAACAGATGTCCTTAGATATACTATCTCCCAAGTGAAATGCTTAAATACAATTTACCAGATATTTAAACAATGCAGTCCATAGATAAGAAACATGAACATGGGAGAAATTGCAAAAACCGTAGGTATGAGTAATTAGAAATGTAAGCTAAACCTCAACAAGTTATCTTTGGCTTACCAGTGGAGCTGCCAAGAGGCATAGAGGGTAGAACATGGAGTAAGTACAGAGACAAAGAGTATTTGATGCTACCCATCAGCCAAACACTTGTCTGTGCGATGTAGTTGTAGTCACTGTAGACTCAGTGCTGAGAAGAAGGAAGAGAACTCTATCCTCCCAGAGCTAATGTTAAGAAGAAAGAGCCTAGGGATAGATCTGGGTAATGGTGTATGATCCACACATGTACTTTGCTGTCTTCCCTCACTGCTTAAGTAAATTTCACTGAAAGACAGAAATGATGAAGGAAGAGATCATGCTTTCTACACATATTGAGAGATTCTTTTTTCTCTTCTCAAACAAGAGACACTGTAGCTAATGAGAGACAAGTAGGTCAAATAGAGGAAGTGAACAGCTAGGGGGAGCATCACTTCTCCAAATTCCAAAACTAGAGCTTCACAGGTGGGTAAGGCTCAGGACTTCATTGACATCACTCTCCTCATGATGTAGGTAACAGCATGGAAGAAGGATTTGTGAAACTATAAAGCTAGAGAAGAGATAAGAGTGGGGTTATAACTAGCTGTAGTTGTCACCTGGACACAAACACAAACTAGCATCTCCTGGGAAAAAGCAAGCTAAATTGAGAAGTTGCCTCCTTTGATTTGACCTATGGGTGTGTCTATGGATCAATGTCTAGATTGACAATTGATGTAGGAGGACCCATCCCACTGCAGGCAGCACTATCTCAATGAAAGTGGCCTGAACAAAAGGAGTCACCATTTGTCTCACTAACCATTTATGATATATACATACTGGAAAGATGTCAAAGAATCTATGGTGCTTTATGGAGAAATGTCTGCTAATTGCTTATATATTTAGAGAATTCTCTGCAATTTTGTTCAATCCATTTCTCACTCATCATATGTGTGTTCTATTCCATGTGACAATCTTTATGCTTCCATCTTATTCTAAGAGGCTAGAATGTGATTCCAAACAGAATTATAGATAATTCAACACAGAATATTGAGAAAGTTTTGGGATTGATCAGCACTAGAGTGGACAAGGTATAAACTGCATTAAAGCCATGACTGCTAACTCAAAGCCCAGAAACTCCTGCAAAGGGGGTCAAAAGTCACCCCTTGTCCAGAGAAGAAAGAAAAGCATGTCTCACACTGGGCTTAAAATGCCCACTATTCACACTGGAAAAATAGCCCAGCAGTTAAGAATACTTGCTGCTCTAGCAGATAATCCACATTTAGTTCCCAACACCAATACCTACCTGTAACTTCAGTTCCAGGGGATCCCACATACTCTTCTGGCCTCCAGATGTGCCTGCACACACATGGCATACACTCATGCAGACACACACAACGTATGTATTTTTTTAAAGACTACCACCTCTCAACAGATCCACAATAGGATCCAAGATTTTATCAAATGGACTTTTTTTAAATCACAATCACTAAGTAAAGCTGGTGATAAATGCCTATAATCCCAGCACTGAGGAGGCTAAGGCACAAAGATTGCTATGACGTCAAGACCAACCTAGACTGCATAGTGAATTCAAGATCTGCATGGACTGAATAGCAAGATCCAAGTAATTAAAATAATAACAATAGACTAGAGAAATGGCTCAGCAGTTAGGAGCACTTGCTGTTCTTGTAGAGGAGCTGAGTTAACTCCCCAGGCTTTTATTGGGAGGCTCAAAGTCTTCTGTATCTGAGATTCACAGGATCTGAGATTCAGAGGCATACTTAGCCTCTACAAACATAGGCACACACACTTAAAAATTCATCTTAAAACATTAAAAACAATATCATTACCATCATCCACAAACACCAGGCACCATTCCAAATATTATAAATGCATTGAATGATTCTTATTCTACTATTATTTCCCTTTTTGTTCTTGAAGAAATTAGGGGATGAAGAGTTCAGAAAAATGACCGAGTTGCATAGAAAAGATGACACTAAAGACTGAAATCAGAGAGAATCAATTTCCAATTACACTGCCATGGAGTAAGTTAACACAACTTCTTTAATTTCTCCATTGCCTATCTGAACTGAGAGTGAGTTCACAGCTGATCTAAGCAATTACACCCTCCCCACCCAAAACCTTGACTGCCACTGGCAGGTATGGTCTCTTTCAGCTGGATTGCATCCAAAATCCCACAAGGAACCACAGATACTGACACCTTATTACTAGGATATAGCTCAGTCTTTTTTTTTTTTTTTTTTTTTTTGTATCTGTGTTCTTTTTTCTACCCACAGTACCACCTCTCCTGGCACACCTCAGTTATAGTGAAAGCTCTCCATCTGAATAGTCTAGTATCTCTGCAGGCAGCACAGGTGGCTCAAGGCCAGTACTTCTCTGGCTAACAACACCCTAGTGAGAAATCAACGCCATAGCCTGCAACACAAAAAATGTGTGAGCTAGTATGATCTCTCCACCTTGCTGAGATCGAACACCTGTTTCCTTGGAAGTGACAATTTTGTTAAGTATTGGAAAGCAGCGGGTCATTGCAGAGCAGCCCTCTACCTATATTCATAATCTTTTATCATTATACCGTCACAGGTCACTGCTCTCTCCTTATGGATCCTTATGCTTTGCTTATACTAAAGTGTAGCACTGGAAGAAAAATCAATCAGCAAAAACCTCTGGCTCTTCTAAATGTGAGGCCCAATGTGCAAGAGTAAGCAGGGGGTGCAAGAAAAGAGATCTATCCTGAACACAGTCTCAGTGAAGTGTTTTTTAGAAGCCAAGTACCCTTTTGTCCAGTGAGGTGTGCCTTCCCACTTCGCACTTGTCTGGTCTGTCACTTACCATGTATCTCTACATTTGCTTTCTCCTGGAATGAATGCCTTCTACATGAGAAATGGAATCCTCCTTCCCTGCCTGTGCCTAGGAAACAGTAGAGGCTGGTACACAGTAAAAATAGCAGCTACATATGCCAGTACCAGGTACCATGAGCCACTCTGGGGGGTTTTCAACGAATTGTCTAATCCATCCTCTGTATTTCCCACCAACATAGGCGATATGATATTCCAAGTTCCAACATGAGAAATAAGTAGAACTCAAAGAATCATAGCCAGCACTGAAAGATCAAGTAATCCCTTTCATGACCTAACCACTGGTATCCCCCAAAACCTAGCAACAAATGGCATGACTAACAGCAGATAAAGAATTTTACCTAATGGAAAATGTTTAGGAAGAAATGTTGCTAAAAAGACTTTTATCTGCAGGATGATTTCATTAGGACATGGTAGGTGAAAAAGAGCACTCATCCCTGGTTCTATACAGGAAGAATTATTATGATAGGCAGATTTGGGCCAAGAGGTCCTGCTCAAACTAAGGCACTAGCCAAGGACAATACAGGCGGTAAAATTTAAACCCCTACCCAGATCTAGCCCATGGACAGGACAGTCTCCACCCTTGAGTGGAGAGTAAGATATGACTTTCTCATGTACTCTGGTGCCTCTCACATTTGACTATGTCCCCTGGAGGGGTAGACCTGGTGGCACTCAGAGGAAGGACAGCAGGTCACCGAGAAGAGACTTGATACCCTATAAGCATATACAGGGGGAGGTAATCCCTCTCAGGAACACTCATAGGGGAGGGGAATAAGGGGAAAGGGGGAGGGAGGGAAGAATGGGAGGATACAAGAGATAGGATAACCATAGAGATGTAACAAGAATAAATTAATAAAATAAATAAAAATAAATAAATAATAAATAAAAAGAGATTGAATGAAGAAGGAAAAGGCAAAAAAAAAAGAGAAGTCAGAACTATGTATCAAACCAAGGGAATGACCAAATAGCATTGTACGCAATGTACACTTCACCCTGTGCAGAAAGAGACTGCACCAAGGGTCACGCAAGTACATTTGTACACTGAGAATGTAAAGATTCCTGAGATTCCTCGTTTTTTTTTTCTGAAGAAATGTTATTGGCACCTTAGGAGTATGGTAGTCTCCTAAGCACTGTGGAGTGGAAGATACAACAATATGCCTCATCATGAGCTGATTCCTAGGAAATTCTAGTTGCATGAAGATGAGCTAGCATGTTGGCCTGGCATTGTTTTGGGCACAGTGTATACCCATGGTGTTATGAGTTCCCTTGCAAGCAGTGTACATTAAGATGGCAGTACTTGACAAACTCTGCTACATAATAGGGCCTAGAAAGTCACTTATAAATGTCAATATTCAGGCTCCAGAACAGAATCTCTGAGCCACTGCTCCTCCATGAGGCACTCAGTAGATTCTCATTTACTTTCTCCTTCCCTACTTGAGAAGAGGCATGAGTGGATATCATTCATATTCTCATTTTATAGACAAGGAAGCAGGTTAACTGAATGCACTGAGGTCGCAGACCTAGTAAGTAAGGAATGCAGTTAGGTTGTAGAGTTGACCATGCCAATCTTCTGCACTCTGGTAATAATCATCAGGAGTTGGCTAGTACTTGACTTGCTGTAGAAATTGTGTGAGCAACTTTCTAAAGCCAATATTTAATTACCACACAGTGTTTGAGATTAAGTGTGATTGCATCTTGAACAGGATAATAAAAGGGGAAGATATTGAACTATAGGATGAGAGGTAGATTATTGCATCTGTTAGGCTCAAATATTTTACATTGGTATTGAAGATTGAAAGAAATTTAAGATTATTTTGTTCAACTTTTGATGTATGTATTGTACATATTGTATATAGATAGATTTTGTTGAACATTTGCTTAATGTATTGTACATATACAACTCATTTAAAATGTGATATAAAGTAATAATCTTATGAGAACTAATTATTACAAACTGTTCAGCATGGTTGGAGATAAAAGTTCATAGTTTAGGCACTTATAAATCTTACTTAGAGTCTTGATAGATACTAGTATAGTTAATTACAGAATGAAATTTATTTAGATTCTTGTCTATGAAGATAGCACATAGCTAAAAACAAGCAACGCTTGTCTATTTAGATATACATGGCAGATAGATAAGTCAATTGATTGATATATAGAATAGATAATATGATAGAATAGATAGATAGATAGATATGATTATGCACTATAGTAAGTAGATAGATGGTCTTCAAACACTTCAGAGATCTACAGAATGTGGCATTTAACAATAACGGGCTTTTCTGACAGAGGGCCACATCTACTTCTGGCAGCATCTCCAATCTACTTCAATGAAGATGAGGGGCATCAAAGAAACAAGTTTGGCAGAGTAGCCCTGGATTGTCATATCTATTGCTGATAGCTGACTGACCATCTGAACGGTGATCAAAAATGACATTGAGAAATTGGATATCCAGCTTTGCAGAGACTAAGTACGCCAGTTCTTCAAAATTCCTGCTTCACAGAACAGTGAGTTAGATATTTTGGGTCAGCTGGCTGAAGACTGGCTGCCTCAACAATAGAGAAAAACTTGTGACTGTCCAGTCTACTCTCTCTGTCCTGTCTATACTTTAGGAAGTTCCTTGCCTACACTTCCTTCATATAAGATATTTCCTTCTTAAGTCTCTGATGGGCTTGAAGACTAGATAGCCATCGTATTGTTATAAGCTTTAGTTTAAGATCTAAAATCATGTTTAGCGGTTGGTAAGTGTAAATTAAAATTATTTAGGAGGATAGGATAGATAGTGAAATAATTTCTCCAAGATTGTCAAATACAAATGGATTGGTGCTTGTAAATGTGACTTTTACTGGATAATTTTCATAATTATTTTTATTGTATATAGTTTATTATTTTTAATAGAAAGGTGACATGTAGTGGGTATAAACATGTTTTTGTTTTGATCCCAAGTTTGGGATAGTAGTGGATATAAACATCTTTTTGTTTTGATCCCATGTGTGGGATGGGGAACAGACTAATGGGAGAGCAGATGATGTTTATCCACTTGGAGGTGTGGGAGCTTGGTTTTTGCCAATTGAAAAACATCCTAGTACAGAATCTTAGAGGATATATATATATATATCCTCTAAGATTCTGTACTAGATTGTTTTTCACCTGGAAAAAATCAAGCCCTGACATGAGGTGGTTTGACTTCCAAGGGATATATGTTACCTGCTCACTCACAAGTCTGTTCCCCATCCCACACTTGGGATCAAAACAAAAACATCTTTATATCCACTACAGGACAATGCAGTTAATTTGCCAAAGTTATACAAGTACAGAACACAGTTAAGTGGGCCCAAATTCACTTTTGCGTAATTCTTGACCCACGTTCCTAATGAATGGATGTCTTGAATTTGCTATTGAAGACTAAGAATATTGACTTACTCTGACATGTTTCAAACTTAAGTTTTGGTCCTATCTACCATTCAAAACTCAGATAAAATATTACAACTATACAGCACCTGCTCTACTTCTTTCCTTTATTTAAAAGAGTATATAGTCACCATTGTTATAATACTCACTGTATGTAGAAGCAAACAGTTCACATTTGTGATATGTTTAATTCTAAAAGACAGAGAAAATATTTTCTACAACATTGACATCTTAATGCATTGGACTGCTGTCTATACCAAAGCACAAGAAATTAGGTGGTGACAAACAGAAAAAAAAAAACCATAGTGATCACAATTTTAAGAGGCTGAAGATCAAAGCACTAACCATTAGTATGGAGTGG
The DNA here is from genome assembly GCA_907169655.1 of Acomys percivali. Classification (NCBI taxonomy): domain Eukaryota; kingdom Metazoa; phylum Chordata; class Mammalia; order Rodentia; family Muridae; genus Acomys; species Acomys percivali. The sequence continues at coordinate 76,188,134 of OU015748.1, read as the reverse complement.
AAGCCTGCACTTTACTCAGATATCTGTCTTCTTGTCTTCACATCAAATGACAAAACAAACAAGGAAACTGTCTCAGATGGCATTTGTGAGGACACTAATTTGTGCATAAAGTTTCAGCCTCCATAATCTGCAAAAGCCTCACATCACAGAAAACTCACTTCAAATCTATTGCTTCAAATATGAATATTAGGGAACAGAGATTCAACATAGAGCAATTGATGGTCTAGACAATGTAGTGCTTCATAACTCTTCTCTTACCATGTTAAAGCATGTATTGAACATTTTCTGATACCAGCAATTTAACTCATCATTCATCTGTATGACTACTATATATCACCCAAATGTATTGTATATCTCTGTTATAGTATATATTCAATGCTATAATTTCAGACTTATTAATAACTAAAACATTGGACTAAAGCTTTTTCTAAACAAATAAATTTACCTGTGTGCATAGGTTCAAAGTGCGTGTACACTCAAATTTCATTGTCTGTGTAACAAACTGTAATCTGAATTCTGCCAATTTCTAGGACAAGATCAGAGTAGGCATGCCCCCAACTCTCAGCAACTGAGTGTTATAACTTTTCATCTTTCCATGTCCAATATGGATTCTTGTGTTCTTCTGTCCTGACACACATTTGCATGTCTTTGAGGAATTTACTCCTTATATGGGTAGTTGGAATAATTTGTTTACTTCTAGCCTGTGAGTGTATTCAGAGCAGAAATCATACAACTTGTATGTTTTTTTTAACTGAATACTTGGAGATGACCCACTTCACAGGAGATGCTAAGCAGTTTGCTGAGTAAAACTAGAAGTTTTCTACAGTGATAAAGTTGCCAACAGATTTGGGAGAACCAATCCCCTTTTACAACACTAGGATATTTGTGTCTGCAATGGTCCATAGTGAAATCACCCTGTACCCACTGCTCTCAGCTCATATCCCAAGGCCAAGGTTTTCTGAGAACCAAGGCTCAAATGAGCTGTCACCTTGTTCTACCGCATTACACACCTGTAGCCCACCTCTTCATAGGATTCCAGAAATCACTTCCTTTTTTGAGAGGAAAACCAGATCCTGATGGAATACACAGATAAGTTCCCTTCAGTGCTTCAGCTTCAAAGCACAGTGATTAACACCTCCCTAGTTGGATCAGAGCCTCTTGAAGAGTAGGTGTGTGTTAACAGTCATCACCAATGTCACTGCCACCTCTTCACCACCACGGCTTGCATCTTACTTGGATTCTAGGTTTTTCAGATGGGAGATTCACCCCAGGAGACATCTGCATGTGTGCTTCACTGCACTCACCTCAATACTTCAAACCTGTCTCAAAATATCTCACAAGCTGGAGCTTTGTTAAAATGCCACCATTCTTGCCAGAATTATTAATTCATCAATTCATGCATTTGTTATAAAGATAGCTAACATTTGTGGAATGTTTACCATCTGCCATGCATTATGATAAATGCCTTACATATGGTACATTATAAAGCCCCCACAAAAGTGCTGGGAGTTGATACCATTAGTGCCATCCCTCTAGGGTTACAAAATTGTCACACAAGTAGCTGGGATCTTTCTTTTTATTTATTTATTTATTTATTTATTTATTTATTTATTTATTTATTTATTTTTATTAATTTATTCTTGTTATCTCTCTATGGTTATCCCATCCCTTGTATCCTCCCTTTCTCCCCTCCCTCCCTTTTTCCCTTTATTCCCCTCCCCTAAGACTGTTCCTGAGAGGGATTACCTCCCCCTGTATATGCTCATAGGGTATCAAGTCTCTTCTAGGTGACCTGCTGTCCTTCTTCTAAGTGCCACTAGGGCTCCCCCTCCAGGGGACGTAGTCAAATGTGAGGCACCAGATTACATGAGAAAGTCATATCCCGCTCTCCACTCAAGGGTGGAGACTGTCCTGTCCATGGGCTAGATCTGGGTAGGGGTTTAAAGTTTACCGCCTGTATTGTCCTTGGCTAGTGCCTTAGTTTGAGTGGGACCCCTTGGCCCAAATCTGCCTATCATAATGTTCTACTTGTAGGTTTCTAGGACACTCTGGATCCTGCTACATTGCTATTCTCACATGGTTCTCTCATCTAGTGTCGCAATAAGATGTCCTCACCTCTGTCCCAGTTTCCTGGTAAATGAAGGCTTTCGTGGGACATGCCCATTGGGCTAGTATGCAGATATAAGTGAGTATATACCATTTGAGTCTTTCTGCTTCTGGGTTAACTCACTCATTATGATCATTTCTAGCTCAATCCATTTATCCACAAATTTCGGGAATTCCTTGTTTTTAATAGCTGAGGAGTATTCCATAGTGTATATGTACCACAGTTTCTTTATCCATTCTTCTACTGAGGGACATTTAGGCTGTTTCCATGATCTGGCTATTATGAATAAGGCTGCTGTGAACATGGTTGAGCAAATTTTCTTGTTGTGTGCTGGTGCATCTTCTGGGTATATTCCAAGGAGTGGAATAGCTGGGTCTTGAGGAAGCCCTATTACCAGTTTTCTGAGATAGCACCAGATAGATTTCCAAAGTGGTTGTACTAGTTTGCATTCCCACCAGCAATGAAGGAGTGTTCCTCTCTCCCCACATCCTCTCCAGCATGTGGTGTCACTTGAGTTTTTGATCTTAGCCATTCTGATGGGTGTAAGATGGAATCTCAGAGTTGTTTTGATTTGCATTTCCCTGATGACTAAGGAGGTTGAGCATTTCTTTAGGTGTTTCTCAGCCATTTGATATTCTTCTGTTTAGAATTATCTGTTTAGTTCCAAGCCCCATTTCTCAATTGGGTTATTTCGTTTGGTGGTGTTTAATTTCTTGAGTTCTTTATATATTTTGGATATTAGACCTTTGTCAGGTGTAGGGTTGATGAAGATCTTTTCCCAGTCTGTAGGCTGTCGCTTTGTTCTCTTGACAGTGTCTCTAGCCTTACAGAAGCTTCTCAGCCTCATGAGGTCCCATTTATTAATTGTTGACATTAAGGCCTGGGCTGTTGGTGTTCTGTTCAGGAAGCTGTCTCCTATGCCAATATGTTCCAGGCTCTTCCCCACTTTTTCTTCTAAGTGACTTAGTGTGTCTGGTTTCATGTTGAGGTCTTTAATCCACTTGGATTTGAGTTTTGTGCAAGGTGACAAATATGGGTCCAGTTGCATTTTTTTACACATAGACATCCAGTTAGACCAGCACCATTTGTTGAAGATGCTATCCTTTTTCCATTGAATAGATTTGGCTTCTTTGTCAAAAATCAAGTGACCATATGTGTGTGGATTCATATCTGGGTCTTCAATTCGATTCCACTGATCAACCAGCCTGTTGCTGTCCCAGTACCATACTGTTTTAATTACAATTGCTTTATAGTACAATTTGAAATCAGGTATAAAGATTCCTCGGGAGCACCTTTTATTGTACAAGATCGTTTTTGCTATTCTGGGTTTTTTGTTTTTCCATATGAAGTTCAGAATTGAACTTTCAATGTCTTTAAAAATTGTGTAGGTATTTTGATAGGGACTGCATTGAATCTGTAGATTGCTTTTGGTAGGATGGCCATTTTTACTATGTTAATTCTCCCTATCCATGAGCAAGGAAGATCCTTCCAACTTCTCATGTCATCTTCAATCTCCTTCTTCAGAGTTTTGAAATGTTTTCAAACATGTCCTTCACTTGCTTAGTTCGAGTAACTCCTAGATATTTTATATTGCTTGTGCCTAATGTGAAGGGTATGGCTTTCCTAATTTCTTCCTCTGCAAGCTTGTCATTTGTGTATAGGAAGGCTACAGACTTTTTTGAGTTAATTTTGTATCCAGCCAAATTGCTGAAAGTGTTTACCAGCTGTAGGAGTTCTCTGGTGGAATTTTGAGGGTCACTTATGTACACTATCATATCATCAGCAAATAGGGATAGTTTGACTTCCTCCTTTCCCATTTGGATACCCTTGATCTCCTTTTGTTGTCTTATTGCTCTTGCTAGAACTTCTAGTACTATATTGAAGAGATATGAAAAGAGTGGGCAGCCTTGCCTTGTTCCCGATTTTAGAGGAATTTCCTTGAGTATCTCAACATTTACTTTGATTTTGGCTATTGGCTTGCTGCCTATAGCCTTTATTATATTGAGGAAAGTGCCTTGTATCCCCGATCTCTCTAAAACTTTAAACATGAATGGGTGTTGGATTTTATCAAATGCTTTTTCTGCATCTAAAGAGATGATCATGTGGTTTTTTATTTTCAGTTTGTTTATATGGTGGATTACATTGATGGATTTCCGTATATTAAACCATCCCTGCATGCCTGGAATGAAGCCTACTTGGTCATGATGAATGATATCCTTTATGTGTTCTTGTATTCATTTTGCAAGAATTTTATTTAGTATTTTTGCATCGATGTTCATAAGAGAAATTGGTCTGAAATACTCTTTCTTTGTTAAGTCTTTGTGAGCTTTAGGTATCAATGTGACTATGGCCTCATAGAATGAATTTGGTAATGTTCCACCCAATTCTATGTTTTGGAGTAGCTTGAAGAGTATCGGTATTAACTCGCCTTTGAAGGTCTGGTAGAATTCTGCACTGAAACCATCTGGCCCTGGGCTTTTTTTGCTTGGGAGACTATCAATGATTGCTTCTATTTCTGTAGGGGAAATGGGACTATTTAGCTTGTTTATCTGTTCTTCACTCAACTTTGGCAAGTGAAATTGATCAAGAAAATCGTCCATTTCCCTTAGATTTTCAAATTTTGTGGCATATATGCCTTCAAAGTAGGATCTTATGATTCTTTGTATTTCTTCAGTTTCTGTTGTTATGTCTCCCTTTTCATTTCTGATTTTGTTGATTTCAATACTGTCTCTCTGCCTTTTAGTTAGTTTGGCTAACGGTCTGTCTATCTTGTTGATTTTCTCAAAGAACCAGCTTTTGGTTTTGTAGATTCTTTGGACTGTTTTCTTAGTTTCTAATTTGTTAATTCCAAAACTGCCCTCTGAGGAGAGCTAGTGTCTTGAGCAAAACTGCTCGTTGATATGCGCTATCGCCTCTGGTAGGACTGAGCACTTCGCCCAGCCTGTGCCACAGCAGGTGAACTGTGGCTGTGCTGATCTGGCGCCTTCAGTGGATCTGAGCGCCCTGCCCAGCCTGCGTCACAGCAGGGGAGCCGTGGCTGCGCTAAGCTGTTGCATTGGGCAGAATTGCCTGCTGCGCTGAGCTAGCATCTCCACAGCACTGCGCACTGAGCTGTACCTGGGACTCTGGGGCTGAACTGTCCGCCGAGTCCAGTTTGGGTCACAAGGTACCACGCGACCCAAATACTGTCCAGTGTCCCCTCTCCCGCAGCAACTCCTCACACTAACTGCCTCCACTGGAAGGCTCTGAGCTGCAAACCTCAGTTGCTGCCGCTGGTGCCGCTGATGCCACTTGTGCTGCCACTGCTCTGATCTGAGAAAATCCGCACTCCTCCTGTGTGTAGGGGCACGCAGGTCCTCCGTACCCTGGTCCTTCCGAACCGTGGAGCATTCCTGCTGCCGTGGTGTCGGGACCTTGGTGTTTCTGGCTCATAAATCTGTGCAATTCCCTGAATTGTTCACTGGAGCTTCCAAATATGGTCCAAACTGCTCATGCCATCTTGGAATCCAGGAGCTTTCTAAGTACAACTGTAGACCAGTAGACAAAGCCAGGTTTATCTCACCTCAAGTCCTATAATTTTAATATTTTCTTTATTATTGACAATTTCACATGAGTACAGTGAAATTTGATATAAACATCCAATTTTCACCTCTAATTTACTCCATAATCTCTATAACATGTCTCACTCCCAATTCCATGTAAGCTTTTTAATTAACCACTAAATCCAGCTGATGCAGACATATGTAAAATGTATGGATTTAGCCACTGGAATATGAGAATTCTATCAGTGGTAGCATCCTCAAAAGATAGCTATTCTCTCTCTTTCAAAAACTACCAACTGCCCATAGCTCTTCAAAAGGAGGAGTCATGGCTAGAGATGGTCTACCCCATCTGGGCAGGAAATGTTGCTGGCTTGATTTTACTCAGGCCTTGAAGAAGTAACCACAGCATCTTTGTTATCAGGAGTGTGATAGCCCTGTCATGTCCTGAAGCCATAATTAATAGCACTCTTCTCAACTGAGTGGAAAAAAAAAGAAATAAGAAGAGAACATATCTGCTCCTAAAAGATTGAAGATTTCATTATGGATATGTTTGAGCACAGGCAAGGGCAGAGGCATCTGGAAGAGTTCAGAGGGAGAGTGACTGGCAGACTAAACTGGGCCATGTGTGAAGGAGTGGGGAAAGGAAAGGGGGAAAACAGTCCAGGAGACTAGGAGACCAAGAGACTAGCATAGCAAAAATGGCTAAGGTACATATGGAAGAACAGCTGGGGGAAGGTATCCAGGCCTGGGCTGGAGAGTTTATGGTAGGAGATGGGGTATGACAGCCAAGATGACTCTGAAAGATGTAGAAACTGAAGGAGATTGTCAGCCAGAGTCCACTTTGATATGTTAGTAGGCACCTCAATTAGTGAGTGGTTCATCCAGGCTTGAGACCTACTACCCATCCTCCATCTTTTATATTCCTTCAGCTTTCTCCTCATCACCACTTCCTAATATAGGCCTGGATGCACCAGGAATAGGGAGGTGGATGTGCATGTCTCTTTTAGAGTAAAATTTTCATTTCCTTATTCTTATTATTCTAAACCCATTAACCAGTTATTCACCCTGTGGACTGCTGTCTACTGAAGAAAGAAATTTATCTAACCAAGGATTAGAACAGCCACTGTTTGAGCATAAGAATTTAGAAGATACTTTGACAGCCCAAACAATTTAGCAAAATAATATTATCATGTTCTATACTAGGGATCATGTCATCCACTGACATGGTCTTATAACTAGAGTTGTAATACATGTCCTGAAATCCCCACCAGTAGAGTAAACTAATTTATCTGAAACTGTTTGCTTATACCCATAACAGTTGTGCCACTGCTGCACCAGTAGGCGTATTTTGCCTGCCAGTTCAGTATTGGAGCATGCAGATTCTAGGACTAGACTCTGATTGATATAATTATAAGAACAAAATGCCTTAAATTGCATGTGACCCAAGGGAATTTTAAAAAAACCTTTTAAGGAAGCTCATTTTCAAGATCACAGCTCCTAGTTCAGAATCTGGAAAGTTCAAGTTTTTTTTTAATTGAATTTAAGATGGGTGCTATGTCTCCGAAAAATCGTGTGGTTGTCCTAAATCTAGAAGACAGATGTCTCTTAGGTATTTGTGAAACTCCATCTAGAATGATATAGGCCTTTACTAAACAAGTGCTGTTAGAGAAATAAATCATTATTGTTACTATTTTAAGACATTTCATTTTTATTTATGTGCATGTATATGTCTGTGATTTTATGTATGGGTGCTGATGTAGGACAGAAGTGAGTATGAAATCCCCAGAAGTTAAAGTTACAGGCATTGTGAGCCACCTGGCATGGATGGAGAAAACTGGACTCCGGTCTTTTGCATGAGCAACAAGTGGTCTTAAATGCTGAGACATCTTTCTACCCTTGAAGTACTGGTAGCAAAATTAAATAATTATGTACTCTCTTCTAATAACTGAGTGATCATCTTCTCATCTTTCATGTAGCAATAATATCATATGATTAATATACAATCATGATTACAGTAGATACAGTACATAAGCTGCCCACAAAACAGTGAATGTATAGTCAAACTCACTTGATGTCTGCTGGTCCACTAGGAGTTTATCTAACTGTCACTTTGGAGTTTTCTACCTAGAAAGATGTTTAACTCATAATTTCTTGATTACCAATTCTTGTTATATTTCTTCTAGAAATTTTCTACTTAGGTCTGATCTGTGATTAATAGCAGTGGCCCCTGACATGTCAACAAGTGAACATTAATGGCACTTGGATTTAGTTACAGAAGCCAGGGTTATGGTTGTTGCTGTTGTTTATAATTTCCACTCCCGAGTTCATTAAACTCCTGAAAACATAAAGGTCAATAGTGATTTATTCCACTGACAGTAAACTCAGCCATGATCATTTACAACAATACTTTTAGCTTGACATAATGTAGGGGCTAAAAGTTAAACAAAGCTGATTGGTTTACAGCAGCAGAATGCCTACCTGAATTGCTTTGTGAAAGCCACATTTGATATTACATAAGATGTTCCAAGGCTCTCCAAATGTAGGGATAGAACAGAATGAGAGGAAGGTGAGAGAGGGCTGCCTTGTTGGGTAATTTTGCGTCAATTTTACAGGTTAAAGATAGCCTGCTTCTGACACATCTTTGATGGAGTTTGAGGAAGAAATGAACATTTGCATTGGTATACTGATTAAGCAGTACCTTCATCACCAGTGTGGATGAGCAGCATCCAACCGATTGAAGGCCTAGAAGACACATGACACTAAGAAATGGTGGATTTTTCAGTGTATCCCTGATGTGGGCCATCAGTACTTGTGGATCTTGGGATTTCAGCTAGGAGATGGAAGGAATGACAGATTTTCTGTTCTTGCTCTCTGTCTCTGTGTCTCTGTGTCTCTCTGTCTCTCTGTCTCCTCTCTCTGTCTCTCTGTCTTTCTTTCATTCTTTCTTCAGTTTTTCAAGACAAGGCTTTCAATGTAGCCTTGGCTATCCTAGAACTCCCTTTGTAGATGAGGCTGGCCTCGAACTCGTAGCCATCCATCTGCCTCTGCCTCCCTGAGTGCTGAAACTACAGATGTGTACCATGGCGACAGGCTTTCTGTCCATTTTTTGACCTGGAACATTTGTGCCTGTTGACTTTGAATCTTCAGCTAGGTGTAGGAAATTTTACCCTTTGATCCCATATGGTTCTGAGGCTTTGAAATATGAATGATGCAACTACAATACAAGAGTTTTAGCTTACAGATGGCAGAATTCAATTCAGGAATTTTTACTGTCCATAAATGCATGACACAATTCTCAATCTGTCTCTTCTCCATCCCTACTTTCTTAACTCCCTGTCGTCGTCACACCTAGCAGACTGCAAGGTTTATGATTTCAGCGTATAACAATGGTATCCCACACTGCAGTCACAGTTCTGACTGCATTTGCAAATTGGCATATCCTTTAAAAAAATGAAAAGTTCTAATGAGAAAGAAGTAAGAAAAGGGTATGAAGAGGAACTGTAAGAGGAAAGCCATGTGGAGTATCAGGGAGGAGTGTGAGGACTAGCATGGCCTGCAACTCTGAAGAAAGCTTCAATGTGAAGTGAGTAGAGAGAAAACAACGTGGCAATGGGAATATGGAAAGCTGGGCTCAAGTAAAGATTTTCAGGGTGGAATGTATAGTTTTTGGTCCACAGGAGTATTGTAAACCTCTGGGCCAAGACCTGAAGGAACATTTGTAGTCAGACAATGGACACTAGGAAGAGAATGGCAAGGGCACTTTATAAATTATGAAGAACTACTCCGTAGCCATTTCTTGAACATACAACTCTATGAATCTATGATTTTCCAGATGGCTTGGCTACTGGTTTTAAAATATAATTCACTAAGTAGTTTATGAGGTACCAGGACATTTTTCTTTTCATTAAAAATAAATCCTGGTAAGACTGCCAAGAAGGCACATGTATTCCTGATATTAGCCATGTATTAGATTAGTAGGGCTGTAGCAACAGAATAGCATAACAGGTAGTTTAAACCACAGATATTTGATTTCTTTGTTTTGGAGGCAAAAAATAAAAACCAAGGTTGAAGTGTTCACTTATGGATACCTTTTTGTTTTAGAAATTGAGTTGTGCATTTGTGTTTGTGTTTGTTTGTGTGTGTGTGTGTGTGTGTGTGTGTGTGTGTGTGTGTGTGTGGTTTGTATCTGTGAAATACACATATACCACAACACATATATCTTTATAATGAACACGTGTCAGTGGACATGCATATATGCCCACATAGTTGTAAAATTCTTTGGTGACTTGGGCCTTTAAATGTTGTTTATTCCTAACCATTTCTACTATGTGTGTGTTTGTTTTCTTCCAAATATTTTCCTCTGTTTTTAATAGGATGTTATTCTCAAAGTATTTTGAGACCATTAAAGGATTTTGAAAATGCCTCTTTGAAGCTAATGGAACACAAATATTATTGTCTACTGCTTAATAGCAAGAACTGCAATAATATGCTCAAGTATTATTTCCTCACCTCATTACCATTTAATTGAATTAAAGCTAAATTTGTATTTATGCTGTATAATTAGAAATTGCAGGTAAGGGACAGAAACATCCTCATTAGTGGCCATCTGTTTGTAAGGCAGTGGTAACAGCACAGTCCCCATGAATCCAGTAGTGTTGGCATACACAGCCACTATTAGTACTGAAACATAACTGTTCATTGTTGAGATGAACCAATGGATCACTTGTTACTGGTCACAGAACCATCATTGCCTAGGTCAATGGCTCTCAAGCTCTGAGCCATGACTCCTATGGGAGTTCAAATGGTCCTTTCACAGGGGTCACCTAAAACCATCCTGCATACCATACATTTATATTATGGTTCATAACAGTAGCAAAATTACAACTATAAAGTAGCAATGGTAATATTTTTGTGGTTGGGGCTCAACACATCATGGGGAACTATGTTAGGGGTCACAGCAAAAAGATGTTTTGAGATGGTTAAAATTTAGTTTTGAATTTGATGGGATTAGACACAAGCAAGGGATTAGGTGAGATGCAACTCCACTGTATATGTGAGAGGAGCATCCTGGACAATTAGCTGTTGAGGTCTCTGACTTAACAAATGGGTTAATCTATTGACAATTTAAAAAACTGTGCATTTTGGAAGTAGTAAAAGACAAAGGTTGGACCTGGTGAAGAGAGCAGATCACCAAGGGCTGTGCCCCTCTGTGCTGTTTTGCCCAAGCCTCTTCATGTGTTCTCTGCCTCTGCTCTTGGTTCCTGTCACATTAACTGCACTCTTCTGCTCATCTTCCCTAACAGTATGGATTCATACTTCCACTATCCTGAGCCAAAATAAAATCTTACTCCTCTTTCAATTATTTTAGTCATGACTACACACCAATAACTAACACACTTATTTCATCACACACTTAACTTGAAATTTGTGATCCTGTCATGAACCACCCATTTCCAAATGTTCACATAGACATAAGTCTACAGAACTCACACATAAATGGTTGACCATGGATCCTGCAGGCAGCTTTCTTTGCAAGCCAACTGAAGATTAAGCGGTCAGATCCATTGCCAAGTTTTTCCAGAGAACAGCTGTAGAATTGATAATTAATCACCATGTCCTGCTCTAAAAAGAAAGACCTCTCCCTCTCAAATGCCAGTAAGTCCTTCCTCCTTTGTTTTCCTCTAGGTATTCTGCTGTTGCTTTTTATATTGTAACAACAATGCCATTGGCATTCACATATTGTGATCATTGAGAAGGCATCCACAAAGACATAGCTATTATTGAAAAGATAGTATCCAAAAAAAAAAAAAAAAGACCTCAACAAATGGAAGAATAGTGTCAAAACTCAACACAAAGTATGGCAGTCCAAATCACTCATCAACGCCAAGTCATTTAGGCAGTGATAAAAACATGAACAGAAAAATGGGAAGTGACCTTAATGACCCAAAGGTGAATAAATGTTTCATGTTTATTCTCTTTGCCTTATATGATGCTCTTGTTTGTTTAATAGTTTTCTGACCTGCTATATTTATTTGCATGTGTGTAACATGTATGGGCCTATGTATGTCGTAGAATGCATGGAGATGTCACACTGCAGCTTGCCGGAGTTGGTTTTCTCCTTCTACAGCATGACTTCTGAGTTATGATGATTGATCTTAGGTAGACAAGGTTGGAAGCAAGCACCTGCACATGCTAAGCCATCTCACTGACCCATAATAGTTCTCTCTCTCTCTCTCTCTCTCTCTCTCTCTCTCTCTCTCTCTCTCTCCTCTTTATGTAGATGAAGAGTTGACAATGACCTGCTCAGCAAGCTCTCTACCCATTGATCCATATCCAAAACATTCAATATAATATTCTAGTATTCATCATAGTCAAACACTATGAGGGGCTGGAGTATTGCCAGTGGTGGCTTGTCTAGGTCAAAGGACAATGAGATGGAGTTGGTATGCTTATTCCATTTGTAGATCCTGAAGATTGAACTTAGGTTATCAAGCTTGGCAGCAGAAGTCTACACTTGCTAAGCCATCTCATACACCTTATGATACAGACGGAAACCTATCTTGAAAATAAACAACAGCATTTACCTCTTAGAATTGCAGTGATATTACCATGTGTTAAATAATTAGTTTATTTGGTGAGATTGACAATGTTTTAGGGCAAATACAGTGACAGTCACCATGACAAATATATGTATTAAGGGAAACTCGGATCATTATCAGAAAAGTATAGGATAAAGGGTATGCTTCACACTCCTAAGAAATCTAATCATTTTAAGAGGTTGAGAGATGTCTGTCATATGTGTAGTAGTGTTATGACTCCAACATGCAACTCAGACAACACAGCTGGAAAACATTGCAGAAAACTGCTTCCATTGGTACAATTCCAGAAAGCTTCAAGAAGGAGGATGTCCCAATAAATTCTGGAGGATAAATCAAATTTGACAGAGGTAGCCAGGATGGGCACAGTGGGGGAAAAATGAGCAAACTTATGAAGGCATAGTATTGTACAAACATAGCTGAGAAGATATTGATAGGTCTCCCAGACTGATGGCAACATAATCAACATATAATAAAGGATGCTCTTAAGGCTGAATAGGAGACCAGGGACAAAACAGAGACTCTCAATGGCAGATTATAGAAAACATAGTCTACTAGGCCACCTAGAGTGAAGGAAAAGTGTGATTTTCAGTCTTGTTCTCCACCTCCACTCCTTCCTCCTCACAGTGGCAGCTGGCTAGAGGTAAATTGTGTTCAGGGTCCCATGTCTCGTTTTTATGATTTATTAGTTCAGCCTTTCAGTGGGGTGAGAATATAGTGTGTGCTGGATGGCACACACTCGGGAAATTTATGTTGCACAGCTAAACATCATGTCTGTCTACTTCTTCCCAGTAATATCCAATAATACCCAAATGGGTCTTTTATTTTAAACATCTGGAGAGCCTTATGGTGGATGAGAATGAAGGTGCTGAGAGAAGAAAACAGCTCAGCCATAAAGCCTGTCGGATAAACAAAGCTTTCTTTGGAGCATTAACTCCTTTGCTAAGAAATCTTTGTTCCTCAAAATGCACTTAGTAACATAACGTCTCCATCTCCAGGTACACTTTTCTTTTGCAAATACTCTCTTGGCATTTAATAGGGCTATTAAGGTAGGAAGCTATGAGGAATTAGCATAGAAAGAACATTGCCAGAAGAAACGATAAAAAAGGCCCTCTTGCACAAGGCATGCTCACCTCATCTCCACGCCCCCACCCAGCATTTGCTTTTGTTTTATAACAGCAAAAATCCTGGTTGTGGATGTTAGTGATTTTAGTTAGATAATAATTCTGGCAGCACTGTCATGAACTACCGAAAAGTGTGTAACTCGGAAAGGGCAACACGACTAGAATGGAAAATAATCAAGTAGTTTGTTTTTAATATACACAGTCAATCAGTGAATAGAGACTACTGTGTTTCATCCTCTCTAGGGTCGCTTCTTGCCCTAGATGGCAGAGGAGGGTCTTCAGTATTTGAGACCTCTGAGCAATTGCAGTGTCATCTGTCAAATGCCCTCCCTACTCTGAAGTTTTTGACACTAGGCACTTCTTCGATCTCAGGTCCTATGCTTTCTTCATTGTGAACTCATTTGAATACCACAAAGTGGCACTCGGCAATCCTATGTCAGAATTGCTGGAAAGCCACTGGCTCTTCTCAAACCATTCCCATCCTTTCATGTATGAATGCATGGCTCCTCCCAGGATGAGGGCTAAGAGATGGAGAATAGGCTCATCCTAAGCTCTTTGACACCCATTCTTAACACATAGGTGGGTATTCAAGTGACTCTGTTGTGTTCATTTTCTGTTGCTGAATAGTAAGCTATAACAGTATTTTTAACTAAGATACCTTATATTACCTCAGAGTTACTGTGCTTTGGGGGCTCAGTGGATCTTCTGTTTTGGGTCTCTCAAATTGTACCAAGGCACTACCCAGGGCTGATTTCTATCAGACACTTTAACAGAGATGAATCTTCCACCCTCAAGCTGTTAGAAGAACTTAGTTCCCTGAAGCCAAAGGGCTCGTGTCACCTTTCCCCTTTGGGTCTTATACGAGCAAGACTCCTGGCAGAGTACGCTGTCAAGCTAGGGCTTCATACAAAGGCAAGCAGTCATAGAATGGCACCTGTCAGCACTGCACATTACAACAAATAGCTGCAAACTTCAAGTTTTACTTTTCCTTGGGATGTGAAAGTCTGAATATTGGAAACTGGGTTCATAAACATTGCCATCCTGGCTCATGATACAATTGTGTGTGTGTGTGTGTGTGTGTGTGTGTGTGTGTGTGTGTGTGTGT
>OU015748.1:76144088-76156730 GCA_907169655.1 Acomys percivali | reverse complement strand
TGTGTGTGTGTGTGTGTGTGTGTGTGTGTGTGTGTGTGTGTGTGTGTATAGAATGAATCTATCATGGAGTAAGAAATACATTTATGTTTATAAAGTACAATTTTGAAATAAAACCAGGAAAGTCCCACAAAGAACATCATCATGATTTCATTACATTTTATTTACTTCTTTCAGCGGGATGGGGGGAGGTGTACATGTGTACATGTACAGGTCAGAGGACAACTTGCAAGAACACCTAAATAGGGATTTGAACTTAAGTCCACAGACTTGATGGCAGAAACATTTATTCACAAAGCCATAGAGCCAGTATACAGAGAGTCAATTAGTGGCAAAACAAGCGTCAATTCATTCCAAAGAAGGTATTAGAAAAATAATTATGTATTCAGGAGACTTATAATTAGTTTATGTTCTCACCTCTTCACATCCATCTAAACAAATCCCTCAGTGATTCAGGTAAAATTTCAAACAGTAACTCTTAGAAAAACACGTACAAATGAAAAATTTGCCAAATCTCTGGAGATAGGTGCTTATTTAGAATGAGGGGGGTTAGTCTCAAATTAAAAACAAACAGATTTGAATACATAAAAGTTAAAACATTTCCTACATAAAATGTAACCTAAATTAAAGAGGCAAATGGGTTCTGGAACTTTCAGTGGTTAATTTCCCAACAGAAGATCTGCTTCATTATAGAAAAATTTTGAGTATTAAATAAAACAGGATGAGGTCCCCAGGGAAACATAGCTTATAAGTGTGGAAACGTGGACAGTTACCAAGTATGTTGAAATAATCCACTTTAATAGTAGTAAAATAGTAGTAGAATCAATAAACTTTATGTAGTGAAATGATACTATCTTGTGTTAGTGTTTAACTTAGAAATATATTTTAGGGTACACCTAAATTTAGGGTACAGGTGATCCCATATCTCTCTTCACTCCAGTTCTGCCTACCAGGAAAGGAAGCAGCACGTCTTCTCAGTCATGTATATTCATTACAGCAATGTGCATTGGCAAAAGCCACATAGAAACTAATTATGATAGCTTCCTTTTACAAGTCAGAAGTTAATAGAGTGTATAAGTTGTTCTGGGTAATTTTTTTTTTACTCCCCTTGCACATTTGTTCTTAAAGAATTCAAGCACACTGCAAAAATCTTAGTGGAAGAGTGGATGTTAGCCTTGGGTAGAAGACCCTGAGAATTGATCAGAGAGCGCTCAGCATATGTAAGGGCCAGCGAAGGGTTCGGTTGAGTGAGAGTTTGGAAACACAGAAGGGTGAGGAAGAAGAAGGAGCAAGGTGTTAGCCATCTAAAAATAGCAAGATGGGATGGAGTCAGTGCAGTTGAGGAATCCCCCTGCCTCTGTATGACTGTGGGAGAAAGCCCATGCAGTGAGGAGAGAGCATGCCCCTCACTCTTCAAGTGTGTGATGAGCATACAGATGACACATAGAATGCTAGTGAGCAGACATCTGCTATAAGGAAGCGTACACAGTGGTTCCTGGACAGGGCCAAGTTATGGGGTGTTTTTAAGATGTCTCATATTTATTTCTTGAGAGAAGCACCAGGATACAGTAAAGAAAGAAAGACCCCAAACTCCTTGTGGTAGATGGAGATAGGACACTGTGGGGAAGACAAGGAACAGGATACTGAAAGGGAAGCGCACCAAGCACACTTGCAGATATGCACGGTTAGGATATAAATTCTCTGACATAAATACTCTGAAGATTGGCAAAATTGCCCAGAAAGAACCAACTTCTGGAACCTAGTGATCACAATGGATGAGGAAGAATGCCTTCTGTATACAGCCAGACAGGCACAGAAAAGCTAACAAGTAAACATCACAAGTTAATGGGAAACCACCTTGCTGCAGAAGTGAACAGTAATTAGCCATACTGTTCTGAGAATGAACAAGAAATTCTTAACAGAAGCATCCACAAATTTTTTTTGCTTCAAATGAATATACTTTATATCAAAGTAAATAATACTTAAATTATTATGAAAGTATTTGTATTATTAAGATAAAATATAATATGATAAAACAAGCTATCACACTAAAGTTGGACAAGACAGACCAACAGAAGGAAAAGTCCAAGAGAAGGCACAAAAATCAGAGACCCATTAATTTGCACACTCATAAAGCACATAAGAGCGTTAAATTGGAGACACACACACACACACACACACACACACAGCAGACCCATGCAGGGCCTGTGTTTGTTGCTTCAGTCTCTATGAGTTCATATGGGCTTTGACCATGTTGATTTAGGGGATCTTGTTTTCTTAGTGTCCTGCATGCCCTGTAGGTGTTCACTCTTTCTACCTCCTCTTTGTGGGGTTCCATGAGTGCTGAGGGGAAGAAATTGAAAGACACATCCCGTTTAGGGTTCAATGTTCCAAATTCTCTCACTTGCTGAGTAATATCTGCTGCAGAAGGAAGCTTCTCTGATGATGGCTAAGCAACTGATCTATGAGTGTATCAAAATGTCATTACAAGTAATTTTATTGCTATTTTTAATTTTTCGAGCACTTGTATTTGGTTTTACCCTGGACACCTGAGCTACCTAGTCTCTGACTCTTGGTCGCCCAAGAAGTGTCAGGTATGGGTTCTATTTCATGGAGTGGGCCTTAAATCAAATCAGTATTAATTGGTCACTCCCACAGAGAGATCAACATGAAGAAACATGGAACCTATAATTGGAAAAAAAGATGGCTGAGATTCAAGTGGATGCTATAGAATTAGATAAGCACATTAAGATTATTATGATGATGTTCAAAGACTCAAGGAAGGAGGACATATGAGACATAAATCTTATTTCTCAGGAAGAAATTACAATAGATAAGATATCTACCTAAAAATAAAAAAAAATGCAAAACCAATGATGCAGAAGCTTTTCTAAGAATGTGATGATAAGGGCCCTTTCTCAACTAATTTGTAAGACTTTTAGTACTCTCATTCCAAACCAGTCAGGCATTATAAGAAAAATACACAGATTTTGCAGACTGAAATATCTATTGAACAGAAATACAAACATTCTAACATCAAAGTTGAGAAATAATGTCCTGAAGATAAATAAAATAATGAAATAGATAAAAGACAATAAATCAAAAAAGTAATTCATGTTCAATGTGATTTTAAAAAAAATATCATGACCACTAATGCTGTGATCAGAGGAATGCAACACTGTCTTGCAGTTGAAAACCAACATCATTTACAATACTAACAAATCCTTTGCACAACCAGAGGAAACATGTATGAGAGCATCCAATCAGGCCTTTTAAAACCCTGAAAATCAAGCCATACAATGAAACATCATCAAGACAAAGACTTGAAATAAAAACCCGAGCTGGGCCTGAAGAGATGGCTCAACAAATAAGAGTGTGCACTGCTCTTGGGGCAAATCTGACCTTGGGTCTTAGCATTCACGTCTAGAAGCTCCCAACCACCTGTGTATACGATCTTGAGGGTATTCACACTCTCATCTGGACTCTGAAGGCGCCTATATATGAATGTTCACAAAGGCCCATATGCACATAATTTTCAAAATAGCACGGATCCCTAATAACAAAACCTGGAGTGACATCATGTTTTCATAGTAAAGGACAGAAAGCATGGAACTAAGTAGCTCTTATTCAAACTGGTCCACAGGAACTTGATTTATTGTCATTATTTAATGAATTAACAACACAGTGTCAATCAAGGAAATGGGAATAGAATCCATACCTTTAAAATATTTTCCTGCTTGCCAGGCCCCCTGGGGCACAGCCAACAGATGTGAGCTGCAATTCCCATAAAAATTCCAACACAATGATTTACAGACTTTGAAAGATCAATTATCAACTACATATGGGGGTGGGGGTGGGGAACAGGATAGCTAAACAATCTTACACAATAAAAGAATTTCTGTAGGTATCACTATCTCAAGGTGTACTACAGAGCAATAGTAATTTTTTTTTAATCACATGGTATTGCATAAAAACACACAGGTTGATCACTGGAATTGAACTGAAGACCAAGAAGTAAACCCACGCAGGTACAGACACTAGATTTTGACAAAAAGCCAAAACTATCCAATGGAAAAAAAGAAAGCACCTTCCACAAATGATGCTAGTCTGACTGTATGTTTGCATGTACAAAAATGCAAATAGATCCATATTCATCACCCTGCAATTATCAACTACATACAGGTTAAAAAACCAGGATAACTAAAACAATCCTGTAAAATAAAAGAATTTCTGTAGGTATCACTATCCCTGATGCATTAAGTCTCATAGAAGATAAACTGGGTACTATCTTTGTACCCATTGGTACAGCAGACAACTTCCTGGACGGAGCACCAACAGCCCAGGCACTCAGATCAACTGAAACTGAAAATCTTCTGTATGGCAAAGGACACTATGGCAAAGGACATCATCATTAGGACAAAATGGCAGCCTATAGACTGGGAAAAGATCTTCGCCAACCCTACACCTGGTAGAGGGCTAATATTTGAAATATGTAAAGAACTCAAGAAATTAGACATTCAGAGATCCAGGATGGCAGTGTCAATCATACACTGCTTCTGATCAGCAGCATAACCAGGACAGCACAGCGACCTAAAGACTAACAAAACACCAGTGCTGCCGATTCCCATGTGAGAGGGATCCACATTGTGTGGTGCATGGGTAAGTCTAGGCCCTGGTCACCCAGCTAACCTACAGAAATTCCTGGGGGACAACTCACATTAGCCAACATCTTGAGAAAGACTGTGAGACACCAGTTGCAGCTTTGGGTTCTCTCCACCAATCTGGGGGGACATAATGCACACAAGCAGAGATGAATCCTGGCACTGTCTACAATCCACATTAGCTGCTGTTCCGATCTCTCTCTGTCCACCAGCTGCTTACTGGCCTAGCCCATCTGTGACACAGAGCAGACAGACAGAGCTGAGTCCTGGATGCCAGCCACACTCCACATTAGCAGCCACCATGAAAGTAGCTTTGGGCTCAGATCTCTCCCTGCCCACCTAAAGACTGCTGGGCTGACACAGCTAGGACACCTCTGTAGACTTCCAGGAGCCTCTCCTGTCCTAGACCTCTGGCTCATCCCAGAGATTCCTTCCCCACAGATTTCTGTGACCTTACCTGAGACTTCTAAGCAGGGCATCTGGAACCTGAAGTGGCCACCTTCTGTAGACAGGCGAGACTTTCAGTAGAGGGGGTGGGACACCAACCCGCCACCAAAACCTTCAACACAATATTTTCCCTGACTACAAGATTTCAGAAATAAAAATGGGACAGAGATAAAGGGAATGGCCAACCAATGACTGGCCCAACTTGAGAGCCACCCCATGAGAGAGAATCAACCTTTCTCACTATTAAGATACACTACTATATTTGCAGATAGTATCCTAGCATAACTGTTATTTGAGGGGGCTCACCCAGCACTGATGTAAAGAGATACAGAGACACAGAACCAAGCATTAGGTGGAGCTCAGGGTGTTCTGTGAAAGAGGAGAAGAACTGAGGGAGTAAGAGGGATCAAGCAAGGACACCACAAGAAGACCTACAGAGTCAACTAACCTGGGCCCATGGGAGCTCACAGAGACTGAACCACCAACTAAAGAGCATACATGGGCTGGACCAAGATCTCCCTACACATATGTAGAAGATATGTAGCTCGATTTTCATGTGGGTCCCAGAACAACTTGATCAGAGGCTTCTCTGTTTCTATTGATTGCCTCTGGATCACTTTCCCCTACTTGGGCTGCCTTGTCTGGCCTCAATGGGAAAGGATGCATCTAGTCCTGCTTCAACTTGTTTTGCCAGGGTGAGTTGGTACCCCTTTTCTGAGAAGGGGAGACCAAAGTGAGGGGAAAGGGGATTTCAAGGAGGACTGGTCCAAAAGGAGGGAATGGGGTGCAATAGGGGTGTAAAGTGAATAAATAAATTAATCAGTGAAAAAGGAGTAAAGATAAAAAGATTATATAATAAATTAATATTTTTCATGGACAAGATAATTAATTGCTTTTAATTCAATTAATTAATTTTATGTCAATACTAATTAATCAAAAGAAAGCAAACTCCAGAGATGCTTATAGGTTGCTAAAATAATCATTGAACAAAATTAAGTTTTGATACCACCAAAGTATTTTGGTACAAAAAGTAAACAAGCTGTAATTTTGTTGTCTCAGAAAGCTTATGGCACAATGAGGCAAGCAGACACTATGCCATCTTCTGTTTGGGAAAGACAACAGTGTGGCAATGCCTTCTGTAGTGTTGGCTTACTTCCAAGGAGATTCATTTCAAAGCATTTTATGTTAGTGGGAAGGTAAAAATGTGGCCATGTTGAATACTATATATGAATGATTGACTGCTATAAACTTTTAATTTAGTCAATATTTTGTGAAGAGCTGTGCTCCTTTCTCACACACAGACAGATGAGCTCACAAGGATGTGGAAAGTTTTTTGGTTTTTTTTTTTTTTTTGCCTGTGATTGTGAGGGATGTTTGCAGTCACAAGAGAGCACCTGGTCCTTTCTCAGCTTAATGGTGCCTCAGTCCCTGGAGCGAAGGTGGAGCTGCCTCTGTTAACCATCTGGATGCATCCCATTGGTTCTCTCAGCTTGGTCACATCACACTAACCCTGTCATTTAACATAGCTCTGTACTGCTGGGCACATGGAGTCTACTGCCAGGACCACCTGAGATGCAATGAAACAGACAGATTACAGGAATGACCTTGAAGTACAATGCTTCAAGATCGTGCAGCCCTCCACAGTGCCTGCTCAGAATCCACAAGCAGGCAGGAGGAAATAAATTCTATTCTCTATGTTGGAAGAATCTCTCATAATCCTGTTGTCATTCATTAACTAACTTCTAAATAATTCAGAGAGAGATGATCCAAGGCTGACTGCAATTGACCTGCTGTAACATCTCTATTGAGGAAATCCATACTGTATTGAATATTTTTTCTTAGGGCCTTCCCTGCTTGAAGAGACTGGAAATGTCAGATTTTCTGTCAGTTGGATAGTATCCATCGGTTCTTCTAGTGCCCATCTCTAAAATAAAGCCTCATTTTCCCATATCTGTACTCTACATCTACAGTGTGCCTAATAGCACATACACTCAGTGACTATGGAATGAAACTCTTTCAAAAGAGTACCTACCTCGCATACACAAAACATTGGGTTTTATCCCAAGAAACACATGTACAGGATTAGGTGAACATACCTGTGATCCCAGAATAAAGGGGCAAAATGCAGGAGGATAAGAAAGTCAAAGATATCGTGGAGATGCCAGCCAAGGATACATGAGACTTTAACTCAAACACATATGCTACATTTTAGTCATTTTTAAGTACTGAAATGAATTTGACATGTTCTTTGATCTTTACCTCAACACCAGCCAAGCTCTTCAACGTTGTGTTATAGTTTGGTTATGCACTGTCTCCATAGGCTTGTGAATTGAGTAGTTGTTTCTTTCCGTTTCCTTCTATGCTTCTTCATTCCTGGTCATCCATGAAGTGAGTCATTTTCCTCCACCACACACTCTTGCAACCATGGCGTTTTGCTCAAGCATGTAGGACCTAATGACCCAGCCCAGGACCCTCTGAAACCATGAGCTGAAATAAACAAATCATTCCTTACAGTGTTTCTGGTTTTGCTCAAAGCAGGTATAAAGTAACTAATATAATGTGACACTCACTACCTGAACTCCCATCAGCATGCTATCCCCACAGTCCACCCTGAAACAATCACTGCTCTAGTATAAGAGCGTGTTGTCTGTTTGATGAGTGCAAAGCCCTAAGTAACACAGCCCTAAGTAACAGATTTATTACCCACAACACTTACGGAGAGCATGGGAGTTGCCGGCACAGTCCATGCCCACTACAACGAAGCGGATTTTGCCTGAGATGGTCGTATATATTTGCATATGAAAGCATTTTAGGCAAAGGTATGCTTCTTAGTTCAGGTTAAGATGTGCATTTCTGAGATTCCTCAGTTTAAGGTGATAGTTCAAGAAGGAAAGACAGTGTGTAGACTTCTGGTATGCCTCCCTCAAGGTCATGGGAAACATAGCAGATAAGAAGGCTTCTGGGTATGCTGAATTTCTTTCCTCAAAACAAACAAACAAAAGATGTAGTGAAATGAAAGGGACACTTGAAAGATGTTAATACAAGGATTTCCTCCAAAGACACAGAACTCATTTAGTTCCTAACACTGTAATGCTTTGCAAATAACTACCTTGAATTCTATATGTGAACAGCTAATCATGACAGGCTTTATGCCGATATTTACAAACACTCGCCTAATGGAACAAAGCTTCTCTGCACAAGTAATCACACTCATTATAGAATAATAAAATGGATTTTGGTGTTCTCTATTCAATATTATGCAAAGAAAAGCTTGTTTTCTTTGTTTTGTTTTCTCTCTATGAGATTTTTATCTCTTTCTATTGAATATTTCACATTCCAGTCACATGGCATTTGTTAAGAAATCAATAATATGCCACAATACTGAAGCAGCTTGTCTTTCATGTATGTTTTTTATTTCAATCTCTTTGTAACTTGACAGCTTCAACATTACTGTTTTATAAATTAAAACCGCATCTAGCACAGATGTTTTCTAAACTGCATGTCAGCATCATGTTCAAAACAAGGAAGGTATAGCTGACTTCACAAGCTTATGAATCTACTATAACTTGACAACAGAGCTAGTTGACCCTGAGCATATTGACAGTAATTATTTTACATATGATACTCTAGAGGCCTTCAAGTATGTATGTTTGTTCATGTACTCAAATTTAGGAATTCCACATGATTAAGTGAAATTTATCCACTATCCATTTTATGTCTTTATTATTTTTTTTCTGAAATAGTTACCAGTAATAAAGTGATTTCTATTTAGTATTGGATTTATATTGGGAACAGTTTTTAAAGTCTTAGAAATTAAATGAAGAATATATTATCTTTTCCTCATTCTTTAGAGAACAAAAGAAAGAGAATAGCAAAATAAAGATGAGTGCTGTCACCATTAAATACCTATAACTCAGCTGCAGATTTCCCAGATGCTGGGATGATGCCATCAAGCCATATGGAAATTAATACGCCTTCATTCATGGATCATTATGAGGCAAACATTGATATGAATATAGTTCCCTTGAGAAAATGTATGTAGGAAACTGTGGTGGATCAATGCCAGGACTCAGAGTCAGAGACTGCTTAGCAAGTAATTTAATCTTTCTAAATCTCCATTCCCAAACTGGCAAGGCAGAAATTTAAGGCTATAATAGAAAGAACATTAAAAAAATTATAATGCAATGGAAGAACTTCTCAGCAAAGTGATTTCCTGTCCTGTTGTGTACCCATAATTAAAAAACTAAGCTGGCAAAAATCACATTCCTTTAACTTAGATAATAGTATATTAAATTTGTGGGAATTTTTATTTTTGCTGAAGATGGAACTCAGAACATTTGTGTTAAGGATATACTCTTCCTGGAACTGTCTATATTAAATTTATTTACAAATTTGGAATGGAATGAATAAATAATACGGTAGTTTGAATTTGTGATATTTAAGCTCGCATTAATATAGCCTGTTCTCCTCTCCTCCTTTCATGAGGCAGAAATGGCATCCTCCTGCCACACACAGCAGCTCCTTTCTTGGACCCAATTCTTTTTCTCTTTTATTGAATCTATTTCCCAAGAACTAAGTGAAACCAACCAGCGCAAAGCCAAGTTGTGCAGAGCCTCTGAGAGTGACCACACGCTTTGTCTCCAAATTCAATCCATTATCCTATCAGGGGTAGAGGAGTTGGAGGTTAACCTCTTCTACTACTTTCTAAGGGCATAATGACTTTGAGGCTTTGAAGTTTTAGGACTAAATTCTCAATGACCCTAAGTAAAAGAGTGAGGGCTTTGTAGCTGTGAAAAGAGATACTAATTCATGGGGCACTTTTAGAAAACATGTCCCTTTTTCTAATTAGTGTTTAGACTGCACTTTACTTGTTCATGTTTGTCAATTCTTTTTC
Source organism: Acomys percivali (assembly GCA_907169655.1). Classification (NCBI taxonomy): domain Eukaryota; kingdom Metazoa; phylum Chordata; class Mammalia; order Rodentia; family Muridae; genus Acomys; species Acomys percivali. Next base: position 76,146,731 of record OU015748.1, on the reverse strand, counting down.
TTCTTCACAAATGATTGGGAGCAGAGAGTTTAGGAATGGAAGAACTGTTGATCACAGTTCCCATTCAATACAGAGTAAAGCCTGAAGCAATAAAGGATAAGGTAAGTTTGTGGGATGAATGAATACTTGTAATAGATGGGTGGTGAATGAAATACAACATAATCATAAGTGTATTGGTCAACCTCTCATTGTGATGGCAGTAGGCATTTCCATTCCACTTTCATTCATTTTTTTACTTAATTTTTTGACTATTTCATATGAATACGCAAATACACACAGTCTACTGAGTTCATTTAGTGTTGTTTTTTCCTTCCTGTTTCTAAGGCTTATATTGGATATTGGATACAATTTCATGAGGCTTATCCCTTGAGAAAACTGATTCAACATTTCTCATCAGCCATTGACTGGGTGGTAGCTCTTTATCTAGAATTGCATCTTTGGGAAATGTCCCTTTCCATCTTTGCATGCTAACAGTTGTTGTCAATTTGGAAATATTATTAGGAGAGCATAGTATGGAGATTTTGCTAATGCACTTTTCTTTTCCTCCTGGAAAACATTGTCTCACAGGCGGTGTCCTGGTCCTCTGGTGCTTACAGCCTTTCTGCTTCCTCTCCTGGAATGTTCCCTGAGCCTTAGGTATAAGAGCTGCGTGATAGACTATAGATGTTTCAATTGGGACAGGGTACCCTAAGGATACTTATCTTCTACATTTTGACCAGTTGTAGATCTCTGTTGTAATATTCACCCTGGAAAAAAGAAGCTTCTTTGATGAGAGGCAAGAACTGCAATTCTCTGTGGGTAGGAGGATAAGAACTTAGGATGCAGTTAAAACTTTTAATGGTTTAGGAAAATGTCAGTGGTAGGTTCTCCTCTAGGGGCTATGACCTTCCAGACACCAGTACTTGCATTTCTTGTCTGAAACTTCCTGCTATTTGCATTTAGATGAACATAAAGTAGCCTACATCTTTAAAATATCAACAACACAGTAAAACACCATTTTTTCCCTTCGATTTAAAACTTACACTAGAAATTAAGGCCTTTTCTTATAATCTTTAAAAAGTCTTTATATCACTTGAGAAGATAAAATCAACTATCATATCTAGTAAATACACATAATATATAAAAATGCAATATAATTAAATAAGTACTTGAAGTTCTGTAGCTAGGGTAATGATACTGCATATCTAACCCTGGGTTCTGAACCCCTCCTTGATGGACACCCTGAAAATATATCCACACATTTTCTGCTCTTTGGGGTTTACAGCTGTGAAAGAAAAATCTTCTTTTACCATAATGCTTTAAGATGAGAAATAAGAAAGTAATGATGAATTCACAAAAGAACCATATCTGTTTCCAAGACAAATCAGCCCATAACAATTTCCCCCTTTGTCCACTGAGAATTTTTAAAAATTAATTTCTGTAGAGTTCACAGCCGTGTGAGACAGAGTCTTCTTTATGATATTCACAGATAAATTTCTGCTATTTTTCCATTTATTTTTCACTATTCCACAATAGAATTCGACTGTTGCAAATCTGAATGGATTCATGCATTTTGTGACAGACATCCTTGAAAACTGTAGGCTTTGAGGCATCCAATTAGTAACACCCACAGATACTGTGATCAGGTAATAGCTTCTTCATTCTAAGAACCTAGTGCCCTTCAAGCCATTTTTCTGTATTTTTCATACATTTACGTGTTTTAGGATTATTTTTGTGCACAATATAATTCTTGTTGTCATGAACAGGAGCCTGTATATTGTTTCCTTCTTTTTTCTTCCTTTACTTATTTATCTTTTCTTCTCCTTATCTGTCATCCTCCATCCCCCATCCTTTCCTTCTTTCTCTTCCTCCCTCTTATTCTACTACTTTGGTTTAAAAAGCAAATTTCACTTTCTCATATGTATTTGTTTGTATAGGTATGTACATGTCTTTGTGCACGTGCACATGTGTGTGCTCATGTGCCTTTGAAGGGCAGGGATTGACTTCATATGACTTTCTCTAACACTCTCCATCTGCCTTTTTTTACAAAGACTTTATCGCTATACCAGGGGCTCACAGATATGCTAGACTGCCTAGCCTGCCATATTTGGGAATCCTCCCATCTTTCTTTCCTATGCCCTAGTGCTGGGGTTACAGAAATATGTCATCATGCATAGAATGTACTGGGTATTGCTGATTCAAACTCACTTCCTCAAGCTTATACAGCAAGCACTTTACACACTCAGCTATCACTCCCCCAGATTCTCATTTGAATTTGTGATTGATTTTTTTTTTTTTTTTTTGGTTTCTTTTCTTTTTTTTTTTTTTTACTTTTTTTTTAAATTAATTTATTCTTGTTACATCTCAGTGGTTATCCCATCCCTTGTATCCTCCCATTCTTCCCTCCCTCCCATTTTCCCCTTATTCCCCTCCCCTGTGACTGTTCCTGAGGGGGATTTCCTCCCCCTGTATACGCTCATAGGGTATCAAGTCTCTTCTTAGTAACCTGCTGTCCTTCCTCTGAGTGCCACCTGGTCTACCCCTCCAGGGGACATTCTCACGTGATTGATGTTTAAATTCCATTCTATTCTCTCTCTCTCTCTCTCTCTCTCTCTCTCTCTCTCTCTCTCTCTCTCTCTCTCCCTCCCTCCCCCCCCCCCCCCC
>OU015748.1:76063920-76139481 GCA_907169655.1 Acomys percivali | reverse complement strand
TGTGTGTGTGTGTGTGTGTGTGTGTGTGTGTGTGTGTGTGTGTGTGTTTGTGTCAGTGTGTGTATGTGTGTGTGTATGTGTGTGCGCATGTATGTGCATGTTTATGTATAGATAAACTATGTACTTACAATAGACAATAATAAATATACAACATGAAATGTAGTATATGCATGTAGTGATAATACATAGACAACACTAAAATATAGTGTAAACAAAATCCATTCTCATCTAGTAAATTCTTTTCTCCCTTTAACACAGTCAGTATTTCAAGTTGCTTATGCTTCACTCTAGAGAAGAGCCAGTGATAGAGTTAGTTTCTATTCTAAGAATGACCACATCGTTTGACCAACACAGACTATTAATATATAGGCTCACAAATGCAATAACACAGCATCATTCGCCACTTGCAGTATGTCCATCTATTCATGTTTAAGAGCTCAGGCAAAAGAATTAAATTACTTTCCCATAAAGATAAGTTGAGAGAAAAATATGGTCTCTAAACTTGGTCTCCCTTGCTAATCCCTATGGCTAGAATTCATCCTTCTAGGGAAAAGAGTTGCTGTAAATTACATTTCTTCCTTCCTTTTTGTAAATGGCATAATGTCAAATACATTAAAGAGAAAAAGTAATGCCACACTCCTGAAGGTTAAAATAGCCTATTGAGCCTGTATGAAGAGAGATGCAATGTGTAATGGATGGAGAGTAAAAAAAAAAAAAAAAAAAAATCAGTCACCATTGAAACAAAGGTACCTCCCCTTTGAGCATCATAGCCGGCTATGATTCCAATTTGCTGAGCACGATAGTATTTACATGTGTAATTATGCTCAGTTGGTTTTACAGACAGTAACACTCCCATATAGACACAGATTATCAAACTGTAGGGTCCATGTTGTTGGACAAACATTAGATAAGTTTAACAGGATCATCATGGCATGTTACATAGTTTGCATACTTAGATGTGGAAGAATTTTTATCCTACCTTCTCATTCACTCTTTGCAGGGCTATCATGATTGCTTACTTATCAGTTTCTCCAACTGAAAGAGCTGGAAGTGAGCAGCCATGGTGCTGACCACAAGGAACATAACAGCTGTAAATATGGACACAGGCAAGGAGCCTGGGTTTAATCCCAGTGCGATGTAATAAAAGGAAATAAATAAACAAACAAACAAACAAACAAATATGCACACTGCCTTCTCAAGAGCCAGACAAGAACATAGTGTTTCATAAGAAATTCCATCAGGACAGAGTGAAGCAGAGCTTCTGTGTGGGAATATAGAGGGGCCCTTAACTCAGACATAAGAGTTCAGGTAGACAAGAGGGTAGATATGATCTCATAGTTAAAATGTCAGTTGATACACACATCCTTGGGAAAAGGAATTTACTCAAGTCACCGTGGCTCACCAATTCCTCAACAAAGGAAGATTAAATTGTGAGAAGCCCCTGGGTGTGCAGTGCTTAGTCATGATGCTTCAGCTAGTTCCTGAGTGTGGTCTCTATTATTAAAATGCAGCCTCCAGTGAAAAGATGTCAGTTTCTGTGTCAAAGATCTTCAGAGTAAATTCTTTAAAGGCTCCTTTGGTTACTCTCTGGTCTATAGTGGCTGGGAACCGCTTAGCACTGGAGGCCTGCCACTCATCTAGGCCTACTCCTTCCAGCTCTGACAAGAAATCACTAATGGAGTAACCAAGCCAGCTGAAGATGTCCATGATGCGTGCTAAGGTGTTTTGCAGCAGTGCACTGGTTGTACTCCCAAACCCCTTCAACAACACACTTGTTTTCTCTTGCTACATAAAACCTGTCTGTCTGTGTTTGTCAATCTCAGTACTGTGTTTATCATAAGGAAAATAACTGAGGGCTTTATTGACTTTGTTCCTTAATATTTAATCATGGTAGTATGCATGTCAAAATGGAAACTTAGAATTGACAGAAATGATACTCTTTGCATCCATGAATGAATTGAATTCCCTAGGTCCTTGTGCTTGATTAAGACAGATGAAGCCTCTATTATGTTGGAAAGAATAGTCAAAAATATGTAGATAATTTTCCTATTTCAAAAAAAGATGTGTGCTGCTTTAGTCTTTGTGTGAGAACATTCATTTTAACTTGTTATAAGCATCTCGTGTCCCCAAATGTAGCCAGGGTTAGTTGAGGAACAAAGTGTTATCCCTCCCGGGAGTAGATGAAACTTACTAGTTCACTCTTCTGTATCTGCCTTATGTCATGCACGCTGAGCCCTTTCTCTGTTGATTACATCATTTACAAATGCCGCCATAAAAGATATCAGCCCTCTCTCCCCAACTAACTTCCAATTTCTTTCTTTACTTCCTACTTTCTTTATCTTTTTTTCTCTCCTTTTTCTTCCTTCCTTCCTTTCTTTAGAATAATGAAATTGTACCTGTTTGATTTGGGGGGAGCTGTGTGTCACAAGAGTATATTTTTAAAATGTGTGGATAAAAGCAACAGTCTAAGTGTATGCCAGCCCAAAACCAAGAAAGTAAATCTTCCATGTCCTTCATAAAAGACACAGCAGTCCTGACTTGTCTGCTTGCACAGGTTTTTGTTCTTTAGCAACCATAGGTACAGGTTTCTGTTGCTTGGTAAATAGAATGGAAGAGACCAAAAGGAATTCAAGGCCACTGCATAGACTGAATGTTCACATGTTGTTGTGGAGTGATGGCAGGAGCAATGGTGTAGAGTGGATAGTGGAAGAGGAGAAACATCAGCCTGCAGAGAGCCACTGAAATTCCAGAAAAAGAAACATTTCTTTGTGTTTCTGAAAATCCCATTTTATTCTCTTCAAAAGAACCAGAGCATGGATAATCCCCCAAGAAGAGTGACAAATTTAATTTCAAGAGAGAGGGTCATAATATGACTTATTTATTGTTTTCCTGGGGTAGGGGAGAAGCCCTTTGTTTGGGTAAGACATGGAAGAAACAAAGTATTCATTAACCCTAGGTCAGCCATCCCCCCAACTCTCTGATTGATACATCTCAAGATTACCTGCATCCCTTCACAATCATGCAAACACCTTCCTACATTAGACTTAAGTAACTTTCAACAATGAAGTAAATGTTAGCTCAGACATGAACTGGTGGAAGCAGTAAAACTTAGCATGGGAAGTTTCTAAGAGTCAGATAATTTGAACCTCATCTTCTTCAGAAGAACTGTGTGTGTGTGTGTGTGTGTGTGTGTGTGTGTGTGTGTGTGTGTGTGTGTGTGTGTTTTAAATGACTATGTTGAAGGTGAAGACGTGCACTAATGTTAAAATGCAAGGGTTACGGTAAGAGAGGAGGTCCAAAAATGTCATGTGAGGAAGGGACACCCTGCGTGTTCATCTCTCTGTCATTCAGGAAAGCTAATAAAGGCTCTTCTGTGAGACATTTCAAACATCTTTGATTTTTTCCAGAAACTTCCAAATATCACCCCAATTAAATTGTCACATGGGGATTAAAAAAAAAAAACTAACAAATACCTTCTAGCAGACAAACTTAAATTCAGATTCAATAATCTAGAGGACAGAGTTATCTGGTAAATCCAGCAAACTTCATCTCATCACAATGAGCCCATGAATATTGATTTTTTAGTGTATCAATGGACACTAGGCCAAGAGGCATATCCCATAAAAGTCTTCACTTAACAGGAAATTGGGATAGATGTGAGGACATCCTAATTGGACTCTAGGTGAGCATAGTATGGGAGAATGGGGAAATAGAAGGATCCAGAGGGTCCTAGAAACCTACAAGAAGAACATTATGATGGGTAGATATGGGCCCAGGGGTTCTACTCAAACTACTGCACCAACAAAGGACAATATGTGCAGTACATAACAAACACCTACCCAGATCTAGCCAGTGGACAAGACATTCTTCACAGTTGAGTGAAGAGTGGGGACTGACTTTCACATGAAATCTGGTGCCCCATATTTGACCATGTCCCCTTGATGGGGAGGCCCAGTGACACTCAGAGGAAGGATAGCAGGCTACCAAGAAGAGACCTGATACTCTATGATCAAATAGAAGGGGGAAGAGGTTGCTCTCAATCACAGACATAGGGGAGGGAAATAGGGTGAAAGCAGGAGGGAGGGAGGAATGGGAGGATACAAGGGATGGATAACAATTGAGATGTAATATGAATAAATTAATTTAAAAAATGTTCCCATGGTCATGTTATCTCACCACAGCAAGAAACCCCTCACTAAGACAGAAGTTGGTACCAGGGACTGGGGTGTTGCTATGATAGGCCTTGCCATTTTTTCATTTGGAGAAATGTGGCTTAGGGACTTTGAGTTAGCAAAGTAGTGGAATGTCTTAAGTGGGCCTTAATAGACCATCCTAGCAGAAACATGGAAGACAGTGGTGCTGAGAGTTATTTCAATTGTGACAGCCTGGTTCAAGAGGTTTCAGAGGAGAAAAATTTTAGTATGTGTGGTCTGGAGACTGTTAATACGACATTTTGGCAAATATGGATGATTTTGACCCTTGTGTGAAATGCCTGCCTGAAGCTTCAGTGAAGAGTTTTGTAATAATTCCATTGGCAGAGGAAATCTCAACACAGCCTAATATTGACTATCTATTGCATGGTTACTAGTGTTCATTCATATGAAGACCTATAATGAAAAGGAGCAAGCTGAGGAAGGAAAATAAAAAAATGTATAGTTCAAGAAGAAAAGGGGCAACAGGAAGTGGAATAGAGCTAAATCCTGTATTTAAGGAGGTAAACAGATTAAAGACTAGCCTGACATAAAATGGAATAAAGGGAGTGGTGACCTCAGACCAAGACCCCACTCGGCCAAGTTTCCAACTTGTGAAAAGAAATTAAGAAAAGAACCTTAAATCCAGGAATGAGGATAAGCACTTTTAGTCCCAACCCTCAGGAGACAGAGGTAAATGGATCTCAGAATTCATGGCCAGGCTGGTCCACAGAGGGAGTTTCAAGGCAACCACACTTAGGCAGTGAAGGAAAACATGAAAAACAGAAAACTTGTGAATATGTAATTGAATGAGGGGGCCATATTCCAGACCCAGTAATCTACAAAATTTGGCCGCTTTGGCCATGCCATTCTGGCTTTAGAGGCAAGGGTGGAAGAAAGCAGTTGGCCAGCCACTGAAGCCAGCGAGTATCAGGGATGCTCCTGTAGGAAGGCCTAGAGAAGCCATTGTTTGTGTGTGGGAAACCTGGACTGCCTTGGAGAGTACAAGATGTTGAAGGTGCCAGAGCTGGCATGGGAGAGGAGAGGTTCTAGCAAAGAGAGAAGTGTAATGCAGTCAACAAAAATGAAAAGAATTGGAGATCTAAGGAGCATTTTGTTATCAGATATGAAAATGCAGGATTTGGCATTTGCCCAGCTGGTTTTGGGTTTTGTTTTGGTCCAGTATTTCTCCACTCTGCTCCCTTTTGTAATGTTAATGCATATCATGTCCCATTGTGTGTTGGAAATATGAGATCTGCTTTTCATTTCAATGTTATATGGAAGATTACAGTTAAAAGATTGCCATGAATCTCAGAAGAAACTTTGAACTTTGAAACAAAGTTGAGACTGGGATAGACCATTGGGACTTTTGAAGTTGAAATTGAGTGCAGATTTGCATTATGATATGGTGATTTTCCTTTGAGGCCAGGGAGTGAAATGTGGTAATTTGAAAGAAAATGGCCCCCATATGCCCATAGGGAGTGGCACTACTAGGCGGTGCGGTCTTGTTGGAGTATGTATGGCATTGTTGGAGGAAGTGTGGTTCAGTCTTCTTCCTGCTGCCTGTGGATCCAGAAGTAGAAATCTCAGCTACCTTTCCAGCGCCATGTCTGCATGGATGCTGTCATTCTTCCTGCCCTGATAATAATGGAATACAGCTCTGAACACTAAGTCAGCTCCAATTAAATGTTGTCATTTATAAGAGCTTCCATGGCCATGGCATCTCCTCACATCAACAAAACCTTAACTGAGACAGATATCTGTGAACCACAACACCAGTAAGTGTGGCACAATAGCCACAATGGTACAGTATTGTCATACATACCTTAATAGTGACCACCAGCTCTCTAATTGGACTTAAGATAAACTCAGCTAGAGGGAAAAAAATGCCTGGTACTGGGAACCTAGTTAACTGGTGAGTGCTAGTGAAGTCATGGTTATTGGAAAAGAATCTGCAACCACTAATGCCATTCAGCATCCAGTGGGGGTGGAGGGTGTCCTGAGTCCCATGTCGAGAGGGCTGGTCCAGGTACTGCTTGCTTCTGGACAAGAACATACAAACCCTGGCATCAAAGGGCCCAACGGCCCATTTCTCACTAGGGCAGCTAGAGCATTTTAGGGTGAGACTCGTCACCTGAGTGCTTGGCCAGGTTCCCAGTCTCACTGGGGATCAGCACTGAGCTAGCAGCAGTGACGGAGCAGGCCCCAGCAGCTACAAAACAGTTCTGCCATTGTGGCCTGACTACCAGGAGTCCAGCAGTGTGCCCTCCCCCAACCCCATGCCTGGATAAACGGAGTCTCAGAGGGACATGGTGGAGAATGAGCACTCCAAGCATGCCAGCCAGCCTTTATTTATAAACCTTGGGTAGTAGGGAGAGGTTTTGAAGGTGAATGTGTCTGATTCCATAGGGATAAGTGTGCCAGGATACTTAGTCTACATACAGTCATGCATTAACATGAGATGCTATCACAAGAAGGAGAAAACAGTACTTAATTATCCTATGTGTGAGCAGATGACTTGTAGCTACAATTAACAGTCATTTACAGGAGGCTAGGGTCTCCTCGCCATAGGGTGGGGTCCTTCCAGGACTTTGAAGTGCTTGTTGAAAAAGTTGCTTTTCAGAAAAGGTTGGGGCCTGTAATCTTTATTGAGGCCTATGTGACACTCCTTACAGTATCTGGGGTTACCATATTAGGTGGAGTAAGAACCCCATTAAGAAAAGGGAGTCTACCTTTATAAACTGAGTGTAAAAATGGGTTTCCGGAGAAGTCAGACTTCAACCTTCTCAAGCAGAGTTCCACACACTAATTTATTAAACCATAATAATTTCTAACTACATTCTAAATATTTGCCCTTATACCCATAGAAAAGTATGGTCCTCACCCTCTGTCAAAGAATATTCTCTTTGTAACAGATAGAAACCACTACAGAAAATCACAACCATCCATGCTTTTTAAACTTCAGTACAGCTTTAGCAGGAAATAATTTTCTCTGTACCTGTATAATCTTATCAGATTGAGTAGCCCAAGAGTCTACAAGTTATCCTTTCCTTGCTCTTCATTAAACAGTGTTCTTCTTACAATTTTCAGAAAAATCTTTCCACCATCAGATTATCTATTGTGACCCAACTGTGAAGCTACCCAGCATCCATGTGGTGGCTCCTGGTCATCTGTAGCTCCAGTCCCAGGAGATCTCACACCTTCTTCTGTTCTCCATGGGCACTGAATACCCATGATGCACAGACATATATTCAGGCAAAAACTTATCCATGTAAGATAAGTAAATAATTTTAAACCTATTTTCTAAAAACAGATACACAAATATTCCTTTGTGGGAAAGATTAAGTTTTAAGAATTAAAAACACATTTATAGATTGATAACTACAATTTCTCATGAAAAAAAAGGACTCTCTTTGGTAGGATAGTGGAATACTTTCTCTCAGGTTAACAAGTATAAAAGGATTTGGTTATGTACTTGATACCTGATGATTATGTATATATGTATATATGTGTGTATAGTTCTTAATTTTTTTAAAAGAGAAGGGGGATATGTAGGAAAGATTAAGCTTTGTCACAGGTGGAAGCAGTCTTGGCGGGCTTTACCCTTGGGGCACCCCATGAATACCTTGTGATAGACTGAGAGGAGCCAGTCTGGGCCTGGAATTCAGGAAGCAGACCTGGGAACCCCACCTGGGCTATTGTTTTCCTAATGGACCCTCAACGGGAGAAGGAGACCGCCCTTCCCATGTGACTCAGGCAGGTGGGGAAGAGAAAAACAACAGATTCAGCCAGGGGTTTGGGAGAGCGTGTGGAGAAAGCGAACAGGCTGGACTGTCACGCGGGCCAGAGAGACACCTAAGGACTCATCCCGTGGAACGGATACCGGAAGGTTCACTCTTTTATCCCTTTAACCTTTTTTCCTTCTTGTGTAAGCTAGTTGGGTTGTATAATAAAGTTTAATTGTTAAAAAACAGAGCCAACATTCCTTTGTATATAACCTTGCATGTATAAGTGATCCTGAACTCCTATGTTTTCAAATACCAAGCACTTCAATGCATTGCTAACAAACAACCCTTATTCTTCATTAACACATGATTTCAGTTTTTTTAGTGTTTGGGCTTAACAAGGTGAAAAGAAAATCATGTCTGTTCACAATTAGCACTTATTTCATAAAGCACAGAGTTGAAGTTTATTTCTCACAAGATTTCTAACTGTTCTCTGTGAGGAAAAGAAAAAAACAATCTACCTTTGAAGAAGTAAAGTCTGGAGGCTTTTTACTCTCAAACACAAATTGGTGATACATACATCTTTTCATATGAAAACTTACCTAGTTGCAAAGGCCACTTGAGTTATTCAAGTGTGGCATCATTTTGACTAAGACAGTGTCAGTGGGATAAAAAGGGCTATGCAGAGTGTCCTGGATTTCCTCATACTTCATGTTGATCACTGTTGCCTAATACATAAAGCCAGGAAGAGTCTTGGTTGTGTTCAATGAACTGATTCCACACAAATAAAATCCAAGGATAAACATAGGTCCCATGGTGGATAAGGCGACACAGGCATATAACCTCTTAACCGGGAAGGCAGAGGCAGGAGGACTTTGAATTCATGGCAACTGGGAGGTATACATTGAGGCTCTATATTCAATCACAACAAAAAGCCAGAATAAAATAAAAATGGAAGGTAGCTTTCTGCTGTCCCTGGTCATGTGGACCTCAGAGATTGTTTGCAGCTATCAGGTCATGCTGCCTTGGAAAGATGTACAGTCCTTTATGCTTAACATCTGTGGCTGAAAGGCCTTTAGAACGTGGGTCAGGACAAACTTGTGTAACAGTTTGGTCATCTTTACTAGATTCTTTTCTAAGTAATGTTATATTTCCTTTACTTACTTCAACTTAAAAAATTCTAGTCTCTCTCCTGTCATGATGTGAATGCACATGGCAATTTGGCATCTCTACCTCAGATATGCACAAGACTTCAATAAGATACTTTTACAGAACAAAGGGCATTGGGTTTTTTTAGATTATTTATTTTTTAATTAATTTACTTATTAATTATACTTTACTCACATTATTTCCCAATTGTGCATCTTCTGGTCCTAAAAATGTGGTAAATTTATTGTGACTATGTCATACATGTATATAAGGCATTTTAATTATTCAGATACCCAACTTACTATCTGTTACTTTTGACAAATATATGTCCCCTCATTGTTAGACCTCCCTTTCTCACTTTCATGAGTGAGTGTGTGTGTGTGTGTGTGTGTGTGTGTGTGTGTGTGTGTGTATGTGTGTGTGTGTGTGAATTTATCCATGACTGACTTTGTGACATGGCTTTGGAATGATCCATTGAAACTTGATAGGCACACCAGTGGGTACATATCTATAAACAATGACTTCCTTTCCTCTAGGGAAGGATAACATCTTGAGAGCCCGTTGCCCATCCATGGCTTTTAATTAACAGGCCCAGTCTTGTGCATATACCCACAGATGCATTGAATCAATAATTGCAATGACTGCCATGCCCAGAAGAAAGCGTATCACAGTTCTATCTTCAGTTTTACATTCTCTCTGATTCCTGTTCTGTAATGTTCGGTGAGTCTTAGAGGTGATGATACATGGCTTGCTTATGTCTGAGCACTCCCCTATCACTTATTTCTAGCACCCTAAGTAGTTATATGTCTTTGTATTCACCACTATTCACTTATGAATGTTTTTCAATAGGCTCCTTACCATAGGAGTGCAGGTAAAGTATTAAATGCAACTCTGCTATTTAATGCCAAGGGTCTCTATCCTCTGACTCAAAGCTGAATATTACCTGGAAGTTCTCTCATTATTACAGGACGTTAGGGGACATAACGCATGTGATAATTAGGTTTCATTGTCAATTTGACTTGACTTGTAATCACCCAGTGTTTCACATATATTTCCATCTAAGTTTAAGTAAAGAAGACTCATACTATATGTGGCCATCATCTGCATTAAGACAGTGTGGTTGTTTGAATGAGAATGTCCTCATAGGCTTAGATGGTTGAATACTTGGTTCCCAGTTGGTGCTGTTTGTGTAGGTTGTGGAAGTGTGACCTTGCTAGATAAAGCATGCCTCTAGGGCTGAGCACTGAGGTCTCAACGCTAAGTGCTATTCTAAGTGCTATTCAGTTCAAGATGCGACCTCTCACCAGTATCTACCTTTTAAAAAAAATCTCCTTCTGTTGCAACAATTCCTTGACTTGATGATCTCTTATCCCTTGGAAGCATAAATCCAAATAAAATTGGGTTTTGTTTTGTTTTGTTTTGTATATTACCTTAGTCTTGGTCTTGGTGTTTTATCACAGCAATAGAAAGCAATTAATAAAATTGAAGTCCCAGACTGAGTAAAAAGATAGATTTAAAAAAACAAACAAACAAACAAAAACCCTATCAGACTGCTAGCATTATCTGTACTCTGCTACCTGACCTACTCAGATGTGAAGCAACCTAGCTGCAATGACCCCCACATACAGTCCCTCCCTGCCAAACCTTCCTATCCAGAGTTGCTTCTCTGAGGTATTTCATTGTCACAATGAGAAAAGTACCGCACCCCTGTACACACATATACTTCAAGGCTGCATTGGAAGGTTATATATGACAGAAAAAATAACACTACCCAAGAATATATTTTCTGTAGAATGTTGCTCCTCAGTAGTGAAGAAAGGGACAAACTGATGATCTGAAACAGATTTTAATTTTCAGGTGACAATGAAACCCACTTTTATCTACCATGATTCAAACTCTGGTAGCATTGACCCTGCTTGTGTCTTCAAATCTGGGTGTAGTATATACACCTTCTTCTGTGGCATTCGTGATGAAAAGTACCACATATCTGAAGGATATTTTTCCCTGACAGGAATAAAATGAGCCACACATGAGGCTGCATAGAACCTTGGACATGGAAATCAGTTGGCTTTGATATGAAAGCCACAATTGTCTAAACAAGAGGCACTTAGTGTGGTTTCTTGTTCTCAGGAGGGGCTGCAAAAATGATGCCACTCATTTCAGTGATTTGCTATTATCCAAACTCAAGAATCATGAATCAGACTTCTGCAGCTCATGCTGTGGCACCATACATGCCAAAAAAAGCACAAGCAAATAATATAAAATTTTTTTTCACAGAATTTCCAGAGCAAAGGAGAGAGGTCCAAAAACACAAGTGACTGTTGAAGTGTTTATTTAATTCCAATAATAAACTCTCCCAGATGAAATGTACATTTTTATCATCCAAACCCTACAGGAAAATGTTTTCCATGTTATATATGTGTATTTACTAGACTCCTATATGTATACAGTATAAATGTTCAGTATTTTAAATATTTTCAAATGTAGATCTTGAATTTTAAGATGCATTTTTTTTATTGTCTCTATTATTTCAAATTCCTGTTGGATCACATTGAACACGAGAAATCCTTACCTATCATTTTTAGTATTCTTCTCTTGTGGAAACTACTATATTAAATGCATTAACCCTAATGACTTTTGGTAAATATTGACTGAATCAAATTAAAATGAAGTGTAGCCTTTCTTGCTGTGTGAATTCAGAATTAAAGGCAATGAACTACATGGCAAAGTTGGGGACACAGTCACGGAGCTTAGAGAAATGTATTGAGAATAGTGAATGCTATCCTTGATGAGATGACACTTAGGCAGTTTCCTTACCTAGGGCACATAAGGAGTAGGAGGTAAAGGATGGCCACCACCTGAGCATAGATCTCTGAGTTGCTGTAACTTCTGACTTTATTGCACCACATTGGTGAATTATGTGGACAAACTATGTGTGCTCAGGACAGCCTATTGCCTGTTCCCCCGACCTGTACCTCTCACCTCTATCTTATACTGACTCACTCCTAGTTCTAAACTGTTTCTTCTCAGGTGCTTCCCTCCAGAATTCTTTCCTCAAAGTGAAACCTAAAATTTTTTTATTGCCATTACAAAGAAAGATAAAAATATTTCTCCATAGGACCCCTCCAAAACGGCACCCCACCATCGTTCTCTTGCATGAATGCAACATGAGCCTATTGCTGTGCCAGTACCATGCCTTTTACTTACTGTTGCTCTATTGTACAGCTTGAGATCCAGTATGGAGATTCCTCTGCAGGATCTTTTATTGTATAGGATTGCTTTAGCTATTCTGGGTGTTTTGTTTTTCCATATGAAGTTGAGAATTGATCTTTCAATGTCTTTAAAAATTGTGTAGGTGTTTTGATAGAGATTGCATTGAATCTGTAAATTGCTTTTGGTAATATGGCCATTTTTACTATGTTAATTCTCCCCATATGTAGAAATAAATTTGAGATGTGGTAGCTATCATGAAGCAAGATGTAAAAGACCTGGGATTTGAAGAATGGTGAAACATTTGAATGTCTGACAAAGCTCTACTGATTGTACAATAACGTGTGTGTTAGTTGTGAGTTACATAATACCTATTCACCCGCTTCTTTGAAGAATTTGGGAAGCTATTGTTAAGTCTTGATAGAATGTGAGCAACCTGTAAGATGTTTTAGAAGTAAATAATTCAAGCAATCTGGAGAGATGAGGGAGGAGTCTAGGATGATTCCCAAGTTTCTGTTTTGTGTGATGGATGGATTATAGTGTTGTAGTAAAGAATCTATTACACAAGAGGGAAGATTTAGGAGAAAGCATAATGAATGCCTGGGGAACAATCATATTGAAATATTTTGTTCCACAAATATCAAATGTAACTCCAGATCAGTGTTTCTCAGCTCTGAAAGACGAGAAATTTCACCCTTGTGGGGTGCTGAACTATCTGTAATATTTTGGCTGTCCAGGGTACTTCTGACATCTAGTAGGAGGAAGTTAGAAGCCAAAGATGCTGCACAAAGCCTGGATGTGATGGTTTTTTGCTGTTGTTGCTGTTTGGTTTTTCTATTTCTTTTTTCTTTTTGGTCAATTTGACATGAACTTAGATGTATCTGGGAAGAGAAAATCAGTTTAGCCTGAAGGCAAGTCTATGTGGTAGTTTTTGATTAATGACTGATTTGTGAGGGCCCAGCACACTTCAGATGGTATCACTCCTGGGCAAGTGGTATTGTATTCTATAAGAAAGCACTTGGGCCAGTAAGCAGCGTGCCCTTCATAGTCTCTTCATCATTTCCTGTTTCCATGTTCCAGTCTTGAGTTTTTGCACTTCCCTGACTTGTTAGATGATGGGTTTTAATTTAGAACTATAAGCTGGAATAAACCTTTTTCCACTCAAGCTGTTTTTGGTCATCAAGTTTTATTACAGCAACAGAATCTTTAACTAGACCACTGAGTGTGTCAAATACAATAGTGTAGAGAAGGCGAAAGCTTCTCCCTCAGTTAAATGTGACACCTGGAAGGATATTGACTTCGGGAAAATTACACCTCATTCAAATTTCATATCTCCAACCATTTGTTATGTCACCTTAAGAGTGAAATTTCTCTCATCAGAGATTAAAATTATATGCTTAGAAAATTAGAAAGAGTTTCCATGTTGAAAATCCCACATGAAATGGTTCCTATTTCATTGACAGGTGCATAATGAAGCACTAACATATGCCTTCTCTATCTATATTGAAAATAAATAATGGTATCAATATATTGGGGCCACACAATATAGGAAACTTACAATTCTCATTATGTTATGTTGTGAAGTCTACTTCAGTAGCAATTTCTGTAGCATAAGAAATCTATGATTCTAGGGAAGACTTTCAATCAAAAATAAAATCTACTTCTGATGTTTCCAGGCCTCCTGACTGAAGCCCATCCTTTTCTTCTGGATCAGTATTTGGGTTTAGCTGTATATCTAGTTTATATCTACAACTCCATCTCACAAATTCTCAGGATTTAATCATTCTACAAATTCATTTTGTAAGGCACTTTAGGATGACCCATGTGTCACTTTAGAAACAGATTGTCAGGTAGTTCAGACTCACGTGCCATCTTCCAAGTCAGAGAGTACAGCAGTACACAACCACGCCAAGCTCAAAGCATCTTCTCATTATGTCTTTCATAAAACAAGCATTCCAGTCTTTGGTTTACAGGTCCCTTTCCAATTGTCATATCAAGAGATGCTGCAGTGTTTGTTTCCCCACCTCGATTTCATTGTTATGCCTCTTACAGCTTTTATGCCTTTTGCTTCTCTAAGTATATCAAATTAAGGTCTATGTAGGCAAAGCCAATGCACCCTTTTCTACAACCTCATCTCTAGGGTGAGGTTCTGTTCCCTGCATCCACAGTGCTCTAAGGAACACTATTGGATGGTTGAGATTTATATTGTGTTTGCTTACTAGGTTTTCATTTGAATGTTCACATTTTTCTAGACTAAATATGTCCACTGTGATCCTCTTCCAGATGTTGCATGTCCTGACCCTCTACTACTGTGATGATCATTTTCCTAAGAACTCACTTTTCCTTCTCTCCATGAAAGGCTCCATATCCAGAGAAAGGATTGGGGTGGGAAAGAGTAAATATACTATTGCACTTAATTTCTCCTTCTTTCAGCCATAAGAGTCAAAGTGAATCAACATGAGACTCTATGTTTAAAACAGAAAATGAGTCATCGAATTTTCTGAAGAACTGAGTTCATCAGTGCCATCTGGGATGTAATCTGAAAGGGTGTCACCTTTTAGAGAGAGAGAGATGCACTCAGGAGCCACACTTGGACACAGCTTAACTACTTAGCAAACTTGTTTTTAAAGATGAGGATGCTTCCAAGTAGTTATGCGTAACTCCTCATGAAAATACTAGGTGCATCAAATGTGTTAGAAATAAACCTAAAGTTTTTCAAACTGGTGAGCCAACACTCTGTGTGTGCCTCCTAATCACCCTTTTCCAAAGCTTTGAAGACAATCATGAATCTCTGAGGCTCACTATACTCTTCTTTATCAACAATATAACTGAAATTGTGTTTTAGATAATGTTGGTATACTTTAGCAATATTCTTTCCACGATACACTGTAACACCTTAAGAATAGAAAACATATCTCTTTTTTGTGTTTATGCTTTCTAAAATATTCTTCATCATATACCAATACTCAACAAATAACTATTATTTAAATAAATACAAGAATAATGCAATGATATATTTTCTTTTTAAAACTATTTTATTAATTTAATCATATTACATCTCAATTGTTGTCCCATTCCTTGAATCCTCCCATTCCTCCCTCCTGCTTTTCCTTTACTCCCCTTCCCTATGACTTTGACTGAGGGGGACTTCCTCCCCCTGTATATGCACATAGGGTATCAAGTCTCTTCTTGGTAGCCTGCTATCCTTACTCTGAGTGCCACCAGGCCTCCCATTTAAGGGATGTGGTTAAATATGGGGCACCAGAGTTCATGTAAAAGTTTGTCCCCACTCTCCACTCAACTGGAGAGAATGTCCTGTCCATTGGCTAGATCTGAGTAGGGGTTCAAAGTTTACTGCACATATTGTCCTTGGTTGGTACCATAGTTTGAGCAGGACCCCTGGGCCTAGATCTGCCTATCATAATGTTCTTCTTCTAGGTTTCTAGGATCCTCTGGATCCTTCTATTTCCCCATTCTCCCATGCTTCTCTCACCTAAAGTCCCAATAGGATGTCCTCCCCTCTGTCCCAGTTTCCTGGTAAGTTAAGACTTTCATGGGATACGCCCCTTCAGCTAGTGTCCAGATATAAGTGAGTATATACCATTTGACTCTTTCTGCTTCTGGGTTAATTCACTCATTATGATCATTTCTAGTTCAATCCATTTGTCCACAAATTTCAGGAATTCCTTGTTTTTAATAGCTGAGTAGTATTCCATAGTGTAAATGTACCACAGTTTCTTTATCTATTCTACAACTGAAGAACATTTAGGCTATTTCGAGGTTCTGGCTATTATGAATAAGACTGCTATGAACATGGTTGATCATATGTCTTTGTTGTGTGCTGGTGCATCTTCTGGGTATATTCCAAGGAGTGGAATAGCTGGGTCTTGAGCAAGCCCTATTCCCAGTTTCCTGAGAAAGTGCCAGATAGATTTCCAAAGAGGTTGTACCAGTTTGCATTCCCACTAGCAATGCATTGATATTTTTTAACGGAGTATGATTGCATAACAGTGTGACTCTGTGTGTGTGTGTGTGTGTGTGTGTGTGTGTGTGTGTGTGTGCGCGCGCGCGCGTGTCCCTGTGAAGGCCAAAAGAGGTTATCACATCCCTGCAAGCTAGAATTACACATGGTTGTGAGTTACTGTGGGTTGATACTGGGGACTGAACTTGTGTTCTTTGGAAGTGAACCAAATGCTCTTAACTACTGAGTCATCAGTCCAGTCCCAATAGATTAGATTACAATTCTATCTCCCTCTCTTCAATTTGTATTTAATGCACTTATGTATTTGAATAGATGAGTACGAGTACATGAGAACCTGTCATTCTAGGCTAGATAAATATCTTCAAGTTTCACCTCATACTTAACTAGATATTCATTGTCAGTGCCTATTTCCAGTTATCCTGGGAACCTGGAAGCACATTACTGAGAATGACAAGGCCCATGAGAAAATGTCTAGTCATCATGGTACCTTTACTCCAAATGTGCTTGCCATGGGCTCCAGCTCCTGCCATGGTGGTTGACAGCCATCTATAATGTAATCTAATGTGCACTGTATACATAATAAATAAATAAATAAATAAATAAATAAATAAATAAATAATAAATCAACAAGTGGGACTATGAGAAGGTGAGTGCTTTGTCTCGGGTCATAGAACCAACTCAGAAGAAATAGAGACCCTGACACAGTCCTCTGACCCCTCCTTTGCTACGACTGTGAAGAGCCTGCACTGCAACCAATAGCTCCACTAGAGAAACGAAGACTTTTATGTATGTACCAGAGTAGAATTTAGAGATAAAACCAGCAATTTGTATACAGTAAAAGTTATGTGCTGACTCAGGATGTGCAAGTCTGTCATCTAATCATCTTAGGGGTAGGCTTATGTTGGTGGAAGGGGAGTCTACAGACCTGTACGGATGTCCATACTTTCTAAGGGTGCATTGCCAGCTTTAGAGAAAGTGGACACTGGAATTCAGTCAATGTCATATAGGGGTGACCAAAAATACAGATTCAAACATGAAAAACAGTATTTCCATATGGACTCGATAACCGTAAGAAGATGACAGCTCTGTTCAGAAACTAAACCACATGAATCCTTCACTTTCTCATTATAAAACCAATGTAGTAAAGGCACGCTTTGCAAAGTTACTGTGGAGATTTATAAATTAAATAACCAAATAATACTTCATAAGTGCACAGGAAGACTTGAAATCTATATTTATTTAAATATTTCCCACCATCCCATGGCTTTTTAAAAATATTTTTAAAAATTCTGTGAGGAACACTTGATTTTAAAAATAATGTTATATCTGAAATCATTGATGCATATGAATTCCAAAGACTAGTTTCTCCTAGCCTCTCCCCATACACATGAAAAGGCGGCATCACATAGACTAAAATGAGGTCTTAATGTATTACCCAAATTGTCTCACCAACAACTTCTTCCAGGACTCCATTGCTGTACATAGAGCCTGCCTGGGTTCTTGCCACAGAATCCTGTTCCCTGCGATTATGGGCATGCAGCGCCACCTTGTGGGCATCTGTGAACTTGACTTTTCTCTCCGCAACTTAGAGGCTATTATTATACTTCTCTAGTAGGCATAGAGGTTAGCTCAAATTAAAACAACCTCAAATTGCCCTTCCTGAGTTCAAGCAATCAAACATCCCACTGAGGAGCTGCACACATCCACAATGTTGAGAAAGACCAGGAAGAGCTCCAACGCCTGCCCGTTTATCTCCCAAGACTTACTTTGAAAACACCTGAAATAAGGTTAAGTGCTAGAGATAACCTGGCAAAGGCTTCCTGGAGGAGAAGGCAGGTCACAGCAACAACAAGAAGGATGTTTTGCATAGCCTCTTTCTGAAAGTTTTATGTGTTTACAGATTTAATTCTCCAAAAAAAAAAAAACTAAACTAAACTAAAAGAGTATGTTTGTGTACGTAAAGCTGATCTCCAACTCTAAGACTGGGTTCCAAATTCTAACTCTCAGCTGCAAGTTCTGTGACTACCATCTTAATAGTAATTTGCATTTTAGACACATTAAATAATGCTTGAGAAATTCGAAAATCTTTATAGCACAGTTCCATATAAGGAAAACTACTTTCATTTAATAACCATAGCCAATAGGAAGAATATTTAAAAGCAAGTTATCACAACTGGTGTGTAAGGCATTTAGAATATTGAGGATTGTACAACAAGAAAAGTAAAACTGTAAATGAAAAGGTCAGCTAAAGGAAAGGGTGGCTATGCAGTTACGTTGCCTCTCTTCGATCCATAGACAGACCTAGGGAGGATAGGGAAAGGCATCTCCTCAGAGCGATGAACGTTAGCCTACACAGCACAGGGAAGAATCACACTACAGAGGGATTGGGGAATGAATGCTGGCTTTCACCTTGCTGGGGTCTGTGAGCTGACAGGTCACACTCATAAACTGAGCATCCCAAGTCAACCTCAGATGATGATGTTCTGCTGCTGCTGAAATTTGGTGTTCTGCACATGTTCGCAAAGAAGAAGGCATTGGTGAAGAAACAGAGGAAAGAGGATTGGGGATCAGAAGAGGTAGATGGCATTTCCCAGCACAAGAAAACTGCAAAAGTGACAGACACACCACAAGATGTGTGTCAGGAGATTAACACAAAATCATTTCTGTTTCCTAAAGAATTCCAAATACGGGAATAATCATTAATTTTTCAAAGTACAGAGGTGGAAAGCCAAGCAGAACACATTCATGTTCCATTTATATAGACCACTCTCTTACACCATCAATAGTTTCATACCTGCCTTCAGAGTGAGGTGAATCCATGTTATCTTCATTGTGTGTGATGGAATGAGAACAAAATGAATAATGAACATATTATGATGAATAAAATATGTGATTTAAAGAGAAACAGAGTCATAATCCTAGGCTCTGAAAGTGGTAAGTACCGTGCTGTGCCATTGAGAAGGAGCGTGGGATGATAGAGATGGAAGGCATCTCAACAAAGTTTGGAGAAATGGCCACGCTTTCTACAGTTATATAATGAATGGAGGATACCCAAAGTAAATATCTATGTGAAGACCATGATACAAACATAGGAACTCTGTCTCCTGCACAGAAAAGAGTAAGACGTAGAATTATGTAGGCTTTCAATTTAAACGTGGGTCATTATTTGGCCTCAAAATAGCTAACATTTTGTCCAGGGCAGTGGACACATCAAAAGCACAAAAGGAAAAAGTGCCAATGACTTTAGAACTATGAATGTCTGTCTGTCTTATCCACATGTTCTGCCCACAGCCTTGAAGGAAAAAAAAAAAAACCCTGCTGACATAAATCTTAAAGCTAGCTTGTACATTTTTACCAAATTTTCAAGTAGGTGCATGATGTTGAAACCACCAGAAGAGAAATGATATTTTTGTCCTTTTAAGTGATCAGGAGTTAGAAGAGTTGAGTGCTATTCTAGATTGTAGAATGCTCACGGACCACGACTGGCTCAGCTGCCCACAATAGATGGAGTTTGAATGAGTTGTGCATCATCTGTAAAAGTAGAAGTGTCAATTAGTCTCAGGCTTTTAGCTAACAAAAGCTGTTGGGTTCTGAAGCCAGAAAAGTGGCTAATGTGTTGTTATTAAATAAATATTAACTAAGGTATGTTAATCATTATTATCCCACACACATTGTCATATACTCTTATAAACAGTAACTATACAGGGAAAAGTTTCATTTACTGAAATAAAATGAAGTATGTTTAGGTGATAAGTCAGACACAGCCAAATGGATGGCCATCCATTATGCAATTCATTATTAACACACAATAATTTTACATACATATGGGAGTGGTATGCACATGAGGTAAATAAGCTCATGAAGATGCTGGCAGAAATCTTGACAATGGCACATGACTGTGCCATGTAGGGTAAGATATTTCCCCTCAGAGCTCAACTTTGCACATCGTGAAAATAATGATCAATGTGAACAATTATATATACAGTATTAAAAGGGAGAGCCAGACAGTTGAATTATAACACAGAACTGTTTGGCAAAATATTTAATAGAAGTTAGCACACTCACCTCAAAATAGTAGAAATTATTTCTTCATAAAAGTGTGACATAAAACTAGGTGGGGATGTAACCTAAATGGTAGTAATGATCAGACAAATGGCAAAACAACAGCATATCAACACAAGTAGCTTGCCATGCATTCTGTATGTGTGCTCTCATGCTCATAGCAATCAGTAGAATAAAGACAGTGTTTCAAAAGCACTTTAGATAAATCAAAATGGATTTTTTAAACAAATGGATTTTTTACCTGTATGTATGCCTACACACCAGAAAAGGAAACCAGATCTCATTATAGAGGGTTGTGAACCACCATGTGGTTGCTGGGAATTGAACTCAGGACCTTTGTAAGAGCAAGCAGTGATCTTAACTTCTGAGCCATCTCTCCAGCCCCCAAAATGGATTTTTTAAGGGCAGTGAAATGACTCAGTATATAAACGTGCTTGCTATATAACCAGAGAAACATGAGTTCAAACCTTGAAAACCACATAAATATAAAGTAAGAGAATACATTGCATAGAATTGTCCTCTGACCTCCACACAACCCCATGGCAAGCTCTTCTCCCACACACATAAAAAAACAATTTTATTAGAAAAATTAATTGAAAAAATAAAAGTAAATTTAAGAATGATAGAGTGGAGAGAGGGATTTGACTTTCTCATGTACTCTGGTGCCTCACATTTGACTATGTCCCCTGGCGGGGGAGACCTAGTGGCACTCAGAGGAAGGACAGCAGGTCACCTAGAAGAGACTTGATACCCTATGAGCATATACAGGGGGGAGGTAATCCCTCTGAGGAACAGTCATAGGGGAGGGGAATAAGGGGAAAATGGGAGGGAGGGGAGAATGGGAGGATACAAGGAATGGGATAACCATAGAGATGTAACAAGAATAAATTAATAAAAAAAAATTTTAAAAAAAGAAGCAGCAGATACAAAAAGAAATAAAATGGAAACATTAAACAAATAGCAGATTAAGTCCTAAATTATCAATGCTTTCATTACAGAATACTAACAAAACAAATCAAGGTAGATCATTTATATTGTATTTTAAGAAATTCATTCCAATATAGTATTTAAATTTTAAATAGAGGAAATCTACAGCAAATTAATATCAAATATAGTATATGCTGGAGCAAACATGATTACCAGGGGCAATGAAGACATATTGCATAAATTATTAAAAGACTAAAACATATATAGAGGAATAATTCTGAGAATAAATATACTTAACTGAAATATTAATACATGAAAGAGGAACAGAAACAAAAATATCTTCCATGTTAACCAGATTTTCTTTTTAAATGTATTTTTATTATAGTCCTTTTTTACTTATACATTTATATTATTACACATAAATAAAATAAACTACATACAGCAAAAAGTACCACCAAACAATACATAATTATATAAATGTTACATTCATAGTGTTTTGGCTATTTGTATTTGGCAACCTTGAAGAAAACATCTTTCCTATCTTGGTGAGCCTAAAATTCTGAATGAAAACCAATATCTATCATATCTCATCTCTATAAGCTTAAAACATCTATCTAGACCTAAAAACACCTTAACCCCTAAACAATTAAGCCTAATTTTAAGACTAAATTATCTGGTCTTCAACCCCGTCAGAGACTTGAGAAGGAATAAAACTTAATTATCTGAGGAAACCGGAAGTGCAAGTGAGCAGCTTCTGAAATGAAAAAATGACAGAAACAGTTTGCTGTCTGAACGCTCACCCCAAAATCTCTATAACATTGGAACATCATCTTCAGCATTCTGGCCCATTGTATCTGACAGACATATTTGTGAGGCAGCAACTATTAAGGACTTGCTTACCTTGTCTTGGCAGAGTTTGGCTGTCGAGTCTGCCTGTATCTGAGCTTGCTCATTTTTACACAGAATTCTGTCTGTTTCAGAAATGTGTACATTTTGCAGAGTGGCTGGTTTGCAGCATTTGAAGCCATCTCCATAAGGAGGTTCTTTGATGCTCATCATCTTCTTTGAGGTAGGCTGGGTGTTGCCAGGAGTCAATCTGTCTCATTGTCAGTGAATCTTTAAAATAATAAAAACATCTTTAAGTGCCATATTCTCTAGGTCTCCTGTGGCTTTTGAACACCATATCTAACTATTTTACCTTATATATCTATAGAATCATATCTATCTGTTAAACCTAGTGGGCAAGGGAGGATGGAAGGATGAACATGACCAGAAGATACTATGTACATGCATAAAACTGTCAAATAGTGAACAGATAAAAAGAATCTAGCCAAGCTGAAAGAAGTGGAAGTACCTTCCTTATCCCATTGATAGCAGAACAAGCCCAGGTACACAAAAAACTCACACTCACATATACATACATATATGCACATATGCCCCCCACATACTCACATGCATGTATGCACATACACACACACACTTGCACACATGCATAAAATCAACAATTAGAAACTTTCTTGTTCTTCTCCTGGAGACAATTGGGGGTGGATCTTTCACCTTTTATCAAAGAAGCAGGTAATATTCAAATTCTGTGAGAAGTGCTACTGATACTGAAAACACAGATTAGCCTTTAACCTCTTTACCTCCCAGGAGCAGAATGTATTCTGTTTCTCTTGGTGAGGTGCTGCAGGCAAGTGTGGGACTGATTTCCATTCCCCACCTAGGGGAAGTAGGCTATGCTATTGGTTCCCTGACAAGGTTGTTAATATGACACAGTGGTTAACTACGGTTTGAGCTCCCTCTAGAATCAATATCTAATGAAACAGTGTGAGACAAGATAGGCCAATGATACACATACACACACACACACACACACACACACACACACAGACACACATACACACACACACACGTAAACACACATGCACGCACCACACAATTAGTTTCAATTGAGAGCACCGGGGGAAGTGGCCCATACAGCCACTCATTTTCTTTTTTCTTTCTTTTTTTTCTTTTCAGCCACTCATTTTCAATGAAAACAACTAGAATAGTTGGGCCAAAGTCTACTCATCATTTCTCTTTCCATCCCCTTCCTTTTCCTCACCTGAATGCAGAAGGAAGCTATGCTTCTTGCCCATCTGAATAAACATGTGAGCCAGCCTTTAGCTTCCCTTTGTCCACTGTCTACAGATACAGTAGACATCAGGCCTTCCATCCTCTACGAGAGGCAAGGAGGCCATAGTAGCTGATGTATGCAGAGGATAAGAAGGAGCTATATAGCCTACCCCACTGTGAGCTATGAGCAAGGATCAGTTCTGACAGGATTGTACTGGTGGATCCTAACAAAAGAAAAATGAAGGTTAAATTTAACAAACTTTATTGGGCAAGAAAGAAAACCTAAAACTGAACAGCATTCTACATCTACTACATACCAATTATGTTTATAGTCATAGGAAAAGAAATGGCACACAGAAGCAACCTGATTAGCTAGAATCAGCATTACTGATGGATAGATGATAGACATGACCTGATCAATAATTGGCTAACGGTGGACTGCTGTGATTGGTTGATGCTCAGCTAGTTGCATGGTTATAAGGACACAATTTTGCCACAAGAAGCTAGGCTACAGTTCACTCTGTATCATCCAAGTGCTGGAGTTGAGAAGAGATATTTTTCAGTATAACCATCCCACAGGAATTTAAGCATTCACCTGGTCTCCATGCCACACATAAGCTTCAGAATAATTACCTACCAAAGTGGTTAAAAGGGATACACAAAGTCTGTATCTGTAATCATCACTAAAAAAATAGCCTTTATACTAAGAATCAGGAAAATCAAAATTGAATGAGAATAGTTTATTAGCATAAGAAATACAGAGTCAAATATGATGTCAAAAATCATCTAACAAATATTTCAAAGCAATTGTCAGAAAAAAAAATAATTTAAACAGACAATTCAAAAATCCATTGAAATAATCTTTAAAAATTTAGAGCCTCCACAAAGATACACAAAATTTTCCAAAGCTTAAAATAGAAATCGTAGAATTAAAAGCACAAGGTAAGAAGACAAAAGTTTGTAGGATGGGGTTTATAACACATGGAGATGAAAAGATAAAAAATGTTAGACTTGGGGACAGATCCATGGATTTATCACACTCTGACCAATGCAGAGAAAATAAAGCATAAGTCCATTGAACAGTTTCAGGGACCTATTGAACAATTACAAACCCTATCATGTGTGTCATTCAATTGCCAGGTGGAGAAGAAATAGAAGAGAACTGAAGAAATATTTAGTAAACAATGGCTTCACACTTCAAAAACTTGGCAAATCCCACAAATCTACAGATTCAGAAAGCTGGGGAAAAAATAAGATAAACACAAAGAAATGTGTGCCAATCTACATCCTAAATCAACTTCTGAATACAGAAACAAAGAAAAATACCAGTAAACACAGCCAGAAAGTAATGGCTTTAGATGGATTTAGAGGGGAAGTCAATGGCAGGCAACACCCTCGTCAGTGTCCTTTCCTGTTTCTGGGACCAAACGGAGTTGAAAAGTAGAACTTTAAATATGGGCGTACTTGTTTTGGCTCACAGTTCACTGGTACCTCATCAAGGCAGGGATGTCATGGTGAGAGGCGCTTATATATAGCACCTGGCCACATTTACAGTCAGGACACAGAGAATAAGTAATGCCCAAGCACAGCTGGATTTCTCTTTTTTACTCAGAGCAGGATCTTTGGGATCCTTTTTGGCTGCCTATATCAAGCATGTGTCTTTCACCTCAATTAGCTTAATACATATAACCCTCACAGTCCTACTCAGAGACACATCTCTTAGGCAATCCTCAATGTTTTCAAATTGAGTTTAAATGTTAACTGTCACAATAGATTTCTGAAGTAAATGATGAACTCTCAACTGTGAGATCTACAAGCCAGTGACGGGAAGGAACAGGTAACATTCTCAGATGAAGAGAAACTGAGAGAGGAATTTTCTAACAAGTAAACTCCTGAAGAATGCCAGATGTGTAATTCTCTATATGGAAAGAAAATGGCTAGGCAAAGAATTTCAAACATCAGAATAAGTTTCTGTATAATTAGTCATAGTTCACTTTATGTTCCTTAAATCTTAGTTCTTAAAACAAACATTCATGCCATCATTAAATATATATATATATATATATGTATATATACATAGGTATATATATAAACATCTTTAAAGTAAAGATACCAAAGCATCCATCCATGATCTCTCTCTGTTATGTAGGCTCTTTGGGTCTTTAGATTGTAGCATGATTATTCTTCACAGCTACTATCCACTTACAAATATGTAGATACCATGTTTTTCTTTCTGAATCTGTACTACCTCACACAGGATAACTTTTTTTTTTCTAGTTTCATCCATTTATCTTAAAATTTTATGGTTTTTTTTTTAAATAGTTGAGTAATGATCCATTATGTAAATGTGCCATTCTTTCTTTATCCATTCTTTGAGGAACATCAAGGTTATTTCCAGTTTCTGGCTACTACGAATAAAGCTGTTATGTATCTTCAGCATATCTGTTATGGCTGTGTAGCTTGGTGCTCTTGTGGAACTCCTAACAGTAGAAGTGAGGGGTGTCTATGACTCTTTGCCTCTTCTTAGGACCCTTTTCCTCATGCTAGGTTGCCTTGCCCAGCCTTGATATGAGAGTTTGTGCCTAGTCTCATTGCATCTTGTTATATCATGTTCAATCAATATCACTGGGAGACTTACTCTTTTCTAAAGGGAAATGGAGGAGTAGTGGATTTAGGGGAGAGGGGAGGTGTTGGGGGAATTAGGTGGAGTGGAGGGAGGGGAAACTGTACTCAGGGTGTATTAGATAATAGAAGAATAAATAAAAAAAGAAAGAAATGAGGAAGTATGGGAAAGGACTGATGTGAAAGTGGAGGGGGTGGTTTACTGAAAGTTAAGAATATGAGGAAATGGCCATGAATGAAGGGATAATGTGGGAAGCTGGTGTGAGGGAATGAAGATGGAGGCCACAGACAAACACTCCTCAAATCGCCAAACTCACCTTTCTGAAAAAGCAAGACCATGGTAACAATATTTTAATGCTTTTAACAATGAGGGGGGGAAATGAGAGGAAATATGTATTGTCCCTGTTTTGTACTTCACATAGCACCTCACAAGAAGAAATAGACAAATGACTCACAGTGTGTGGCCTCTTCAACCTCAAAGGCCCTGCTTTCATCACCATGCTGTCCCCCATCTTGCTTCCTGTCTTATTCACAACAAAATTATGACCTGAATTTCCTGAAGCCAAATCTCCTATGTAATTAATAGGAAAAAATACAACAATAACAACCTTCCTGTGGGGAAATGAAACCAGAATCAAGGCTGATATGCTAAAAGAGGAATACAAAAGGAGCCCAGGATTTGATAACTACCAGGAAATGTTTGCATAATGAGGAATATATAAACTGAACGGCAAGCAACGTTTAGAGACCAAGAAAGCAGATGGATTCATTAAACAATGTTTGTGCTTCATGGGAGAAATGCTAATTCCAGTATTTCCACTCAAAAAAAGAGAAAAGAGGGCTGAATATTAAGAATCCATACAATGTAGGTGTCTAGAAAGGCCATTTCTATTCAGACAAAACTGGCATTGACCATCTTCTTTCATGAAAAATGGGGTTCTTTCTATATGAGGTACCTTATACTACAGGTTCCTTAGGACTTCTAGGTAGCCAAACCAGTGGATTCTATGAGCACTGTATTTACTGAGAAACTCTTTCTAAAATCATAAGGTGTTGAGTGATCAAGAAAAACATAGAAACACACATAAAAACAGACTTGGATTTATGTTAGATATTAAAAATATGGCTCAGAGGGTAAAGATACATTACATGCCCCTAAACCTGATGATCTGTGCTTCGTCTCCTGAACCCAAATGGTAGAAGGATATAACCAATTCAGAGTAGTTCTCTTCTCACCTCCATATACATGCTTTGGCATGTTTATAACCACACCTACATGCACACACAAATAAAATCATAACATAGATAGATAAAACATTAATCTATCAATCCACTATATAAACAAACAAATGTCTGGTTAAAGAAAGACCTTGATAGTATCCTAATGCTTATAATAAAATCTTAAGCACATTAGGACTATAGGTAAATTATCTAAGTTTTATATTGGAAATATACTATAAATTATACATAATATAATCCTTAATGATTGCACACTGAACACCTTGAGAGTAATGCATTGGCACTGGCCAGTTACTACAATGCACCATGACATTAAGCATGACAAATATAATGATGTGAACAGGCAAGGTTTTGTGTACAGTTCTTTGGGGAAGTTCAGTCTCCTGTCCTGGTTTCAGGAGGAGGAGATCAACATAGGAAGGTGCTGCAGTCTTCTCAAAAGCTTTCCTCAAATCTCTTCAGAAGAGATAAAATTATTTGAGATGCATAATAACTGTATTTATTGAAGTTGACATTTATGTTATCTTAGCCATCTTATCATATGCAAATTCTTTATTGGTGTAAAGTCAATTACATGCGGATTTTATAGAAAACAAAGCCACAGCTGGCTATATGATCAGAACCTGACAAATCACTTCACTTTTTTTACCCTTTAGAGGTCCTACATTCATGTAGTTGAATTAATTAGCATTTTCTCTCATTCACTAGACATCCCAACCCAGTAGCAAATAGCAGAAACAAAACAGTTTTTGTGATATTCTAGGGTCGTCCCATGAGATCCAAATATTTTTACATGACTTAAGAATGTTGGCTAATTCCACTTTGTGGAATACAAGTCAATATTGTGCCAAATCACTGTATACTTATAAAAAACGGAATACTTCTTCGTGAAAGGAAGAAGAAAGGGCCACAAAGATCAAAAGATCAAAGGAGTATTACAAAATGCCATAAGACTTCTCTCTGGTTTTAATTAACTTATTTTTATTAATTTTTTACATATTCATTATATTTTTACACATAGACACAATAAACTACCTACATAAAGAAGAACCAGGAAACAATCAGGAATTATATAAATGTTACATTCATAGTGTATTGGCTATTTGTATTTGGCAACCTTGAAGAAAACTCTTTCCTGACTTGGTGAGTCTAAATTTTTGAATGTAAATCTATTTAACATATCTCCTCATTATTAATTTAAAACATCTAACAACATCTTATCCCTAAACAACTAAGCTTAACTGTAAAACTAAACTATTTGGTCTTCAACTCCATCAGAGACTTGAGAAGAAATAAAATTCATTATCTGAGTATACAGGGAATGCAGGTTAGCAGCTTCCCAAATGAGAAGATGGCAGAGATGATTTGCTGACATATGTTGGGAGAGAGAGGGGATTTTGGAGGAGCTGCCTGAAACTTGTGCAGAGATCTTGAGATGCAAGTTTTGTGGGTCATCACTCATGCTGGAGTGGGCTTTTCCATGATGCAACTGCTCAAGTCCTCCAAGATGTGTGTATAACTCCAATAAAGTCACTGGTTCATATAACTGGCATTGGGTGGACCTGATATTTTGTTGGTCTTTGGAGATCTTCCAGGAGCGAATAAATATTGTTAAACACATTCCCCAGGAGTTCACATGCAACACCATCTCACTAATGAAGAATCCATGACAAGAAGAAGTTTAAAACTATAACAATGGATGGTAAGGTGGCTCAGCATGTAAAGACGAGATCTGATTCTCACAAGTTGTCCTCAGCTCTCCACACATACACCATAGTGCATGCATACATGCTTGCATATGCACACACTAAATAAATAAATAAATGTAACAAAAAGTATTTTAAAGCTCTAGTAAAGGTAGAATTAAAAACTTTGTTTTCTGTTACATCATAACTCCTGCATGAAGAAGCCCCTGAGCGAGTGTGTGTGTGTGTGTGTGTGTGTGTGTGTGTGTGTGTGTGTTGGGTAGGGGAGAGTGATAGTTGCATAATGGTATACTTACAGAACTGAGTGTTGTGTACCACAGTGTGAGACACAATATGCTTTAGAGAGGTCCCACTAATTGAAAACTTGCCATTTTGATCTATCTATATACTTCCTTTAAGCTAAAACCCAGATCTTAGAAGTGAGATCTGCCATTTTTGCCTCCTGAATACATGCGTCTTAATGGTCAAAGAAATGAGCCTGTTATTCTTTGCACCATTGTTTATTGACTGTAGACTTCCCATGTGGCTCACAACATGGCATAGATGTTTTTAAAGCCTCTTGCTTACTATGAAAGCAACACCAATGTATTGTATGCAAGGAAGTCTTCTTGACAGCATGTCCCTTCAGGAGGTGTCACTATAAAGCTTGAGAATGTGATGAGTCATCACCATGCCTGCATAGGCATGAATAGTCTCCCAGCATCCACAGGACACTCACTGTAACATTTCAGACACTCCCTCTTCCCTTTTATGGAAAAAAAAAACCCTACCCTGTGTCTCTTTGA
The DNA here is from genome assembly GCA_907169655.1 of Acomys percivali. Lineage (NCBI taxonomy): Eukaryota > Metazoa > Chordata > Mammalia > Rodentia > Muridae > Acomys > Acomys percivali. The sequence continues at coordinate 76,109,769 of OU015748.1, read as the reverse complement.
TTCATTAAATAGCTTTAAAGGGTCTGTTCCCATTTCTTTCCTGGCTTCATGTAAAACAAAGAGGACTCTCTAATTGGAGATTGACCCAGAAAACTCTTGTGAGTGGCTTGTCAACAACAGAATTGGTGTTTTCTCTATTTATTCATACTGATTTCAAAGAGTAAACAGTACTTTGTATCCACATGGTCACTAAGTGGATGGAAAGTTTGGAAAGAATTTATAAGAAAATAATTTTGAGACAAAAGAAAAAAATCACAGATATTGTCAGTCCTGCTCTGTTTCAGAGACATTTGTCAGAAAATAAAAGATCCTCCTGCCAGTATAACTACAGTATATAAAGCAAATTACTAGGTTAGTGGGATGTCAAAAAGTATCAACTGGGCTGGGCTTCCAGCAATGACTCACAATTCTCACTAGAGAAGCAGATCCTTGGCCAACATTGGCCAGTGAAGAATTAGGAAACTACACAGTCAGACAACAAGTTAAGGAAGCCAGCTGCAGCCAGCAAGAAATAGGCGTAAACTTTGAACCCCTACCCAGACCTAGCCGATGGACAGGATATTCTCCACCGTTGAGTGGAGAGTGAGATCTGACTTTCACACAAACTCTGGTACCCCATTTTTGACCATGTCCCCTGATGGGAAGGCCTGGTGGCACTCAGAGGAAGGATAGCTGGTTACCAAGAAGAGACTCAATACCCTAAGAGCATATACAGGGGGAGGAAGTCTCCCTCAGTCACAGGCATAGGGGAGGGGAGTAGGGGGAAAATGGGAGAGAGGGAAGAATGGGAGGATACAAGGGATGGGATAACAATTTAGATGTAATATGAATAAATTAATAAAATAAAATTTAAAAAAATGAGCTAATGAACGGGAAAAAAAAAAAGAACTAGACCACAGTCAGGGTCAAACAGACAGGTGCCTCTACCTGAGCCCAGCTCTGAATGCATTTGAAACATCACATTGGAATGATCTCAGTCATAGCTAGGAAAGAATATCAAGCATGTAAGGAATACCTGGGTTTTCATTCTCCCAAAGAAGGAATGCATGCAAGAAAAAGGGTGGGGTGCTAATCATCATGGCAGATCTGTACTTTCACAACAGACAGCTTTTGTTCTTCACTCATATAACTCTTCAATTTACAAGGATGCAGAGACTGCATCACTTACTTCTTGCCGTTTGTGTCCTCCTAACATCTCATTGTGTGGAACTTACAACGTGCAATCACACATAAAGAATAAAGAAGCAAAACTCCACATCTCTATCAAGGCGCTAATCTTTGAAATAGTCCCTAGTATTTAATACTACAAATTTACACACTCCAGATGCAAATTCCAGTAGCCTCAGTACAGTTCTGGAGAAGCTCTGGAAGAAAGGAAAAGGCAGCCAGCCTCTGAGCACTTTCCAAATGGGAACAAGTGTAACAAGGGCCAGTCTCTGCCTAGACAGCTCCTGAGAAGGAAGAGGAGGTGGATGTTTTGCAGCAGATGTTCCCTGGCACTCAGAGCTCCCACTTCACATTGAATGGGCTCCAAGGTGGTCATTAGGCACAAGTTTTAATTCTAGTTATAAAGTAAAAACTCTTAGAACTTCTTCCCAAATTGCATACATTGATTATATTTTTCAAAAATGAACCAGCGGCGTCTCATCCTTCAATTTTATTTTCTCTCCTATGGAATGACACAACAAGCTTCCTGGGGATAGCAACATCTCAGTGCCGGAAGCATCACAACTTGCATAATAGTCATGTCTGGACTTCTCAGAGGCGCCTCATAGGATCACCATTTAGGGACAGTAGGCTAGGAAGGTACAAGAAAGTATAAAATCTAGCAGAAAATTACAACTTGGCACTAGAGTGCCAAAACAACTGTGGTAGTAGATGTGAGGTCACATCAGAAGCAAACCTGTGTGAGCATGCCTTCATTGTAATTTCTATGGCACATTCTTGCTAACGGGGAACATTTATTCACTGTCTCTATGATTCATGTCAAGGGCCCTATTTTACTTGCTGTTTTAGCCCTATTCGCCTCTCCTACCACTGAGAAACAATGATGACAATAGTTACCTTAAAGCACCCCAATACTTAGCCAGTACTTTAAAATCCAAGGGATGTCTCCATATTTGGGTTAGCAGATACCAGGGATCCTTCACAAACTACAGATATAGAGTATAGAGCAGTCGAAGCAGTTTGAGACCTTATTCCCACGTCAAACATTTTAATACAGTCTGAGTGATAACCAGGAAAAAGGGAGCTCAGAGCCAGTATTGATTAACCTTATATTGTGCAAGGAAGGGGTAGAGGGCAGGCATTAAAGGGAACACAAGCCAGATCTGGAGTTTGGCCATAGGATACAGTGATGCTTTGTACACTATATCAATGGAACTCTCATGACTTGGGGAGGAGGGGACATTTTTTCTGGTTCTGTTTTTTTTTTTTCTAGTGTTGGAGATGATATGGTGTTTTCCTAGGTGTGAAGGGTCAGAATAGGCAGCCACTGTGCATGAAATCACCACATTAGAGGTGAAACATATGGAAAGAGACTTGGGGTTCTTTATGCTGGAAATAGATTTTAATAAAATGTACAGCAAATTTAATATTGTGGAACAGAAGGCATATTTTCTCTACTTAGGTGCTCCCTCTGCCTCTCAACCTCTTAGATTAAAAGGATGCACCAACATGATATGACTTTTAATTTGTAACAGTCCCATTTTAAAGGGTAAAATATATCAGGTAGTCAATATCAATAGTACATATCATTTATGCATCATACATAAGTCAGGCATAGTGTTGGGCTTCCATAATCCCTGTATTAGTAAAACTCAGAAGACTAGATATGAGTTCAAGTCTTCCTTGGGTCTATATAGTAAGACCCAGCTCACTGAATCTAAAACCACAATAATATGTTATTTTAATCTACTTTATAATCTTCACCAAGCTTACATCTGACAAAGGTCTAATATCCAAAATATATAAAGAACTCAAGAAATTAAACACCACCAAACCAAATAACCCAATTGAGAAATGGGGCTTGGAACTAAACAGAGAATTCTCAACAGAGGAATATCAAATGGCTGAGAAAAACTTAAAGAAATGCTCAACCTTTTTAGTCATCAGGGAAATGCAAATCAAAACAACTCCAAGATTCCATCTTACACACATCAGAATGGCTAAGATCAAAGATTATAAAATTATTGAGATATTCTACGTTCTCTTGTTCACACTGTCTTTCAACACAGTATATCTTTTGCATAATAGAGTATGTAAATATTAATGTATCACAAGTACTGGATAACCACACATTCTGACATGTTTGCCAGTTCAGGATAAGAGCAGAGAAAGTGGCTTTTCTCTCTTCCCCACTACCATATCAGGTCATGTAGCCTATATATACATATACAGAGTGGGCAGAAAGAGCAGAATGGTTGATTCCTCATTGCACAGGCACCTGAACTGGATCTCTTGGATCCAAATATAAGTTCTACCACCACTAAGAAATGCTTTGCATTTTGTACAAAAAGATAGTGGAATAAACCAATAGAAGAGTCAGTGTCCAGAAAAGTATGGAAAGTCTGGACCCTTCTGTATCACCTAATTCTGCAACACCAACCATTTTCTTCATATATGACTCCTTGCATTATAGGGAAAGCAGCCAGCATAGGACTTACTATTAATACTTACTATTAGCTGATTATTTTGATTATGCAGATTCTAAAAGTTAAAATTTTTCTAGAAATATCAAACTAATAACTAATGACAGATTAAAAAGTCAAACCAGGGCTAGTGAGGAGGTCTATGGTACATGGTACTCACCTGGTATGCTCAAGGCTTTGGGTTTGAGCTCTAACATCACGTAAAAATAAATAAATGAATGAATAATAAATAAATAAAAAGGAGAGATTAGAATAAAAGAGACAGCTTTGTGCTTTCATTTGTCCATACTGTCTCTTTGAAATGTCTACTTAAAAAAAAAAACAACTGAAGGAATAAGAAGTAGTTTTCGCTATAGAAGTTACTTCAACATTCTTGTCTGCATTTGGGGATGGGGAAATAACACAAGATACAGAATCTGTGCCTCTTCAAGGTCTCAGTTGGCAAACGCTGAGTTTCATTTAACTGATTCATTTGGTGTTTATTGAGAATTGTGCCTCCCCTATCTAGTTTGTCATTCATTACCATAACGCCAGAATCCGCGATAGCTGCACATGGGGTTTCTCTCCTTGGTATTTATACTTCACACGAACTCCCAGCTCACTTTTAATAGAGCAACACAAGAAAATAAGAGACAGCATCTAAACAGAAATACTTTTGTAGCTGAGAATCACATATTCCGTTTTCACCTTGAGACTCCGTGTTCATTTTTCCCTTGCATGATGATTTTCTTTCGACTTTTAACATGTATGATATCTGCATTTTAAAAAGAAAATAATGATGTCCATCCTGTGATCGCCCATCTATATGTAACACACAAGACATCTGTTTTAGGGAAGTAATTTCTCAACTCCAACATTAATATGACTTGTGAATAATATGAGATTAAATCACAGCATTTGCAGCAGTTTCTGGAGCATGGTTTGTCCTGCATGATGTCCTTGATATGCACTGCCTTTATTAGGCAGTGTGAGATTTTTCCATTTTGGAAATAAACCCCTTGCTTTGGTCATATATTGTCAATGTCTGTATCAATGGCAGTGTTCATAGGTATTTGTTACTCTTTTCAAAGATCATTGACACTGGACATCTCAGTCTGACCAGCTGCTCCCTTGGAAGGTAGTACATAGCACAGATCTAACTGTAGTCAGAAACAGAGGATTAAAGAGGCCAGCATATGTTTTTAAAGCAAACATGTCCATTTGAATACACAAGTGTGATAAATTGGCTTGCTCACTGATCCTTCCCATGCTTGCTTGGTCTGTAAAAGAATAAAAGAGAAAAGCTACATTTTCCAGATGTTCTGATGATAAAAGAATATTTTAAGGGTATCAACACTTCTTAACTGGTTGTGTATCTAAACGGTCTATGTAAAACCCCTCACTTCCTGCTCTTAGATACTCATAGTCCAAACTGTGGGATATTGTGCCTGAATTGTGTCTTTATAGCATTTGCTCTACTAAAGCCATGTAAGGCTTGGTGTGAAATTCACCCTGGATGGCAGAAGCATGTATTTTACTTGGAAGGATTGTGGTTATGCCATCATAGTTCATGAGACTGAATATGAGGGGCGCGGGCTTTCTTGATTCTCCCATTTCCTGACCTTGGTAAAAGTTCCTTGGATGGACCACTCTGCCCTGTGGCTTTAAAGTCACTCCAGAAATTTCAGACCACAATCTGCTCTTGCGGCCTTCCTAAAGATTTAAAATATCTTTTTACTTTATTAAATTTTTTTCTACTTAGTTGTCAAGGAGGCTGTTACTTATAGCTCAACCAGTAACACAACTGAAATTTTATTGAATCAAAGAAAAAATGTTTTCTTTAATGGAAAAATTTAAAAGATGCAAGAAATGTACAAATGGGCTTTGAGCATAGATTTCTGGTAGAATTGTTGCGTCAGGTACAGAAGGCTATAACACATGTCTAAACAATATGGGAGCTTTTCACCGTAGGCACATTCTGGAGTCTATCTTCTAGTTGAAGTTTTAGCAAAGACAGTATATGATACTTCCAGTATTTTTTTACATGCTAAAATCCTGTAAAAAGTTCATGACTGGAGTGGGAGGAGTCAAAAGACACAGAGTAGAACCTGCTGTTTTTATTTTGCTAAGTGGACCTTCTGCCAAAATATCTTCTAAATATTTATATTCATACACACAGGCCTGAGATGTGCTCAACCTTGCTCAAAGAAGCTTCTTGCATTGGGATGAAATAAGCGTAGAAATGCCTAAGGCATCAAGTTCTTGGAATAAGAGACAGAGTTATCATCCCTCAATAGGACACCTACACATTGCCAAGGCTCTGGAAACATCACTATAGAGGAAGCAGAAAGCATATAAGAGCCTGAAGATGAGTAGGAGAGGTACAAAATGCTGTCTTCTTGACATGATGTGATTATTGCATTCAAGAACTCACAGCAGCTCTGATTACTTGGAGAATATCTGAACAAGGTCAAGGGAATAGACCTTCCAACATAGGTGGAGTAGATCATCCCGAGCCCTCATCTTACTGAGTAGATACTTATACAGTTGCTTGTTGCTGTGGAAGGGAGAATAACATTTTTAATTTTTTTAAAGATTTATTTATTATTTATTCAGTATTCTGCCCTCAGGTGGGCCTGCCTACCACAAGAAGGCATCAGATCTCATTATAGATGGTTGTGGGGCACCATGTGGTTGCTGAGAATTGAACTCGGGACCTTTGGAAGAGAAGACAGGGCTCTTAACCTCTGAGCCATCTCTCCAGCCCCAATAATCACATTGTTATGTGAAGATGTTGCTAGTTTTCCATGTTCCAGTGGAAGGCTCCACACATATGCCTGTAAGTGCAGAACAAACTTATCTCAGTGAATTACAAAAAGAAATGTTAAGACATGAAGCAAGAGAATGTGTTGAAGGGGTCTAGGAGATTTGATGATGAAGATGGGGTTTAAATGTGATCACGTTGTACACATGTGTGAAATTCTCAAAAGTGATCATGGCTTGTGAGGACAGCTTACTGTGGCGGAGGATGTTTGGAAGTAACGCTGGCCTCTGCTCTCACAGGAGCAGGACACACCCCTGATAGAGCAGGGAACATTGTCAACATTCAGGACACAGAGAATGATGAATGCTAGTGGTCATCCCATAGTCTCATTACTTTCTTTCTTTTCAGTCCAAGATTCCAGGATGTGGGATGGTGTCACCTACATTTAAGGCAGGTTTTCCTCCCTTCAGGAAAATGTCTCTTTTAAAGTGAGCTTTTCCTGAGGTGGAAACACTCCCAAAGGTGTATCCTCTAGGTGTTTCTAAATCCAGTTCTTGTGACAATGCATTTTAAGCACTCTCCCCCCTCATATTTCGTTCTTCATATGGTAGCAAACAAGTGTCCAGTAAAATGCGGGGACATCACAGTATTATGATGGAGAACAGGAAAGAAAACAAATTTGGAAGCTTTTGTTAGGAAGATCAAAATGAGGCAGAGAATGTGGGTGACACCCTGGTGTAACACGAGGGCTGTAAACAACAGCACCCCCTAGATGCAAAGCACTGCTCAACTGGCTCCTCCATGCACTCCAGAACAATCCGTTTGTTAAGGAAAACATGCTCAGTGAGTTTTTATTTCAATAAAATTGAAATTTATTGAGCAAATCATAGCCAGTAATTTTCAGTCCATTCAGCCATTTTCCTTTGAGAAATCCTGTTCTGCGGTCCTTTACAAATGATCAACCCTGAAAAGAGTTGAATCAAAGCAAATAAATTATCTAAAGAAACCCCAAGTGGCCCTTTAACAAAAGCTCTGGTAAAACAAAGGCCTTAGTAACCATCGACAGAACAAGCCACATGCTTTTACATCCTTCTTATTAAAGGCAAGCTGGTACACTGTCATTAGCACACAGAGAAGATTTCGAAATGAGGACTTTTACCCAGAGCATTAAAGACGTGGGTTCCAAAACCATCAAGAGTATAATTTCCAAAAAAGCTTTCTGTCAGCACAGCCTCAAAATATATGAAGCAAACTGACAGCTTTAAAAGAAAAAATAAGAAATAGAAACAAACACAATTTTGGTTGAAAGTTCAGCACCTCTGACTCAGTCATAAATGGAACAAATCAAAGAAAATTATTAGAATACAGAAAATAACATGTCTCCACCAGTGTTCTTTACTAGAGGTTCAAGGAGCACACAGCCACAAAACTCATTTTTTTGTGGCAAAATATAAGCTGGTGGGAGTATATATTTTTGCCAGCATGGAGGGTAAAGAGTGACTAATAGTAGAAATAAATTTATAAATAAATTTCTCAAATATTTGGAAACTAACCAGAAAATGGAAATAACTAAGGGATAAAACACAAAGTGGAAAGTGACATGAACGTTTAATTAAAATATGACATAGTAAGTATGGGATCCAGCTAAGTTTAAAAGGATATTCTAGTACAAAGCAAGGGAGTTTTCAAGTGGTGTTGTAAGTGTCTAACTTAATAAATGAAATTTAAAGACAAAATGAATCACATTGAAAAATACATAAGACAAAGCCAAAATAAACAAAATTGCAAAAAAAAAAACCTACAGAAAGTTAATGGAGAAGATGTTGGTTCTTTCAAGTATGTAAAATTTCAAGTATTATAAACTGTTAGACAGACAGATGTAAAGAAGACACAGGGTTCTAAGAAGATACAGGGATTCTTCATTATCCACTCAGACATGACAATCCAAAAGACAGCTTCACAAACAATGTGACAAATGAGCAGTCTAATTTAAATAAATAAATCCCTTAAAAGATGTACCAATTCTTTAAAAAATTCTTTTTTGTAAACTGTCAATTCTTAATCAATAATAAAAGCTTAGTCTCTACAGCATGCCCACTTATTGAACACCAACCCCTGGTTGTGCAGCCTTGCCAGGCCACAGAGGAGAAGGATGCAGGCAGTCCAGATGAGACTTGAGAGCTGAGGTCAAATGATAGGGGGAAAGAAGACCCCCTTTCTGAGAGGAGGGGGGAGAGGGAAGGGGGAGGGGAGGGTGGGAGCAGGAGGCAAAGAGGGAGGGGCCTACAATCAGGATGTAAAGTGAGCAAATTAAAAATAAAATAAATCCAAAAAGAAAAAAAAAAAAGAATAAAAGCATACAGGATAGTTCATCAAAGTCATTTATTTTGATTCTGAAAATCAATAATTTACCAATTTATTCTATTTCTAGAAGATAAGGAGATGGTAATATTTATTACACAAGTTTAATTTTTTTTCATTAGTAAGAGAACATTTGTTGTTATTTTGTTTTGTTTTTTGTTTGTTTGGTTGGTTGGTTGGTTTGGTTTGGCTTTTTGAGACAGCATTTCTTAGTGTAGCCTTGCCTGTTCTTACCTCACTTTGTAGACCAGGCTGGACTTGAACTCAAAGTTAGCTGCCTGTCTCAGTCTCCCTGAGTGCCAGAATTATAGACATGGGCCACTGCACCAGCTAAGTGGAGAGTTTTGTATAATAAAATTTTAAATGTATAACAGGGAAATAAAGTCTGAGGAATGATCTATTTTAAGTAGCTTGTTTAGGCACACAGTAGTGATTCTAGAACAGATGCCTTTATCAACAAAATCATCTAGATATTTAAGACAAGAGTAACATGAATATCTGGACATCTTTTTTTTTTTCTACCGAAAATAGAACTTTTTACTTAGCTTGTTTGATAAGACAAAGAAAAAAGTTTGGTAGTACAAATTGAAAAATGGGAATTCCTTGTTTTTAATAGCCGAGTAGTATTCCATAGTGTAAATGTACCAGTTTCTTTATCCATTCTTCTACTGAGGGTCACTTAGCTGTTTCCATGTTCTGGCTATTATGAATAAGGCCATTATGAATATGGTTGGTCATATGTCCCTGTTGTGTGGTGGAGCATTTTCTAAGTATATGTGGTGTCATTTGAATTTTTAATTTTAGCCATTCTGATGGGTGTAAGATGAAATCTCAATGTCGTTTTGATTTGTATTTCTCTGATGACTAACAAAGCTGAGCATTTCTTTAAGTGTTTCTCAGCCATTTGATATTCTTCTGTTGAGAATTCTCTGTTTAGTTCTGATCTCCATTTCTTAATTGAGTTATTTGGTTTGGTGGTATTTAATTTCTGGAGTTCTTTATATATTTTGGATATTAGACCTTTGTCAGATGTAGGGTTGGTGATGATCTTTTCCCAGTCTGTAGGTTGTCACTTTGTTCTCTTGACAGTGTCTCCGGCCTTACAGAAGCTTCTCAGCCTCATGAGGTCCCATTTATTAATTGTTGACATTAAGGCCTGGGCTGTTGGTTGTCTGTTCAGGAAGTTGTCTCCTGTGCCAATGTGTTCCAGGCTCTTCCCCACTTTTTCCTCTAGCTGATTTAATGTCTCTGAGTTCACCCAGAAGCAGAAAGAGTCAAATGGTATATACTCACTTATATCTAGACATGGGCATCTCCCATGAAAGTCTTCCCTTACCAGGAAACAGGGGTCAGAGGGGAGGACATCCTAGTAGGACTTTAGGTGAGAGAAGCATGGGAGAATGGGGAAATAGAAAGATCCAGAGGGTCCTAGAAACCTACAAGAAGAACATTATGATGGGTGGATCTGGGTCCAGGGGTCCTGCTCAAACTATGGCACCAGCCAAGGATAATACATGCAGTAAACTTCAAATGCCTACACAGATCTAGCCAATGGATAGGACATTCTCTACCGTTGAGTGGAGAGTAGGGACTGACTTTCACACGAACTCTGGTGCCCCATTTTTGACCATGTCCCCTGGATGGGGAGGCCTGGTGGCACTCAGAGGAAGGATAGCAGGCTACCAAGAAGAGATTTGATACCCTAGGATCATATACAGGGGGAGGAGGTCCCCCTCAGTCACAGTCATAGGGGAGGGGAGTAGGGGGGAATCAGGATGGAAGGAGGAGTGGGAGGATACAAGGGATGGGCTAACATATAATATGAATATATGAATAAATAATAAAATGTTTTTTAAAAAGAAAAACTGTTTAGAAAAAGCTACTACGAAGGGTGATGTGGAGACACAACAGCAAAGCCCTAGAGGGTGGGAGGAAAGAAGGGGGGATGAAAAAAAGGATGGGGGAAGGAAAGAAGGGAAAAGAATGAGGAGGAAGAAGAATAAAGGGAGAGAGAGGTGGGAGGAAGGAAGAGCTGAAGAAAGCTTGAAAGGGAGATTAGCTACATGTGAAATACCTTGACTAGTAACTTAGAAGTTAAAAAATTCATGAATGAAATATAAACATAAAGTTGATATACAAGTAACATAAAAGCAAAGATAAATATTTCTTAACAAATTCAGGTTTAGTGTGACTGTGCATTATTAATTACAGAAAAATACAGGTTTTGGAACAAACAGAATAAAAAAGAATCTTGTGATCATAGCAATAGATGGAGGAAAGCAAGGTTAAATGTAAACTCTACTTCAATAGAGCAAAAAAATAAAAAGAAAAACAAAAGGTAAAGGTGAATTCTCTTAGTGAATATGACACACAAAATATTGTTAGCAGTGCAAAAATCACAGTGTTAAAATGGAGGAAAGAAAGGTGTAGTCTAATTATATTATAATCTAAATAATAAAAGAAACAAAAACTTTTTCAGTAGAAAGGGAGTAATCATGATTTGGGCATGAGATCACCACCACATGTAACCAACAAGCCTTTAAAATTAATAATTGAATTTAGTACAGTTGCTAAATGCAGAACAATAAATACACTTCGATTCCAGAAAAGTACTTCAGTAGACAACTTATCATTCCTCTTATTAATGTACATCAGTTGTACAAAATACTGTGTCTCATCATAACATTTCATACTTACATTCATAGGCTTGGGTCATATCTAGCCCCACTACCCACTCTCTGTCTGATTTCTCCTATTAAGTGTTCTTAATGACATCCTTTTACCTTCAAGTCCTTTTTATTTGTTTTTTTAATGTCCCACATAAAAATATGTTGTTGTAGCTTATTTTAGTTGTCATCACACTCTATTTCCTGCTTACTTTCTTAAATAGGACATAATTAATTCATCTTTATGGCTAAATAACTTTCCATTGTGTGTACATTACATGTCTTGATGCACATATCTTTTAGTGGGCACCTAGTGTGAGTCATTTATATTGTCATTGGGGTTATGATAGTCATAGGCATGCAGCTATCATTCTTGTATCTTGATTTTTTTTTATTCTGTTGACTGTTACACAGAATGGTATAGCTGGGTCATATGACAGTTCTATTGATAGTTTTTGAAGAATTTCCATACTCACTGAACTAATTTCCACTCTCAATACCAGTGGATAAATTTCCCTTCTCCCTATATCCTTTACCACATTCAGAGTTACTTTTTTCCTCATTAATAGCTAATGGCAAGTGTGAGACGAAACCTCAGTGTTACCATGGTGAAGATTATGTTTCCTCATTGTGATTTTATTTGTAAATATGTAATTTTGACAGTTGAAGACATTAAAATCATAAATGTATTGACCATTTGCACCTCACTTCAGAGATTCCATTCAGTTGATTTCTCCCTTGACAAGATTATTTGTTCTTTGAATTTAACTTATTATTTCATAGGCTTTGATTATATTATAAATATAAGCCACATGTCCTATAAGCAGCTTGCAAAGATTTCCTCTCATTCTGTAAGCTGAAATTTTCTCTTTAACATTTTCTCTTTTTTAGTATTTATTTCAAATTTTCATTTCTGTGTGTGTCCATATGCATGCATGTGTGTATGCATGTACACACATAGGCATGTGCTATGGCACCCAGAAGAGAGTGTTGGATCCCCTGGAGCTAGAATTAAGAAAGCTTGTGAATCAACTGATGTGAGAGCAGAAGAGTGAGCCCAGGTCCCCAGGAAGAGCAGTACTTACTCTTTAAACCACCAAGCTTCTCTGAGACTCCCCGTCTTCCTATTCTCTTTTACTGTATGAAAGTTTTATAACTTCATGCAATCCCATCAACAACTCTTGCATTTATTTTCTTAGCTACTAGAATCTTATTAAATATTGCTTATGCCTTATGTGTTTCTTATATCACTGTCCCAAAGTGCTCCTTCTCTTTTCCTGCAGTCATTCAAATAATCAAGTGCTTTCGGTCATTTAAAATTGATTTATGTACATCATGATGAATATGAATTGAGTCAAGCCTTATTGATGTGGATAACTAGTTTTATGGCAATATGTTTTTTATATTTATTTACTTATTTAATCACTTTAGCGCCTGACCACAGGCCCCCTCCTCCCAGTCCTACTTTGACACCCCCTCCTCCATTGTCCCTTCCCTTCAGAGAATGGGACTCTCCAAAGAGATACCAACCAACCTTGGCACTTCAAATCACAGCCAGACATTGCAGCCCAGCTGGGGCAAAGAAATCTGAAGGCAGGCAACAGAGTCAGAGACAGCCCCTACTCTCATTGTTAGGGGACCCATATAATGGCCAAGCTGCACATCTACTACATATGCGGTCCAGCCCATATATGCTCTTTGGATGGTGGTCCAGTCTCTGTGAGGCTCCGTGGACTCAGGTTAGTTTCTGTAGGTCTTGTTGTGGTATCCTTGACCTGTCAGTCTCCCTCAATCTGTACTCCCACTCTTCCTCAAAATTCCCCAGGTTTAATCTATTGCTTGGCTGTGGGTCTCCGCATTTGTTTCCATGAGCTGCTGGATAGTACAGCATAACCATGATACAATCCACAGACCCAAAGAAGCCAAGGAAGGCCCAAGGGAAGTAGCCTGATTCTCACTAAGAAGGAGAAATAAAAGAGTCATCTGACATCTGAAGAAGACAAATGGAGGGAGTGAAGTGAGAGAGGGCATGGGGAGGGTAACAGGGATGGGGATTAGGTGTGCGAAAAGCATGGGGGAGTACTTGGAAAGAGAATGGAAACTGTGGGGTGGCATTACTAGCACAGGAGAGGCTTCAGGGATCTATAGGGGTGATGCTAGCCATGGCTTCTAATAGAGGGATATGGAGCCTGAAGTTGCCACCCCCTGTAGCCAGGTGGGTCTTCCAATGGAGGGAAGAGGACATCAACCCACCTATAAAACCTTGTATCCAAAATTTGTCTAAAAGAAGTATAAGGATTATGATAGAGCAGAAATTGGGGGAATGCAAATCCCCTTTTTTAATTTTAAATTTAATTTATTTTATTTTTTAATTAATTTATTTGGATTACAACTCAATTGTTACCTCATCATTTGTACCCTCCTATTACTCCCTCCCACTTTATGTTTTGAAGTTAGGTGTTGCAATTTTGTCAACATCCTTGTTTTTGCCAGAATTACTTTGGCTATATTGGAGTATTTTGTGTTTCTGTATAAAGTTGGGGACTATTTTCTCTTTCTATAAATATAGTTAAATTGTGGTTGCATTTAATCTGTATATAACTTATAGTAATATGACCATTAAAATTTGTTTTGCAGCTTTACTAAGAAAGACTTAAAACTAAGAAATCCTTCTACTGAGGGACACTTAGGTTGTTTCCATGTTCTGGCTATTATGAATAAGGCTGCTATGAACATGGTTGAGCAAATTTTCTTGTTGTGTGCTGGAGCATCTTCTGGGTATATTCCAAGGAGTGGAATAGCTGGGTCTTGCAGAAGCCCTATTCCCAGTTTTCTGAGATAGCACCAGATAGATTTCCAAAGTGGGCTGCACTAGTTTGCATTCCCACCAGCAATAAAGGAGTGCTCCTCTCTCTCCACATCCTCACCTCATATTTGACCATGTCCCCTGAATGGGGAGACCTGGTGGCACTCAGAAGAAGGATAGCAGGCTACCAAGAAGAGACTTGATACCCTATGGGCATATACAGGGGGAGGAAGTCCCCCTCAGTCACAGTCATAGGGGAGGGGAGTAAGGGGAAAATGGGAGGGAGGGAGGAATAGGAGGATACAAGGGAGTGGATAACCATTGAGATGTAATATGAATAAATTAATAAAATAAAATTTAAAAAAATCTAAGAAATACTTCCATCTTTTAGTATCTTTTTTAATGACATTATTTAGCTCTTTATAGTTTTCATCGTTGAAGTATTTGACATAATTGGCTGCATGCATTACCAGCTCTTATCCTTTTTTCTTTAGTTTTTGTATAATTTTCTTGGTTTACTTGTGAATTTGTTATTGATATCTAATACTTTATGCATCATTTCTACTTTGATGAGGATTGATTATCTTGAAATGTCTTCTAAAGGAGACCTTGGGGCCTTTAAATTATAAAATTATATAATATGCCAACAAGAAGGGTTTTTTCATTCCAATCTGTATCCATTTTGCATCCTTCTCTTATTACTGTAGATAGGATTTCAAACATTATGTTTAATAAGAGTGGACAGTATAATCCCCCTTATCTCCCTTCTAGTTTTACATGAAATTGGTTGCTTTCAATTTTTTCCCATCTATTGCAAAGTTGGGGAGCAGTTTGTCTTATCCCATTTTTGTTTCAGGATATACTAACTTTGTAGGATGGTTATGGACGCATTCTTTCCCCTTCAGTTTATGGCTCCTGATCATCATACCCAATGTTAGAGACTCTTATTTTTATAAATAAATATAAAATTCAATACTTCAGAGTTCATCCGGGCTCTGTCTACTGATTATTTTTGCATAGGTGGGCCCTTCCAAAAGACCCCTCTCTCCCAACAACCATACAGTTGAAGTCTTATTTCAAGCTTGCAATTAGCTCAAAGAAGTTTCATTTGTCTTTAATTTACCACTGTAACTGCCTTTTAAATTACTATTTTTAAAATGGTACAAAAATGTTCAACAATGAGTTTAACAAAAGGATATATATTATTATATTATATGTACTTTATATAAATTATATATAATATTACAGATATGGTACACAGTGCTTATAAGAAACAGAAAGAAGAAAATTCACTAAAACACAATGAAAATAGGCCCATAGTCAGCAGTGTATTTGAAGAAATGCCCTTGTAAAGTACCTAGTTTGCCTAAGTTGATTCACAGACTCATGGCAACTATGGTCAAGCTACAAAGTTTATTTTCTTTACTCTTTGATATGGATCAATAAGTGGACTCCAAACTGTTTAC
Source organism: Acomys percivali (assembly GCA_907169655.1). Lineage (NCBI taxonomy): Eukaryota > Metazoa > Chordata > Mammalia > Rodentia > Muridae > Acomys > Acomys percivali. The sequence continues at coordinate 76,094,077 of OU015748.1, read as the reverse complement.
AGAAGTGAAAAGTGAGTACAAACTTCAGGCATGTTCATGCATTAACAAAGATGAGCCATTCATTAGTTGATAGGTAGACTTATTACAGAGCAACAGTAATTATGACACTATGGCTCCAATAGGAGCTGGAAACTGTGGAAAAGAATGGGATTCAGAAGCTAATAACACATGTGTTATTACTTGCCTCATGGGGAAGATGACAATTTAAACACTCAGGAAAGGGTGGATTTTTTTTTCCATCAAATTATGCTGTCATAGAATGTTCTGGTGGAGGAAAAATGAAATTGTCTTATTTAATTTGATACAGTTTAAGGTCTCTATAAAAGTGATCATGTGATTTTGGAGAGAAACAGTTAAATGTTTTAATCCTATTTGGATGAGAAATAAGAATCATCAAGTAGGACACAATTTCTGGGTGTGAATAGGAGGATCAAGATTTCGTGGATAGGACGAGTTACAAAGCGGGACCTACTCTGTCACAAAAAAAAAGGAGTAAAAGCAGGCTGGGGACATCACTCAGTTGTTAAGAAAACAGTGATCATCTAGAGAACCCTAATTCAATTCCCAGAACCCATGTCAGAAAGAAAGAAAATGCCCCAAGCTCAATATTTATTTTCTCACATCTAAAAATACCAATGTGAAACTACATGCTATATACAACGCCTTTACACTAATAAATAAATTGCAATTTTCCTCTCTAGGAAATTTTATACATATATACAATGTGTTGGCATTACATTTACCTCCATCCCATCCCTCTTTCTCTCCCCCTCCCACTCCTATTGATTCCCCTCTTTCCAACTCTCTCTCACTCTACTTTCAATCTCTCTTTTGTATGCAGGCCTTATGCACATGACCTTGGCTGCCTAGTGTTCATGATTGCAAAGGCCACATCATAAAACAGATGATCACTAAGTCTGTGGTAAGAGGGCTTTTATACACATTTTAAGTATCATGCAGTGTTACTGTGTGATGGTTGCTTTTCACTGTAATGTTGACACACTCTGGAATCATCCCAGAAAGCAATCTCAATGTAGGATTATATAGAACAAGTAGGTTAATGGGCATGTTTGTGAGGGATTGTCTTGATTATATTGACCAGTATGGAGAGATCCATCCAAACATGAATGACAATCATTTCCTTGGTTTGAGTCTTGGATTGTAAAAGAGTACAGAAGGTTAGCTGAATAGAATCCTGTTTGCATGTATTCTCTCTGTCTCTTGATATGATGTGATGCGACTAGCTGCTTGACTACCTTGACTTTTTTGTAATGACAGACTTACAAGCTGTAAGCCAAACCAACATTTTCCCATTAAAGTTGCTTTAGTCAGGGTACTTCACCTTAGCCATAGTAAATGAAAACAGGGCATTGCTCCACAGTAGTCCATTAAGTTCAATCAGCCTTCAGATGTTATTAGATCAAGGCTTAAATTTATTTTTTCAGCTATTTTTTATTATTAATTTATTCTTGTTACATCTCAATGGTTATCCCATCCCTTGTATCCTCCCATTCTTCCCTCCCCCCCAGTTTCCCCTTATTCCCCTCCCCTATGACTGTTCCTGAGGGGGATTTCCTCCCCCTGTATATGCTCATAGGGTATCAAGTCTCTTCTCGGTGACCTGCTGTCCTTCCTCTGAGTGCCACCAGGTCTCCCCCTCCAGGGGACATGGTCAAATATGAGCCACCAGAGTACGTGAGAAAGTCATATCATATTCTCCACTCAAGTGTGGAGACTGTTCTGCGCATTGGTTAGATCTGGGTAGGGGTTTAAAGTTTACCGCCTGTATTGTCCTTGGCTGGTGTCAAGGCTTAAATTAAAAAACAAATAGTAGGCTTTGAGGTTTTAGATTGTTCTCTTCATAACTGTGATTGTAGGCAAGTCACTTACCACCTCCAATCTTGTATTTTGTCTCTATGTAGGCTCTGAAAATAATGTCCATGTCAAGCGATGATTGAAAGAATTACAAATAAACACTGTATTGAAGGTAAAATCACTTAACACAGTATGTAATACCAAGTACTCACGTGCTTGTTACATGCTATTTAGTTACTATTAGAGAGTGTTGATGGTGTCTAGATGTGGTTAGCAATCAGTGCTCATTGTCATTGTGACTATCAGAACTAAACCTGATAGCATCTAACCCAAAGCGCAGCTCATGTAATCACCATCTAAAATCATATCTAGGTCAGTATTGAAGAGCAACACTAAAATTCTAAAGAAAAAAAAAAAGGAATTCATTTGGTCCTAATGATTACTTGTAGATCTGAATTTCCTACTTTTCTAAAAGACCTGGAACATATAGGGGAAAGTGAGCAGAACCTTTTGGTTATCACTGAAGTATGAGGACCATGTTGATAATAACTAAAAATTGCAATTAGAGACGTTTCATCCCAGTGCCTCTGGGTACCATCAGGCTGGTTTCACTACAAGAGTCTTGAGCCATTTTCAATCTGTGCCTCATTAGATAGTTGCAGCCTTCATACACTACAGAAGCATTTGGAAAAATAAGTGTGGTAAAAAGGAGACATCTTTTCCCCTGCAGTCCTTTTCCACTGCCATAATATCTGTTCTGCAAATGCAGAGAGATACCCAACTGTGCTTTGAGACCTTGAATTATTATTCAAACATGTTTTTTTTTCATATTACTTCTGAGAAAAGACCTGATTTTGTATTATGTGTTAAATTGTTTAGTCTTTGTGAAGAGATGTGTCCTTACTTTTCTGTATCCTGGTTAGACAGGGAGATGACTGAAAGCCTCAGTGCCATAATCAAATGAGATCTACTTTGTTCTTGAACAGCAGAGGCATAGGCGACACCCTTGCACTGCCATTAATTACCTCAGCACTGGTGATTAACCTTGACTTGCCTTTATTCAATTTTAGAGGAAATGGAAACGAAAAGTCATTATCTGTTAGATATGAGGACTGGAAATCCAGGCATAGACTTTGTGTTGCTTCCTCCATCCTCTAATCTTTTTCAACAGACAGCACACCCAAAATGTATATTTCCTTCCTAGATGTTTCAGAGGAACGAAACACAGATAACTGGATCAAGCCCCAAAAAGCTTTTAGAGTGCAGTGAGAATTAACCTCATCTGAGCACAGTGGCTGCTATTCCCAGGCCATTCCTCCTTGTGATTGTTAGTACTATCGACTTGCCAGGATCTAAAAAATCACCAAGAAGACAAACTTACGGGCATACCTGTGAGAGGATTTCTCAATTGCATTAATTGAGGTAGTAAAATCCATTAGAATGTAGGCTATAATGTTTCCTGGTTTGGGATCCTAGATTGAATGAGAGAAAAAGTGAGCCAGCACCAGCATCCATGTCTTTCCTTTTTCTGACCAAAGACTCATTGTGACCAGTGGACTCTAGGACCTGCCACCTTGCCTTCCCTGCCATAATAAACGATACTCCCAAGCTGTGTGCCTAATTAAACTTTCCTTTCTTGTTTTTGTCAGATATAGTCTTATGCTCTTCCTCCAACTCGCTGAAATACTTAATATCTAGAGGCATAACTTTCTGCTAACAACTGGCTGGGTTGAGACTAGTGATATTTGATAAGCATTATAAAATGTAAAGGCCAGTCACCCACAGCAAAGAATCATCTAAATCAACATCACATGTTGTTTGACATTGGCCGAATCTAACATCATCCATGGTTTGGCCTGGAACATCAGGGCCTCCCACCATCACCAGACTCATTTTCCTGTGCAGCTCTTTCAACCAGGAATAGTGAGTTACCAGAACACGGACCCTGCATCAGTTTATCCTTTGCTATGTAACCTGGGGGCCTGTCACAGAGCTCTGTGGCAAGCAGGACACACAGTGCAAGATCTAACATCCAGCTAAAGAAACTCTGAGAGGAACAAGGATCCAGTGGTTCCAGATATTGCTGAGATTGGGTTTTTCTGTGTTGATGATGGAGTAGTTAAAATCTTGGTGTACTTTTGAGGGACAGTGAACTTCAAGAACAGGACAAATGTGGTCGCTATAGACAGAATATGATAGTATGCATAGACAAGTCATTTCAATAGAAAGAATTCATGGAATTCTCTAACTCTACTCTGATAAACCTTTGATGCTTTTGCAAAATGGCCAGCTCTGTGCCTCACTTAAAGGTAAGCAAGTGGTTTGGAACTAGCCCTTCCCTTTTGTCTGTGGTTCTCAGAATCAAGAAGACTCAAGTGACCATGTACCCCTATCTTAATGCCATCCAGATATTATCACAATATTTTGGGATTCTTATATTTTTATCTCATATCTTAGTGAATTTTTATATTTGCTCTCCCTATGTGATTAGAGAGAATAGGATCTGGGAGAGTCATTTTACTGTGAAAATATGAGTTTTCCACCAGTGCTATGATGCCACAGCTGCCAAAGAAATCCACCTGATATTAAAATAACATCATCATCACCATCAACAACAAAACCCAAATGTAGACATCAGAAAGTTCTCAAAGGATACTATGAAAGTAGCTCAGGTTAGAACAACAAATGAGTGCACAGTAGTTGTATCCTTTGAGGAACATTTGCTCTCTACACCTGCAGCTCTGGATCTGTGTAATCACTCTGGATATAAATATTATTTTAAGAATTGAAAATATACAAACTTATTCCTGTATTTGGAACCTAAGTAATAAAGAATAAGAATTGTTGAGTATTTACATTGGGTTAAATATTCTAAGTAATATATGACTGATATAAAGTATATAGCTAGATATGGATAAGTCACATACAAATACCACCACATTTTATTTGAGGTCCTTATCAAATATAGTGTCTAAAAGACAAATACTTATCCCCTCCGAATAATGAGGAGAGTGACACACCTTAGAAGACACTAATTGATGACTAAAAATTAGCTGGTAATTAGAAACAATAAAATTCATTCATATATTTTTCAAGTTTCTTTCAACCTAGAGTTATAACTAACGCATGATGCAATCTGTCATATAAAGATTGGATTTGTTATTCATTTACTTGCTCACTAAATATCAAGACAAGTCATGTCGAATAGTAGGGTAGGCATAAGAACGCAGTTGTAGTCCATAAACATGCAGAGATGTTGATATTGACTCAAGAGATAATAATTAGACAGTAATGAAGTCTTCGGGAATGCAGTAGATATGTAAAGTAAGAGAATTGCCATTGAGGATGCTCAAGTTTTTAGCTAAGAGCTGGTGGTGCTATATTATTTAAAGAAATCAGTAAAATTAGAACAAATGAACCTTAAGAAAGAAAGACCAAAAAAAGCAATAAGGTTTTACTAATCCAAGATGCTGAAATCCTTCCAGGTAAGAAGCCCTGTGGGTAGTTGTGCATATAGTCTTTTTTTCCGGAAGGCGGCTCTTCATAAGTTGCAATTGTTAAAATTTTGCTAGCAGCAAGGATCTTTTGTACACTGGGTTTATCCGATTGCCAACTAGATTTATCTGCCAGGTTACAAAGGAGATCAACGTGAAGTTGGTTCCAGTGGAAAGCTGTATGGTATATTGAACAGTTAAGTTAAACCTGGCTGGCATTGGGATAAAGAAAGAAACCGATGAGATGGAGATAGAGATGGAGATGAAGACAGGGAAAGACTCGCACATCCTAGTCACAAGGAAATTCTGAAAGCCATGAGTAATTTCATATGCTTTTAACCTCCACCTTTTAGTCTTTCTGACTGATGCTCTGTATTGCCTCTTTGTGAGACGAGTCCCATTTAGGAGTGAATGTTGTAGCTGTTATAGACCTTTGAAAGGGTCTCGGTGGAGGTAGGCTTTCAAAGTTCCATGCCTGTGTCTGCAAAGTGTTTCTGTTCTTTTCATTTTTCTTATACTTTCTACTTGAAGTGTGGGGTTCCATTCGAAACACAACGAGGGACAGCACTTTCTGAGGCCCAGAACTTGCATCACCTGTGCTCATGGTCTTCACAAATCTCAACATATAAGCTTGCTTTCCAAAGAAGGGGAAATGCTAAGCCTGAAGACAGTGGATGCCACAGGAAATATGAACAAATATGGCTTTACCTTTCGCCCAGAGCAGAAGAGAAGCTTGTGAATCACTAGTATCCCATAGAAACACATGGAACATTGGTTTTTCTTCACCTTACGTGCACAAGCATTTACCTGACAGTTGACCCATCAAAAACACTCAGTTGTAACACAGCAATGGTTCTCTATGGATTTGTTTTGTCCCCTGGATACATGTGGTAATAACAGGAGATGTTTGTGTTGTACCTGGGGGAGCGGTTACTTCTGGCATCTATTAGATATAAGGCAGGGGGTGTTGCTAACAGCTCTACGTGCACAGAGCCTGCTTTTCTTGCAGGAAAAAGTCACCTAGCCACATCTGCTCACCTTGCCAAGACTGATGATGCCCATCATAGAGATAAATACTAAGCCCCAAATCTGTCATTTACATTGGTGATTGCCCTCTGGGCTACCTGTATTTACTACCTTGCTTTTCTATCTATTGTTTTTCACCCATGTTCTTTGGTTTCTAAGGTCAAACATATTATGAATAAGAACATTCCATTAGGCAGGAATATTCTTTCTGGTTTATTCTCTGCTGTATCATGAGGTACTCATTAGATAATTATAGAGTGAATAAGTGCTTGAGTGGGTTGCATTCTCTTATGTGGGCCTTCCATTTTCTTTTCTGGATCTGATCAAACCTTTGTCACTTAACACTGGAACTTCATCTTATGAGGTGTAGTTTATCTTCCCCTATATTCAACTCCTTTATAAGCCCTAAGCCCCTTTAATGAGGGGTCATACATTGTTATATCCCCAGCACTTATCATAGCATATCCTAGAGAACAGTCTCTTAGCAAGGCCAATATGAATGACCTGATATTTTTAGCTAGCTCAGACCACTTGATAGAGTTTGCACCCCATAGCTCAAAGAGCTTATGAAATCATAACCTTCTGGCCCTAAATTCTAAAGGTATGTCCCATGGTATGTTTCTCTTTAAAATCTATATTGCAGTTGGAAAATTAAATATTTTGCATACCTAATGTCCAAGCGACCTCTGTCAACTTGATACAACCCAAGGAGGTAATCTCTTTTGAGAGATTGCTCAGATGAGATTGGCCTATAGGCACGTCTTTGGAAAGATTATAGATTGATGATGATGATGATGATGATGGTTATTATTATTATTATTATTGTTGTTGTTGTTATATTATTATTATTATTTATTATTATTATTACTTGATGTAAGAGAGCTCAGCTCACTTTAGATGATACCATTTCCTGGACAGGTAGTAGTGCACTGTACTGTAAGTAAGCCAGCAAGCAATGATCTTCCATGGTTTCTACTTCAAGATTCTATTTAAGTTCTTGCCATGACTTCTCTCCATTATGAACAGTCATGTGGAAGTATAAATTACAAAACCTCCCCCATTCCCAGTTGCTCTCAGTCAGAGTGTTTAATCACAATGACCTAAAAGAAACTAGAATGCTCACCCACATGGATGTTTCCTTAAATATATCTAAAGAGATCCTCACATTGGCTCAACTTTTCTATATAGCAGTGGTATAAGAGCTGCATGGCTCAGGAACCCCTGGTACTTACTCTATGGTGTCTCTTTGAGCTAAGAATAGGGTTCTCATTCATCCAGATGTTCCACTAACCTGGAACCTCCTGTATAGGCAAGAACTTATTTGAATTTATGATCCTCCTTTCTCTACCTCCCATATGCCGAAATTGTAACTAAACATAACCTCATCTGCCTTGATGCATTTCTCAGGATCAAACCCAGGGTCTCATGCATGTTAGGTAAGCATTCTGCCAGCTAATATGAAGGGAAAAAAATCTACTTTTTCCTTTTCTCCTAGCTGTACATGTCTCATCTTTTCATCCTTCTTCCTATACCTTACTAAAAACTTTTTATTACAATAATATATTTTAGTAAATAATGTATTTAGCCACTTATGGTGGTGCTATCTCTTTTTGGGTTCATATTAGTTCTTTGATGGATTTTATTTGTATAGACTAACAGAATTAATTCTGTATTTTTCCTTTAGCATAGAATGTTTATGGACCAACTAAGATGTCTTTTCAACCTGGTAACCATGGACTCATCTGTTGCAATAAACTCATCAGTATGGCCTAGAGTGCAAGTACCCATCACAGAGAGATTATAATGTATTTTAAAGGTGCAAGCACTACACTGGGCAGAATCTAAATTACTACTAATCTTCTAGTAAGCTAAACAAAAATACTCTAAGCCTATGGCTTCAAAACCTGCATATATCCCAATTACTTGCCAATCTGATCTTCAACTCTCAACAGTCCTCCCTTGGAAGCCCCGCCTTCCTTTTCCTGCCTTTCTGTCCAGCTAACTGGCTAAACAGCACTTTATTGACAACTTTTTCATCCACTCAAGGCATTCCTCCACACTCACCTTTAAGCACTTCACCATTTGTGCCCCTTATTGGGCAGTAGCTGTATTAACCAGTTAGCATTTTGCTTTCCCCACTTAGAGTTGCTATCACAGGTGAGCAATGTTGTGGGCTTATATTTATCCATATTTAGCTAGCTTGTCCTCCTGTATTAGAAACTCTTTCTTTAATGATTTTTGAAAACATGAAGCCCTATGAATATGTATTCTTCCATCCCCATTGGAGTTGGCGGTAACATTATTTTAAACTTTTAAAAAATAATTATTCACTTTCTATCCTGGTCATAGCCCCTTCCCTCTTTCCTCCTGGTCCTACCCTCCCTCCCTGTTTCCCCTATCCCCCATCCCCAACTCCTCAGAGAAGTAGAGCCTCCTCCCCCACTCCCCCACCCAGCATATCAAGTTGCATCAGGACTGAGGGCATCTTCTTCTCTGCCAGGGGAAACTGACCAAAATATAGAGTTTTCATGTCTGAGTCTGCCCCCATTCCTCTTAGTAGGGGACTCATATGAGAACCACACTGCTCATCTGTTACATCTGTGTAGGGGGTTTAGGTACATCCAAGCCATGGTCTTGGGTTGGAGTTTCAGTCTCCACAGTCACTCTTGGGTCTTGGTTAGTTGGATGTGTTGGTCTTCTTGTAGAGCTCCTACCTCCTCTGAGTCTTTCTATCCTTACCCCGATTCTTCCAATGCACTCCACCTAATGTTTGTCTTTGAGTTTCTGCATCTGCTCCCATCAGCTGCTGGGTGGAGTGACTTAAAGAACAGCTATGCAAGTCTCCTGTATGCAAGCATAGCAGAGCATCATTAATAGTGTCAGGGATTGGCTCTCTCCCCTGGGGTAGGTCTCAGCTTGGGCCAGGCATTGGCTGGACATGTCCTCAATTTCTGCTTTATTTTTATCCCTTTAAATGTTTTTACTTCTAGGAAAATCTCTCTATCAGATTATTAAGGAAATGTTTGGTCAGAGTTTATGGCCTTTCTTAGGCCCTTCGTGTCATAACAACATACTTGAACCAGGAAAACTTTATGAAAGAGCGTTTGGTTGTGTCTCACACAAGATTTGAAATTCAACATCCGAAGGCTAGGAGAATTTTCAAAACACATCCAAACCATAACAAGACAGATTTGGCTTGAATCTTCCACGAGAACATGTGCGGCATTGAGACATCTTTGACAAGAATTACAAAGTAGGTAGGACAGGAAGGAGATCAATGAATATTCTGCCTTAAACAGTTAGTAGCATAATTGGATTCACTCATGCATTAGTGGGTCATTGTGCAAAAGGCTGTTACAAAAGAGCAATGGAGGGCCCATTGAAAATTCATTCTTAAGTAGGAAATGCTACATTGCATTTGTTTCTTTAAAATATAAGTCTATGAAAGGAGCATTTTACAAATGCAAGGACTGAATTTTTCCCCTGTGATATTCTTAGCCCAGCGTCTATTTTCAAATACCTGGATTTGTTGTTAATTGTTATCCTTTGCTGGGAGAAAAAAACAGACTGCAGAGGGAGGATGTGAAAGAGAGAGAATAGCCCAAAGACTTCTCATCTCTTTTATTGGAAAACACATGAAAGCTGGGCTAAGGATGGTAAAAAAAAAAAAAAAGCCAACAGCAAACATTCATGCTCAGTCTACAATCCTGAGACTTAATGACTTGTAATTCTGAGACTAGAACATGGATTCTCACATCCAAAGGGCATAAAGGAGCCTGCTGGTTAAAACATGGGGGAGAAAAAAACCAACACTCCGATCTTCAGCCAGGCATGGGGTTTGTTTATTACAAGATGGGAGAAAAAAAATTTAGTGAAGAAATTTATGAAAACTTTCCCTACCATGGGACTTCCCAGTAATGAAGGACCAGGTGTGTAATTTGGGATGAGACACAGTCAGTGAGCACCAAACATATGCATTGATGGCTACAGGGGTCTAAGCATGATCAAAGTTTTTCTGGCTTCTCAGAGTTTCACAGTGAATTGTATCCTGGAGCTTTCGAAACACCTTTTCTGAGACTTGGTTTTTTGTTCTTGTTCTTGTTGTGGTGGTAGCTGTTGCTCATTTTGTTTTGTTTTCTCACTGGTAAAATTAAGTGATTAAATAAGTAAGTCAAAGAAACTCTCAAGCTTTAAAAATGCAATGCTTTTCATATAATAAGTAACAGAAGATCTGTCCCTGTAACGTGGCCAAGACAGAAGCTGACTCAGTACATGGCCATCAACACCACTGTTGGGTTGATGGTGCTACCACTTCTAACATTTTCTACATCGATTTGTTGTATTACTTAGCTCTCTACTGAGTATCCACTATTTACATTGCAGGTTCTGCATTCTTGTGTATCTATTGCCCATGGTAGCAGTGCATTCCCTCTTCTAGTGAACATACAGTATTTATGTTGCCTTCCATGTTTTAATCTAGACATTAAACAGGCCAAACTATGGCATCTTCCAAGGCAAAAAACATATTAGTCCAATCTCCAGACTTGACACATCTATACCTTTGTAAGGTTCCTTTCTCCACGTCTGCCCATCTTTATCCATCCTCTACCCAGAAAAGCTCCATGCCAGCAATTGCCCTCCATCACCCATGTCCCTGAGAATCATTACTGGTCTTCAAAGAACCTGTGTTCCTTAAGTCTACTGCACATTATATAATCTTGTATGACCTGTGAGTCTGAGTTTAGGATAGAACCCATTTATAAGATATTTGAAAATTAAGAATGCCAAATATTTAAAAGATAAAGATTCTAGGAGCTAGCATGGATAGAGGATTGTTGCTCAGGGTGCTTTGGAGGCCCTGGAGGCCAACATACTCAGATAATCAAGTTTACTCTTTCTCAAGCCTCTGAGGGAGTTGAAGACCAGGTAGCTTAGTTTTACAATTAAGCTTACTTGTTTAGCGGTTAAGATGTTTTTAGGTCTAGATAGGTATTCTAAGTTGATAATGACAATATGTGATGGAGATTGATTTACATTCAAAAATTTAGATGCACCAAGATAGGAAAGATGTCTTCTTCAAGGCTGTCAAATACAAATAGCCAAAACACTAAGAATGTAACATTTATATAATTCCTGATTGTGTCATGGTTCTTCTTGCCATAGGCAATCTATTGTATATATGTGTAATAATATAAATATATATGTACAAAATAAAATAATTTTTTAAAAATTTTCCAATTCTCTGGTTAGAGACTATTCTCTGTGGCGTAGGGACTGGAAGCAAAGGAAAGGAGTTAGTTTTTTTGTTTTTTGTTTTTGTTTGTTTTCTACTCACTCTATATGCCAGCTGATGCTTGTTTTGCCTCAGAGGAAATAAATGCTGGAAATAAGACAGCAAAAGCTGCCTCTGAGGTTTACATGAAACAGTATTTGCTTAAATCTTCACAGTTGGGAGAAGTGAGAATTTGAGTGGAGGAGATTTAGGTAATGATTTAAGTTTGTAGCTTATTTCTATGTAGACTTTCCCCCATTCTTTTTATTATCTACCTCTATCCATGTTCCAGGAGCAATGAGATTGAGCAGTTTAAGAAAACTGAATGATCATGAGAGTCAGAAGTCCTCTAGATATACGGAGAGAACTTGACTCTTCCTGGACTCTTGTTCATACACCACTGCTGCTGGCCTATACGCAAGGGATGTAGAAAGCCACTAATGGTCAATGTGTCTAATTACTGTCACAATGTGACAGATGTAATCATCTAATGAGGACAAAGGATGTATCTTAAGAGGAAAAAACAGCTTCAATGGCATTACTAGGACCAGAATGGAATTTCCTGTGAGAGAGGTAGACTACACAACAGAGAATAGTTAGGGATAAATAATTTTAGACAATAACTTAAAAAATAGGAGTGTTAATATGAAAACCTAAGTAGGATAAAAGCTGCATGGAACCAGGGATCTTGCTGACTAAGGCTGATCATGAATGGGCAAGTGTTTGAATCATAGTCCAGAATATTGCTGGGACTCAAGAACTACTCATTATATGGAGTAATGAATGAATCCCAACTGATCTCATTAAAATTCCACCTTTGCCCTAACTGACAGATGTCTTTTGAAATGAATCTAATATCTTCTGCATTAGTTAGTTTTATATCACTACAACTGCATACCTAAAAGATAACTTGAAAAATGTGAGGGTGGAGATCAGACATGGGGAGAGGAGGCAGGAGAACAGAGAGATTACAGAGGGAAGAGAAACTGTGGGCAGGGGCATCCCTGTGACAGACTGGAGACCTACAACCAACCGGGTAGGCTCCTGGAAGGATGTGGGGATGACTCAAGCCGAGACTCCTAGTAGCAGAAGTCATGGAAACGGACGAGGTCAGCCTCTGACATGACTCCTAGTGGAGGGAGGGGAGCACCAACCCACCCACAAACTTCAGCCCCAAATTTACACTGCCTACAAGATGGGCAAGCATAAAGACAGAGCAGAGATGGAAAGAGTTTCCAACTAATGTTGGACCCCATCCTGAGTCCCATCCCATGGGGTAGAGCCAACTCCTGACACTATTAATGAGACTCTGCTATGTTTGCAGAGGTAATCCTATCATATCAGTCCTCCAAGAGGCTCCATCCAGCAGAAAATTGAGACAGATGCTGGGATATATAGCCAAATATTGGGTGGAATACAGAAAATATTGTGGAATAGTGGAGGGAAGAAAGGACCCAGAGGGGACAGTAGGTCCACAAGAAAACCGACAGAGTCAACTGCCCTGGGCCCAAGGCAGCTCATGCAGACTGAAGCATCAATCAAGGACCATATATGGACTGGACCTAGGCTCCATACACAGATATAGCCAAGGAGTAGCTTGGCCTTCATGTAGGTCCCCTAGAAAAAGGAGAGGGGCTGTCTCTCTCATGGACTCTGTTGACAGCTTTTTGCTCACTTCCCCCTGGTAGGGTTGCCTTACCAGGTCACAGGGGGAGAAGATATGCTCAGTGCTGATGCAATTTGATGTGCTGGTGCAGATTGGGAGGGCTCCCCTTCTCTGAGGAGTAGGAAAGGGGAGATACAGGGAAGAGGGAGGGAGGAAGGGAGGGAACTGAAGGATAGGAGGGAGTGCCTATGATCAGGATGTAAAATGAAAGAATGGATAAATAAAAATATTTTTAAATGGGAAAAATAAATCTATGCCTTGTTAGAACTCAGAAGATGAACTTGGAGTTTACTAGACCCCTTTATTTGTTCTTCTTCCAAGTGTGGCTACATCAAATAAGGCTCCTTTCTCTGATTTTAAAAAAACAGGGGGTGTCAGTCTCTTATGGTGGGGAGCATGTGGCAAAGCAAGATCAGTAAGAAAGGAGGGAGACTGGGTAAAGCTACATTTGTAGGCTCTTTCTTTTTCTTCTATCTGGAGCCCCAGACTATAGGGTGGTGCTGTCCTCATTTAAGGTGGTTCTTGTTAATTTATTAAAATGTACTCACAGGATTCCTGTGCTTTACTCATCTCACAGGCATTCTTCACTAACCAATAGGATTAGTCATCACACCATCCTTTAAGTGTACATAGGTATAATATCCTGATAGGCCTATAGTCCAGCTCATAGCAACAACAAGCCAGCCCCAAGTAGGAAAAAAGATATGATTTGTACATAGTTCCCTGATAGCTCATGTAGTGACTTTCATAAAAATTTTCTGAGTCTGTTTGAGGATTGAATTAGAATTATGCTAGAAACAGCTGCACTCCCACAACAGTCACTGCCCATTGCAAATCTAACTGACCTCCCTGCCTCTTTTTGTTTTTAAAACTAAATATCAATTTCTCACATGGATTTCAATCACAGCTTTTGAAAGCAGGATACTCTGAGTTTCTTCTGGGAGTGGTTTGCTAGTTTCCAGGCTTGGAGAGCCCTCTGCAGGCCATGGGTAACCATGCCTCTGATACATGGCCCTGCATGCTATTAGGTATATAAAGCTCAGAGAAACAGCTCCTGGTGTTCTCTGCTTAACAGTCTTTGGGCGAGCTGCACACTTTCCTGTTGTGAGGGGGAGATGGCTTATGAAACAGCACTGGAATGAATCCTTATGCCAGAACAAAGCTAGTTACAGACATCCTGGCAACTCTCTGAGTATTTAGCAGAAAAAAGCAGGCTTGGAGAGTGGTTATTCAGAATCCATTAAGCCACAAATGTGCATCAGATACAACAGCATACATCTGCTGATCCCATTTTCATTTGGGGCCTACTGAACAACCAGACACAGGGATTAAGAAGTCAAACTATGGCACCAGCCAAGGAAAATATAGGCAGTAAACTTCAAACCCCTACCCAGTCTAGCCGATGGACAGGACATTCTCCACCGTTAAGTGGAAAAGGAGATCTGACTTTCACACAAACTCTGGTGCCCCATATTGGACCATGTCCCTTGGATGGGGAGGCCTGGTGGCACTCAGAGGAAGGATAATAGGTCACCAAGAAGAGACTCGATACCCTAGGAGCATATACAGGGGGAGGAGGCCCCCTCAGTCACAGACTTAGGGGAAGGGAGTGGGGGGGAAGCGGGAGGGAGGAAAGAAAGGGAGGATACAAGGGATGGGCTAACAATTGAGATGTAATATGAATAAATTAATAAAAAAGGAAAAAAAACAAGATATGCATCAAGCTGCCATAAATGGCACTTGCACGTCAGTGGCAAACAATAGCTGTCAGTTTGAACTTAAGGACTATGTGAGAGGAGGGAAATTATGCATGGTAGTGGAGAGCTAGCCAGCTTCCTAAGGCTAGTGTTGTCGTGGACCTTAGAAGAGACTCAACAACCATCACTTTGCTAGAGGACCATAATTCTTTACTATACTTTAAATCTTATCTTATACCCACATATGCATTTAGATACCACTCCTCATTAAAGAAGTATCTCTTTACAGCAATTATGGACTATCACAAAAAGTATAACTGGACACAATACAGAGGTAAACTATTTGTAGGGAGCTCAGCCCTAGAAGACACATCTACATCAGATGCTCAGGGAACATCACAGAAGAAGGGGCAGAAAGGTTGTAAGAGGCAGAATGCCAGGAAGTCTGTTGTCATAGTTTCTCTTAGAAATGATTTCTGTCCTAGAAATTCTTCTCCCAGGCATGCCCCCTCCTATTAATTGCCCACTGCAGAGCTGCCATCCTCAATAATATATGCACATAAGCAACAAACATTTGGACTCAGCAAATTATATATATATATATATATACACATACATGTTTATATACATATTATGTATGTGTATGTAAGCATAATAATAAAATAAAAAGAGGAGACTGTCAATAGAGTCAGGGTTCATGAGAGGGGTTCCAGGCCAGAGTAGTTGAGAAGACCTTGAAGGAGGAAAATACAGGAAAGTATTCTTTAATGTTAGTTGTAGGCAATATTCCTGGTTACTATTAAATATTTCATATCAATTACAGCATGGAACATGAAGTTTTTTGTTTTGACTATGTCCCGAATTTGATACTTTGAGAAATCATAATGTAATGTATATAAAATTGAGAACTATAAACAGAAAATGAAATTTTTATTTGCATAGTTTTAAAAGATATTTGTAATCAGACTTATTGTTGCAGTCGAACAGTAAACAAGTCTTGTGGAATGATCGATCTTCTTGCAGGGTGGAGCAATTCATTAAGGTTTGCTAACAAGTCCTATATAATCAGTAATATTTTGAAATGTGTCCTGGCAGCATCATTAAAATAAACTAAGTATGTTTAAAAACAAAAACAAACAAACAAACAAAACAACAACAACAAAAAAAAGAAATCAAAGTGTCAGTGTCAGTCCCTGATCTCTGGTGCTCCATATTTGACCACTTCCCCTTGGTGGGGGGCCTGATGGCACTCAAAGAAAGAATAAGCAGGCTACCAAGATGAGACTTGGTAGCCACGACCATATAGAGGTCCTCCCCAGTCTTAGACCTAGGAGAAGGGAATAGGGTGAAAGGGGGAAGGAGGGAGGAATGGGAGGATACAAGTGATGGGGTAACAATTGAGTTGTAATCTGAATAAATTAATAAAAATAAAATTAACAACAACAAAAAAAGAAGTCAAAGTGTTCCCCAAAACAGACCCTGTGCTTTCATGAAGGTGAAATTCATGTGAGGAAAGAGGATGAATTAGATGAATGAGTGAAATGGGTGATAAACTGAACAGTGGTAAATGTTGAGCAATAAAAAATAGGAGATGGGCAGTGTAGAATTTCCAGCATAAGGGCGAGAAACTATGAAATTTGAGATCGAGTGGCCAAGAAAAGCCTTGGTGAGACGTTGACTTTGCAATGATATCCAGGTGAAAGGTAGGCAGCAAGTCCTCAGCTTTCGGACACTGAAACTCCCAGTGCAAAGGATACCTAGGGCCTCAGGGACACCTACAAAGAAGCCTGCATGAGGAACAGCAGAGAACAAACAAGAAAGTTGGATGTATGTGAGGGAGGGGAAGAGATGGAGGAGGAGAGCTGAGACAGCTTCAGGAGCAGCAAGACATTGCATGTTATCATGGGGTGAGAGGAGGAACTCAAAGACTCACCCAGTGTGAGCTCAAACAAGCCACTTGACCACAGTCCTCATAGCCTTACGACATGAATAACATCACCGAGTGAGAGGTAAGATGGAGAAGGCTGTCACACACCAAAATGGTTGTCCAGTGAACAATGTCTTTCCCAGTTGCCCCTACATCTAGCTCTAGATACCATACTTTTAAATTGACTGAAGGATTTCTGAAAAAGTTGGTCTCAGAAAAAAAATTGTAAAATTGCTTTCACAGTTCTCTCTCTGAATTTCTGCATTGGCGGTGCAGTTTAGAGATGCCACTCCAGAGAGTTTATTCCTTCTCCAGTAACTAGAGACAGAGATAAGACCAGAGATGGATTGTTGGCTCCTACCACCAGTAACTGAATCTGGGCTAGACACTGGAGCTCTCTGCACCTCATTGGCTCCCTGGCTTCATCCCACAGAATGTGAGTTCCCAGAGAGGAATGTGCAGGAGTATCGTTTGTTACTGTACCTCAATATGACTTTTATAGCGTTTTGTATAATTTCAGGTTTGAGAGGCCCGTAGAATGTTTGGATGAGATTAAGACTGGATACATCTTGACTTTGACTGACTTTGGGAATAGGGAACATTTGTTCAGCTTTACACAGTCTCATCTTCATTCTATCTAAATATGGGCAATAACGTCTACATCCTTGCCTGGAGCAAGACCTGTAAAAGATCTTTGGAAACGAAAGCATAAAACTTACACAGAGTGCAGGATTACTCTGATAGATTAAGCATACATTTATCTGTTTCATTCTATTTTGAATTAGCATTTTGGAACCTGGCATGATGCTGATGTAGATTCCTTGGTACATCATGGGATACCCGGTGCTGTCTGTCTCATGCTCTCACAGAGATGGCGTTAGGAGCCTGGGAAGCTTTGAGGGCTAGATGCACAGTATGTAGAGCCTCTTCTCACGACTTTCTGCTTAGCATGTCTCTGCCACATTCCTGGGTGACTCTATATTTACTTCTACTATAAACTGACTCTCACTACAATTCAGTCTACAATCAAGGAATACTGAAGGTAGTTTTGCCTACTTTATTCATCACTGCTCCATGTATCTGACTATCTGTCTATCCAAAGTTGCTGCCTGTCATATGGAACAGTGGGGAGCCAGACGCACCCAAGACTTTATAAGAGTCCCTGATGAAAAGACAAGAAGAATTTTAGATCTGTGTCTATGTGCAGGAACAGCCTAGGAAAGGCCAGTCTAATACTGAAGCCAGTGCCTTAAAGGAATTACATTACAGCTTCTGGGAACTTGATTTGTTCCCTTGGGTTATGGTCATCAATCCTAAGGCAGCTGTATCTGAGGTATTCCATGTTCTCTTGGCCAATAATGTCTGCCTTATCTCCCTGCTGACCTTGGCTGATTTCACCCTGCAAATAATATATAAGATGCTGTACTTTTTTGTACTTCTTAATAAACAGTTTATTCAAGATCTCCCAACTCTAGATTTTATCTTCTCTGTCATCTAACTTTGTCATCTTCTGGCACCTTTCCATTAGGACTCCATTACTGGGCAATGACCTACTGATCCTGGTTATGGTACCTCAGTCTTTACCTGTGTTGTCCAGCTGTGGTTCTCTGAACTAAGCTCATGATGCTGTGGGCAAGGGGCACAGAGACTATGACACCACTATTGTTACAGGGAATTCCTCCTGGGAATGGAGATACTCTGCTGGCCTTCAGTAGAGCAAGAAACAGTAGATAGACTTGCTCCTACCACATGGTGCATTCAAGGGAGTCATCATCCAGGGACCAGGGGCACTGCTCCAGAGAGTCCTATGAGCATCTCTCTGAATGTGAAAATTTCTGTAAAATTGAGTTTGATAAACAGAGATACAAGTACCAGAATCTTTAGTCACTCGCTATTTTGTTTATTCTCCAATCAGATCCTCCTAGAGTCTAGCTATGGGGTTTCTTAACTGTACTACCAGCCACACTAGAACACCCTAAGCCTTTTGTATCACATGCAACGCCAGTAGCATCCATGCTGCATATGTTCGTTGCCCAACTATGGAAAGAAATTCTTCAGCTTTAAAATGATGTACGTTTTAAATACCCATCTGTTAGAGGCTTGGACACCCATCTTTTGGATTATTTGAGAAGTGATAAAGCTTCCTGGAAATGAGGACTAGTGGAAGAAGTTGATTTAGGTTGTAAGGTTGTGTTGTTAAAGAGACTATTAGGATCCCAGGTGCCCTTCTTCCTGTTATCATAAAGCTTTGCTCTGCCACATAACCATCACAGGCTCAAAACATTCAGGCAAGGGGCCATGGACTCAAATGTCTGAAACTGCACCATACATAAAACTTTACTTCATTTTAAGTAGATCATTTCCACTGTTTTGTTATAGTATTGCAATGCTGATTCACACAAAGTCCAAATATACTCCTAAAGAGTACTTATCATATTAACATATCTCACACACACAAGTTCTCATAAAAGAATTAAAGGGGTTTTATTGTTGTTATTTTATCATTTTTACACATCACATGTTACACAAAATGCCAACCAGGAAGCAAATGTAGAAAAATAGTGAAACTTATTGGCACAAATGACAGTGTTATGACTAAAATTTTTGTGTCACAGACAATTTGCAAGGATGTTTAGGAAATTGATTATTGTATATTTTTTCAGGAGGGTAAATATGAGTTATAATCACAGTGGCATTAGGCTATACATACAAATCCTCTCTTTGAGATCATGACAAAATACCTTACCTCTCTTTATCATCTGAAAGTAGGCAACCTTTGCAAAGATAAATTAAAAATAAGCCATCCCATGTGGACATTAGTAAAAGGCCGTTCCTTATCTAAGCATGGCCATGCTTGTGGAAGCTGTAGGTGCCTCTTATTTGCTTGCACAACTATATTTTATCTGTTAAATGGGGGGAAAAGTAAAAGCATCCCTTAGAGTCTTTAGAGCACTCAAAGACTATACATTACAGCCAACTAGTATGCCTCTGGGCAGGAAGAAATCCTTGGCAGACTGGATTTCTACATGGACCACTCACCTCTCATAACCTCTCGCCTTGACACTGATGAAGGAATGGTGGCTGTGTGCAAGTAAGCATTGCAAGCCTACCTGGGAGGTAGAATTCACATCACTGTGACATCTCCTGGGGATCGATCATCTGTAGCCAGACCCACATGGGGCACTAAAAGCCCAAGATTAGGAGTATGGTTCAATGTTAGAGCCACAGGATCATATTCATACTGTTTGCCACAGCACTCTTAGTTTATTCAATCCTGAGTACTTAAATAGCCAACTTTTCCTCCCACCACATTAAAGGAAGCATTCTAACACAGTATTTTCTATAGCAAGCTATATTTAGCGAAGAGACAAAGAAACATCAAATAAATAATGTTTAAAAAATAAATACATTTGAGAGTGAAGTATGGGAGAATAATAAAGAGAAGTAAGAGTTAGAGTCTTTAGCAAAACATAGAAATTATTATGACTACATTAGCTACAATTTTTAGATGTAAAATAATGCAATCATTTTCTCTCACATATATGTGTATATCCATATATAAGCACATAGGCATGTTAGATGCACATTATTATTAAGTTTTCCTGGGGTATGAAATATAAGAAAAATTATTTTTCCATATGTAATAATTTAGCC
Organism: Acomys percivali; assembly: GCA_907169655.1. NCBI lineage: Eukaryota > Metazoa > Chordata > Mammalia > Rodentia > Muridae > Acomys > Acomys percivali. The sequence continues at coordinate 76,073,526 of OU015748.1, read as the reverse complement.
TTGAGCTAAAAGACATTTAAAAATATCCCTGCAGCTGGGAGCAATATAAAGGAATCAGACTGACAATTACAGAGTTCAGCTTCCAAATACTGTTAGATGTAATTCTTTGCCTAGGTGTGTGTCAAAGTTGCAAACTTTTATCAACTTTTAGTAATGGCTGATGATGTGCCCTGAGTAGAAAATTATAAATAATCTAATGAATCACATACTGTATTAACCTGCAAATGTGCAGGGTAGAAACACTTGGGAGTCAAGATGGAATATTTCAACTGATAAAAGCTTAAGCCTAAAGCTCAGGACAAAAGGCTCTTCCTCACATCATCTTATAAATCACTTCTAAGTCTCATAAAAATGTTTCTTATTCCAACAAAACTGCCCTCCGGTAACTCTTTTGCTACAAAATATTTCCAAGCTTCCTCCAGATTTCCGAATTCCTGACCTAGAAATTTCCCTGTTTCAGATTCATTTCTCCTGTCTCATGCATTTCTGAACTGCTTCTAAATAATCATTTTCAAAATCTGTTTCATATGTGAGAAGATAGGCTCTTTTCACTTGTAATTTATTATCTTATGATAATGCAGTTCCTGTGAATTCAGAAGCTCTGGACATCAACATCCTCAGTGCTGAGTTGATCCTCCATCAATTTCAGTGGCGGTAGCTGAGATCAAGAACTGTACAGTCAGTACCAGACCCGGGGAGAGCAGGGGCAAGAGGAGAGGGCTTGCAGAGAGAAGAGAAACCTTGGGCTGCGGCTTCTCTATGAAAAGCTGGAGACCTATAATAGAGTTGGCTCCAGGGAGGCTATGAGGGTGACTCTAGCTGACTCTCCTAGCAGCACGGGTCATGGAGACAGAAGAAGCTACCCTCTAACTAGACATGATTTCTATTGAAAGGAGGAGAACACCAACCCACCCACAAAAACTTCAACCTAAAACCTAACCTGCCTACAAGATGTGCAGGGATAAAAATAAACCAGAGATTGAGTGAATGTCCAACCAAAACCTGGCCTAACCTGAGACCCGCCCCATGTGAGGCAGCCAACTCCTGACACCATTAATGATACTCTGTTATGCTTGCATACAGGAGCCTAGCATAGCTGATCCTCTGAATGGCTCCACTCAGCAGCCACTGTTTCTGACGGAAACAGATGCTGAAACTCACGGCTAAACATTGGGTGGAGTGCAGGGTGTCTTGTGGGAAAATGAGAAGAAAAATAGAAGGACCCAGAGAGGACAGGAGCTCCACAAGAAGACCAACAGAGCCAACTAACTAGGGCCCAGGGGGTCTTGTGGAGACTGAAGTGCCAACCAATGACCAAGTATGGACTGGACATAGACCTCCAACTGTACTAACAGGTAGTACAGTCCTCATATGGGTCCTCTACTAAGGGGAATGGAGGAGGACTCTGACATGGATTCAGAATATGACTTGATATTCTGGGGTTGGGGCTCCCCTTCTCTGAGGAGTAGGATAGGGGAGATAGGGGAAACAGGGAGGAGGGTGGGACTGGGAGGAGAGGAAGAAGGGAGCTATAACCAGGACATAATTAATAAAATTTTTAAATTTAAAAAATAAAGAAAAAAAACATTTTTTAAAAAAGAACTGGATGAAACACAGGATTTTTTAATGACCTTTTTCAAACCAAAAAAAAAAAAAAAAAAGCCCACCCATATCCCATCTTCATTCTGTGCCAAGCTAGGAGTTGAGCCTCAGATTTTCATGAAAGGATGGCATATGATGCTTCCCTCAAGGTGTGATGTGTATATATGGGAGAAATATTAATGTAATAGAAATCTCAAGAGTGAATCAATTTGAAAGACAATGACCACAAAGCTAATGGCAATATATTGGGTCTTGGACTTATTATGCAGAGGAATATCTCCTCCATGTAAAAGGACTTGATTTGTGGGTGAGTACATGTCTGCTAGCTTGGATGTGAATAACGAAAAGTGCAGGCACCATGCTTTCAGGAACTATGTTGTAGCGAGAAGGGCAAAAGACAACCTGGAGACAGAAAGATGGAGTAACACAGATGATCTGCCAATAATGGAACACTCCATCTATCCCCAGCTGCTGCCACTGACAATGATTTGTGACACCACCTTTGTTGATGAAAAGTATTTTCTATGCCATCTCATTTACTGGTTAGGTAGGTGTTTTGCACAAGATGTTAAAATAGAAATGACTTAGGAGTAATCTGTCTTTGATATCTTTTCTTTCTTTCTTTCTTTCTTTCTTTTTTTTTGTTTTGTTTTTGTTTGTTTGTTTGTTTTTTTGTTTTTCGAGTCAGGGTCTCTCTGTGTAGCCCTGGCTGTCCTAGACTCGCTTTGTAGACCAGGCTGACCTCAAACTCACAGCAATCTGCCTGCCTCTGCCTCATGAGTGCTGGGATTAAAGGCATGCACCACCACGCCTAGTCACTGGCTTTGATTTTTTTTTAAACTCTATTTTCCAGTTAACTCTGAGTTGAAGGTACCAAAACCAAAGGATAGAATGAAGGCTCAGTGTTCAAACTCAACTCCAGAAGAGCTAAATAGATAGCTTTGCCCCAATATCATTTGTTCATAGCATATGCAACACTGCATGATTAAGCTTTCTGACTGGGTTTTTTGGCCCTCTCCAAGGAATACCATGCATAGTACCGTAGGGCTGGTCAAGGCCCATGTCAGGAGAGGTTATAAGCACTAAGATACAATCTACTCATTTAATTTACTAAATGGTCATATTAATCAAATTGCCTTCTAAATACCCATAGGCAGGGGCTGCTCTCAACTTCAGTCAGAAAAGCATCTTTGTGCAGAGGGAAGCAGTCATCAAAGAGATGCATAACTGGTCAGAGAGCTCAACCAAAATGGACCATCTATATCAATACTCCACCCTGACCAGGGTCAAGGGGCACTGCAGTAATGTGGGGAAACAAGAGCTGGGGCAGGGGATAGGAAATAATGTTGTGAAATACTGTTCGGGGGATATGATATGGTTTTTGTGTTCATGTATTCACAACAACTCCAATCACTTCCACAAGAAGTACACAAGATGGCAGCCAAAACTCCCACATAGACGAGGACACTAATCTCTGAGCCCCTTCCTTACCAAGGAGCTATTGGCAGTTGCTGGTTTCTGGGAAAAGTGAGAATTCTTCTCCTTTTAGCATGTGGCTCCTCGTAGGTTTCCCATGCTCTAGTAAATAGCCATACATGCAGGCACATATGGGCACTGCTAGTAACTGTACTTATCAGATAGGTTTAAAGGACTCGAGGTTAGGAGGGGGCGGGAGACTGGAGGATGACTTGAGAGAAGCATGAAGGGGGAATTGGGAAAGTGTATATGGTCACATTTCATTGTACACATGTATGAAACTCAAAGAACTACTAAAAGTGATAATCTAACTGTTTCAGGTAGTTGTTTCATATTTTCTCTTACCCTGTCTGAAGTCATCTACTTGAGTTACAATGAGAAATGCAGCAGATATGTCTGCTATGCACCTCCAAAGAGAAAGTTTAGAAATGAATGGTGGGAAGCACATGTCCATGGACTTCTCACAAGGCAGGGGGGGAGATCAAAGAGCCCCCAGACCAGCAGAGAAGAGGGGTATGATAACAGATTGGGGCAGGATTGTCACCTGAGCATCTCGCTCCCAAACAGATTCCCTTCCCATGAGAAATCACAGTGGTAACTTCCTCTCGACATGATTAGAAAAGTGTTGCATGAATGTAAAATCTCACACCTCCTTTTGTCAAGGTTGCTCAAATATTCCCCATCTGCCCTTTTATGTGCCATTGACATCTCTTCCTGCTCTCCCTTATACCATCTCTCCCTATCCCTCACTTATTTTGGTTATTCTATTCCCAGTGCTAGACGTTACCTCTAACAGACCTTCACTAGACCTATTTTTAGGTCATCCTTCATATTAAGTCACAAACATCAAGAGCCCCCAGGAGAAAATTCCTGAGCGCAGGCACATCTCTGACACAGGCAGAGTTCTGCCTCTGGGCACTCATAATAGCCCCTCCACATCTGTAGGCCCACCAACATTAATTATCACTTTTTTTGTGCTAAGCTATGAGCTGCTAAACTTACCAATGCATCTCAGCACAGAGAAGACCCTCATACAGACACATTTATTAGAGGAATTCCATCATGAAAAGAAAATGCAATTGTAGCTGAGCACGTGGAAGAATGGTCTTCTCTTCATAGTCTCACTTTCAAAGCTATCTGCTTGTTCTGCCCCAGACAATGGAGATCAGAATTCTACAACACCTTGCTCCTGAAAACCGTACTAGCATAGCTCTTCTTTGAAAAGATCATACTAACAGATGTGACCTTCTTGTTGTCAAGGGATTCCTGGCTGGCATAGATGGAAGCTCAGACAATTGTGGAATTGTAGTTTATATTACATATTTTTCCTTTTATCCTTTCCCATATTCTCAGCACTGCACCTAATTCCAGCTGCCACTGAGGTCATTACTTGACTGCTTTAGGTTTATGACTCCTTCTCTGAGTTTATTTGGTTCATGAACAACAAATTCCAAATAATCTCAAGGTTAGTAATGTTTATTTCTAACTAGCTTAGGGAAGCTACAAATCATACAAACAAAACCCCAAAATAGAACTGAGGATAAAAACATACTGCATCATTACCTTGGCAGGCATTTTGTTTATCATGTTTATAACCAATAATAGAATGTCCATGTTTACATTTTACATATACATATATTATTATGTATATTGATATATATTATATATATATACTTTAATAGAAAGAGACATAAAAAAGCCTTTTCAAATGAGGCATGACATGTAACACTTGACACTCTTATTTACAATACATGAGTACACTTTCTACACAATGATGATGGATTCTCAGAAGCCAGATAGGGTTTACAAAGACAGCAGGACACCTAAAAGAGGTGTGCCATGCAGCTGGACGGTTATTGCCATTAGTTCTCACTTTGTCCAGACAGCATATGAAGTTAAAAATGGCATCTGATTATTGGAAAAGACAATGATCATCAAGTTCACTCTGGCTCCATAAATACTATATGGTCTTTCAAATGACCAGGGGTTGACAAATGCTGCCGATGAGGATTGAAAACATAACACGAAATGAGCATATCCGACCAGATGAGCAGGGCTCCACACATAGCCAAAAAGAAGAACTTGCTACAGATTGACCCTGCTGCACTAAGCAGCAACACTTGTCGGAGTCAGAAGGTCTAGAGTTGTGTGACTAGGAGAGAAATGTTCTCCAAGAAACAAAGCCACCATGTCAGTGCCACCAAGTAGTAGGCAGAGTTTGTGCCAAGCCCGGATTCAGTATCTCAGGAAAATTCCCAAGGAGAAATGCATGCAGTAAGACCAGGATATAAAGAAATTCAGAAATGATCCATACAAAACCCGTGAACTCACTGTAGGGAGGTCTACCTTTGCAAAGCCTTCAGCTCCCTCCCAATACACCCAGTTTTACTGTTCTGCAAGTTACTGGTCTGGACTCATTTCCCATAGTCTGAATTTACTGCAGTGTGTGGATGTATGATTCTTGCATGCACCCAGGCTTTCTTTTCATGGCATAAGTGATCTGCAACCCTGGTGCAGTTGCCCAGGTGGATAGGTTTCTATACTGTGCTAGATACTTTCTCTCCAGAATAATTATACATGATGTCCTGTTTCACACATTTCTTTTGTACAGCTAAAATTTCATCTTTCTGCCTTTTAGCCTACATAGTGTACTCACACTTAGGGACCATTTAACTATCCTGGCTACCTTTAAAACTTCTGCATCAACCACTTATCAATCACACGTTTAGTTGGGTATTCAATCTGGCTTTTTTGTTCCATTCTGATCTTACTTTTGTCTCTGCTGTTAGTTTTTACAAATGGGGTCTTTCCTAGCCCTTTATTTTCCTAAGGCATGAAGACATCACTATTGAAAGATAACAGCACCCTTCTTAGAGCTCCCCTGAGGTTCTTTACCCAGCATGCCTCTGTTAGGATGTCTTTCTCCTTCTAGGGAGAGGAGAAGCAGCTGGCCATGTTAATGGTTTTGATTTTTTTGCTCTTGCATTCAAGGCTAATACAACGTTTCTTTGGAAGTGCATCAGCAGGAGTTTCACACACGGATACATTCAACTGACTGCCTCCTTCTGCTAGGTAGAGTTTTTCTCAGTTTTCCCTACTTCAGAAAGGAAATTAAGCATTCACAAAAACAATTTGTAGACTGGGCTATGCATAGAAAAAGTTTAAGGAAGTAGGTGGAACAATTCATTCAATATGCTCTCTATAATTCTTTCTGTTTATACAAAACCTGTATTGGTCAACAGTGTTACCTTTACCTCTGCTTTCCCTAAGTCACCCTACCTACTGCTGCTAGAAGACAAAATGTAGATTTGTCATACTTTCTTTTGTCCTTTAGAAAACATGGAGAGGATGAGAGCATGAATAGAACATTTTTTGAACAAGTGGTATGGTTGATCTCTTAAGGGTTCTATTTACAGGAAGATGCCCCACTTCCACACAGAAGTAAACCTGAGTTCTGAAATGTTTGTGTGCACTTAATTGAATCAACACATGATAAAGCTATGACCTAGTGACAGATTGGGAAAGTCTAGTTAAGTTGGATCAATTCCCATGAGCCAGAGTAATTATACAGCTGGGCTGACTAGTGGCAAGTACTCCGTTTCTTATTTTCTCTAGAAACACCCTGAATGAGACTCTAGGAAGCTAGACAAATTCAAGAAAGCATTGTTGTTGTTTACACTGTTTGTTCAGCTTCCCCAATGTCTCAAATACAAGCATGTCTAGTGTCCACTCCCACCCCAGCTTCATCCCTCCACACCCTCTGCTCTCCTTCTACTCCACTCTGGAATTCTGAGGCGTGGGAAAGCATGATTTCGCTAAGAACTCAATTGATCATAAACATTTCTGGCCAGTCACCCAGGCTGCTCCCTGGAGGCTACTACTTGAAATAGTTGAGTCCTGCCACCAAGAAAAACTTCTCAAGGAAGAGTTCCGAGTCAAGCACGGCTATATGGGCTGCACGGCCAATAAGGGTGTTGGCAGTGTTGGGCAGGGCATGGAACACATTATGCCTGATCAAAGTGCAGTCCTTGGCTTCTACCAGAGGGCCCAGTAAGTTGTTGATCATTTCTGCATACACTGGCCCTGGAAAGAAAGACAAAACAAAGGAAGTTAGAGTAGAATTCAGCAGTATCGTCTAGAGAACAATTCTGCATGTGTGTTGGCAGAGCAGATAATAGACTGAGTTCTAACCTCATGCTAGTGGTTGCAAATATGCAAATAAAGGAGGAATGGAATCCAAGTTCTCTTTAGAGATTGCAATTGGTAGGGTTAGCATGCACCACACACACCACACCCGCAACCATCATCATTATTGTTTTGGATGACATAGTGGCCTGATTTCATCATCACCACCATCATCATCATTATTGTTTTGGATGGCATAGTGGCCTTATGTCAGAAGCTAAAGCACAAGGAAGAGGAATTCCTAGAGGAATGTTGTCTCTCAACAATGAACTAAGAGGAAGAAAACTCAAGAAAAGTTCATCAGAGATTCACTTTCCGCTTCAGAAGGCCATGGATTCTGGATCCATATGTATTTAAGCCATGAGAGCAGACATTTCCTAATATCACCAATTGTTCAAGCCAAGCAACATTTCACTACCTCCAGGTCTGACGAAAATGAACGTGGCAATGCAGGATTGTTGCTATTCGGTTGCTTTATTTTTAAAATTAAAAGTCTTAGTTGACAATGTTCCTATCTAAAAAAAATGACTCAATCACAGATTTGTTTTACATAGTAGGGACATAGAAGTATGCTGTAACAGACATTGTTGAGTGATAAGCAATTCACATCTTCTCCATCTGCTTTCTTCCTGTACCATCTTCATGACAAACTTTATGTCATGCAGAATTTGTTCTCAACCTATGTGCCATGACTCCTTCGAGGGGCGGCAGTAGTTGAAGGACCCTTTCACAAGGATCTTCTAAGACTACCTGCAAATCCAATATTTATATTACATTCATTATGGTAACAAAATTAAAATGAAAATAATTTTATGGCTGGAGTCACCACAATGTGAGGAATTGTATTGAGGGTGCAGCATTCAGAAGGCTGAGAACCACTGCTATCCAGGGAAATTTGTTGGGTTGATCTGGAGGGCCCAAGTGGCTTCTTGACTCATTCGAGAAGGCAGTAACCACAAGCTATGACATAAGCCTCTGGGTGTCCATTACAACTAAGAGTTGTGTCATAAACGGAATTCTGCTTTCAAAGAGGCTATATTATTGATTTAGAATAGTAGCCAATAGAATAGGTAAAAATATTCTGGAAAACTGTCATGTCAGAAAACCATGTGCATAAAATGATCCTTTCAGAGAGAAAATTGAAGTCAATCAAAAGTCAGTATAAAAGAGCTAGTTGCTAGGGAATGGGTGTGAAAGGATGGCCTCTAGATGTGGCATGACTGTTGCATTGATGACTTCTCGACAGCTGTTGCTACCTGCACAATACAAAGTTAGGTAAAAATTCAGAAAGAAAAGAAGGAGATCCTGGGGTTCCGTCCCTTTGAGGAGCTATTGGCACCTGATGGCACTTGAATGAAGGCTAAATTCTCTTTAGAAGTGTAGCCACTGGTAAGTTGGCTACCACATTCCCATCTGTATATGAATAGCAGTAATTGAACTCAGTGGGTTATTAAAAAAAATAAGTGAAGTTGGATGAGATGTTGGTTAGGGAGTGATTGGAGGAGGTATGGGGGGAAGGGAATGAGGTAGATATCACCAAGACATATTGAATGGCGTTTGTGAGGAATAAAAAGGAACTTTCAAAAAAAGGAATGGTTGATAGTTAATTGGTAAGCCATGCTTTCTGGTCAGATCAGAAGAGTCCCTGCTTCTCTTACAGGATGTCTAATATAACAAGGATAACACCTGCATGTTGTAACATAATGGAAACAAAAGTAGAGTATTGTATTGTTCAATCAATATTAAAATGTGTTTATACTATATATGCAATAGGGACTATTAGGTGACTCATAAAAAAGGCAAATTCACTCAAAATGTAGTGATTCCTCAAACTATCATTTTCTATTGAGACATACTGTCACCTTTAACCCAGAAGCGGTTATCCTTAATTATTTTTAAATATGCATAGCTCATCCTTAATTATTATTATCAAATAAAGTACTGATTTCATGTTGCTTAACTTTCAGAGTAGGAACAAATTGTCTTTGTGACAATTTGGTGCCTAAATAAAGAAGTGGTAAAGAGACAGTGGAGATCAGGTTTATCTCAGAATTTTTAGAAAGTAGGACTATTAGCAAATAGCTAATAAAAACAAAAGTAACAAAGAAAACAAACTCTTCCTACATAGTCAAATACATGTATGAGTTAGGGCATGTTTCTTTTGTAATTCATTTAAAAGTACAATGGAAACATTAACAGAAAAAGAGGAGGCTGCTTCCCACCACCCCATGACAATTTAAACATAGGGAATTGAATATAACAGCATGCCAAATAAATTATGATGAAACATTGTAGTTTGGTGTGTGTGTGTGTGTGTGTGTGTGTGTGTGTGTGTGTGTGTGT
>OU015748.1:76042267-76063910 GCA_907169655.1 Acomys percivali | reverse complement strand
TCCCAGCAACCACGTGGTGGCTTACAACCACCTGTAATGAGATCTGGTGCCTTCTTGTGGTGGGCAGGTACACATGTGGGCAGAATATTGTATATATAATAAATAAATCTTTTTAAAAAAACAAACAAGCAAACAAACATTTAAAGAAGAAATTCTCCATGACATGCCTAGGCTAATTTCTAGAACACATTCTAGAATGTAAAATTCACAGTCTTATTTCCTGTATTAAATTAATAAGTATTTTTTTTTCATACAAGTTCCTGTTAGTTTTTCCCTAGTTTCAATAGGAACTTTGAATGTTTACATGAATATCTTGGGGGGTGAGGAGGCAAACAGAATTGACACTGGAAGCTGTTGAAGAGAGGGAACAGGACTGGAGCCCCCCATTGATGTCCTCTGAAAGACTCTACCCAGCAGGGGATTGAAGCAGAAGCTGAGACTCACAGCCAAACTTTGGGCAGGGCACAGGGAGTCTTATGGAAGAGTGGGGGATAGAACCTGGAGGGGACAGGAGCTCCACAAAGACCAACAGAGCCAACAAAACTGGGCTCATGGTGTGGAGGCGGGGCTGTAGACACTGATGCACCAAACAAGCACCACGCATCAAGAGGACCCAGGCCTCCTGCTCAGATACAGCAGATAGACAGCTCAGTCTTCATAGGGGTGCCCTATTAAAGGGAGCAGGGGCTGTCCTTGTAACAGACTCTATTGCCTGCTCTTTGACTGCTTCCCTCTGGTCGAGTGCCTTACCAGGCCCCAGAGGAAGAGGATGCAGGCAGTCATGATGAGACTTGGTAGGCTGGGGTCAGTTGGTAGGGGAGAAGGGCTCCCCTGTCTGAGGACTAGAGGAGGGGCATAGGGGGGAGGAGAAAGGGAGGATGGGACCAGGATGAGAATAAGTAGGGGGCTACAATTGGGACGTAAAGTGAATAAATTTTAAAAAATAAATTTAAATAAAAAACAGAATATAAGAAAAAAAAACAATTGCTTTTGAAACTGTAGCACAATATATGATATAAACTAATCAACCAAAAGAAACAAGGAATGCTAGCTCATCTCCTGGCCCTGGTTGCCTAGGAAACTTGACACCCTAGTCAGTTGACTTCCCCATAGAACTCCCAGTAGTTCCACATCTTGCCTTGTTACCTCCCATGCCGCTTGAATGCATTACACGTTATTTTTCCTTTACCCATGGTACTTCACTCTCAGTGCTCTTGCTTCTCTGATGTTCTGACTGGACAATAAGGCTTACAGAGCACAGTCCATCTGCCAAGTCTGTATCCACCCTTCCATTTTTCATGGACAACACACAAACAGAGCTTACCATTTCCAGGCATCTGACAAGCAAGTGGCTGTTCACACCACATGAAGAAAATATCTGCACTATTAATAGGAATGTGTATATACACCCAGACAGTGTGAATATCCTACCACCCCACTCTAGAATCAGTGCAGGCATGTGCTACCCCGAGCCTGAGGCCCAGTGGTGCTGATAAATATATTCAGGATTTCATAAATTAACTTTCACTTTGAAAATTAGAAAGTCTCTTTAAAAAGGAAATATAGTTTACCTGTGTGTCTGTCTTTGAGAGCGGTTTTACACATTTCAATCCTGGCTGAATGGAATGGCACATAGCGGTCTTGGGGAGAAGCAACCAGAACAACATTTTTAAAATACTGCAACCCTGTAACAAGAAGGAAGGTGAGCACTTTCTACCTGGATCCTTTACACTGATCCACCCTCTGTGTTATATACATTTTGAAGTCTTCCACAGAGAGTGGCAGTGTAGAGACACCAGGCACTGCTGTACCTTTGCACGGGGCTCATGTACTGAGTGTTACCACAAACAACTCAGGAGGAGCTGTATCAGGCAGCGGAGAGAAGCTGAGAAAGGAACTCAGTATATTAGGGATTTTGTGTTTTGTGCTTAAGATAAATTTCCTGACCTCAAGAGCCATAGAAACCAAGGGGGCTCACAGGAGTTTCACTTGAATACTGAGGAAAACACAGAAAAGTACCTAGCGAAGAGAACAAAATATATCTCCATGAGCTAGAAAATTATAAAGCTCACTGGGGAAAATGGGTTATTTTATTTCCTTTTTCCTGGTTCCCTAATTTTAGCAGCTCTTGCCCTGTCATATGCAGTAGGAAAGCAGCCTCATATCTGCTTGCCTGCTTCCTGCCTGGCCTCCTCTAGCCTCACCCTCCAGCCTTGTTTCCTCCAGTGCTGCCTTCCTGCATTGTTCCACACAGGACGAACAAAAGGCCTTCCAACCCAAATGTCAGCTGAGCTTCAGTATTCAACATGGACATCCTAGAACAAGGCCCAGCACACTGCACTCAGCCCTTGCTTCAAAGTGGAGTTCTTTTTGTTGTTGTTTATTGTTGGTTTTGTTTTTAGTTTTAGTTTTTAGTTTTTCAAGACCAGGTTTCTCTGGGTGTTTCTCTGGCTGTCCTGGAATTCACTTTGTAGACCAGACTGTGACCTTGAACTCACAGAAATCCACCTGTCTCTCTCTGTCTCCCAAATGCTAGAATTAAAGGTGTGCACCACCACACCTAGTTGGCTCTTCTTCTTTCCCTATGTTTACCTACCTTACTTACTAACTTAGCCTACCCTTAGCTGAACAAGATGTTGGCTGACAGCTCTTGGCTGACTCTCTCTGTGGGTCCCTATATCCATATCCAAGGTCAGAGCTCAGCATCACACACTGGGCCAGAATCCAGGGCAATGACTGGCTGATAGGGCTCAGGAAGGATAAAAGTAACCCCATAATCAATTTCAGCACAGCATTGTAATAGTACCTCAGCTCTTGACCTCCCTATAACTGAAACAAGCTGTCTTTGCTGACATTCTTACAGTTCAGCATCTTTGTATGCCCACTTCTACCTCTCTTTCTTCCCACAGGATGTAGCTGAATATTCCTCTTGTAAATGAATTGGATCCAGGGTATCACTATGTGATTATATGATAGACCTAAGCAGGCTTGGTTCTACAGCAGCACTGAGTAGGCCAATCAGTCACTGGTACTGCTCTGTTCCTGGACATAGACCACTGGTCCATAGTTGATGCTTCCCTCTACTGGGTTTTCACACTATTCTTTGCATCATCACCACAGGGAGGCTCATCTCTATGAGGTAAGGATGGATGTATACATCACCAAAATGAAACACAGTCCTGTGCCTGCCAAGATAGCACACTTCATGACTGACAGGAAGTAGGAGGCACAGCTTCTAGACACTGCATTAACCCTACACACCCTTTGACTCCTGTGTAACACAGGAGATAGGCCAAGGCAAGTCGATGTGCTGGCCCCTCAGCAGGTTGAAGAGACAATGCTGGACAGACTCATTATACCTCACCGGAGCAAATGAACACAGCATTAAAGCTACTCTGACTTGTAAACTTCTAACCCCTACACAGTCTAGCCGATGGACAGGACATTCTCCACCATTAAGTGGAGAAGGAGATCTGACTTTCACACAAACTCTGGTGCCCCATATTGGACCATGTCCCTTGGATGGGGAGGCCTGGTGGCACTCAGAGGAAGGATAATAGGTCACCAAGAAGAGACTCGATACCCTAGGAGCATATACAGGGGGAGGAGGTCCCCCTCAGTCACAGACATAGGGGAAGGGAGTAGGGGGGAAGCGGGAGGGAGGAAAGAAAGGGAGGATACAAGGGATGGGCTAACAATTGAGATGTAATATGAATAAATTAATTTAAAAAAAGCTACTCTGCCTTAAAGTCCCAACCTCAGGTACTGAGCAAGTCACACACCTGTTTTTTGGCTAAGTTGGTAAAGGAAACATTTGCGCAGGTCAGCGTTATCCCTGAAGGTCAGCTGCAAAAGGGAGCCAGATTTCTTCAGTTTCTGCATGAGCCACAAGCCTAGGAAGAAAAAAAGGGAAACAAACATTTTAAAAAGAAAAGCAAAACAAACCCAAAGACAATATTTTCATTTTGCTTAAAATAAAGAGAGCAATGGAAATTTAATCAGATAATTAACATTAAATTTGTATTTATTTTTAATTTTGGGGTGTGTGATATTTGAGTATGCACACAGAGGAGAATACCAGGTGTCTGATCTCTCACACTCAGCCCTCATTGACTACGGAAGGAGGCTGACAGGAGCAAGTCCCCGAAACCTTCCCATGTCCAGACCCTCTCCCCACAGTTTTGGGGCTATAGCTGTGCGTGGACACACACAGATTTTTTTTTACGAGAGTTCTAGAGACTGGAACCCACCCAAGTCCTCACACTCGTGCAGCAGGTTTTCTTATCTACAGACTCATGCCCCCAAATTTTACATTATTCGTGTTGGTACCAGGAGTATAAAACTGTCTTACAAAATGTACAGCAACAGGCTTCTTAGTCCATGTAATTAGCATGATCTGTGAGCTCCATTTGTCTCCCTTCAGGAAAGGAAGCCAAAAGAAGGAGTACCAAATAAAAGTCCTCAGACTGGAAAACTAAAACACATATTTCTTAAAGAGCCTATGCAGTGCTTAAGCAGATGCTTACAAGAGTATCCTATGTATCAACAACCAAGGAATGAATATCATTAAAACATGAAGACAACGTGATAATCATGGTGTGTGTGTGTGTGTGTGTGTGTGTGTAGGGAGAGTGAAGTATATACATATATCCCAATTGTTGACATGTAAATGTCCACATGTATAGAAAAAAGTAATATGAACTACATGGGATTACTTTAGGTATTTTACATTGGATGAATTGGGGCTTTATCTTTTTAGAACTCTGGTGCTCTATATTTGACCATGTCCCCTGGATGGGGAGGCCTGGTGGCACTCAGAGGAAGGATAGCAGGTTACCAAGAAGAGACTTGATACCCTGTGAGCATATACAGGGGGAGGAGGTCCCCCTCAGTCACAGGCATAGGGGAGGGGAGTAAGGGGAAAGTGGGAGGCAGGGAGGAATGGGAGGATACAAGGGATGGGATAACAAATTAGATGTAATATGAATAAATCAATAAAATATATTTTAAAATATAAAAAATGTTAAAAAACTCTTTATATTTCAAGTTTATACTTATGAGGGTGCGTGGTTAAATTATTTTATCTTTGTTCAAGGACAGTTTGGGTTTGTGCTAAAGAAAAGATGCTACATTTGTCGTGTATAAAATTACCAAATAAGCACAAGCACAGGGGTCATCCTTAATATATTGAGAGAATAATCTTGAATCCAAATCACATCTTAAAGAAAGTCACAGAGTGAGTGGAAAATATGAAGAAGACAGAAAAATTTGCAGGGAGAGAGAGAGCAAGATCTTTAAAGGTGACCTCCAGCGCCACAATAATGGATCTAGCTAATCAGTAAATACATAGTCCTATTTCACCTTTTGAGAACTCTTTGTTCAGTTCTAAAACCTGTCTTTCTTTCTAAATTGGGTTCTTTATTTTCTTGGTGTTTAGTGAGTTTAGGTCTTTGTATGTTCTAGACACTAATCCTCTATCAGATGTATAGTTAAGAAATATTTTTCTGGTAGATTGTTTGGGGTAACTTATGTATAGTATCATCTATGAATAGCAATACTTGGACTTCTTCCTTTCCTATTTCATCCCGTTGATCTTCTTTAGTTGTGTTATTGCTCTAGCTAGAACTTCTAGTACTATACTGAAGAGATATGGATAGAGTGGGCAGCCTTGTCTTGTTGCTGATTTTAGTGAAATTGCTGTAAGTTTCTATTTAATTTGATATTGGCTGTGGGCTTGCTGTATATTGTCTTTATTGTGTTTAGGTACACACCTTGTATCCCTGATCACGCCAAGACTTTCATCATGAATGAGGTAATGAATTTTTTCAAAGGCTTTTTCAGCATCTAATGAGATAATCATGTGGGTTATTTCTTTCAGTTTTTTAATATGGTGGATTACATTGATGAATTGATGAATTTTTGTTTATTGAACCTCCCTTATACTCCTGGGTTGAAGCCTACTTGATTATAGTGCATGATGTTTTTGATATTGTCAGAGTTTAGTTTGTGAGTATTTTATTGAGTGGTTTTGCATCAATGTTCATAAGGGAAATTGGTCTGAAATTCTCTTTCTTTGTTGGGCCTCTGTGTGTTTTATGTATCAGAGTGACTGTGGCCTCACAGAATGAATTTGGCAATGCTCCTTCTGTTTTTATTTTGTGGAATAATTTGAGGAGTATCTGTATTAACTCTTCTTGAAAGTCTGGTAGAATTCTGTGCAGAAACTATCTGGCCTTGGGCTTTTTTTTTTTTTTTTTTTTGGTTGTTGTTGTTAGGAGATGATGTTTAATGACTGCTTATAGGACTTTTTAACTTGTTTACCTGCTCTGGGTTTAACTTTGGTAAGTGGAATACATCAAGAAAACTGTCCATTTCATTTAGATTTTAAAATAAGACCTAATGATTCTTTGAATTTCCTCAATATCTGTTGTAATGTCCCCTTTTTCTTTTATGATTTTCTTAATTTGGATATTGTCTCTCTGTCTTTTAGTTAGTTTGGCTAAGGGTTTGTCTATCTTATGGATTTTTCTCAAAGATGCAGCTCTTAATTTCCTTGACTCTTTTGTTCTTTTTGTTTCTAATTTATGGAGTTTAGCCCTGAGCTTGATTATTCCCTGCTCTCTATTCCTCTTTGATGTGTTTGTTTCTTTTGTTCTAGAGCTTTCAAATGTGCTGTTAAAGTGCTAGGATGAGATCCCTCCATTTTCTTAATGAAAGCACTTTCCTTTTATCACTACTTTTATTTTGTGTCCCATGAGTTTGGGTATGTTGTGAATCCATTTTCATTCAATTTGGCTGAGAAGCACTTAAAGAAATGCTCAGCTGGGCCGTGGTGGCCCACACCTTTAATCCCAGCACTTGGGAGGCAGAGGCAGGCAGATTGCTGTGAGTTTGAGGCCAACGTAGCCTACAAAGTGAATCTAAGACAGCCAAGGCTACACATCGAGAAACCCTGTCTCAAAAAACAGAAAAAAAAGGAAAAAAGAAAAAAAGAAACGTTCAATGTCCTTAGTCATCAGGAAAATACAAATCAAAATGACACTGAGATTCCATCTTAAACACCCTAAGAATGGCTGAGATTTAAAAAACCATAAGTGACAGCACATGCTTGCCAGGATGTGGAGCAAGATGAACACTCCTCTATTGCTGGTGGGAGTGCAAACTTGTACAGCCACTTTGGAAACCAATCTGGTGCTTTCTCAGAAAATTTAGAATAGCTCTACCTCAAGACCCAGTTATACCACTCCTGGGCATATTCCTGAAAGATGCTCCACTATATAACAAGGACACTTGCTCACCTATGTTCACAACAGCTTTATTTGTGATAGTTAGAAGTTGGAAACAACCTACATGTCCCTCGACTAAACAATGGATAAAGAAACTGTGATACATTTACCCAATGGAATACTATTCAGCTACTAAAAACAAGGAAATCTTGAAATTTGTAGGCAAATGGATGGAATGAGAAAGGATCACTCTGAGTGAAGTAACTCAGATCAAGAAAAACACACGTGGTATGTACCTACTTATAAGCTGATTTTTAGCCATATAGTACATGATTAACATACTACAATTCACAGACCTGAAGAAGATAAGTAACAAGGAAGGCCCAATGGAAGATGTTTGATTGAATCTTACACAGAGGGGCAATAGAATAGACATTGGAAGTAGATGAAGAGAGGTAACTGGTTAGGAGAGGTTGTGGGGAAGAGAAGGAGGGTGGAGATCATGTATGGGAGAGCAGAGGTGGGAAGTTAGAGGGCTGGATGAGAGAAGAGAAACCAGTGCATAGGAACATCTTTGGGAGAAGATGGAGACCTGCAACATGGTAGGCTCCAGGGAGGATATGGGGATGAGTCTATCAGAGACTCCTAGCAGTTGGTAACATGGAGACTAAAATGGCCACCTACTAGCCAGGCAGGACTTCCGGTGGAGGGCAGGAGACAACAATCCATGCACAAAAATTTTCAACAAAAAATTTGCCCTGCCTACAAGAGGTGCAGGGATAAAGATGGTGCAGAGGTCAAGGGAATGGGCAGCCAATGCCTGGCCCAACTTGAGACAGACCCCATAAGAGAGATCCAACCCTTGACACTCTTAATGATACTGTTATGCTTACAGACAGGAGCCTAGCATAACCGTTGACTGGGAGGCTCCACCCAGCAGTGGATCAAAACAGATGCTGAGACCCGTACCCAAACCTTAGGCAGAGCTCGGGGAGTCTTGTGGAAGAGTCTTGTGGGAGGAGAGAGGGATGGAGAAGGGACAAGAATTCCACAAGAAGACCAAGAGAGTTAAGTAACATGGGTCCAAGAGTGCTTACAGATACTGAAACACCAACCAAAGAAGATGCACAGACAGGACCTAGGTCCTCTACACATATGTAGCTGATGGTGTCCTAGCAAGTAGAGCAGGGGCTGTCCCTGACATGGACTCTCTTGCCTGCTTTTGCATCACTTTCCCCTAGCTGGGCTGCCATGTCTGGCCTCAGTGGAAGAGCATGCACTTAGTCTTGATGGAATTTATGTGCCAGCGTGGGTTGGTATGTTGGGGCTCCCCTTTTCTGAGGAGAAGGGAAGGGGGCAAAAGGGGAAGAGGGTGGAAAAGTGGAAGGAAGGAGCTGCAATCCAATGTAAGGTAAATAAGTAAATAAAAAAATAAGATAAACATTTGAAAATATTTTTCTTCTACTCTATAGGCCATGAGGGAGTGTGTATTGAGTAGTAGGAGGTAAATATGATCAAAATGCATTGTATGCACATATAAAATTCTCAAGAAATTAATGAAAACCTTACATTAAAAGATAAAAATTAACTAACACACTACTGTACATGAACAAATGCCTCAGGTGTGCTTCTGAACCCAAAAACATTAGCTGAAACCCATTAGCACTGTTTATGTCATCTGTAGTGCACATATTTCTAGCAACTTGCTACATCATCTAAGATGCTTCATCATCTGGCTGTCATCAGACACTGCATCCACTTTGCACTGTGGAGTTCAGTGGTTCTATCCCTGAGAATTTCTGTCAGTTTTCTGATTAAACCAGCCTTCCAGCCATTACGTACACCAGAACTTCTGGCCAGAAAATCTTTCTACCATCTGCTGCCTTCGAAACCCCGCTCATGTCCCAAAATACATCCAGCTTTGCTCTTCTTCCTCCTCCCTTATTCCTGACCTTCCTCTTCTTCATCCCTCTCCCCTCTCCTCCTCTTTTTCCAATCCCATTATTTTCCTCCCTCCTCATCCTTTTCTGTGGTACTGGGGATCAAACCTACAGCTTTGTGGATAATAGTCAAGCACCGTACCCTGAGATATGTACCTGGTCTTATCTTTTCTCTCTGTAACCCCAACTTCTCTTACACTACTGTTAAAGTTGAAAGGGCCTCAAAACAGAGCACAAACAAGCAGTATAGAATTTAATTCAATTAAATATGACCTAGAATATAGATGGGTAGTTTGCTTTGTAACTGTCCTTTTAGATCCTCAACGTGCATTGACCCATTTACACCGCCCTGAATGCAGGAAGCACGCGCACACCTGGGTGAGTCAGATCGGGTACTTCCACATCTGCAAAGTCAACTCACCAAGAATCGAAAGCATTTTTCTTTTTCTTTCATATTGCCTTAAAGAGTTAGTATTTTAATTGCAAAGAAACGAAGAATCATTGAGGAAATACATAGAAGACAGTTACAATGTATCTTAGCAACAATAAGTCCCATGGCTGCTCAGACTAGAGATCCAGAAGATTACAGCGATCTGGGAGATGTGAATACAGCATGCCTTGCCCAGGGCTTCTGAGAATGTGCACTACTTGAAGAAACCTTACAAATGACTCTCATGGGGTACACTTAGATGTCTTATTTGTAGTTACAACATAATAAAATAACGTTTTTTCAATATAGAGAAAAAGATCTTAGGCACAGTCATCACCCTACATTATTATTCTAGGGTTTAGTTGCTTCTAAAAACATATAAAGAGATGCATTGTCTGAGGCAGTGGCTTTGTAAATAAGTGTGGGTAGCTGGAGTGTGCTGGAAGTGTAAAGTAGACATAGAATTTCAAAGAAAATACAAATGGTAGCATTTTAGCTCAGTAATTTTATAGTGCTTGTATTTTAAAATAATAATGTTTTGGCATATCTTGGTTTTAAACTAAATATGTTAAAATTTATTTTAGCAAGCTGCTTTTTAATACTTATTATTTGTTTATGGTAGGGTGTGTGTGCATATGCACATGTGCCATGCCTTCCAAAAACAGCTTTGGGGGAGTTAGTTCTCTCATTCTACCATTGAGTCCCAAAGATTGCACTCAGGTTGACAAGCCTAAAAGCATTTTTTTCAAAAGTTGTATCTACTGAATTCATGCAGATTTTTTCGAGACATTATCCATAGACAACATTGTATGCCAATTTCTTGTATAACATTTGCAATTTGTTAGGAACTAAAATCAGCCTGGAAAAAATATAAAGTATGAAAAATTGGACAGCCTGATCTACAAAGCAAGACAGCCAAGGCTACACAGAGAAACCCTGTCTTGAAACAAACAAACAAAAATAAAAAAATGTATGAAAAATGGTTGTCTAGGTAACATCGAAATGCTATGGGCATTTATATGAAAAACTTAAGAATTTTTAACTTTTGTTGTCTGTGATGTTCATAGAAGAAATCAGTAATAGAAACTGAGATATAAATATGAATACATACTTATATTCAAAGCATGTTTACATATATAATGTTATATATATTTATATAATACATATTTACATATATAATGTTTTATATATATTTATATAATGTACATGTATAGGTATATATAGATATAAATATGTATACACAAATGTAAACAGGCATGTAGACATATAGTCTCCATTTCCCAGAAAGTAAATGAATATTGTAGGGTAAGAGGTCTTAGTGAAATTTAACAATCAGAAAATAGACTCCACATACGAGAGCAAATATACAGTATTTGTCTTCCTGGGCCTTGAATATATGCTTAATATGCTATTTCTCAGTTCTGTCTATTTCTGCAAATTTCATTTTCCTTTGGGGTTGAGTAATCTCCATTGTATATATGTACCATATTTTCATATCAAATCTCCCTCCACCATCCTGCAGTTTAGAGAGTTATAACATTCCATCAATAACATCTGTCTCTAGTTCCATGTTCCTGGTGCCTCTGATTAATTTTGGAGGTAATGAAGGTGAATTCATCTTACCTGTACTAACCAGGGTGCTGTTGTTGTACAGAGTGCCCAGGTGAGGCCCAGACAAGGACAGGAATGTGTGGAGTTTGTTGAGGTAATACCGGAACCGGGGCCTTGTGAGGACTGATCTGATGATAATGTTGCCAAGAGAATGGCCGATGAAGCTGTTTAGAGGCAGGAATGACACAAGTGAATGACAGCAGGGGACTGCTTGCTGCTGGGGGGTGGGGGGGGATGGGAAGGGATGGGACGCACCAAGATCTTAACACTTTCCTCCTTACCAGGTACCAAGGGACCTGATACAACATAGGACGACTACAGACTCATTTCCATCTGGCACTTGTGAATGGAAGGAAGCTCTATGCCAGTGGTGAGGTGTGGGAGAATTGCCGTGTTTATCTCAGATCTAGTATCTGAGCAGTCCCCCAGATCCCTGGTCCCCAAGCTTCTTCTTAGCCCATCGAAAGACAGCATGGAGTCCTTCCTAAAGTCCATCCATCTAAGCAATGCGCTCTCCTGGTAATTTACAGAAGATAATTAGACTTTCTTAGGAGGCTATTATTCTCAGCTCTGACTACTTCTCTGATTCCACACAACAACAACACTACCTCCACCCCAGCCCCGCCACTCTCTGCACCTGTACTGAGCTTCCTGCTCCCACTTAGACAGAACGGCCATTCTCCTACATGTTCTGTTCAAGCTTCTTGCTTCTTTCAGATCCATAAATTTAATATTCTATTCAGATTTCAATTAATTATTATCAAAGTATGACAGGTGTACCACTTTGCTTCTTCTCACAATAAGTATAAAAGCATCAGAGTAAAGATAGAGCTGTTAGCTTATACAATTGGATTGCCTGGACTGGGTCCTGTCATTATAGCCAAACCTCCACAAAGAGAATCCTTCTTTGTGTAATAAATACATCATATCCTATCTCTGGAGACCAACAAGAATAGCTAACTGATACCCAGAGCATAGCCATATGGTGACATGCCTATATGCTAGTTGCTTCGTTTATTCTAAGTTATCTAATACTTAGACTGACATTTTGTCATATTTTAAGGATACAATTGGCACTGGTTGAAACCCTCTAATTGGACAGGAGATCCCTTCAGGGTTCTAGTACACCCTGACATTAAAGTTAAGACGTAATAAAGTGGAGGCTCAAAGATTTGAAAAGCTTCAAAAAAGCTATACACTCAGAACATGGAAAAAACTACCCTTGTGAGAATTTCATCCTGAATTCAAACTAGACATTATTATATAATTTTAAGACTCTTACTGCCAAATAGCAAAATATTTATTCTTATCACCCATATCATGAGAGATATATAGGTGATAAACCAGACTTGGTACTCACTCACTCATTCGTTCCTGCCTGAAAGCAATCAGATTCATCAAGAGCCAAAAGGTCAGTTATCACAGTGAATTACAGAAGTATTTTAAGATTCATATATGGCAAACACTCAAAAACATGTCACCCATTTTCCCTCGGCATTAGCTACCTGTGGATTCCTTTTACCTAATTCGGGATATGGAGAGGTTGTACAATTGAATGTGTTGAATAATCTCATCCAACAATCGATCTGTCATGGTATCAAAATCTGCAAATGTGTCCATCTGGGAAAAAAAAGATATGAGAAGGTATGGGGAGAAGTTATGCATTCCACATAAGAAATCCTCTTTCATTAAACAGCATGACACTTTCCTGGGAAGGTGTGTGAGCCTCTTGTAGGGGTTACAGCTTGAGATGTTACATCAAGAAAAATACCCACTGGGTGTATGCTAAAAAGCCTTCAGTTAGGGAAAGGCAGTGGATGGTCTATATGTTCTTGGCATATGGTACCTGCTGTCACAACTTGAGCTCCCTGTGTCTGGTGGAATCACATCATAGAGGAGGAAGCAGGCCCTGCTAGGGGAGACCACTTGCACTGAGGATTTGCACCGAGGTATGCTTGACCCTTGTGATGGTTGTGGTTTGGGGGGTATTGTTTGTTTGTTTGTTTAGGTTTTTTTTTGTCATCGTGACACAAGCTAAAGACAGCTGGGAAGAATGACTCTCATTAGAAAAAAATATTTCCACAAGATTGGCTTGCTGGTGAATCTACAGTGCATTTTTTGACTGACTATTGATGTGGGACGGACCACCCTTGAGGGGGTGGATCTTCATGCAGTAAGAAAGCAGGCTAAGCAAGCCATGCAGCCATGCGGAGCACGCCAGTGAGCACTGTGCCTCCAAGGCTTCTGCTTCAATTCCTGCTTCTAAGTCCCACCCCTGCTTCTCTCAATGATGGACTGCGGTGTGGAAGTGGAAGGGAAATAAACCCTTTCCCTCCCAAATTACATTTTGGTTATGCTGTTTATCACAGCAATAGAAAGAAAAATGGGGGAACTCTAAAGGCACTGCCTTTAACCTAGCACAGCCTTCAGGGTATGATGCAAGTCAATGCCTAGACATCAGCTTTGGGAAAGATATAAAGCCACTCATGTCTTATAAGGGATTGCCACATGATAAGGAGCACAAAAAGAAGAGGGGAAATTCCACACATGTCTAAGTACTTGAAGACATAACAGATTGCTTTATATAACCAAATTTTGGGAATATGAGAGCAATACAGGAACTTATTAAGGTTCAGTACCTACAAGCAAATTTACCCCTCAAACAGTACAGGAGCAACAACATCTTGGGATGCCTGAGCTTCCAGGCAAAACCTCTCATGAATATTCATTATAATGATGAAGAATTGAGTACACCTGAGGAAGGAGCTGCAAAGAGATGACTGACCCTTAAGTCCACAGTCACCTGAAGCCTGCAACATGAGAGGGACACAGCACTGATGCTTCTGCTTGGCTTCATGCAATATGATCTTATCTGCAGCTGTGTCCCCTGAGGCTGTGCTTGGAGTTCTGTGGCTTCCGCAGCCTGAATCTGTATCTCCCTGGCCTTTAAAAATGGAGAATGCAATGTATTCCTTAACATCTTTTAAAGCCTCTTGAAAATATTGTTAACATAGCCAAGACTGGTACTGCAATTATCATGACCTTCTAGTCTCCAAGAGCCTCTTTGCTCTTTTGAAATTACTGGTTAGTGTATTCATTATTTTACAGTTGTGTAGTAATGAAGACTACACTCACTATGATGAAAAATGCTCTGAAAAAAATCTCACTAAGGTACAAAATAATCCCAAGTGTTCCACAGTTGGGGTATTTTGAAAAGACCTTTGCATTCTGGGCTCTTTACAAGACTTTCAATATTTAAGCAATGCAACAACACAATAGGACTTAATCAGTACTGAGTCAAGTCTTTCCTGTTTATTGACTTGCACAGAGTCCTGGTTCAAACAAGCTTGCAGAACCCATGTGGAATCCAGGCGTCCTGTGACACATCACAGAGTATATGGAGGGACACACAATAAGGCTGGATCCCTGGCTGCACCTCTGCTTTGAACCACATCCCCCTACCATGAAGAGAAACCTTAACTGGGATAAATCCAACACAAATTCAGGGGACATTGTTCAGTTATTCTTCTTCTTCCTTCCCTGAATGACCTGGGTCATCTCCTTAAAGACACAGGCACATATCAAACACTCCCTCCTCAGGACAGAGGAGATATAGATGATCTGGAACTCTGTATGGCATCCTGTTCTTCAGGTCAGAGGGAAGATTCTCTGCAGAACGCCTGGGCTTCATGGCTTTACTGTGAAAACCTAACGCTAATGGTTAGCAATGGAGCTGCACTGAAGGTGGAGTGAGGAAACTCAGACACATAACTGAAAACACTGGGCCCTTGGATGATGGTTCTCCTAACTCTTCCTCCCTCACAAATTTTGCCACCTGTTATGTGGCCTAGAACAACATAGTCAGTGTCAAAATTAGGCAAAAGAATTAAGCTCTAACTGTTGAGGGATGGGCTAGGTCTTTTGGGCTTTTGAACATTTATTAATTTATGTGTACGTGGAAGCCAAAGGACAACTTGGGAGTATTTGTTCTTACTTTCTAGTATGTAGGCCTCAGTGATTGAAAGGCGATTAGGCTTGGTAACAAATGCCTCCTTGGGATCTGATGGTTCTCTGTATAACTACCATTTTTAATATTCATGAGAGCTCTTTTTGCTTAATAGCAATTGTACTCTTCTAAAGGATGCTTAGGACGCATTTACCTACCTCTCTGGCCATCCCTACCTCTTGCCCATGGATTTGCTAATTTCTTTTTGACTCTTGGTGTTTTCTTAGAGTCACAGCCTCGGTCCACCAGGTGATTGTAAAGCAATAATAATCTGGCTCTTTAGATGCAGGTGACAATGTCCTGGACCCAGTCTGACTACATAAGATGACATGCTCCCAATGCCCAATGAAGCCAAAGCCGCCAGTCAACTGATACATGCTAACTCCTCTCTGTCATTTCATACTTTTTCCTCAGACTCCAAAGCAACATGGTAAGTTTTTTTCCCTCCAAACCACCCAAATATTTGAATATATTTCTTAAATGTAGCCCTTCATTCATCTGTCCACAAATAATCTTGGTGACCTTAGAACGCTCCTTCAAATCCAATGTTCTCTCAAGCCAACATTTCTGCCTCATACCTGATTCTTTTCAGACATTAAGAAGTCCAGTTTTCCCCCAGGGAGCCCCAGTTCTATGAACGTCTTCACCAGCCTGAGGTCTGCACTGTTCCCTGAAAAATAACAGATAACACCAGTCCTATAATTAATCATAAGTCACAAGAAATATCTTTCTCTCCCTTTCTCATAGTACAATTGGATATTCCTTCTATTTTTTTAAGCAGATAACTAAATTAACCGAAGTAACTCCCCATCCTCTTTTCTTGCTATCCCAGTCCATGCAAACACACAGAGGCAGGCTCTTCTGAATGGCCCATCTTCAATGGAATCATTCCTTGACCTGCCACCTCAGCTATCATTCTTCCCCAGAAAACTATTTTTTCACTAGCTTTTTGGAAGGAGTGGCCTAATGACTGATATGGTATAGTGTGACAGTCCCTCTTAAATTACTCGCCTATCATTTATATGTAACTAGGAAGAAATGAATAGTCAAGTATGGTTCAGTTGCACAAATAGGGGAAGAATTACCCATGGGCCAAGGAATACTGGATTAGTAAGGTTTTTAATGTCCAAGCATTCCATTCCATCAAGGGCCAAGGAATAAAAGGTTGGCAATTGTAGGAAGTTGCTAGGACGAGAGGCACAAACAGTACATGGAATACACTGTTGACATAAAAAGTCTCATGGAAAGTGAATTATATAACAGATTAAATTAGGCATACATTTCATTTAGGCTGTGGGAATTCCACTATATCTACCTTGGTGTGTGGCAAGTTCCTATCCTGGATCCTTGTAAAGTTGAAAAGGAGTTACAACCTATTTAATATTTTGATAGTGTGCTTTTCCATGTAAACCAACCCCAAAGGTCATGTGTTTCAGAGAACTTAAACACTAGTGAAACTACAACTAATTTTTTTATCTTTACCCAATTAATTTCCCCAATGATTCAAGGGAATATAAAAGAATCACACAAAAATTTAAAGAACTAAAGGTTTGAGACCAACCTTATGTGAATATTCCCAGATGCTAGCCATCCATCCTGTAGCCTATAGCACATGCTTAAATCTAGAGGCTCAAGGTCATATTCTTTTAGGAAAGATGCATATTTTCTCTTAGGAAGTTAAATTATACCATTCTGTCTATGTCAATAAATATATGCTCTTTGGATTCACTCATGTGACTTATGGAAAATTTATGATTTAAATTTCCCAAATGAGGCAATTCTTAGTATGACATGAAGGAAAATTTGCAGATGTCTTACTTCTGCTCATACAATGAGCATAGAATCAGCCTTAATTGGTCCTGCACACCTCATACCATCACAATGTTATAATTGTATAATGCTTGTGAGAAATTATGTTTTCAGAGCAAAAGAACTGGACACTTATGCTGGATCAGACCTGACATGATTCATTCCTCTTAGCAACATGGATGCTGACATTCTGCACCCTCCATGTTCCAGGCCCAGGTGCCTCAGTTGCTGTTACCCATCAGAACAGGACAACTTCCAGGACAGTGTTGTAGAATGTTTTTGATCCCAATTGATCCAGAAGTTCAGTCTGTCCCATACAGGAGAATTTCACAACTTTTGAAAACTGTACCACAAATGCTATCCCTGGCTTACTTAACCATTTTCTCCAGTTTGGGGCAGGGGGTGGCTTCAAAGGAATTATTGCCCTAAATCAGCCTAAAGAAATCTTAAGAGAACGGTGTCCCATTTCCTCTAATAGGGACTGGATAGGTTTCTGTTTACTCTCTTGGTCTACAGATGCTTATTTTCATTGGGAGTTGGTTATAAGTATTATTGGTCTTTTACAGAAAGGAAACTAGGTTTGACTCAGGAACATATCTCTTCCTTTATCTTTCTTTTATACATAAGGAGATAGGAGCTGAAAAGTAAGAAAGAGGGATATAGAAAAATAGAGGGAGGATAGAACAAAAGGTAGATTATTTAATCTACTCCTCATCTCAAGGTCCTAATTGTTACTCAAAAATAAGGTTATTTTTTAATTCAGTGGTATTGAATTTTGTATATTGATGCAAGTCATGCTCATGTCAAAAACTAGTCTAATTTTATGATAAGAATATATACTCTAGGTCTAATAGATAGATGTGATCCTATAGATATATGAGGTAAAGTAGTTAAATAAGGTCTTCAAAAACCTCAGAGATCTACAGAATATGACACTTAAAGATTTTTTTTAAATTCTAAAGATTCTTTGACAACAAGACAAGTTAACACCTGGTAACACTCAGCCTGTCTCAAAGATGATAATGAGCATCAAAGTACCTCCTTATAGAGTTGACTTCAAATGTGGCAAACAAGTCACTGGGCAAAATGTCCTAATTTCTGACACAGACATAATTCTGTCTAAAAATGGGCAAGTTTAGATGCAGGCAGAGTTGATGGAGAAACTCTGCCAAGACAGGCTAAGCAAGTCTTCAAAAGTTCCTGCCTTGCAAATATGTCTGTCAGATATATTGGGCCAGAAGGCTGAAGATGATGCTCCAACATTATAGAGAGTTAGGTGACTGTTCAGGCAGTAAACTGTCTCAGTCATTTTTTCGTTTTGGAAGCTGCTAACCTGTACTCCCGGTTCACTCAGGTATGTAAGTTTTATCCTTTCTCAAGTCTCTGATAGGTTTGAATACCAGATAGTTTAGTCTTTCAATTAAGCTTAGTAGATTAGGAATTAAAATGTTTTTAGATAAAGATAGATGGTTTAAGTTAATAGATATGAGATATAACATACATTAATGTCCATTCAAAAACTTTAGACCCAACAGATAGGAAAGATGTTTACTTCAAGTTTGTCAAATACAAATAACCAAATCAATATGAATGTAACATTTATATAGCTCCTGATTTTCTTCTGGTTCTTCCTGTTGTATGTAGTTTATTTTAAATGTATAAGTTAAAAAGAAACATAATAAAAATTTTTAAATGAATAAATAAATAAGGAAATAAGGAAAGGAGTCCTTTATAAACTAGATTCTAACTCAAATGGAAGTAACAAAGTTCCTGAGAAACTCAAAATGAACTGTGGCATATTTCAGTTTTAGAGCTGTTTTTACTATTAGTGCTGTAATTAAACAAAACCTTTTTATATTCATATTACTGGAAAAAAATTCCCAAATGATATTTTGGTAGTGGAATTTTTTTTAAGTCTGTGATGTTAATATTTAACATGAAGACTTTGGTAATAAAACAACTTTCTCTCCTCAAGATACTAAGAGTAAAAGAACTTTCTGAATCTAAAACATTCTAAGACAATTTCATTTAATATCTTAGATGAAATTTATAAGAAGATATGTTTTGGGGTACTTTTGCCACAACAGAGAGCCTGTGTAAATATTCATAACTGGCCTTAACATACTCGGTTCTTAATATAAACACACTATTGGACAGATTCAAACAACAGATCCTATAATATTCCGAAGAGGTTACACACATGCACCTTGAACTACTGAAGTAATATTATAAAAGCTATCTTTCTTATCACTTGTTGTTCTTTTGACCTGTCACCTGAGTGATGCTGCCATGAGCAGCTCAGCTCTCTGAATCAGGACAATACTGGCAAATCGTCTCTACCTTCATTCTACAATTCTATTTCAATATGCATGAGGTAACAAATGAAAGGCCTATTGCCTTACCAGAGTTCTAGCTTTAAAGATTTATTCTTATTGTTTTTATTCATGTGTATCCCTAGATGAGTGATTTCCACTGGTATCCAGGTAGTCTTGGAGACCAGATAATGGCATTAGATGCCTTGGTGCTGGAGTTATAGGTTGTTGTGAGCCATTCATTCATTCATTCATTCATTCATTCATTCACTCACTTATCATAGGTGTTGGGAACCAAACTCTGGTACTCTGGAAGAGCAACAAGTGTTCTTAACCATTGAGCCATTTCTCTGGAACCCCAGATTTCTTACTTGCAATGAATTTTAGAGTTTTCAACAAATAGATAGTAATCAATCTTTAGTGATACTGAGGTAATGAATATAAAAGTCGTTTTTATCTCTACAAATCCTAGAGCGTGATAGCATCTAGTAAACAAAAGGTGCCACACAATTGAGAGGAACTAAATAGCAAAATAGTTGCAATCTCTAATGGCAGGGTCCTGGCAATGCACACTTTATTCCTTCCTCTCT
Source organism: Acomys percivali (assembly GCA_907169655.1). Taxonomy (NCBI): domain Eukaryota; kingdom Metazoa; phylum Chordata; class Mammalia; order Rodentia; family Muridae; genus Acomys; species Acomys percivali. Next base: position 76,043,986 of record OU015748.1, on the reverse strand, counting down.
ATGTCTTCTAGAACCATTCTATTGACTTACAAATTCCACCAATTCCTGTATTTCATTGAGATATTCATTCCAACAATACATCTATCTCTTCATTAATTTACTCTTGTCTCTCTTTTATTCAAAACAATCATTCAATTAATTATACAATTTCTTTGTTCATTGTATTGATTGATAAAATTTATGCCACTGATTTCATGAATTCATTCATGAATTAACTGACATACATAATAATACAGACATACATGTTATAGACATATGACATATAACATATATACATATATGCATGTACACACAAATATATATTCTTGTACCATGCCCTTTCCCTAGATGGTAAATTTTTAATGTTCAGTTACTTTTAGAGTAAATCCTGATCAAAATTACTTCATAAACATAAACTGAATGTAGGACAATAATTTGAGAAGTTAATGTTTTAGAACTTACCATCCAGGCCATGGACACAGACCACCAGGTGAATCCCATCTTCCAAGTTTTCCTCCTCTTCCTCTGGTGGGAAATATGGTATGTCAGAAGCTAGTACAGATAAGTCACTGTACAGAAATCCTTCAATCTTCAGTTCTTTTTTAAACTTTTCTTTGGCCTGATAAAAACTGGAGAATATACCAATTAATCACAAACCATGCTGTTTGTTCCATGTTGAACAGGGAATGAGTTGGGCTGATATTTAGGAGCGATGAGTATTCACAAGCAAACTGTTTTCAGAATATCAAATACTGAATATATCTTAGGGGAGATGCTGTTTTTAATAAAAGGGCAGGAAAATAGCTCAGCTAAACCAAAGAAATAGTTTTGACTTTGCAGATTTCTATTTAAATCTCGAATTGGACAGGAAACTGGGTAATGAGACTTACAAGAATCCTGCAGTTACAGGATGTGAACACCTTTAAAACCAGCTCCTGAGAGGGGAAGTTCCTACCCTGTGATACAAGCCCACCACGGTTTAGCTACTGCCTGCTTTTCAAGTACTACCTCCTACCACTCCCAACAGCAACACAGATTTTTAGGGTTTATATTTTGTTCTTTTGTTTTGTTTTTGTTTGTTTTCTATTCAGCAGCATAAACTACTTGGCTTATCTTGGTTTCTTAGTGCTTATGAGTATTCTTGGAATCCTGAAACGCCCTTTATACCCAGCTAAGATGTTGTTTCTATATTTACTTGACAAGTTGGTGGTTAACAATATTGACTTACAAATGAGAATACTAAGGTTAGAATCTTTGATTTAACACTTCTGATAATTGTTGGTTCTCTGAAATGCTTGAGGGTAGAAGAGATTCAGGTTTCAGTTTTTTAAGATCTAGGGATATATACACATACATACTCATACATAATATGAGGCTGAGGTCATATCTATACACAGAATTATGTTTTGTTTTTTGTATGGCCTAAGCCTATGACCTAAAGGTAAGGTAATTTAATGTAATGTTTTAACTAGAGTTAAACATAAAATAATTTCATAGTGCAAAACTCTCTACATGTTTGTCACATCAACTTTCAAGGTAATTTAAGTTTCAATAGTGTGAAAATACAATTTGATTATAGATTTCTGGCCCAATATGAGCAAGGTCCTAATTTTGATCTAGAGCAGTAAAAAAACATGTAAACTTGTATATCTTGGATAATGTACAATTGAAGGTTTTCAAGTTTGTGATATTCTATTATTATTATTATTATTATTATTATTATTATTATTATTATTATTA
>OU015748.1:76029950-76042257 GCA_907169655.1 Acomys percivali | reverse complement strand
TATTATTATTATTATTATTATTATTATTATTATTATTATTATTATTATCAGCATCCTCTTCTACTTCCAGTCAATGATGACATTCCCTCCTTGAACATGTTTCTTCTGCTTCTTTTCTCTAATGTAAAGTCACTGCTTCCAGATAAAATGTTTGGCTCCCCTGAGCATTCAGGAATCATCAGATTTTCCCAAAACTGTTCTTGATTTTGTTCTGGCCTCATCTGCCTGGTCTCCTGCAAGACTTTGAATAAGTTAGAGCTGGAACAACCCTGACTCAGCTTTGGACAGTGTCTATCTAGACTTCTTGAATGGGTGACCAGTGTAAAATGGCAGGTATTTAATACTATTTATTACACAGAATGTCCAATGTTTCTCTGCCTGAGCTATTTCTTTATGTGAAAATCAGTAACTATTAGTTGTTGGCAAGAGAATAATAATTATGAGATACAATGATGAAATATTTCTATCAAGTGCCCAATAGTAGATATAGCTGATAACTGAGGATTCAAAATGAATATAGTCCAAACCAAAGATCAAGATATATATTCTGTTACTGAAAAAATAAGAGTAGTGGCTTTGAGAAGCTCACAATCTTAAAGGGAACTTAACTTAAGGAGGCAAAGCTCATGGGGTCCTTTCCCTTTACGGTCCCAAAGTCTCATTTTCAAGATATGAAAATGTGGAGTCTCGATGATATTTATAAGAGTTGTACATTACAATAAAACCAAATAGATTTTCATATACCCAATAGTAATTCGGTTAATAACTCATGGTACATTGATACAATATACTACTATAGAAGCATTGAACTACAGAATCAAAATGGAGTTATATGCAAAGATATTTCTAATATTTTGAAATGGAAAAATAATCGAGAAGTATCACAATAATCTTATTTTTTATCAAAAGTAAATATATTTAGGAGACAAACAACATATAAAATTTCTGTATAAAAATTATTACGCTGCTATGTTGGGAGATGGGCTTATCAGTAATTCTTTATACTGCTTAGACATTCAAAATTGCACGATATATACATTATTGTTTAATTTCAGTGAAAATAACAAATACCTCCATGTTTAAATCATATGCATGAAGCTGAGAAAACTTTGGAAATATCTAAATGATTGAGGATCTTATAAGCTATCCACAAGCTTACCTGAACATCCTTTCACTGACTTCTTCCTCCAATTTGCTGGACTGGGTAGAAACAACACCAAAGGAACCCAAAGGTTGATGAGTAATGGGAGCCGGGTTCTGTTTGGAAGAGAGTCCAACCCTAGCAGGAGTCTCCTTGGGTACAGATGAGAAAGGGAGACATGTGGCAGTGCAAGACACAGACAAGTTAACAACTTCCACTGCCTTCAGGCTATCCAGAGTAAAGGCCTCTGTGGAGTTCAAGTGGGATCCAGACATGGAAGTTCCTGCCTTCAGCTCTTGGTTTCGTGGTGCTTGGGAGGCAATAGTGTGAGTCACAGTGGGGCACACAGTGCCTGCTTCATGTTTTACCTCCAGAGAGGCATTATGTCTTCTATTCAATGTCATGGCATTATTGACACTTAGTGAACCACTTTGTACACCTGTAGAGTTCAGGTTGACAGCTTCAACAGCTGGTGCACAACTGATTTCAGGCACCCTGCGGTGAGACCCAGCCCTGACTTCTGAGATGCTGTTGCTGGAGAGTATGTATTTATTCTCACTCGACTCTCTAGGTTTGCCTTTTGCACTTTCCGCGGCTGCTCTATGAAAAGAACCAGTCCTAGAATTTTCAAGCACTATAGTACATGGTATTTTTAAGTTAAGACCTTTGGTTTCAACACTTTGTGTGTTCTCAGCCATGCCATCCACACAACAGGGTTCTTGGGGGTCAGGCTGCTTCTCTTTGCCTTTGGGGATGTCTATGTACCCAGGGCCCTGGGGTCTGTGAGAATCTAAAGCTATATTTGCAAGGGAATGTCCTGCCCTGACATCCTGGACCCTGGATCCACCATAAGAATGAGAACTGTGTCTGGGTGAACCACTGTCCTTGCGAGAAATGTCGAGGTCTTCAGAAAATCCTTCTGTGTTCTTCATAGTATCTGCAGCTTCATCAGTATCCTCTGGGCTGCTGATCTGGGGTGCAGAGACAGACTTGGTTAGCTTGGTAAGTGCCAACTCCCGCTCCTCATCTTCAAAAGGCAAAGAGCTGATAGAGGTAAGAGAAGCCTGGATGCCACTGGGCAGACTAGTGTTGCTCTCTGTATGGCCACCCTCCAAAGAGTTCCTGTGGTGAGCATGCCTTTGAACCACCTGATGTAAAACTTCACGATCACTGGGTAACTCCAGGGCCCTGCTCCGGGCCTCAGACCAGGCAACAGAGCTTGGTTCACTTTCAATGCCTGAGTCAGATATTATAGAGGCTGACCTCTTGATAACGCCAGAGAGCACTGACAGATCTTCCTGTTCTTCTGCATGGTCTAGCAGGGAAGACCTGGTGTCTGAAGGTTCCCTCATAGCAGTGTTCACTACGTCACAGGGCTCAGCCGGAGTGAGCTTCAGACTCAGCACTACAGGCTTTCCCTCCTGATCTGCTCCCTTTCCTAAAGTCCTGAATTCAAGAGCAGCTTTTTGGCTTAAAGAGAGAGCATTATTCTGACTTATTCCCGATACAGCTTTGTTTGGCATAGTCTTAACAGGATCATAGCTGTCCCTAGAGTTCCTGTCCTCATGCTGAGTATTAAGGTCCTGCATGGGCTCGGCTCTACCGTGGTTTTTATTGCTAGATTGCACATCAATGTAGGTCAGTGCTGGGGTCTGCTCCTCCTCAGGGCCTGGACTTCTACACATGTCCACATCTGCTAGTGAAACTTTGGCAGCATCAGACCTCGGGCCAGTCCAGCATTCATCTTCAGGCACCCCTGCTTTGTTTTGAAATTCACCAATGGTCAGATATATTTGAGAGGCTGAGCACACATCTGCAGGATTTCGTGTGGAGACATTCTCTTCCATCTCTGAACACCTAATAGCATCTTTGTCAGAGCCCAACTGCAGTGCTTTTGTAGTAGATAATGGAATGTCCTCTCTTGAGGATGCTTTTTCGAGGTTTTTTTCCTTCTCTTTTAGATTCATTGCAGGATTTGTTACTGGGACATCAAAATTGGGATAAACACTCAAATTATGCCCTGCAACAAAAGAAGAAATTTATATTGTAGCTAACAAACCGATGTCATAAATTATTCAAATGCCTAATTGTATGAAAATAATCTGACACTCCCTTATTACTAGTCTTTGAAGGGGGATGACCTTCATATTTGTTAAAGTTCTCAAGTTAAAGAAAAGCTAGGTTACTTAGGAGTGTACAGATATTTTATGCTAACCAGGTGACTCACGTTAAAATCACAAAGAGTTTATGTTGATGAGCTAAATGAAGATAGGAGCATGGCAAAATGTGGTTAGAAGATTTGGCAAGGAAAAAAGAAATACCCATTAGACTCCTGTGAAAAGACTGCATCTGGGTGTGAGGCCAGTGACTCACTCAATCTTGTCCACAGAAGAAAGCACCAGTGAACAGTCAAGATCCTGTGGCTAAGATGAATTCCTCAGATTCACAGACTGACTAAACAGAGGGATGCTCCAGGACAAGGAAAAGTCCTGAGAGAACAAAAACTTCTAGCTAAGCGTCAACCTATGGATCATCCTCCTCTCTGTTTCTCATGTGTCTCTCAGTATGTCTGTGTCTGTGTCTCTGTCTGTCTTTCTCTCTCTCCTTCCCCTGCCCCTCCCTCTTCCACCTCCAGTTTTTATTTTGTGGCGATGGCCATCCTTTATTTCTAGTAATAAAAATTTTAATTTTGAGCACAGCTCCTTCTTGAGTTCTGAGAATCATCCTGTCATGTTCTTAGACATGGGTAAGTTACATGAACTAAGAACTTGTATCCAATGACAAGAATTGCAGGCTTCCAGTTTGCCTGCAGAATCTGAAATAAAATTATGGTTGAGACCTGCTAGTGCCTGACTTGCATTATGCAAAAGAAAACAGAGAAAGGAGACTAGAGAGAAAGCAGCTATTTTATCTTAACATACCACCAACCTTTCTTTTTGTCAGAGTACGATTAGCATCTCCTATTTGCAATATGAAGAGGTCAGTCACAAGCACAGTGTTTACAGAGTAAAGATAGAAAGATAACTTTGGAGCTTGGAAGGTCTGATGGTGAACTCCAACGTTGCCATTCATGAGCACCATCAGCAACTGTGGACTTCAATAAAGTTTTCCACCTTCTTCAACTGTGGGGTGGTCAGACCCGCAGGAGCCTGCAAGCCTTTCCTGCATTCCCAGTTCATTATGTGAAATGCTGTCATGCATAGGGACAGAGTTCTACCTTCATCAAAATAAACACTATTAAGTGTGAGCTCTGTTGTCAGGTTAATTGTCCTGTGTGACAGTACCACCACATTGAAGTTTCCAGAGTCACAACTATGTTGAGAGGCTGATAGCAAAGAACCAAAGTGTGACCTTTTGTCTTGTTTTCCTTTACCTGTTTTCTGTAAGCTATTATCTTTTATTTTCTTTCTATTTTAAATCCTTTCTTTCTCCTCCTGTCTACAACTGGACAATAACAAACATTCTCCTTGTGTACCTGTCATAATCTAAGATGTGAGATGTGGCATGTGCCATTTCCCACATATATCATATAAACAAGAGGCTGCTATACTGGTGTTTTCTTTAACAATAACCATCACCTGTTGATGGACATCTGCACTGGTGCCATTTCCTGACTATTGTGAACAGCAGCACATCAGTGAACACACGTCTCTGTGGGAAGATTTGCAGTTCTCTGGGTGCATAGTAGTTCTGGTTTCAGTTGTGGAAGAGACTTCCATTCTAATTCCTGTAGTGGCTGTACCAGTTTATACTCCTAGCAACTATGGGGGCAAACAGGAAGGAAAACGAAATCCATAGAAGAGCAAGAGGGCAAGAGGGAGCAATAGAGGAAAAGGTGGTCAGCCATGAGTTCAGGAGCATATGAGCAACACAAATAGGACTTGATGAATTTGTGTTGCTTGCTTATTTATTTATTTACTTTACTTCCTGACTATAGCCCCCTCCCTTCTCTCCTCCTGGTCCCACTCTCCCTCCTTCTTTCTCCTCTTCCCCTGCCCCTACTCCTCAGAAAAGGGAAGCTGCCCCTCCACCAGACTACCAACCCACACAAACTTATCAAGTCTCATCTGGACTGAGCGCATCTTCTTCCCCAGTGGCCTGGTAAGGTAGCCTCACCAGGGGGAAGTGATCAAAAAGCAGAGGACATAGTCCATGAGAGAGACAGCCCACTTCACCCCTTTCTAGGGTACCTACATGAAGGCCAAGATACCCATTGACTCCATCTGTGCAGGGGGCCTAGCTCAAGTCCATTCATGCTCTTTGGTTGGTGCTTCAGTCACCATAGGCCTTCCTGGGCCCTGGCTAAATGGCACTGTTGGTTTTCTTCTCGAGCTCCTATTCCCTCTCTTTTATCCTTCTGCCCAACTCTAAGAGGCTCTCCCCAGCAGCAGATCGAAACAGATGCTGATGCTCACAGCCAAACATTGGGCAAGGGGTAGGGAATCTTGTGGAAAAGTAGGGGGAAGGAGAGAAGGACGTGGAGGGTATAGGAGCTCCACAAAACCAACAGAACCAACTAACCAGGACCAAGATAGGGAGCTTGGAGTGACTGAAGCACCAACCAAAGACCATGCATGGACAGGACCTATGTCCCTTAAACAGGTGTAACTGATGGGCAGAGGGTCCCCTAGTGATGGGAACTGGATTGTCTCTGACATTGATACTATTCTCTGCTTTTTTATAACCCCGCCCACTGCCCCCCATAGGGCAGCCTCACCACACCACAGGAGAAGAGGATGTCCTTAGTCTTGATGCCACTTGATGTGCTGGGGTGGACTAGTGGACAAGGGGAGTTTCCATTTTCCGGGAAGTAGGAGAGGGCAAAGGAAGAGCAGGAGGGTGACTGGGACCAGGATGAGAGGAGCAAAGGGACTACAACCAGATGTAAAGGGAATAAGTTAATTACTTTTTAACAAAGAAAAGAAAAAAGAAGTGCTCAATGCCTTTAGCCATCAGGGAAATGCAACTCAAAATGACTCTGAGATTCCAATTTACATCTATCATAATGGCTAAGATTTAAAAACTCAAGTGACAGCACATGCTGGAGAGGATGTGGAACAAGGGAAGCACTCCTCCATTGCTGATGGAAATGAGTGCAAACTTGTACAACCACTTTGGAAATCAATCTGACACTTTCTCAGAAAATTGGGAATAGCTCTACCTCAAGAACCATCTATCTCTTGAGTTCTTTATATATTTTGGATACTAGCCCTTTGTCTCATGTAAGGTTGGTGAAGCTCTCTTCTCGATCTGTAGGCTGTCATTTTGTTCTGTTGACAGTATTCTTTGCCTTACAGAAGCTTTTCAGTTTCATGACGTCCCATTTATTAATTGTTGATCTTAGAGCCTGAGCTGTTGGTGTTCTGTTCATGAAATTGTGTCTTGTGCCAGTGATTTCAAGGCTCTTCCCCACTTTTTCCCTACCAAATTTAGTGTGTCTAGTTTTTTAAAATTACTTTATTTTTGTACATATACATTTATATTATTACACATATATACAATAGATTACCTATGGCGAGAAGAACTGTGACACAATCAGGAATTATATAAATGATACATTCTTAGTGTTTTGGCTATTTGTATTTGACAGCCTTGAAGAAGACATCTTTCCTATCTTGGTGCATCTAAATTTCTGATTGTAAACCAATCTCCATGACGTATTGTCATTATCAACTTAGAAAACCTATCTAGACCTAAAAACATCTTAACCCCTAAACAATTAAGCTTCATTTTAAAACTAAGGTACCTGGTGTTCAACTCCCTCAGAGCCTTGAGAAAGAGTAAACTTGATTATCTGAGTATGCCAGGAGTGCAGGTTAGTCCATTTCCAAATGAAAAGATGACAGAGACAGTTTCCTACCTGAATAGTCACCCAAAACTCTCTATAATGTTGGCGTATCTTCAGGGAGACCGGGAGGGAATGAGAGAGGGGGCTACAATCAGGATGTGAAGAATTAAAACAGCAGAACAAGCAGATAATTTATATTGCTAATCCCACCATACAGGACTAGCTCTGAGACTGGCTGAAACGTGAATGTCTAGGCATAGACAATGATTCTTTTCTTTGTTTGTTTGTTTGTTTGTTTTTCAAGACAGGGTCTCTCTGTGTTAGCCTTGGCTGTCCTGGACTCGCACAATCATTCTTGTTGACTAAAGAACCCCTATGAATTACTATTAGATGCCATTCTTCATATGGCATTAATGAAGATTTAAATATATCTTCTTTTCCTGCTCATAAAAAGAGCAGAAATCCAGCCTTAACTGTTCCATGCATCATGCATACCTTTTATACACTTATAATTTTAGGACTGAGTGTCTGGTTTTATGTTGAGGTCTTTAATCCACTTATACTTTAGTTTTGTGCAGAGTGATAAATAAGAACTCAATAAATTAAACACCGTCAAATCAAAATATCCAATTGAAAAATTGGGTACAGGATTTAAACAGAGAATTCTCAACAGAGGAATACTGAAAGTTCAAGAAGCACTTAAAGAAATGCTCAACATTCTTAGTTATCAGGGAAACACAAATAAAAATGTCTCTGAGATTCCATCTTATACCTATCTGAATGTCTATGATCAAAAACCCAAGTGACAGCACATGCTAGGTAAGATTTGCCTAAAGGGGAACAAGACTCCATTGCTGGTGGGAATGCAAACTTGTACAACTGTTTCAGAAATCAATCTGGAGCTTTCTCAGAAAATTGGGAATAGTGTTCCCTCAAGACCCAGCTATACCACTCCTGGGTATAAACTCAAAAGATACTCTATCATTTAACAAGGGCGTTTGTTCAGCTATGTCCATAGCAGCTTTATTTGTAATAGCCAGAATATGGAAACAACACAGGTATCCCTCAACTGAATAATGGATAAAGGAACTGTGGTACATTTGCACAATGGAATACTATTCAGCTATTAAAAACAATGAAACCTTGAAATTTGCAGGCAAATGGATGGAACTTGAAAAGATCATCCTGAGTGAAATAACCCAGACCCAGAAAGACACATATGGTATATACTCAATTTTAAGTGGATATTAGCCCAGCATAGATGTCTTCTGAGAGATTCCACCTAGGCAGGAGTTGGACAGATGCTGGGACTTGCAGCTAGTCTCTGGGCAGAGAGCTAAGAATTATATGCATAAGTGTGTGGAGGGGGTGAAAGGACCCAGAGGGTTCAGGAGCCCCAGAGGGAGACTATCAAGGCAGGTGGATCTGGACCCATGGGGGCCTCCACAAACCGATGCACCAACCAATGACAATGCATGCAGATAACCTATACCCCCTGTTCAGATATAGCCAATGGACAGCTTATTCTCCATAGTTGTGGAGGGAGCAGAGAGTGCCTCTGTGAATTCTTGTGCTCCCCCAATTTGATTATTTTCCCTTGCCGGGGAGGCCCTGGGGGCATACTGAGGAAGGGAAAACAGGCTGTCTAGATGAGACCTGATAGGTTCTGGTCAGATGGTGGGGGAGGTGGGCTCCCCTGTCAGAGGTCTAGGGGAGGAGAATAGGGCAGAAGGGGGAGGGAGGGTGGGAACTGGAAGATAAGAGTGAGGGGATAACAATCAGGATGTAATATGAATAAATTATAATAAATTAAAAAGTGGAAAAACTACTCAGCTATTAAAAACAAGGAAAATTTGAAGTTTGCAGAGAAATGGATGGAACTAGAAAAGATAATCTTGAGTCAGGTAAACCAAACCTTAAAGGACATATATGGGATTTTAGCCGTATAGTACAAGATACTATAATTCACAGACCCAAAGAAGATAAGTAACAATGAGGACGCAAGGAAGGATGCTTAAATCTCACTCAGAAGGGGAAATAGTGTAGACAGTGGAAGTGATTGAAGAGAGGGAACAGGGTAGGAAAGGGAGCACAGAGAGAAATAAGGGTGGAGATGAGACCTGGAGATAGCCCAGGTGGGAGGGCAGAGGGCATGAAGAGAGAAGAGAAACTATGGGAGGGGGCATCTGTTTTAATAGAACAGAGTTGGGTGGATACGGTAGTAGAGAAAAGTTGGAGGAGAGTAAATATGATCCAAATACATTGTATGAAACCTTCAAAGAATTTATAAAATGATAATTATTAAATGTAATAAAGAAACCCATTACTTCATATGTTAAGATTTTGAAAATCAAAATAAAAGTTAAAAGGCTTTGTGTGGCTTAAATAGAAGCTAAATCAAAACTTCTTTGAGATGTTACCATGAATTAAACCATAAATATACGACACGAGGCTTTGATACATGCTTATCTAATAATTTTCTGTGTAATTTGTAAATAGATTGAGGGAGGAATGAACTCCTTTACCTGGGTGCAGCCAATCAACCTGAAAATACTGGGAGGCATTTGCTGTCCTCTTAGGATATTTCTTCAGTTTGCAGCAAGAACAGCACATGCTATTGAAAATTCCCCAGTATCCCCTCCACACACATGTAGTGTGGTACATCCTACCACCCTGTGATGATCCACTGTGAATACTTGTCTCCCTGGAGGAGACAGCTTGTGTTTTATGTCTGTAGTGTGCAGGCTGACATCATGTCCAGTATATATTTGATGAACTGTGTTCCTGAAAGGAACTAAGCCAAGAAGTGGAATCTTGCAAAACAAAGAATATTGTGTTCATTGATTGCTTGTATTGGCATGACTGTAACTACTGCAATGATGTTTAGTTTGATAAAGGCAGTACTAGCATGGCTTTGATGAAAATATCTCCATACTAAGCAATGGTTTTATAAGATGAAAAGTGGGCATTTGCTATAAGAGTCAACAAAGTGGACATTTGTTATAAGCACCGAGGAGCTTTTGTCTTGATGGACTTTTCAAAATATTTGAAAGCACACAAAGGTACAACGAGTTGTCTTGCCAAAAAAGTATGTATGCTGTGGAAAATCTAAGTTGAGTGGTTTTGAAGGACCAGATAAGTAAGGAAAGGAAATATGAGCAGAGCACAGAGAGGACTTAAGGCAGTGGAAATGATCTACATGCTATAATATGCTATCCTGGCCAATGAGTACCATGAAAAGAACTCAGAGTAGTGCTAGTACCAAGTCAACTTCACATGATAATTGTTGACCTAACACAGAGGCATAGGCTGTAACACAAGTTCCCCTTGGGTAGAGGATATTGGCACTGCAGAGGAGAGGGTATGCACATACAGGCCCGAGGAGTCCATGGGCTACCTCTGCGCCTTACTCTTTCTATTTCCATTGCTGGGAATCAAAAATTACTTTAAAAGAATAGTTTATAAAAGTAAACATAAGTAACTCAGCACAGGCAGTATTCTAGGGGATGTGTGCTGATCTTCCTGAGTCATAGTAGACACAGGTAAAGACTAGAATTCTGGGGTGTGTAGTCTGGCAAGACCTTGGTGAGGCCTTAAGTGGATGAAGTGAGAGTACAGAGGAGTATGACTATGAACAGGCAGAGATGATCCGGAATATGGATCAGCTTGCAAGCCATGGATTACTATGTATTGACTGTCAAAGGCAACAAGTGGTGGTAGATTCTTGGAAAACAGAACATTTGTAAGACCTAACCTTGACCATGAGACAGGACGCAAGAAAGGCAGTGAGGAAAGTGTTTCTTAACAACTATCTGGGTTTGTCATTAAAACTGTGAGAGAATGAGACAAGCATCTCACTCAGAGAGACAGATGGAGAACCAGACACTGGCAATTGCTGTTAGTTACCACCCATTGGTCCTTGCCTGTCCTTCAACATCTTACAAACTTGCCTGCCCCACCATTCAAAATAACACCAATTGTCAGACAAATATTTGAAACTAGACAGTATGACCAACTCACTTTTCTTGCAACAGGGTATGGGATCCCAGGAGAGCAATGACAGATTCTCAAACAAAGCACATACTCATGCCTTGGCACCAACCAGGAGTGCACACAAACACTGTAAGTGGAAACACAACTAGTGTACATCCCATTTGATGATGCACTGAAAGAATGTACTAAGAGAATATGTCTGACAACCTCTTGGCAACATAAAAACATCTAGGCCACCACACTCTTGCAGAAAGGGGAAATAGTTCATTGTTCTACTAAGATATTTCATCTTATGTTAATGAACCATCAAATTAATTTGCAAAAGAACAAATAAGACAAGAAAAGTTTTGAGATTTAAGTGGGCAAGCCAATAATGCTTATGAGACAGTAATAACACATCAGGTCAAGGCTGTATGGAAGACACCCTGAGGAGACAGCCAGACATTTAATAGTAAATGCTTACTGTTCTCGAAAATTGACATGACAACATTGAAGCTCAGCCCACAGCATATAACAAAGAGGTTTAATAGTCAATTTGATATTTGATACAAGCTAGAATCACTTTGGTAGACTGTCTTCTTAACAATAGATTTTCTACATTGGATTGGCCTATGGGTGTGTCTGTGGAGGGTTATTTTTAATTAACTGATGTGGAAAATTCAGCCTACTATGGGTGGCACTGTCTCCTAGGAAGGGGTTTCTGAGTGCAGAAATTGAGATGAGCACAAGCAAGCGAATAAGAAAATAATAGAGTACAGCTTTCAGTTTCATCGTTCTTGACTGTAGGTATGATATGATTGGCTATTTGAAAGTCCTACATTGACTTTCTCACAATGACGTACTTTAGCCTAGAACTGTAATCTGTATCAAGCATCTTTCTCCCCTAAGTTGCTTTTGTTACAATATGTTATCACAGCACTAAAATGAAATTTGGGCAATAGATGGCTTACAAGAACTGGGATGAGCAAATATCCCATCATATCTCATCATGTTAAGTCTCAAAACCAAGATGAATCTCATGGGTGGAATGTGGTAAATAAAGAAACCCTGGGAGGGGTGTGTTTTTTCAGCTGATGATATGGCCTAAGAGAAAGTGTAGATATTTCATAAATAATAAAAGAACATGATGGAGTCACATGTGTGAAGACTGAAGTTTATGTCCACTGGAGTATTTACCAACACCTGCTATGAACATGACTGGGAAACAATACACATCAAATTCTGATGTGAAAGTATCAGAGGTTCTTATAACTTGTGCTTAAATTCCTGAACTGTTCAATTTTGCTAGAAATTAGATAACTATAAGGTGTTTGTATTCATGAAAACACAAGCATATAAACACACACACACACACACACACACACACACACACACACACACACACA
>OU015748.1:76015882-76029940 GCA_907169655.1 Acomys percivali | reverse complement strand
ACACACACACACACACACACACACACACACACACACACACACACACACACACACAATGTTTAAAACATCATTGGGCTGGAGGTTTAGTATCTATTACTCAGTACAGATTTCACTTGTCATACTCTTACTTGACACTAGATGTCAGACTACAACCGAAAACCAGATTCATGTATGCAAACTTTCTCTATCCCTACAAGTCACCTAGATGCTAGACTACAAGTTTCCAGCTTCAAAGTTTCTGAAAAACTTTGCCATTTTGATCTGCTGTACAAAGTGACAAGAAAACTATCCTGACTTAAAACGCTCCAGGAAGGTATCAGAGCATAGCCTGGATGTATGTATGCACCAGTTTCCCTCTGTGGAGACTGATGTGTGTGTATATATATATATACATATCACTTGGTTAAACCATCAACATGAGGCTTCACATTTCTAGTCCTGGTCATGGTTGTTGGGTTTCTATGGCCAAGTTGTGGAAGAGAACAGAGAGGGGCCATCAATTTCTTTTTGTCTGATTATTCTGTAGTTGACCTCTGGCTTCTCTGACAGTCTAGCTATGCTGAACACTGGTACATAAACAAGAGGTACAACCTTGTTCTTTAGGACCTATTACAGTTATTTGTTCATGAATTCTCAGTTACACATCCCATTTCCTCACGTACTTGACTTGTCTTGTGGCATTAAACAGGTGCTTGGATTACATAGTAAGTGGCCAGAATTACATAGCAAAACCCCATCTCAAGAAATCAACCAACCAACCAATCAACCAATCACAAGCATGAGAAAGGCACTAACTCAGTGCCATTAAGGCTCAGAAAGAAAAGACTGAGACTGTAGTTAAAGCTATACACTTAAGATATCAAACGTCATCATCAGCCTTTGAGGGCTCTAAGGGGTGTGTGTGTGTGTGTGTGTGTGTTGTCTCTGTGAGTATGTCTATGTGTCTGTGTATACCAGTGTCTGTCTATAGGTAAAAACAGAAGCACCAGAGACATTTCGACCAAAATGGGGCCAGGCAGTCCTTCACACTAACTCTCCCCCTCTAAAAAGAGAACACTGCTTCTATTTGCTCCAGCAGTTGTGAATGCCAACCACCAGAGCTCCAGTGCCCAACATGCTAATGCACTAGTACTTACATGGAAAGCCCAATTTTTGAGTCTTTTTAAAACATCCTACAAAGACAAACCTGAGACAGGGCAGTCCACATATCTGTCCTCAAAGATAACGGGCAAGGTGTTCCAGTCACCATCAATGTCCAGGCACTCTGCGGGCAGTGGGGGCATGCTGGTGAGGTACTCTGAGTTCCGGATGTCCAGAGACAGTTGGCTGTGGCTCTGTATCCTGTGGAGCACACAGAAAATTAATCAACTGAACAGGACTGTAAGTTTTCAGTAAAATCATATCATTCTAAGCCCAAGAAATAATACTTTCATAGAAGATGCTGGCAATGACCATCTACCTGTCCTCGCATCCATCTAAGCTATCCCCCAGTGTGGTAGTCTGCTTTTCTGAGTGGTGAAATGACCCAGATACTAGTGGATTGTGAGAACAGGTTACACATGCCAGATAGTGGAAGGTAATAAACACTAAGCTACTGAAAAGTTAGCTAAGAAATGGCTACAGACCTAAAAATTTGTGCTTTGGAGAAGAAAGTTAAATTTACACATCTATTACTCTAGCATCTTTAACTTTTTAAACTACTTAGAGTCTGGGCCATATTTTCATATAGCTGAATTAAAAGCCACCTGAAGCAGTATATCCATTATTATGAGGTTACTGACAAACTTTTAATAGTGTGTAAACTAATATAATTTAGGAATGATATACTTTCGATTTCTCTGTGGGGGGGATTTTAAAAGCTCATATTTATTCTCTATGACCTAAACATCATTCTACCTATATGAATTTGATTCCAGAATCTAAAATAATTACTACTTTACATTTTAAAAGTTAGGAGGTGCAAGCTATTAATTCCTTACTCAGAAGGGAGTAAATTCTTGCTATCTTATGAAAGAAAAATTATTGTTTTATACTTTTTGTGTATAACAACTCAGTCAGTTTCCCCTAAAGGAAGAGAAGGATTTTCAGGATTGTAGGTTTGGGAGAAGATTGAGCATGTGTCTGTCTGTCTGTCTGTCTGGTGTCTGTCTGCTTGCCTGCCTGTTTGTCTGCCTGCCTGTGGCCCTTTATATAACAGCCTGCACTCTGGAGACTCTCTCACTTCCCAGCCATGTGGATGAGCTAGCTCTATAAAATAACTGTAGCTGTGTAACACTGCACAGATACAGAACCAATTCTTTAAGCATCATATCATTATTATCAACAGAAGTACCATGAGATCAACACATGCATGCATGTGATTTGTGGCACATATATGTGTGTGTGAGTGTGTGTGTGTGTATGTGTGTATACCTTACAATATTCCTTTAAAATGTCAGTTATGACAATACATATTAATTTTATAAATTAATTATGTTTACCTTATTTCTTCTATATTTCAGTTTCCCCCATAGAAGTAAAGTGCGAATCTTTTGCTCTTATTCCAAGCATTATAGAGGTTGTTGTAACTTTATACCTTTTTAGATATTTAATTACTTGGATATTATATCTGGATATTTAAATATGATTTTTGTTTCAGTCAATTCTATACTCCAACCCACCTTTGGTCTCCTATGTATGTAAGGGTGTAACCAGAAGAGTTTGATATGTGGGTTGTTGACAAGCCTGCCAGCTCCACCTTTGGTTTAGACAGGTAACATCTGCTAGGCTGAATGGAAAATGGATGGGCAGGGTGAACATAGTTTATTTCTAGAGCAGAATACCTTTGTTTTCTCCTGTTATTTAGCACCACAATTCCAGGTTCTCCATCTTTTGTACTATGGGGCTCACAGCAGTACCCCTAACTGTCAGCTCTTAGGCCTTTAGATATGAAACTGGTCCCCTGGTCCAAATATCTTCAGACAGGGCTGAGCCACACTTCTTGCTTCTCTGGCTCTCTGATTTCCATACAGATCGTAGTGGAGCCTGTCAGCCTGAACCTGAAGCTCACTAGTTCAGCTAAAGTGGCTGCTCAAACAACCCAAGGATCTTATGGTCTCTTCTCCTGCAATCACAACTGCTTGACACGACACTGTGCTTCTTACACGGGGGCTGGGATCTGAACTTAGGTCTTTTTGTTCACATGGAAGCCATTCTCTTAACTAAGCCATCTCATCTCCAAACCCAGAATAAATCACCTTATAACTGCTGAACTGTGTTGTACATCCTACATGTAACTAATGACTGCTAAAAAGGAAGAATTAGTCTCCCCTAGAAATGAGTTCTTAATTGATTATCTCATACAAAGTAGTCATAAGTGAAACTATAGACATGCAAGCAACACTAATCAGACTCAGTGGGTTTTATGTGTGAATATGTATATGTACACACACACACACACACACACGCACACACACACACACACACACATATATATATATATGAAAAAATGTCAGTTATGACAATACATATTAATGGGAGTAACTGGAGGGAGGAAATATTGAAAGGAATGTGATGAAATAATATTTTGATTTAAATTATCTTTTTGAGTTAAACAGTGTTGTAATTATTAACACAGAAACTGAAAGTTGAAGGGATATCTCCACTTCTCCATTACACCGGATGACAAAGCACTATGAACCTCTACAGCATCATCTTTTCTCACAGGTATATATTCCTCTTATTATGTGAAGGGCATCACTGAGACACTGAAAGAAAAAAAAAGGCCAGCCACACCCAGCCTTGCTACAATCCCAAGCTAAATTTCAGGTAAGATATTTTACAAATTATTACCAATGGCTGGCTTGTCATTTCGTGACAAACACACATTCTCAGACTAACATACACTGACAAACTTAAGCAAACATATCTCCCTCCCATCATACATTTTATGTTTTCCTGTGCTATCCTAGACAATCTCACCTACAAAGATCTCTCCAAAATCCACCCACTGATTTTACACACCACTGAAAGGTCCTGAAATTTTACCTATGACATGAAATCTCTTCCAGACCAGAATATGATGGGTCTTGAAAGATGAGCTCATCCATGCCTCTGCATACTAGCATCATCAACACTGAAGTCTAAGTGTAGTTCTACCTCCCATGTGAACAGGTAGTTATTCCTGAGTCAGGGATAGTTTGCCTAGCTACAATGTCCACATGTGTATACCTGTGTCTGGGTATAGCTGCTAGCCTTTTACAGAACCTGTTCCTAATCTAATCTACATTTTGTGCGCAACACCTTTTCCATGAGTGCCTCATTATGAAATGAAATCTGTGTTCTTGATGACATGGGCAAAAGTTTATTTCCTATTGAGAAGAATCTCTCTGGTTAACTTGTCCTCTATTTGAAGTTTTGTGTTGATCTTGATGGCCAACTGTATGCTTAAAGTGTTGTCTGACCTATTTCCTGTATTAGGACAACCTCCTTGAGAACTTTAACCTGACTCAGACCTCCACTCCTTTGTAAAATTCCCAGGGAGACCATCTCTGACAAACACAGCAGTATAAACTCCTCTTAAATTAATAGATGCTTCTCCTCACCATTTGGTCACCATGTCTAGTAATTTGAACAGAGGGATTTTTGTCTCTTTAGTTCCCTGCTGAATAGCCCACAACTGAAGTAGTTTTTAGAACACAGTAATACATTCATACTTACTGAAAGAAGAAACCTCCTATTACATCTAAAAGAACTAGATGAGAGAGGTTCAAAAATGCATGCACAGTATAAACAAAATCAAGACGTTAAAACAGCTCCCCAGTTGTTTGCCTGCCATGTCACCCCACCAAACCCAGCAGTGGTGAGCTCCACTCTGCCCCCTCCCACCCATGCACTCCATTCCTGGCTCAGGGAATAGTGTCACTCAAACTAGGCAGGTGGTCTCACCTGGATCATTGTGAACACGACAATACCCGCAGACATTCCCTCAGGCCAACCTAATCTAGACAATTTATTAGTAGTGCTCCCTTTCCAGGTAATTTGAAATTTGATAAAATTGACCCCCCCCAAAAAAAACCCAATAAAATTGACAAAAAACCAACCATCACAACTAGCTCCAGTTGAGATTAAATTGAAAATAAGAAAATAAATTTCTCAAAGAATCACTCATGTACAGCACTGGATGTTCTGTGTTTAGAGTACTTTGCATAAGTGTCTAGAGGGCTGGCATTCCAACCAATCTGGGTGAAGAATTCGATGGTTAATGTTTTCTTTTATTTTCATTATTCACTTCACATCTTGTTTGTAGACCCACCCTCCTCTCCTCCTAGTCTCTCTCTCTCCCTGCTGCTCTATTCCTCAGAAAAGGAGACCATCCCTTCCCTTACACCACAGGCTCACCCTGTGGCCTAGAAAAGCTGTCCAATCAGGAAGAAGTGATAAAAAAAAAAAAGCTGGTTAATTTTCATTGTCAGCTCAACTGGACTGAGAATCACTTGTCTGTGACCAATTTCCCAAAGTGTCACTGATGAAGGGAGATCCACTGTAAATGTGGTATCACCAATAAGGTGGGGTCCCAGACTGAATAAGATGGGTCAAAAAGAGTAAGTGAGCTGAGTGCAAGCATTTCCTGTTCTATTTGACTGAGATGCCAACCAGCTGCATCACTTCCTGTCAGGATGACCTTTCAAATTATGGGCCTCACTTCTTTAAACAGATGTTCTCTGGAATTTTAATCCAAGGGATGAGAAATTAATAGTACAGAGATCAATGACCATTGTGGCTCTTACATGAGTTCACACTGCCTGAGAAACAGTTCACACATAGTACAAATTCCAAGTTTTCCTTATATTGTGGAGACTTGTAGGAATGCCTTTTCTTCCCATTCTTCTGATTTCTGTATTTTGCTCAGTGGCCCTCAAAGTTACATTTAATTTTGCCAGATTTGTTATTCCAATGCTAGTTTTAGAATTAGTTAGCCAGTGGTAGCTTGAGGCTAGAATGAATAAAGGAATAATGAATGCATTGATGTGCTTGTAGAAGATTCCAGTAATGTCTGAACAAGCTATTTTCACAAGAAGATGCATTTTCCTTGCTGTCCCACTCATTTTCAGAACCCAAGAGTCAACTTTAAATGTCACTGTAGTTTGCCCACAGACTGAAACCTGTGGAAGAAACAGGGTTATATAGACAAAGATGAAAGATTTCCAGCTTTGTCTTATGCAACATAGAAATTCTGCAAGCCTCTTCTGATGGGTAGATGCACTGTGGCCTCTCAAGCATGACCCCATTCACCATTCTTTTTATTTTTATTTTTTAGATGAAAAGATTATTCAAAAACAAAATATTGGTTGCCAAAAGATCAAAGAGGTCTTTACCCATCTTCCCCAGGGAACCTAAGAAACCTCATCTCCCATCACTACTTGAGCACTTTTCCTTTTTTTCTGCAAAGAAGAAGGCAATCTTAGAGTGGCATCAGTCCTCCTGATTAGAGAGCTTGGGCTTAATTATTATGCTAAGTATACGTTTTAGCTACTGCATCACTGGGCTTTTCTGACATAGCATGTGTCCACACCACCTGCTTCTATTCATTTTGCAGAAGACTCAGCACAGATGTCGGCAGAGACTTGGGAAGTCTTAGTTTTTCCTCTATAGAACCATAATGGCATACAACAAAAGGAACCACTGGCTATTGACCTTTCCTGCCACCTGCAGCTCCCGCCTCCCCAGTGTGAACACTTTCTTTGCGTGCACAGGATTGTAGACCAAGTGTGCAGAGGGAAGCAGAGTGTCTGTTTCACAGCAAGAGATGAAAGGAAAGGGAAGTCGGAACAAAAAGAGAGAGCTGAATGCCTTGGGTGGCCACTTTAACAGGAAAAAGTGGTGTGCAATTTATTACTTACAGATTTTCCTGAAAGGTCAAGACTGCAAGTTTTTGGTGCTCCATATAAAAGAAAGCTTCAGAAAACCTTCGGACCTGAGGGACAACAACATAAACAGCTTAATTCTTCAAGTGGATGTGACCTCCATTTCATAAACTCGAGAGTCAGGAGATTAAGTGTTATGTTTTAATGGGGAAAAAAGTTGTGCCTGCACACAGAGGCCTGTAACAAAAGGTGTTCTGCCCTCCAGCACTGTCCACACATTTTTATAGCTTTTAGCCCAGACAGTATAGTGTGTGTTTATAAACTCATTCCTGTTCTGCTTTCATTTTTATACTTAAATTTTACTCTATCTTCTAGAATATAAGCTCTTTCCAAGCTGTCATTCTTTTTTTTATTATTAATTTATTCTTGTTACATCTCTATGGTTATAACCAATCCCTTGTATCCTCCCATTCTCCCCTCCCTCCCATTTTCCCCTTATTCCCCTCCCCTATGACTGTTCCTCAGAGGGATTACCTCCCTCTGTATATGCTCATAGGGTATCAAGTCTCTTCTCGGTGACCTGATGTCCTTCCTCTGAGTGCCACTAGGTCTCCCCTGCCAGGGGACATAGTCAAATGTGAGGCACCAGAGTACATGAGAAAGTCAAATCCCTCTCTCCACTCTAGTGTGGAGACTGTCCTGTCCATGGGCTAGATCAGGGTAGGGGTTTAAATTTTACCGCCTGTATTGTCCTTAGATAGGGCCTTAGTTTCCAAGCTGTCATTCTAAATAAACGCACCATGTAGAAAATTCCTAAAGCCAGTGGCATTTGCTATGTGCTTTGTGGACTCTGGTTCTCAGACATGTATTTTTCTTGTCCAAAGTGAGAAGATCCACGTCGTTCCATACATATTAATACCTAACACATAGAGTCAGGATGAGCACAACATTTTACATTTGAAAGGATTTTCCTAGGTATTTTGTAATAGTCAAATTTATAAGCTCAACTATTATCAGATCTAGACAAGGGAGATGGTTTACAAATGACAGAACAGGGCTGGAGTAGCTAAGTGAGCTATTTGATGGACGTCACAATGCTCATTCACAGTTCAGTGGGGACTGTGTTGAAGTCTATAGATCAGCACAAGGCCCAATCCTGCTCTTCTCATTGAACTAACTTTTGCAAAACAGTTCCTTAAGTATAAACGCATGCAGTCAAACAGTTTATAGCAGTTTTACAATTTACCCTCAAAGTGTGATGTTCCTGGGTGAGATAAGTGGTCACTTGAGAGTGCAGAGTCACTGTGTCCAGGAATTGGGTCCACAGAGCCATCAGATGGGAAGCCAGCCAGGCAAGATCCTTGCTGATTTGCTCAGCTATCTTCTCTGGGTTGTTTAGCATCTGGGGGGAGGGGTAAAAAGGCATCAGTCAAAGATCTAACGCTAATTGAGATGCTCTAGTCCTCATCCGGGATCTTTAAATGCTCTGCTCTTCTATCCATTCTCACACATACCACTATATTATATTGTATGGCACACATGCTATAACAATGTAATATTTTATGTCTCATATATAATACTACATTATTAGAACATGTGTCTCATGCTATATAAAACAGAACAGTATTATACTGTCTTTTGAATGTGAAAGTTAAGGAAGGCAGCAATGATAAGAGTAAGATATTTGGCAGTTTCTGTCTGTAGATTAACATCCAGATCCCATGTACTCATACAAGGTTAGCCTGTATCTATCCTCAGTCTACACTTTCCCTCTTCATGAATGTTTTATGTGAGACTTGGTTCTAGATTTCCAGAAACTTCTTGTCTAGCATGTCTTTTCTGTTTATGTATAGTTGCTACCCGTTTTCAACTCTCTTCCCCAAACTTCTAATCCCACCACCTGAGAGCCTGACATTCCCAAATATTAACATCCAAGCCTGAGAGTCCTTCTTTGTGACCTTTGCACTATTGCTCCAAAGGGGAATCAGCATAAGTGTCCTCCCTCAGACTCACCCACTCACAGCAGAGATCTCTGTGCTAAAATCTACTCTGCAGGTCATTCCACTCTCAACTCAGTGCTTTATAATCCCAGTGGCTCCACTCACTACTGCTGGTCATTCAGCAGGTGGAGGGACAGATATTTTACATGTTTCACATGCAATTCATACAACCATCTTTTTTTTTATATATTTTTTATTAATTTATTCTTGTTACATCTCAATGGTTATCCCATCCCTTGTATCCTCCCATTCCTCCCTCCCTCCCATTTTCCCCTCATTCCCCTCCCCTATGACTGTTCCTTAGGGGGATTTCCTCCCCCTGTATATGCTCATACGGTATCAAGTCTCTTCTTGGTAACCTGCTGTCCTTCCTCTGAGTGCCACCAGGTTTCTGCCTCCAGGGGGCATGCATACAACCATCTTTTAAGTAGATTATTAGAGCCATCCTTTCACAGAAAGTAAAAGTGAATTAACAGAGCATCCAGAATCTCACCCAGGTAGGATTTGACTGGAGGACTCTCTAAACACAAAACCACACACTCTACTTCAGTAAGGTATTTTAAAAAAATCTCTGAAGATGATATAGTTCTCAGAATCATGGAATAATTAACTAGCTGGGTCGTTAGGCAGGCTTGCAGTGGATTTAACTCATCATTATCTTCTTAATAACCCATCAGGTGGGAAGCCAGTCAGGCAAGATCCTTTCCTATTCATTCTTAAGGAGGATTTCAGGGTGCCTTAATTACTATGTGAATCTGACTACAGTTGGCCTAGAACCTTTGTAGAATTTTGCCTTGATAGGAACATATTGGACAGGTAACCTTGGCTTAGAATGGGGAGTACCATATCCTAAAGCTGTTTAGCTTGAATTATGGGGAAAATAAGAAGATGAATGCTTCTCTAAGGTGTAACTGAGCTCCAGGCTTAATCAATACATAGCAAGCAATTAGAAAGCATCTTCCTTGTCTTGAGAACATGCTTGGCAAAAGGAAGACATGTGAGAAGTTAGAGAGGGCCTGTCGTAGTAATGGCAAAGATGGGGCTACATCGCAGCAAGAATGATATGGAGCTTTCACAAAGCCACAGCCAGTCTCATTCCTTCCTTTGTCCTGTGCCCTGGTTTCCTCACTAAATACACAAAGCAAACAATGGCTTCCAGATTTTGTAATTGTTGTGATTGGACAGGGGATTGATTCTGGATAAAGGCAGAGCAGGCGAAGGGATGGATCCAAGAATAAGAGAGGGAAGGAGATGTTTGCTGCCCAGTGAGGCTCTTAGCACTTGGCGGATCTTGCTTTGTTATTATGACTAGCTTCCGGATGGAAGGCTCCAGTTAAACACATCTTCCAGTTAAACATCTAAGAGCTGTAGAGATGTGCGTACCTTTTGATGATCATTAACAGCTCTGATCCATATATCATCATGAGCTGTCAGAGACAGAGAAGGAGGGTACAGGGGAGTGGACCCAAGGGACAGAATGTATCACAGGGAAAAATACAGACCGGAAAGTGGAGTTTTCAATGCAACCCAAGTAGCTCATATTTAGATTCTTCAACCACAATCTTCACTAATGACAGCCAATTAACTGTATCAACACTCAGCACTATTTTTGAGCCTGGAAATGACTCTCACCTTACCCAGTGCTACCACACCTCTTACCCAATGTACAGCCATTGTCCCAATCATACTGACCAACCTACAGCAGCAAGCTTAGACCTGTATATTTGGAACACTAAACCATTGCTCAGGCAGCATCTTCTCTTTGGGATGCCTTACCCTCTCCTCTCACTTTACTTCCTTTCTTGTCATCTTCATCATCTTCATCTTTGGCATGCTCTATCACCAACCAGGGAATGAGTAGTGAGTCAACTCTATTTCCCCTTATTTGTGACCACACTACTCTGTGCTATCAGCCTAAGGCTTGTCTCACTCTTTTGACCTCTTCTTGCAAAGGGGCCCTTGATCTTCACAGATCTTATTAATGATCCCTCTGCTTTACTGACCCTGTCTCAATTTGTCTGCATTTCCAGTTTAAGCTCTCAGTCTCCATACTTCCAGCACAGCAGGTAATGAATAATGTGAACTCAGCAACCGTTTAGTACAGGAATAGGTGGATTAGCATCCTTGAGAGATGCCACAGGCCTCAATCACACAGTCCTGCCTTTCTGGGCTTCAGATTCTGCCCTCCAAGCACCCTCTCCACCAGAGTGGCACTGACAGGCGCAGTATGAATTCTGAGCTCAACTATCAGAGGTGAAGAGGGGAAAAAGAATGATATTCATTAAATAAGTCTTTGGAAGAACTGTCTCCTCCCTAATTGATTATAGAAACAGCTTTAGATGAGGTTACAGAGACTTCTAATTAAGCCACAGGAGGACTTTCCTATCATCACAGACACATGGGCCTGTGTAATTGTGGATGGATTTCTGGAGCAGGTGAGGGACGGGCCTTACCTGCTAACAAGCCAGTAATCTTGTCACTTTGCTTTCACAGGTAAGTTCCCTGAATGAAGTCTCAGCTACCTACCTTGATTACTTCCCAAAACCTTGATCACCCAGGCTCTAAGCACATTCACTCCTTTTCTCCCTGTTTACTCCATGCTCATTTTCTGCTCCAGGGTCTGCTATATTCTGGGAAGTCAGAAAGTGAGTAGAATAGTGTGTATGTGTGTGTATGTGTGTGTGTGTGTGTGTAAGAAGGGGTCTTCTGGGGCCCTTCCATCATCTCTGCCTCCTTGAGCTCAAGTTCTGCTCCTCTAGCAGCGACATGAGATGTCATCTGGCTCATCTGGCCCAGCTGGATAAGGGCAATTTTCCAGATCATCAGCCTTCTAAGGTTGCTTCCCAGCTTGAAGCAAGGTACTAGCACTAACTCTATGATGGTTAATTTCAATGGGCAAGTTCACAGAATCTAAAATCACCTGGGATGCTGGCTGACAGACATGCCTGTCTGGGATTATCTTGATTCTGTAAACTGAGGTGGATATACAGCCTACCTACTGTGGGCAGCATGATTCCCTAGGCTAGGATCCTGGGCTGTAACAAAAGGAGGCAGGGAATTCATAGCCAGCATTCATCACTCTCTGACTCTTGACCTCAAGGCCGTACTGTTGTGACTTCCCACAGTAATGACTAACTTCCTGGAGATGTGGGCCAAAATAAACACTTTCTCCTGTAGTTTGTTCATTATGGGCAGATTTGTTAGAGAAACGGGGAAAGCCGCTAAGATCCCCTCTGACAAGAAGCTTGACTGACACAAACAAAACAAAACCCAAGTCTCACATTCTTGCTAAGTCTTTATTTTGAGTACTTCCAAAAATAAAGGGGGCAGCTCCAGGAACAACCATCAGATAATTAAACAATTCCCAAAAGTTCATGAGGTTTAAATAGGAGACCATCTCCTGGTGGCACTCAGAGGAAGGATAGCAGGTTACCAAGAAGAGACTTGATATGTTAGAAAAATCTTAAGTTGCTATTCTAAAAAACAAAACCAACCCTAACAATGAGGCTTACTTCCCAGGGCTGGTTGGCAAGCACCAGCAGGTCAGTCCTTCAGTGCCTTGGTAAGGGGCACACTTCACTGTCTGATTAATTTGTGCTGGGAAGACCTTTAGCATCTCCCCACCCAGACCCAGTCTAATATTTATATTTGGGTTTCGTGTTCTCCATGCCACATAAGTTGGTACACATGCACCACACACACCCACTCACACTCACGTGTGATCTGTGCTTCACAGGGCTGTTTCCCTTTACCTGGAGGAGTGCCCTTCCCTCCCAGGTGTCTGACAACCCTATACCCCCCCCAGCCCATTGCGTAATGATACCTTAAACCCCAGCCAGAGCCAGGACCCACCCTCCTTCCTGCTCTGTTACCCTTTACTGCTCGACTCTTGCACTAGTTGTATGAGCAGAGTCTGATTTATCTCAGAACAAACCAGTGCTCTTTATTGATTGTATAGAGGGGATACCTGAGCGGCCAGTGGCCAACACACACCATGTATCTTATCACATTTTTAAGTTTATCTCACCAAGTAAATAAGCCCTGGGAGCATGCTTCTGCTAGAGACCTCTGGGTTTTCCTGAAACCACTCTCCACAGAGGTTAAGCCCTGAGATGAACACATTCGCTGCTGCACACCATTCGCCAGAAGGTGGCGCTGTTTAATCTCTAACCAGATATCAGCTCTGTGATTTTTGGAGGATTATTGAGTATTCCCCAATATTTCTACCCCTCAGTCCTTGAGCCAGTCAATCCATTAAGAGCAAACTAAGGAGCAGAGTGATTTCCACCCCTTCACTTATAATACCTGCACTCTTAGCACCGCTATGAGTTTCCTATGAAATAAAATTCTGCAATGAAATGTACTCAGAACTGTAGCACCAAGAGACCTACGGAATTCAATGGGACACACACATGCACGCGTGCGCCGCGCACGCGCACACACACACACACACACACACACACACACACACACAGACACACAGTGAGAGAAGAGAAACTTGAGAAGAATTCCAACCAGTGGAGGAGGGGGCATGAAAGAGGGTGAGATGAATATCATTAATTACATACACATATGAGATTGTCATAGAATTTAAAAAATAAAATCAAGAAAACCTTCCCGCAGTCTAGGACTCTGCTGTAAGGGGTTGAACTGAGCAGTTGGTCTCTTAGGAAATATGTCTGATGAAGTTGCTGTCAGTTCTGTCCTTCAAATCTCTCACATAAATCACTGCAGTCACCAGAGGTGACAAATTGTCAAAGATGAAGGTATCCCAGAGAACAGAGGCACAGGGTTCCCTCCTATCAAGTGGAGGTTGCCATGGTACCTTGTCAAATTTTGGTAATCTCATCCAATGGCTGCA
This sequence comes from Acomys percivali, assembly GCA_907169655.1. Taxonomy (NCBI): domain Eukaryota; kingdom Metazoa; phylum Chordata; class Mammalia; order Rodentia; family Muridae; genus Acomys; species Acomys percivali. The sequence goes on along the minus strand of OU015748.1, from coordinate 76,016,234 downwards.
AGTAGCTCAGAAACATTAAGGAGGTCCCACTTATTTGTATCCACTTGCCGTTGTGAGTGTGCGTTTGGGTGCTTCCTTTACTGTCCCTGGATGCTGTGAGTAGGTTGCCCTGGGAACCTCACTGTTGTAACTGTGGATAAACCCATTGTCACGCTTTTCAACTCAAGTTTCCTGCTGGAGAACAGGGGTGCATTTCAGTCTTTAGTTCCTGGTGAAGAGCGCCTCAACCTATTGGAAGCTTCATAGCAACAGCAGTTTGCATGTATGCGTGCGCACATGTGTGTCTGTGTTTCTCTGTGCGTGACAGAGAGAGAGAGAGAGAGAGAGAGAGAGAGAGAGAGAGAGAGAGAGA
>OU015748.1:75980995-76013925 GCA_907169655.1 Acomys percivali | reverse complement strand
CACACACACACACACACACACACACACACACACACACACACACACACACACACTTACTCACAAATCCACATATTTTGTACCAGAGAGAACATGGATTTGTGTCTCTATCTTGGAGCTGAAGAGTCAGAAGCTCCAGAAAGAAGTGGCAGAGCTGAGAAGATGGCAGGTTTCAGGGACTATGACACTAAGGAACATCAGAACCAGATAAGCCACCAACAGTGCAACCTGCTGTGCACGAGATTGTCAGCCTGAGTCAGTGGCCTTAGCTATTAGTGGTTTAATGGTCAGAGTTTTGACAGTTTTTGAAAACTCTCTCCTAGATCCGCAATGCCAAACTGAGTCACTTGCGTGCAGTTGTACTGGCTGGGGCAATGTGAGAAATCCCTTAGCACCCCTGTGTCCTGCTGACCCCATCTTACCAGTGACCTCAGGTGGGTGACGCAACAGTACAATAGACTTTGTTCCTCTTGAACAGGACTATATCCTAAGTGTTTAACACAATGGCCAGTGTATAGAAGATGCTCAATAAACATTTGTTGAAAAATATTTAAGTGAATAAATAAGCGTTGTTGCTTTAGGTAACAAAGGTTCGATTGCTACCTGCTGCTCAACAAAATCCATTTTCTTTTGAGCAATGCAACTGGGCTCTTATTCTGTACTGCCTTTTGCTTTGTTTTTGTGGAGCTGTAAGTCAAGCCCAGGGCTTAACATCTGCAAAGCAAGCACTCTACTAAACACTCACATCCTGCGTCCCCTGTGTATGTCTTCACAGCCTGCATAAGATTGGCTTCTGAAAACATCCAAGTCAAAGAGTGCTTGATTCAACGACCCAGGCACTGCCTTGGCCAGGTGTCATGGCTGACGAAACTAGCTGTCTAGAGGATCTGAAATCCAATGTAAGTGCCGCACATCCTCCTCTGATCTACAGACTAGAGACAGAGCATAAGGAATCTGGGGGGACCCAGCTTTCACAATACTCATAGTCTGACGGTAAAGAGCAACTTGTAAATATATCATTGTCATGCAACCTGATTATAATATGCATGCCACAGACACTACCAATGGTATGGTTCTCAAAGAAGCTGGTATCCAGAGGTACACAGAGAGGAATAAGAGCTCAGTGGGTTCAGACATTGAAATATGCAGTATCTTGGTTGAGCCTTTGATCCAAAGGACTTTGACTGGAGTCACAGCACATGGCATGCTGTAACGGAGAGCAGTGCAATTGAAGCACCCAGGCAGTCAATGCAGGATCTCCAGACTTCTGTCATGGCTACATGTTCTGTATGGCTTTGAGTAATCATTTTATTTCTCATGTTTGACGTCTCTTATCTATTGCTCAAGTGGGATTTAGGCTCACCAATCACTATGATATTTCTTTTTTTTTTTTTTTAATCGATTTGTGTCCACAACCAAGTTTGACTTGTCAACCAAGGTTGTAGAATCCTTCACAGGACAGACCAAGGGATAATTAGATACATCCAAATATAATAGATATGAATGTCTCTATATGTTCATATATGTGTTTACATACATATATACATATTATATGTATACAAATACAATATATGTGAATGGCTGTTTGAGTTCATATATGTATATATGATTTTTTCTGTAGATGTAGTGTTCTATAAAGCTGTTATACATGTTTATAACTCGCAACTCTATAATTACATTTTAATTATTAAATATTATAAATTTACAAATTATTCTAGAGTGTGTGTGTGAGAGAGAGAGAGACAGACAGACAGACAGAGACAGAGAGAGAGACAGATGGAGTGTTTTATTCAGCTGCTGTGGTAGCCTGGAAAGAACTGAAAATACTCAAGGACCTTGCCCGTTACTTGATTAAACACTTTAGATTATGAAGCAGAGCTCGCACCAGTGGTGTGATTCAGTCTCTACCTATTTCTGTGATGAAAGACAGGAGCCATGGTAGCCCTGGTGTGCTGCTAGCCCAGTTTGGTTTCTGGCACATTCTTTTTGCAAAAATAATTGCCTTTTTTGAAATACTCTGGCTTTGTTTGTGTGTTCCCTTGTGTGACATCCAGATTCTTTCTAACAAAAGCAGCTGAACATTAGTGGATAGGATGCCAGGGATGTGGTAGGTGTTCAAGAAATAAGTGTTTGATACATAAGCAAATGAGTGGTGTCTGAGGGTACCCATCTTCGTTCTAGCTGCATTTGTCCTTCCAGAGAGTCTCTCTTAATACAATGAGATAGATTCCAGAAAAGCTTAAGTGACCAATCATGTTTCCACCCCGGCCTTTGCAAAAGCATCCCACCTTATCTCCGCCTTAGCTCCTGGACTGAGACAATCCTATCCCTATCCCCTTACCCAGCTCCATGGTGGGCAGCTCAGGAATATCTCTCATGATGACTAGGAAGTAGAGCCGGAGGCCCTGATAGGCATGGAGGAGCAGCAGACAGACGTCCCGGTGCCACTTGTGTGCATGCTGTATGCAGTTCTCCGAGGGGATATAGAAGCTTCCCTGAAGAGACAGAAGAAACAAAGCTAAGGGTTTTATGTCTCTTCCTGACCTCACAGAGCTCCTCTCTTCCACCCAACATTTACAGAATATTTTGAGCTTCAAGAAAGCACGTCTGATTCTTAGAAAACAGAAAGACTCCAGGAAGAAAGCTGGGTGAACTTCTTCTGTGTTCCTTCACATAGGAAAAGCCATAGGCATGCCAGGCTTCTGTTGTTCCGTGGTCAAGGCCAGATAGGCGTAGTCGCAATATTAATGACAATGGTAGAAAATGATGAACAAGAAGCAGATAAGGCTGACAGTACCCTCACCAAGAAGGTTTGTGACCACTGACTGATGCCCACTGAGAAGTCAACTTTCCTTCATTCCCATGGGATGCACTGGAGACAAGGTTGGGGGACAGAAGTGGAGTCCTTTCGATGAATGGAAGGAGGATTAGAAAGGCTATTCATTGAGCCACAGATTGTGCTACAAAGGAAAAATAAAAGTATCTTATAAAATAGAAAGAAAGCACGCAGTTGAGTCCTTGGGGCTGATGTGCCTAACGGGAGGGAGCTCATGGCTGAGCAAGTTCAGAATGCTGAGCACAGTGAAGTCTGTTTGAGGTTATAGAACTGGTAGAAAGACAATGTGTGGCTTGTGCAACAAATAGAAAATGCTTAGGTCTGCTGTGGTCTCAGCATGGTGAAAAGACAGTTTGGTTTATCTTTAATAGGACAATTTGTCTCTCTTTACAACCCAAGAGACAAAGATGTTCCAGCATGAATTGAAGGGGAAATTTGTTCTAAGAGCAGAGGATGCGATTATGGGGTAGGATGTGGACAGCTGGACAGCAGGAAACTGGAGATGCTGAGGAGTGGGAGGAACTTCTATTGGTGTTACACACCTGCTCATTCATCTACTTCGTCCCTGGTCACAACGGGAGCAAGCACTGGCTCTTCGTGGCCTCCTGCTCCTGCCTTGCCCACTCAGGAAAGAAACTCAGCTAGGAGGGGTGTGGGTTCAGTGTGTGGGTCTGCATGGTTGCTGATTATGGCAGCTTCTTTCCCGTAGAGTCTCTGTTCATTCTGTTTTCTACATAATATTTTATCTGCAATTTCACTTCAACCATCCCAATCACACTCACTTTCCAGTCATTCCATGTCTGCCCCCCCTCTGCCCTGTGACCTCCCCCTGCAACAGCAACAAAACGAAGTTCAATTTGTGTTATCTGTATACTCACTGGAGCAGGGCCAAACTCGGTGGCCTGCCCTTAAATAGAACTTCCGCTCTGGCAGCCCTGCTGGAAGTCATCAGTTGTGGAGAGCTTCACTTCAGCATCCTTATCACACTTTTTAAGAGTTTTCTTTGATGAATTCATGTTATAGGTGCCAAAGTAGCTTTCTTGCTCTGTGCTGTCAGCAGGAGCATGGGTTTCCTGGCCTTCAGCATGGTTTCTGGTGACAGCACAGACAACGAACATGGCCCCCAGCTACAGTAGGTCCATAGTCATCAACATGACCTCAATTTCCAGCAGAGGCCACTCACATCAATAAGAAACCCCGGTAGCAACATGGCCCCCAGACATCAACATGGCTTCATGTTGCAGCACAGATCATGGACATCCACATGGCCTTTTGTAGCCACATAGGCCAGGGACATCAACATAGACCCCAGTTGCAGTAGGACTGTGAACCCAAACATGGCCCTCAATTGTGCATGCCTCTAATCCCAGCACTCTAGAGACAAAGGTAGGCAGACCTGTGTGAGTTCAAGGCCAGTCTTGTTTACAGAGCAACTCTAGGAGAGCAAGGCCTACACAAAGAAACCTTGTCTCAAAGAAGAAGAAGAAGAAGAAGAAGAAGAAGAAGAAGAAGAAGAAGAAGAGGAAGAGGAAGAGGAAGAGGAAGAGGAAGAGGAAGAGGAAGAGGAAGAGGAGGAGGAGGAGGAGGAGGAGGGGGGGGGGAGAAGGGAGGAGGGAGGTGGAAGAAGGAGGGAGAAACAAAAGAAGATATTAGTCTTTTTATAATAAGGAAGCTCTGGCTTGGTCTGTAGGTAGAGAAGGAAAACATTTGAAGGAAATAACTCAGAATTGTTTACTGAATAAATGTGGGAACCCTCTCAAATGTATGTAGTCTCTTCTCTTGTTGCTCACCAAGGAAGCTGAATTGCTTTAGTAAGGACATGACAGATTTAATGGGATTAACACATTTGCATATGAACCACTCCAGGGAAGAGGATGAAGCCTTGGGTAAGCAACACTTTCTAGAGAAGCCATCACTAGAAAATCTCCAGCTTGGAAAGGTTGGCTCAGGGTTGAGGCAACACCTGAGCAAAGTATCTTATGGCTACTACAAAGGTCTTTTGCTGCAGCGTCTCTTCTCTAATGTCTTTATTTTCTGAGCTCTATAACCTTGCCCTATATCAGCGGTTTGGTTCTCAGCCTGTAGGAGGGGACTCCTTTGGGGGTGGGGGTCAAACAACAGTTTCACAAAGGTTGAATAGCAGAAAGTCTTCATACCAAATATTTACATTATATATATATATATATATATATATATAATGTAATATATATATAATGTATTACAGTTATAAAGTAACAATGAAGTAATTTTATGGTTGTGTGTCACCACAGCATGAGGAACTATATTAAAGGGTCTAGAATTGGCAAGGTTGAGAACCACTGTGTTAAATTATGATGTTGTCTGGTCTTTCCAATTTGAGTGTGAGAGATGCATTCCACAAGGATGACAATCGATCTTGAAAGAAGTGCATATGTATGTTGAATACAGAGTAAGAATAATTAGATGAAATAGGAAATTACAGAGATACCACATTTTCTTTATCCATTCCTCTTCTGAGGGACATCTAGCTTGTTTCCAGTTTCTGGTAATTACGATAAAGCTGCTTTGAACAGAGTTGAGCAAGTGTATTTTCAGTATGATAGAGCACCTTTTGGGTATATGCCCAGGACTGGTATAGCTGGGTCTTGAGGTAGAACTACTGCCAATTTTCTGAGAAACCACCAAATTGATTTCTAGAATGGTTATACACAAGTTTGCACTCACACCAGCAGTGAAGGTGTGTTCCCTTTATTCCACACGCTCACCAGCATTAAGAAGGGTGTAAGATGGAATTTCACAGTCATTTTGATTTGCATTTCCATGGTGTCTAAGGATGTTGAACACTTGTTTCAGTGCTTCTCGGGCATTAGAGATTCCTCTGTTGAGAATTTTCTGTGTAAGCCTGTATCTTATTTTTAAATTGGTTTATTTGGTTTGTTAATGCCTACATTTTTGAGTTCACTCTATTTTTTTGGCTATTTCTCTCTGTCTGATAGAAGGTTGTGGAATACTACTCAGCTATTAAAAACAAGACATCATGAAATTTACTAGAAAATGGATGGAATTAAAAAATATCTTGAGTGAAGTAACCTAGATCCAGAAAGACACACATGATATGTATTCACAAGAGGATATTAGCCATAATGTACAGGATAACCACACTACAATCCACAGACCCAAAGAAGCTAAGTAACAAGGAGGGCCCAAGAGAGAGTAACTTGGATCTCAATCAGAAGTGGAAGCAAAATAGACATTGGAGATAACAGAAGGGAACGAGCTGGTTGGGAGAGTGGGTGGGGAGGGGAACAGGAGTGATCAACTGTGGGAAGGATGGAGGAAGATAGAACTGAGAGAGGGAATGGAAATCAGATGCAGAAGTATCTCTGTGGTGAGCTAGAAGCCTGGGACAAGGAAAACTCCCCGGAATTTATGAAGGAGACCATAGCTAAGACTCCTCCAATCAGGGAATATGGAACCTGAGGTGGCTACCTCCTGTAACCATGCAAGACTTCCTATGGAGGGATGGGACTATGACAGAAATGAAAAATAAAATGAAAGGATGTCTTAGTTCCTCAGGGCAAACTAACTTAGATTATGGGGAGACACTGAGATAAAGAGAGGATGAAATTGACTAGCCTGGCTCAGGATGGGAGAGTCCTCCTCTAGAACCTATATTCTGCCATAAGTCATCCCAGTTTTCCCCAGATAAGCCTTTCTCCTCACTGTACTGGTTTAACTCTATATACACGTGGAAAGAGCTGGCAGAACACTATGCAGACTGCCATTAATATATCAGCTGTACAGAAAAAAGCAAGAGTGTTGCTTGCCAATGCTGCATACCCTTAATTATGGTTCTTGTATTTTAATAGAATATTAGTATAATAGGAAGATTCTGAAAAAAGTTAGATTAACAGTTCACCATAAAAATTAAACCATTAGAATGTGCTCATTTCAGCCATCAGGATTAGTCACGTGTTTGTCTTCGCCATCTCTCTTCTCACATTCAGATGGAACACAAAGTAGCCCATATAGTTATAGAAAGAGTAGCAAAGCTTGTGGATAGCAAGAATTATGTCACACCTGCAGGCCCATGGAGAAGTAGGAAATCCTGTTGAACCCTAAAGAAACCTCCATTGTATTGATCTCATTGGATCTCCAACAAGTACTACACTAGGTACATACCCACATTTCCCTTTTCAAATTTAAACACAAAGATGGGGGGGAATAAAGTGTAGTATCACCAGTCATAATGTGCAATTCTCCAGAGTCCAGTAAAATTATTGTGGATATTTCTAGAAAACATTCAAACACATATATGCATACATACAGTTATATGGACTTTACTACATGTATTTATATTTTACAGCATGTACAGACATGCCCATAAAGTAGAAAATAATCTCAAATATTTCTGGTTTTTCTTTTATAGCAATGTGACTTGGATAGCTTTGGGATCAGACCAAGACCTAGTCACAAGAACATCTATTTTCATTTTGTAGATCAAAAGACTCAGGCTCAAAGAACTAAAGAACCTAGACAAAGTCATGATGGTTTCCAGTGGCAGAAGTGGGCTCTTTGGCTCTAGGTTGAGGCAAGGGTTTTCTGCCTGGGCACATATTCAGAAAGAAAGGGGTATGAAGGGAGAGAGGGAAGGAAGGAGGGAGTGAGTGAGGGAGGGAGGGAGGGAGGGAGGGAGGGAGGGAGGGAGGGAGAGAGAACTGGCAGAGAACAGATGCTCAACAGAGGTCTGCTTGCTTTGACTGAAGCATTAACACTTAAGTCCTGCTGTGTCTCCATTTGCTGTGACTAAGCAGCAACAAAAGCAGAAAGAGGATTATAAAGGCATCAAATCCAGTCGTCACAATGCTTCTGGCAGTCCTGAAAAATCCACTTTTCTGTCCTTTTTCCTTCTCAAAACTCCATCCTCTTACCACCACGATATACTTCTAGGGGGCAACCCAGAAACTAATAAAGAGGGTAAAGAATCCATGAAATCTGTTAAGTTCGACTTCTATTCTATGCTTTTAATTCTTGATAGTGTCATGCTTAAATGCAATAAGCTATGATGGCATTCACACACTCTCCGTGCTAGTCTCTCATCCCCTCCCACACCCACCAACCCCTTCCCGGTTAGTCTTCCTCCTACCCTCACTACTTCCTCCACTCTCCTCTTTATGTCTTGATCTCTCTCTGTCTGTCTCTGTCTCTGTCTCTCTGTCTCTGTCTCTGTCTCTCTGTCTCTGTCTCTCTGTCTCTGTCTCTGTTTCTCTGTCTCTGTCTCTCTGTCTCTGTCTCTCTGTCTCTGTCTCTGTTTCTGTAGCTCTGTCTCTGTCTCTCTCTCACTTTTTGTTGTTGTTGTTGGTGGTGGTGGTGGCTTTTGTTTTTGTTTCATTGTTGTTGCATGCCACATATAGGTAGTCACAACTACTGAATTGACTTCCTGACCGCAAATGTGACATCTATGTTACAGGACATTTCAGAAGAGGGAGTGGAAGGGACTTTGGAAGCTGAGGGATCGGGAAGAATGGCAGTTGCTGTTTTCTAGATATGACAAGGCCATTGTAATCAAGTTTGAATTTTAAAAATAGGCCTCAATGTCATATGTTTTAAGAAAGACATAAAAAAAATTGGTGGATCTTCATAAGGCTGATTATCATTCCAGAGGTTGAGTAAGGAGATTAAATGCTAAAGTAAGCAGATATCCTGAAAACTGGCTGAGAAGCATGCTTTAAAAATAAATCACACAATGGTGTAACTTTTTAAAATTGGGCAATATAGTGAGAAAATCATATTAGATAGCACTGTAGCCCCATGGAGCCCATTGTTGTACATAGAAAAACCCAGTGCCCCTCCATCAGCACTCCAGGAAGGACTGTGAGGGATAAGGGAAAGCACATAAAAGCCAGCTTTTCAAAGTCTGGAATGAAATTTGTAAATAGTAGAAGAAGAATCAAACAGGGCACAGGTACATTGCCTGTCTGTCCGTGAACTCACAAATGGTGACATCTTGTAGACTGGCCCGACTTGGTTCACAGGTAGATATCCAACAAAAGGCAGTTGTAGCTTTCTCTCTACAGGTGAATTAACCCCTGTGTTAAGTAGGAACTATCCATACAGATGGATAGAAGTGAAACTGAGTCCTCATCAAGGCAACAGAGTAAACAGTTTTGCTGTTTGAGTTTTTTTGGTTCAATTCTGTCCCACTGTCACGGTGATAGAGCTCCTTTCATCTTAGTACAGCAGGCACATCATCCTCAGAGAGGGGGCACACAATACAGCCATCCCAGGACTGTGATTATTAGAGAGAACAGGAGGTCTTTCAGTTACCATGTTGAATTGGTGCCTATTGAAAGGGCACTTGCACACACTCATAGCCACAGTCTCAATGGACTCATGAACATGCCTGCAGATAATGCAGTCTAACAGCCGATCCACTAAAACCTGAATAACTAAGGTATACTTAACAGTACCCATTAATAACATGCAGCCATGTGCTATAGTTGAAACACAGATCCTTGAAGCAAATAGGTCTCTGCTCATGAATTAGTTTCTCATTAATCACGTGGTATAGTTTTCACAGGAGTATGAGAAGAGCCAATTTCCCACTGCAGGAAGTGGGGATGTTAGTTAAGCTTTACTTTGTATGACATTTATTATTTGCCAGAATATACAAAAACAAACATATTTTTGCATAATATGGATCCCACCTCTACATGCATACATCCCTCTCAAGTACATGCTGTTCCATCTAAATATAGGCTTGGGCTCCAGATCACTGAATTGCACACTTCTGATTGGATATCTTGCCTGGTTCATAGAGACATCTGAAACCAGCTGATCATGTCTTCCCTATGTTACCTTTGCTTCTTTCCCTCGGATCCCACTTTGCACAACATCCACGAATGTCAGGAAGTTCTAGGATGCAATATTCTTTATAACTTCAAGAATCTACCACCAATCCTAAGATTTTTCCATCTGCTATTCTCTGCTCTTGGCCTTAGTTTTGGTTGTCTCCATTGCTCAGGCAAATTACTACAAGAAAGCCTGCTTGCTCTGTGCTCCCCATTGTCTGTAGCCATAGACTACACACTAGATTTCTTCATCACGCAGCATTTACCAACCAATCTTTGGTATGGCATTCAAGATAACCTGCCCTGAAAGCCTTCTATAGTCCCTCATACATATCTTGATCGACTAACCACCTCTTTCTGCATTGGCTGGACACCTCCAGGTCAGAAACCTTGTGGTAGTTTCTCTGAACTTGAGTCATCCATCCCGCTGGTAGCCACTGAATACACAGAGTGGACAAATGAAGAGTTACTATAGTATCCTGTATGGGACACTGCAACTCAAGATACCATGGACCTGTTTAGGATACACTTATCTCAAGTTCTGACTTACCCTAACCTCATTCCTCCTCACAATTATGGTGCTGTAGCAATTCATAGATGTGAACTAGAGTTTCCCACTGTGATGACAAGGCTGTATATACTTGCCCAGGCTTAATATGGATTCCATGTGCACTTTGATAAGTTATCCTTTTATAGTTTTTTATGTATGATTATTATTGTTCTTTTTTAAAAAGTTGACTAGGCTTATTTTAAATATTAGTTAATTATCAAGTAAGCATTCCCACAAAACTAATGTCTCTGTCAAACATGTCAATATATTTGTTATAATTATGTGAAAATACATACATAGTATGGTATTAGTGTTCTACATATTTATTCAAAATATACTTGTGTGTTCAATCAAACTTCAGTCTAGAATGTTATGATAATTGGACTTGATTATCAAATTGACAGGATGGAGAACACATGGCAGATTAAGAAAGCACACTTCTGAGTGTTGTGTGCGGCCATGTCCCAAGGTATCTCAATCAAGCGTGCCTTCACTCACTGAGTGAAGGACTCAAAAATTGATAGACAATTGAGAGGCACTCTGTGGAAGCTGGCACCTGGTTGGAAGCAGACATGAGTTGATGGCTATATTTTACCTTGTCCCTATTCAAATTCTCTGTTTCCTGCAATTGTGAACTGAACAATTGGGACCTTCCATGCTCTTTCACTTTGAAGTTCTTCCTCATACAGCACATGATAAAAAAGGACTCAGATGACAACAGACACCTCTGAAACAATGATCCACAATAAGTCCTTCATCGTGAGTTTTGTCATAAAAATTAAGTTTGATTAGCACAAAAGCTACTAATATTTGCTTTGTGACCATCTTTCACACAGCTATTGTATGGATGGTAAGACTTTTAAGGCCTATGCACAACCTTCTAGTAATTCAATGACTTTTATACTGTTATTCCATCTGTACTGATAAAACAACAATAACAATGTACAAAACATTACTAAGTAGTTACTTATATATTGGACCCATACTGGGCTACATTGGACAACATGCTAATATGGATCCATGCCATGGGACATGGCTAATCCTAAACATTATGGAGCGGTGAGTCTGCATATCATGGCTGATACTAGATGTCTGAGAAACCCAAAAGTAAACAGTGATGTAATCTATTACATAACTATTTTTGGCAGATTCCACATTTGTGTGAATTTTGTATAAATATGGCGTTAAGGTCTGAGCTGAGAGATTTTGCTTTCACCACCATCACGTGTGTGTGTGTGTGTGTGTGTGTGTGTGAGAGAGAGAGAGAGAGAGAGAGAGAGAGAGAGAGAGAGAGAGAGAGAGAGAGAGAGAGAGAAGCTTGTGTATTTACCTCCATGATGCATGCATGATGCATGCTGGTTTGCATGTATGTCTATGTTCAACTCAGTCTGTGTGTGACAGTCTGTGCTTGGGTGCCTGAACATGGCTGGCTAACTTGTGGTATATGTTATGGCCTCTGCCTGGAATGAACAAAGTGTGTCTCATATCTTAACCTTTCTCTTTGTCTGGGACTGGAGCTCAGACCTCAAACTTAACAATGCAGTAAAGAAAATCTGATTATTTACACCCCATTTGTAGGGTGGAAAGTAACTCTTGCAACTCTCAGGCCAGGCGCATAGCAGGTCAAGAACTCAGACTGGGCTGGCACTGGAAGTCCACCCACTTTGAACCTTGACTCTGAACTTCCTATTCTAGTAGTTTATTCAGTCTGAATAGTCGTCTGTGTTCACACCGACACAAGAGGCAATTTTGAGTTGACTTTCTCTCCAGGTTGAGCCTCAGGTTTAAAGAGAAAACCTGTGGGAGAATAAAGCTCCCACTTGACAGCTTCATCTTTGTTACTAAACAGCTGTACTCAGGGAAAATCACTTTCCCTTTCCAGATTCCAGTGGCCTCTCTGCCAGAAAGACACTGCAGAGGTCTCTCTGATGGTTAGTGCTAATTGCCAACTTGAGAGACTCCAGCGTCATCTGGGAGAAGAGCCTCTGCACATGCCTGTGTGGGATTATATCTTGCTCCATATGAAGTAGGAGCAAGGCCATTCCATGTGTGGGATCCTGGCTTGTAAAAAATGAAGAAAGTGGGCTGTGTACGACAGTGCATTCAGTGCTCCCTGCTTCTTGACTGGATGTGATGCAACAGTCACTTCAAGCTCTTGTCCTGACTTCCCCACCATGAGAGACTATGCCTTGATCGGCTAGCAAAAATAAACCATTTCTCTCAAGTTGCGTTTGTGTTATAGGCAACAGAAAAGACATTAAAACAACCCACTTAGTACTGCTTTAGTTCTATGACTGAGTACCATCACTAGCCATGACTGACTAGCCATGAGTTGAAAATCTCTGGATTTATTACCCCAAGTTAAAATATGTTCCTGTTGTCTTTCTACCTACATGAAACCTTACCTTTCATGGATAATGGTATGGATGACTGCTAAGCAATGATCATGGATATATGTGGCTCTGGCCATAGCAGTAGTAAAGCTGGTTCTGTGTGGTCCTCTCCTGCCATATATGGACTATACACACTGTTATAACTTGTGATTTTGTGTAGTTGCTTGAAGCAGACTTTGAAAGAATGAGCTCTCCATGGACTAGGATAGGCATCTTCAGCTTTCTACTGGTTCTTACGTGCTCACTGCCTGCAGCCCTGCTTTAGGAGAGTTACCAGCAAGAGAAGAAATTATATCTTGATTACATTAATTGGAGGAGGAAACATCTTGTGGGTGAGGACACCAGTTCTCCAATCTTAATCTGTTTCCAACACAGAAATGGCATCAGTACAATAACCCTAACCTCTCTCTTCTATTTATTAAAACACATGATGAGCTTTGGAAAAGAAACTGGGCAATGCCCTGTGCTGTAAGAAAACATCTTCCATGGAGATTACAGTGTCCACTACGAAGGCATCTCTGTATTAAGATACAGGGTTTAGTATCCGCGTGTTCCCTTAACTAAGGATATTAGTTAAGACTCTCCAGTTTTCTCCTCTGTGACTCTAATTTCCCACCAGTATTGCTGGTTATCTTTTTTAATGCTTACGACAGGTAAAATCATGCAGTATATTTACAGAAGTATAATACATCTGGAGACTTTGAGAAAATGGCCTCCAGGCTCAGTTACTAAGATAAAAGGCTGGACTTCCAAGCCGAATCCTGTCTTAAAGACAAATGTTTTCCTGCAAGGTAATATTTTATATTCACCAGAATCACAGTTCTGAAGTTGCTTGTGAACTGAGAGGCAAGACAATATGATCAGAAATAATGAAAATAGCAGAAGCAGCAAAAAAAAAAAAGCTTAGCCATCAGAACAGCAGGATTAGTTGTACATCATATGAAAGGTCCAACCAAGACCACTCCAAGCTCAGGGGCTCCTAAGATCCTAATCTCAGAGTATAAAAACAGGACGTCTTCAGGGCCTATTTCTAGAGACACTGTGGCTATTGTGTGTCGTCATACTAGGCAATTGCTGAGGGTAAGTTTAGTGACTTAATAAGTCAACATCGTACACTTCCGTGATTTTATATGCCCCATACAAGCAAACAATTATCATATAGAATTATGGTCTAATAATGAAGTTTGAGGCCTATTGTGTGAATTTGCTCTTTATCTCTCTCCATGACACCCTTGATGGACATTGTACACGTGACCCATTCTGTAAGGAATCTGAAAAAGATCAGAGATGAACAGCATTGAAAATATAGTGTATACACGAACTCTGGTGCCCCATATTTGACCATGTCCCCTGGATGGGGAGGCCTAGCGCCACTCAGAGGAAGGATAGCAGGCTACCAAGAAGAGACTTGATACCCTATGAGCATACACAGGGGGAGGAGGTCCCCCTCAGTCACAGTCATAGGGGAGGGGAGTAAGGGAAAAATGGGAGGGAGGAATGAGACGATAGAAGGGATGGGATAACAACTGAGATATAATATGAATAATTTAATAAAATATTTTTTAAAAAGAAATTAAAACAAAACAAAACAACTAAAAAGAAAATATAGTGTATGTTCTCATATCACACAATCAGGTGGGTTCTCATGTTTCCTGACTTAAGACACAGAGAATATGGCAAGTATCTCTTATTGTGAAATGCGGAAGCAAAAGGAGCCTGTATCTCTCCAGATTCATTCCCAATATGGCTGTAACTGTTATGTGAGTGTGGTATGCCTAGTACTAGAGACCAGAACCCATCTTCACTAAGGATGACCTCTACAATAACAATGACCACCTCTGGATTCCTGTACAATAAAGACAGAGCTGCCTTGAGAGATTATAAAGCTACAGAAGAGACCACAGATTTCATCCTTCCCCCATTCTAAATAAGTTCAACAGAAAACCAGCTCAAGGCTTGTCTGGCTAATAGTCACATAATGATGGCAACCATAGAAACCAAGATAGTGAACAACATTATTTGCACAAAGTAAATCATAGTTTACCTAGGGCTTTTGAATAAACTCTACAAAGTTTGTATCTCTATTAACCTCTTGATGAATGTTGAAACAGTGCTAGATCTCACAGGCAGTGCAGGAGTAAAGAATTCCCACAAAGCATTTTTTTAAAATCAACACTAATAGACTGAAAATAACCTGAACAAGTTTTAAGTAATTCTGAGTCATGTCGATGGTCATATTTCATCCAAATATTGTCACATATTTAAGTATCTGTGTATGCATGTGGCGTAAGATAATATAATCATTGTTGTGCCATCTGTACATTGCACCACAGCCTTTCTTCATTGAGGTTAGTGTACAGGAGTTGATTTTGATAATGATTGGCATTGCTTGACTGTTTTTGCTGGTTCTCTGATGACTACAGTGAGCACCTTTCTGCATGGCATGTCACTGTATAGACACAGGCAATATATCCAAATCATCCAGTCTCCACAACAAAAGAGCGCTGCTAATGTGTCAAAGAGCAGGCAAGCTAGGGTCACATGGCAGGGGTCCTAGAGAGTCTCACAAAGGATAAGCACTGAAGAACGGCTATTTGTCTTGGTGAGAGCCACAAGTAGCATGTGCAGGCCAGCTTACAGCTGGGGTCAGGATGATGGTCTCAGGAAACATCTTACTGCAAAGAACGGACAACACACGAATCCAATAAGTAGAGTGATGATGCTGGCTATTGAACCACGAATGTCCTTCACAAATATTTCCCTTTCTCCTGCTCTGGACTGAGGCACAGGAGAAAATGGGGGTGGGGGCAGAAGCAGAACCAAGTTTCCAGCATTGCAAGTGCTACTGCCTTCTGCACAGTTCTCTTCAAGCCCTCATCAGACATATAGACTTGAATCACAGGCTGCAAAATAATATATATTATTTTACAATAGAAATATCAATAGTGACCTTGAGGACAGTAAATGCCTTAAGGAGAATGATGTCACTACAATGTTGCAGTGTAGAAAATAATTAACAATCCACAACTGAAAAAGCTTGATCTACCTATTGAAACATTTACAGCTTCCTCTCTTTGATTATCTAGCATTTTTCTTTCATTTGCTCATTAGAAGCCACCCCAGAAACTGCATGCCATTCAGTGATTTTATTAGCTGCTGGAAATGGGATTCTCAATATTCAATCTGAGAATGACTTCAACACCAACAAGTAATTTAGTTGTCAGATCGTCCTAAGACCACAAACATCATTTTGATGAATGTCTTTTTATTTACACTCTTGCTTGAAGGAAGGTTTTGATTTAAGGGAAAATATTATCACTATCTGATTCCATCAATATATATATAATCAAACAGTCACCACAAGGGATGTGTTAGAGATGCAAGTTCTGAGTGCTCAGTGTAATGAGTCAGGCGTCACCTGGATTAACATGGACAACTTTGGAAATTCCTAAAAGAGAGATCATGGGCAAGAGCGGAGGAGGTTATTCCTCCTATGTAAATTCTTCCTGTGGAAATGCTGACTCTATAGAATCACATACCATCTACATGTAAGACCACTGATAAATTGCAGTGTGTTAGATGCACATATTATATCTAACATATGTACATATTGAATCTACATAATATAGCCAAATGAATGAAATAACAACAATGATAACTCTCATTACAATCTATTCTATTCTTTTAATAAATATCTTTATAATACCTTTAGTAGCATATAGCCTCATATTCCCTCACACTATCTTACTTATAGTTACAGAAGCAAGGCAGAGAGTCAAACAGGAGAAGATGACAGCTACTTGTCTTGTCATTTTCCATTTATTCAATTCCTCTCCTTCCTCAATACCCTCCTTCTCTCTCCCTCTTCTTACTTGTCCCCTTTCTATCCCTCATCCTCTTCTCCTTTTTCCCCTTCTCCCCTTCCTTCTCCTTTTTCTTCATCCCTCTACTCCATCACATCCTTTCCAATGACCGACAACATCAACCTTATCTAGTGTCTTTTATTGCTTTAGGTATTGGCTCTCACATCTAATAGAAACAGCTCTTAGAATTGGATTTTAGCTTACTAATGATCAGAGGTGGAGGAATTTCATCTCCCTTACAAACATACATGTGTGTGTGTTTACGTAGAAGAAAGATCATCTTAAGCAAGAGAAGAGAACAACAGGTAAATGCAATGGAAGCCTATAAATGACAGAAGTCTAATTAACTATCTTAGGAGCACGGAATCTTATTTTGTTTTGTTTTTTGTTTTTTTGAGACAGGGTTTCTCTGTGTAGCCTTGGCTGCCCTGAGCTAACTTTGTAGACCAGGCTGGCCTCGAACTTACAGCGATCTTCCTGCCTATGCCTCTGGAGTGCTGTGATTAAAGGCCTGCACCACCACTGCCTGGCTGAGTAGCAGGGAACCTTGAGTGGGCTTAACCTCAGTGAAGATAGCAGGGAGTGATGTCCCTCGGCATCTTTTGCACCCTCGATGAAGATTTACGCCTGGTCTCACCCTGCCTCGATGTGACTTTCTTGTAGATTTCAGTGGCTTTGTTTGGAGGTCTTTCTACCACAGGAACAAAAATCTAAATACAAGATTTTTTTTCACCTCCAACTAGCCATGGTGGGAACGGAGTGGAGTGGAAGTACGGAAGCAGAAAGAAAGAGGAAAGCTGAGATGCTGCTGTGTTAGCCAAGAAGCAGCAGATAGGATGACGCCCAGGCAGTGGAGGATGAGGATGAGGTGTGAAAACAAATATAATGGATGGTGGTAGGAATCAGTCCCTCAGAGGAGAGAGAAAATGGATGAGAGATGGTCCTGAGGTGTCTGGAGAAGCAGCTAATAAAGCACCCAGGGAAAAAATTCAGGACTCAAGAAGTCCCCAGCTGTACAGATCTTTAGTCTAACAGCCCCACTCCATTTCTTTATATAATAGGTGTTAGGACAGCTATTCCTCAATGACGTTGTTGTTTTTGTTTTGTCCTATCTGTAAAATAGAGAAATACTAATAGCTTCCCAGCAGAGTTCTAGACCAAGATAAATCAGACTGTCTGCCTATACTGAGCATAGTAGAGGACAGAGGGCGTCAAGATTCAATGCTGTGTTTTAGCTGCTACTATCTTTAGTATAGAGATACTCCTCATCGGGTCATCCCAGGGTCACAGTTTCAGGCTCTCAGTGTGTGAAGGATATTCTCCGGCCATTAAATAAAGCAAGAGGATGCGGATACCTTGGAACCAAGAGAACGCTATAGAACCCAAGTCGCATGCCATCCTTGCTGGAAGCATCAAGGTTAATTTGCAGAAAGTTCACCTGACGCACTTTGGTAAGCTACCTGAACTCCCCAGTCTCTCACCTAGCCTCCTTTCCAAGAATGACTCGGGCACCACAAGCCATGCTGAGTGAAGTTTAGAGTCATTCCCCAGAGCCCTGGAATAATTTCTCATAGCCTGGAGCAAACACTGATTTGTGTCAAAGTTCTCTTGGGAAAGAGAATGAGACCAATATGTGCATGATTCTATGATAGGGAATTCAAGGTGACAGGGGTGATTCTTAACAGTGATAAACGCTGGAGCAGACTGTGAAACTGAATGGCACAGTTGACATACTCCAACATCTGTCCCCGTAGACAAGCAGACTGTCTGCACTGGGAATGATCTGAATGTCTGGATTCAAGAGGGTCACACTTCATGCCTACTCTAGAAATAGGAGGTCTTGGGTAGGAAGGTAGCCAAGAGGTGATTGATGTCAATTAAACTAGATGATTTGGAGGGGTATTTTATGAGCAAAACATAACTATGCATACATGCTCACATATCATAGTGAGACCTTATTTTGTATGCTAACTGTGGTGGTTTGAATACGAAGGGCCCACATATGCTCATGTACTTGGATGCCTCATCAACAGAGAGTGGTGCTTTCTGAGAAAGATCAGATGATGTGGCCTTGTTACAGTAGGTGTGGACTTGTTTGAGTAGGAATGGACTTGTTAGCGACAGTGTGTCACTGGGGGTGGGGTGGGGGGGGGCTTTGAGGGTTTTTTTCAAAAGCCCATGTTCCCTACCAAGAAGATAAGGAACTGACCCTCTGAAACTGTAAGCAAGTCCCCAATCAAACACTTTCTTTTATAGGATTTGCTTTGGTCATGGTGACTTCACAGAAATAAAGCAGTGACTAAGACACTAACTAAAATTTAACAAAAATAAATTGTAAAATTCAGCTTAATTAAAACTAACTAGAAACAAAACCCCCTGTGAAGTGGAATAAGGCTATCCAGTGGGAGAAACACAAGGCATTGAGGGCATGAATATAATAAATGTACACTATATAAATATATGAAAATGTCATAATATATTTCTATATAAGCAATATACATCAACAAAAACATACTTTCCATGGGATAAATAAAAATAGCTACAACAAAAATATCTATATAAAGTTATGGCTAACAAGATTTATAGTTATTGGAGGACAGGAGAAATTTAAGTAAGACATATCTCATAAATTTAGAGCCAGGAATTTTCAGAGAGACAGTGTCATTTACATACATGCTTCTATGTAATGTGCTTGTAGACAATGGTTTGATATAGTGAGAGGGACCTCAGTGTGCACTGAGTTGAACAACTTTTGCAGAGAGACAATCTCGCACTAGATAGAAAGCAAAGGGATGCAGACAAAGCCTCTCTGAATAAACAGCACTTGTCCTGGATCCCAGAGTCTCACCAAGAGACAGAAGAAGTAATAAGAAGGAATTATCTCATGGGCTGAGAAGCAAACAGAGGGTCTGTTAATACTCATTTTGATAGCATGGCAACAGGCGGCACAGCTATTTCTGGTCTAAGGTAAAAAAAAGACAGTGATACTGTGGATGTTCAGAAGTGAGAATCAGCTTTTCAAATCCTGATTCTTCCACAGGGACTTTGACCTTGTTGTTTCTACCATAGAAATACTCACATCACATAAACGATCCTTCCAGAAGAGTTACGGCCCTAGTAATCTCATCAAGGGTGAAGCTGAGGCATGTGCCACAAACCTTAGGAGCTTCCTCAGTCCCTTGGTATCTACCAGCTCCTTATTGCAGTTGTGTGACCAAGAACAAATTGCACAAATGCAGGTTTCTTATGCATCAGAGGCTGAAACAGTTATAACCACAAAGTTGTGGTTATAAGGAGAGAGTTGTGGTGTAAGGGCTAAATATGCCAACTGTCACCACTATGGCTGTCACTAAGATCCTGAAAAGCATATCCGCTGAGGTCGAAAGTCTGGAAGTCTAGTCTACAGTCTGTGTTTACATAACCAAAAGCTAAATGGTAAAATGATTTATGGATGCAATAACCTGCATGTTTCCAGAGAGTTATATCTAGGCAACAGAATACAAGTTCAAAAAGCCTTTGGCATCAAGATGGCAGAACCATGTTACAATTCTAACATTCCCCATTTAAATGAGAATATTTGCTCCTATTCCTTCTGAGGATATTACCATGAGTTTCCTCCTACACAGACAATGCTGAGTACATCAGTATTCTACAAATCTAAGTCCCTTCCTTCACCAGGTATGAAAGCAAGGAAGATATAGTGAGAGACAAGAAAATGGATGCTTCTGTGAAACAACCAGGAGAGAAACACAGGGAGGCTTGAGAGTTGCTCATTGGTAGCCTTTTAACTATAAATAATTTAAATTCTATGGCAAATATTACCTCTCCATCTCAAATAGAGATAATGAAGTCACATCTAAGCATAATCAGTAGATTTTGGTAAAGGAGTGTTTAGTGTTCGTGGCGATTTAATAACTTAATTACTTCCAAATCCATGATAAAAGAGACTTTGGGGGAAAATAAGACTGAATCCATGTTAGTCCTTAATTTAACAGAATATCATTTGTACTCATGAAAAAGTAATATTTTCATTTCTAGGGCTTCTAATTATAGCTAACTAAATTTAATAAGAAAGTCGAAAACAGCAGAAGGAGAAACAGGAGAAAGAAGCTGTGATTTGCGCAATATTTACTGTGTGTCAATCACCATACGTGTATTAACCATGAGGAAAATGTTGAAAATCTCACCAAGCTAGAAATATGCCTGTTCACTGTCAGGGACTAGCTGTGTACATATACAAAAGGGGCAAGCATCTGTGATTCGTGGAGGTCAGTGAGCATCTGAGCCCTTGAATACAAAGGCACCTATTTCTCAGAGATTTGCTTTTCTAGCATGTAGGCAGATACTCATGGATCCTATAGAACCCAGAGGAGCCAAGCTTAATGGCATGTGCCTATAATTCCAGCACTCGGGAGATTTAGGAAAGGTGATTTCTGTGGGTTCAAGGCCAGCTTGTACTGTAATGGGGAAAAACTAGTCTAGTCCTTCCCTACACAATGAAAAAATAAAAACCTCTCAAGCAAACAAACAAACAAACAAAACTCAGAAGAGATGCTGTTTGCACACACAGAGTCCTGGGTAATGTATGAAACCTGATTAATAATCATCCTCCCCAAAAATCATCATTTATTTTTCCTACATGTTGAGCTTCCTGTCTTCTTAGGTGTGGGGTTACTCTATAGAGACCTGGTTCAATGCTGTGCTTTCTCGTAAATGTACACACATAGAGAAACATACAGACACACACACAGTGAGAAAGCTGAATTGAAACAAGCTATGAGGGAAAGGTCACTTCTAAAACTCCAAGAGTAAAAGCAAGGTGAGGAGATTTCCATTCATTTGCAGGCAGTGATCCATATCATGTACTCACTGACTGGGCTAACCCAGCACGTGTGGACTCAGCCACTGCTAATAAAAATCACAGAGAGAACACTAGCAATTTGGTCTCCATGGAAACGGAAGGTAATGTCCCATCTCTGTTCCTAGATGGATCCTTTATTATTTCAATCTTTGAAAAGCGATTTTTCAAGGTGCTAGAAACTATCAAATATAGTCAATTATTCATAACAGTGGAGACAGAAAGCATGGGTCTTCAGTGTTTCTTTGGCCCTGCTGATTTTTCAGGGAGAAAAGAGGACACTGGTGAGGGGAGCGCCTGACACTTGAAGACTGTATATCACAATTTCAACTCTGCTAAAATTATTCAGCTAGGAACCTGGCCCTCACAGCTTTCATCACAGAGTTGACTTCAATCACTTAACAGAAGTTCAGTTGGTACCAGTGCCCAGAACCTTTAAGAACTCTGTGCAGTCTAAACATATTGTAAACATCGTAACTGTAAATGCTGGGATGGGACTGCATACATACCAAGGAAATGCAGTTTAAGAAACAAGATAAAAAATAGGGCATGGTGGTGAAGGCCTGTAATCTTGGGAGCACTTGGGAGACAGAGGCAGGTGGATCTCTGTGAGTTTGAGGCCAGCCTGGGCTATAATTTGGGTTCAGGATAGTAAAGGCTACACAGAGAAAGACTGTCTCAAAAAAGAAAAAAAAAAGAGAGATAAGGCCAAGGATCCAGGGGCTATGACACTATCCCAGCACTTAGGGAGGCAGAGGCAAGCGGACTGTTACAAGATCAAGGCCAGCCTGGTCTACAGAGTGAGTCTAGGACAACCAAGGCTACCCAGAGAAACCCTGTCTAGAGAAATAAAAAGACACAAGGTCAAGAAAACAACTGACAATAAATTCTAGGAAAGATGTGAGGGAGAGGGGGGCCCTGATTTGTTGGTGGTGAGACAGAAGTTAGTGCATCTAGTTTGGAAATGAGTGTAAAGAATCCTTGAAAAAACTAAAAGTGAGATGACAGTGTGAGATTCCATGCTAAGGTACGTGACCTCACTATCCCTGAGAAGCTGGCATAACTTCCTTCCTGCTGAGTGGACTTTAAGGCCAATTAGGCAGTTGTTGGTTGCCACAAACCTGTGAGTGCCACTTATTTCACTTTGTGCATTTATTTCATGCTGATCAGTGTCATGGTTCAAAGGTATAGCAGCTGGATGGAGGGCTTAACTGCAGCTTGCACAGTATTTTCTGGAACCATGGAAGCCTGATGACAGGGAAGAAGGCTTCTGTATCAGAGCCAGCTGTAGCCATCCCAGTCATATACTTTAAGGTTGTATTGTCATCGGTAATAAGGCCCAACTCTCAACCCCTGAGAGGCAACCAAGTGCCACATCAGGAGGCTATATTGTTTGGAAAGTCATTTGAGCTATCCTGATCAACCATCCCAAAGGAGATTTCTTATACTTGGCACTGAGGGTTTTGTTAGTCTATGCTTCTTGTGAGGAATGTTGTCAGCCCAAGTGGCTTTTATATATAATTCCCTAGTACATTCTAAATCATGTCATTATTCCCACAAGTAAGTGTCCCACTACCCTTCATCAGCAAATTCCCTCTTTAAAGCACATGGAGACCACCACAGAAGACAACTAGACAAAATTCAGAGAACATATTATGGAGGAGCAAAGCCTCAATGGATACACCAACATCACAGCTCCTGTATCTATGTCTCAAGGAGCATGACAGAAGAGAGGGTGGGTTGGTTGTAAGAATCATAATACCAAGGTGTCATCTGTGAGTCTCTTCTAGAAATGGTTGCATGAAAATGGCTGGAGCAATGCTAATGTCAGCAGACATGCTAGTGGGAAAGGGAAAATTTTGCCCCTAGGGTCCCACACAAAGAGCTATAGACAACAATGGCTCCTGGGAGAAGGAAGATGAGCCTCTCTCAGGGATGATCTCCCATATACATTGTCCAATGCAGAATGGTTAGCCCTGAAACCATAAACAATAAAACTGACTCAACAGGAATTGTAGTTATATATTTGAGCACATAAACAATAATAATGGTGATAATGGTGAAGAGGAAGAAGGAGGAAGAAGGAGGAGGAGGAGGAGGATCAGGAAAGGCTATCAACTTGAGAGTGGCAAGGGGACATATATATATAACATTTGACCCTGCTATACCACTCCTTGGCATGTGCCACAGAACTCATCATCCTATTCTATAGATACCTACTAAGCTTTACTCATTGCTGCTTTGTTCACAATAGCTGTGAAATGCAAACAGCCTAAATGTCCTTCAGCTGATCAGTGGATAATGAAAAGTTGTACCTATACACAACAGAATTCTATTAACCTGCAAACACAAAGGAAACTTGTAGGGAAATGGAGGAAGTTTAAAAGGATCATTTTGAGTGAGGAAACCCAGACCCAGAAAACAAATGCCATGTGTTCTCTCCTGTTTATGGATGCTACATTTTTAAATGAAAGTATACAAGCTGGAGTAGCCATATATAGCAATAAAGTATCAAGGGACCATAGGACATGAGGAGGGACTCCAGAGAAGTGCGTAGCAGGACACAGGTGCTACTCTGGCAAAATAAAAGAAATGGAGAAAGTGTGCTTGATCTGAGGAGCTAGGAGGGAAAGCTATCCAGAGGGAGAATGATAAAAACATTAAAGATGACTGGGAGAGATTATTTTACACTTATTTAAAAATACATATATAATTGTGCAGGTAGTGTCCACGGGCACTTTCCTGCAACTCACATGCATGTTGTGTGTGCAGAGAGAGAGGGGGGAGGCAGGAGGGAGTGGAGGGAGAGAGAGATTAAATACATGGATTAAGGTAGTTCAAAAGGAATGGTTTCAGCCATTCACATTTCAATGTAAAGCAAACTCACTAAATCAAGCTCCTTCAGCAGGGAGCTGGCTTATGATCCAGCCCTTGCTACCTGTAACAGAAAACTTTTAAGCCTACTTCACTGTAGCTTCTTTCCCTTCTACTGTAACCATACCTCTGCTGTCCATGTCTGTCTCTACTTTGCTTTAATTACTCTTTTTGCCTTTTGGCCCTGGCCACCACTGCACTGTGAGAGCTTCCATCCTTGTCTCTCTGCTCTAGACTGCAGTCAAGACCAATTAGTCTTCTGTAAGCATGAATGATAGTATAGATTATCTTGTGAGTCACTTGGCTATAATCTGTTCAGGGCCAATCTGTTTTAACCTGGGTCGCATGACCCCAAACCATTAGGCTGTAGCAAGAGAACAGAGGCTGGGTATACTACATAAAAATATATATATGTATATGTGTATATATGTATATATGTATATATATATGTATATATATGTGTGTGTATACATATTCTTTATATTTTTATATATATAAACAGTAGGTATATAAAGCCTGGAAGTCCCTCTCAGCCTGGGCTTCATACAACAAACAGGATGTTCAAGAAAAGCTCAGACATACAAAGTCAGATACTATGTGAATGCTTTGTGCAGTACCATGCCATTCCAAGATCAGTGCTTCTGAACACATGCTTTTCCCTCGACTCATTACCCTATCTCAATTTCCTGGGTATTTTATTTTTATTAATAAACTGCCCCTATTTATATTTCCAGCCAGGGGTCCCCTATCCAATTATATGCTATTAAGCACAAGAGCCTGGGCATATCAGCAGGCTTAGATATCTGGCTATAACAGGGCCACTAGTGACATTTCCAGCCCTTTGCTGGAACACACTGGCCTTCCAGAAGTTTCTAAATGAAGCATTAGACATGAGCACTATCCAGGTGAATGTACATTATGTGATTGTCTGGCTAAGATACAGGTTCATCCATAGCAATGAGGAACAGGCACTGACATGGTTTTTTACTGGGGTGGTACCTGCTGCCAAATGATCAGTCCTGAATGGAGAATCTGAAAGCATGGTCTGAGCCAGGGGCTATGGATATGAGCAGGCAAACGGTGAGTCTAAATGCAGAGGATGTAAGAGCTCCACACAGTTCAATCGCATTCACACTCCAGCTGATTTGCTTCAGTCATTAGATTTCTAGTCACTCCAGGTAGGTGATGATAATAACTGGGCTTAGCAAGTCTGTGAACAGGTAGATGTGTTGGTGGTATTACCAACACACTGCCTTTGGGTTGTCACCAAGAAGGCATATGGGAGAAGTTGGGAAGAGATGGAATGTGCTTTACAATCACAAGTGGCAGCCAAAGGCACATGGCAAGCAGATTCCATCCTCCCCATAGAGAAACAGGCTTAAAGCAGTGACGGGCCTGGAGCAAACTCCTACAGGTAATCTACCGGGGAAATGCTCCATTTGCAAATCCTGTAGCTCACTCCAAGTCTGTTGTTCTTACCTATAACCTTGTTGGTGGTTTTTGCCTTGCATTTATTCAGCACCTTTTTGCTAAGAGTCTACCATATATCAGGAGATGTGCTGGGCACTAATGAGATGATGGGCAACCCTGGATTGTATGGGAAGGGTGCAATTTCCTCCCTGTGACCTGTGATATGTACTACTCAGAGACAATGCATCCTGGGGCAGCCATGTGAAATCAGCGTTGCCTCCAAGAACAGAAATATGACATGTAAGTAAGCAATACCTTACAGTTTGGATGCAAAGCTTGCTATCATAGACACATATGCTCCTTCAGAAATGAACTACGGAATTATACTTAACTGCAGACTTACAGTTGACCCTAGCACATATGCCACACAGCAACTTGCAACTTTTCTATATGATATTATTAACCGAGACAGTCATTTAAATGAGAGAAAATGTCAACCATTTCACATCAATAGGGGAAACACAGCAGTGGTTGCTAATCTAACTATTTTAAAAAATTGAAATTTACCTTTTAGTCAATAAAGCATTTTTTAATAGCCACTTTTTGGTGTTTTTTTCCTGGTCTTTCTTGCCATGGCATTTTTCTTATACTTTTTACAATTCAAATGAGAATACTTAATATGAGATTCTCTCTTTTAACAAAACTAAATATACAGAACAGGATGGAGAGTAGGGAAGTGCTGTGCAACAGCTCTCAAGAGACCTCTCATCACATGAGATCAAAACTTACCTCATTTTCCCCACAGCCCCTGGTGACCACCACCCTCCCATTCTTTTCTATGTGCTGGTCTGTAGATATTTCACATAGGACCTTTTATTCCTGTGATTAACTTAAGTCTTATTATATATATTAGAACATAATCCTAAACCCACTAAAGACCCTGAGCCAAAGGCAACTGTGAGAAAAGGATAAAGCAGGAAGTTTCATAGCCATCGATTTCAGAATAGAGAGTGGACTTACAGTGATTAACATAGTGAGTTACAGATACAGACACCAGCATATGAACTCACTGAGCATGACAGAAAGCTCACCAAAATACATTTAATATAGCAAGCATGCTCCGTTTTTTTTTTCAAAGAACTCATATCACCAAAACATACCTTTAAAAAGAAAAGAATTCTCGGCACTATGACACTGAATGGTGCCAAGGCGGCAGAATGGGACAAGGATAGTCACTCACACAAATAGTGTTAGGAAACCGTAAATCCATACATAAAAGAACACTGAACTCACTCCTTACCCATCACACTGTCATCATCTTAAATGTAGTGAAGAGTGTAATGTCAGACCTGAGACTATAAAAGCCTTAGAGAAGATGTAGAGGGAGACTTGAGCACATTTATATTGGTGATGCTGTACTACAGCCAGGAGGGAAGAGACAAATGGGGTTGTGTTGACCAAGGCGCCTGCCCTGCAAGGGGGCAGGCCATGCAAACACAATGGAAGAAATAGAGGAAATGTTCTCAACTGTGTCTAACGAAGAGCTACTATCCAACATGCATAAGGAACTCCTACAATTAAACAAAACCCCAAACCAAATACCAAACATAAGCAAACTTACAAATAGGCAAATTGCTCATATGGACATTCTTCTAAAGGAGATGTTCGAGGGCCCAAGGAGCATATGGAATTGCTTCCAGACTAGTAAGAATCTTCAGTAAAATGCAGAGTAAAACCACAACAAGGAACTGCTTAGAAAATGCGCTCTAAAAACAACTCTAGGAGCCAGGTACACGCAGGTATATCAAGAGCGGTGAGACATGCACAGGGGGACTGAATCCATGAAAGACATATAGACATATATTATCTGACAATCCATTCACCTGGTGCTGGGGAGCTGGGCAGTGATATGATGACCATTGGGTTACAACTTCAGCTTGGTCCATGCTCAACTGTATGATGGTAGTAGAGGTACGGCAGGGTGTGTGTCTTAACTTCCTTCAGTCTCAATGTCTTCATCTCTAAAGTGAAATATAAGCTGGCCATTCCATATGTTGAAGCATCTGAGGCATCTGTGCCTTTGCTGGGTACCATAAGGGAGAACAGATGACCATAGGTATGAACTAAAATCACCAACACACTACACTTCTAGTGAAATGGAAGGCTTGGCAGTGGTTGTCATAGTAGTGTTTGTGTGTGTGTGTGTGTGTGTGTGTGTGTGTGTGTGAAGGCCAGAAATCAATTTCACATTTCTTCTTCTATTGATTCAAGTATGGCTCAGCTGTCTTAAAATATTTGTGGTGGTGATAGGACACAACAGTAAACACAGCAGAGAAGCCCTGAAGGAGTTCTAGAAGATTCAGTTTCCTTTCTAGATGCTGGGAGACAGAGCTAGAGAGGGCAAGTGGCAGGTTCAAGGTCACACAGGAGTTTAGTACTGAAGCCAAGAGCAAAACTCTGCAGTGTCCCACCTGTAAAAACACAGTCATAATTGTACTGACATTGATTTAATGATATAGAATATATCATATCATATCATATCAGCAGAGGCTTTTCTTGGAGAATTTCATGTGGACTCTGCTCTGGACCATGGTAGGGTTGGACCAGTTTGTCTATTTTGAAGCCAGTGAGGCTGGGCTAGTAGAAACCACCCCCAAGAGGAATGTCATCTCAAAAAGGTTGAATAACTTCTCTAGTGTGTATATGATTTTTAGCAGAAGGACACACAAAACATCAGGCCACAGTTCTAAATGCAAAGGTCAAAGTTGGTGCAGGAGGGAATTGAGCCACAGGACCCAGGAATCTGAGAAACAGGGCAGGTCCAATTACATACTTATCCCTTACCTTCCTTGAACACTGTTTATTCAGAAAAGCCCATTTTGCCATGGAATGCTTTTTGTTCCAAAAAGCTCATTTTTCCATGAATCTCTGAATTTTCACAAGCCTCTGCCAGGAAGGTCTTACTGAGAGGAGCACTGTTCTCTGATGCGTCCAGCTGATGCATCAGCCTTTATAGATTGCCGTATTATCTGCTAATGCTCTGGGATTCTTGAGATTTGGATGCAAAGCTCCCAAGGGGATGTAGAACTGAGATTGGATTCTCTGCTTTGCAGTCTTGCATGGTGGGAAGGTACAGGGTGGGCATATGGTACAGGCTCCACATAATTGGATGGGACCCAAATGGAAAACATACAGAAAAAGATTCAAGCCCTGAAAACAACTGACTGAGCCAAGTTTCAGGAGCAAGCCCAGTGCCAAGACTCCTAAGGCAGCACTTCTCTCTGAACATATGAAAGACAGTCACATTTAATTTCACATAGAGCCCCAGAAACAGCCAAGAAAAATGGAAAAACAAACAAACAAACAAGCCCCATTATATTGCATCATCTGCCTGCCAAGCCCAGGTCTATAAAGTATTTATGCATATAAAATAAGCCTCTGCAATCTTCCTAAAAGATAGTAGCCGTTTCACAGCTGTGCAAACTGAGTTTCTATAAGCACCAATTCCATCAGGTTGTAAGTAGTTACTGAAGGTGATACATTACAACAGTATCATACAATGGGCTAATTCATGTGTAAAAGGCCACTTGCTGGATGTTCTATCTGGCAAGCACTTGCGGCCATGTCCTCTGCTCGTTCTAGGTCTTTGCAATCTCCCACCATGGCCGACCACACTAGAGCTCCCTCCCTTACTTTCTATCTGCTACCGTGGGTAGCCCCTTTTCAGAATCTCTAGCTGTTCAACACTGCAACACTGCACCAGCATGATTCACACGGCTGTGTCAACCATCCATTCAACATATATTGCTTGAACATTAGTTTTACAGGGCGGGTGAGTTGTTAGGTCCTAGAGGAAGAAGTTAAATAAGATGTTCCCTACTCTGAGCTATTCAGAGCTCCTGCATAAGAGAGCCAAGAGAGACTTAGAGCATTTGGGAAATCAGAGAGCACCATCTCCTTAGTGCTGATGCAAATGGTGTAGGCTGATGCAAATGCCACTAAACACCAGAGCACCTCCCAAGTCGATGAAGCATCCTGACCCTTTCACACACATCAGTGGCCTCAGCTAAGGACTTCAGCATGTGAGGCACCTATTGTAAATGTTCTGAATTGAGGTGTTGATTGAATGCTGACAATTGCCAGTGTCTCTTGCCATATTCTCTTAGGAGGAGTTGGAGCTGAAGGGTTTTTAGGTGGTAGGTCTATCGGGTACACTCTTAAAGCTTCCACATAGTGCTGTGAGAGAGGCAGATCTTGGCACAAGGAAAGCTGAACTGTGATGAAAAGCTGGACAGAGTGATTGTTCCTGTGTGGGAATCAGCTGTCAATGTCGCAGTAGTAAGGATACTAGCAGATGACGTGGGGGCACACCACACCTCGACTGTGGGATGAGGGGTCTGTTGTAGAACTTGAGGGTGTAGAGCCTTCCATCCTGACCACCCCCATGCTGAAACATGAATTTAGTGATGCATGAGGGTGGGGGATAAGAGAGACACTCATGTTATGCTGGCAGACTCTTAGCTCTTCCTTCTCCCTCACTCATTTGAGGCTCCTGAGTAGGAGGTAAGCACACCATCTTCTAGCAAGCTCTGTGAGTGTCAGAGATACTGAGGGTGTGCATTCATTCCATTCTTATTCTCTAAAGCCAGCTCCACGCATGGCACTAAGCACCACTACAGACCTATCCTTCCGTGGGAACTGTGATTGTCCCCCTTTGGGGCCGTCAGGACCACGAAAATATGTGACACAACATCTTCACCCAGACAAAGAGGTGACATTTGCAGCCAGATCTCCTGGCTGAATCTCAAACTAGGGAAACATCTAGAAAAGGAACGTGAGCATTTTAGTGGATATCAGGGACAATCTGGCCAAAGGGCCTGTTGTAGCAGAAGGTGGCCAGGGCTGGCTAGGCAAAGTCTTGCACACTCCTGCTGTTGGCTTTATCATGATAAATCTGTCTATTTGTCTGGGCCATGAGGTGTCCAGATGCTGAGTTAATCATCATTGTGGCTATCTTTATGGTTGTCTCTAACTGAGAATTGTTTGAACTGAACAAAAGACCCATCTGAGTGAAAGAGCTCTCCCTCCTCAAGGTGGCAGGACCTGGGTCCAAGGCACTGAATTTCAGACTACAACAAAGCAAGCAATTGTTGCTCACAAGCAACAATGTTATCCAGCCTACTCTGGATTTGACTTGGCCTAGAACTCTGCCATCAGCTCTCCTGGGTCTCCAGCTTCCTGAATGCAGATCTGCCTGCTCAGCCTGCAGAATCACATCAGTCGGTTCATTACAACAAGGAAAGAATCGTTCCTGGTTGGTTCTGTCTCCAGGCAACTCTGAGTAATACTGGCTGGTTAGTTCTGCACAAGACACTAACAAAATGTCTCATGTATTGAAGAGCAATGCAGGAAGTGATGACAGAAGAGTAATGCCAGGCACCTCTTGGCAAGAAGCAAAGGGAATGAAAAAATAGACATGTATGTATTGATTTACTAAGCAGGTACTGATAACCAGGTACTAGGCTAAGAACTTTACATTTTGGACAACATGGAGTATACTGATTGCACATGAGATTAGTGGTGCTTTGTGATGCCAGACTAGAGGAGGGGATGCAGAAACATCCAGAGATTGAGTAAGCAGAAGGTGGATCCAACTTTTGACAGGCATGACCCACTGCCAACAGACATTCACTATCAACACATAGAGAAGAAAACCTCTTCACAATAGTACCACCTCCTAGAGAGCTCTTATCTCCTAAAGTAAGAGAGCCCATAAGATAAGAATACTCCCACAACTACAGCAGGGCTTGGCTCTCAGAATTCATCTGACAGATGATTAGTGAGCAGCGAAAGGATAGATAGACATTGAAAGAAGTGACCCAACAGTGCCCTAAAGAAACGTTTGAGTGAATAAGGAACCCCGTAGAGCACACTCTGTGCAAGGTGAGAATTTCCGGTCATTTGGGTATGGTCCCTTGCACACTTTACCTCTGATGAAGTTGGCTTGCAGTATCCAGCTCCAAAGACCAAGTTTTCCAGAGAAATAATGGGCTGTTCTGGTCCTGTGTCTGGGCCGCCTTTCCCTAACCAGGAGCCTCTTCCTGGGCGAGTGAAACTAGAAAAAAAGTGGAAGGAAAAAACAAGAGGTAAGTGGTCATGTGCTAACTCAGCCACCTGGGGAGTGGCGTGGGGAAGGAGGAGGCTGCAACTGAAGATTCTGTGGCATCGATTTAGGTGTGGTTTGGGTTTTGGGACACCAAGGCTATATGATAGGGAGGTATGTTTGGATGATACACATTGATAGTTGTACAGAGAGGTACCCCAATGCCTACATGGCCATCAGCCAAAAGGCTATTGAGGTTCTAGGGAAAAATCATCCTGAGAAGCAAACAGGAGCTCGTGACTGGAGCAGAAGGACCATCCCCAAGTTCACTGTGCTCTTACGACCTATTTCTGCACCCATTAGGTCATCTCCTGGCATGAGTTCCTTCTAGTTTCAGTTCCCTCCCTGCTTCTGCATGCCTTTCTGAGTGTGGAAGACATCAAAGAACATTCATCTCCATGGTCCATGAGAGAACCAAATAGTATGCCATAGACTGTTGTAATCAACAAAGTGTTCCCTAGATCCATGCAATCTGGGAACCTGTAACCTCTTCAACAGAAAAATTATGAAGGCTTTTGTCCAGTTCTGTTTTTTTTTTTTTTTTTTTTTTTTTTTTTTTTTTTTTTTACACAAAAGGTATGCCGGCCATCATAAATCTCAGACTCAAAGGAGATCTGACAATGTGATGAGATCATGTTTTCGTATCATATGCAGGTCTATGGTCATTCTCTCTCCTTGACTTTGGTGATTTTCATCCAATAATATATCAGTAGAACCTTCTTACTCTCAGTCACTCTTTCATTCAGATCTCATCTATTAAAGTGCTACTAACTCAGATGACATTGCATGCACTCGGGATGGTATGGGAGGTCAGGATGTCGTCTATATACAGCAGGAAAGCTGCACCCATGAAGTCTCAAACATACAGCTACCTGAACAAGACTTGCACAATGAGTACACCAGTTGCCATATCACTGTGCAAATTTCACATGACCCTAAGCCCAGATGAAGAGCTACAGGCAACTAATGGCTGCCGAGAGGGGAAAAGAATCAGTCTTCTGCACAGACAAGCCACCTGATAGGTTATGCAATAGCAAGTGGCCAGCACTAAACACATGCAATACTATGTGGACTCAGCAGACTGTATTTATATACACAGAGGTGTTATATATATGTGTGTGTGTGTGTGTGTGTGTGTGTGTGTGTGTGTGTGTGT
>OU015748.1:75957346-75980985 GCA_907169655.1 Acomys percivali | reverse complement strand
ACTAATTTATGTTCAGCCCCTGGATGCATCATTAATTACATTGTCAAAATCTGACTCCAATTTACCTTCCCAAATTCAATTTTCACTGTCATACTCTCTCGTCCCCTGGCTGAAGAAAAAAAAACTATGTCTTCTGCAAAGCTTTTCTTTAAGTCACAAGGAGAAGTGTACGTCCTTATAACAGAAAGCTACCTGCCATTTGTCAATAGCTTATCAGTGCTAAATGGGTGACCTAGAATATGTTGAGTGCTTTACAAAAAAAAAAAAAAAAAAAAAGAATCTATTTGGTACATACATACTCAAGGGCTTCCCATGAGCTGTCACTGAGCCCTTCCAACATTCTCTGACTGTGCATTGTAACATAATCCCATATGCTCAGTGAACATAGTAGAGGGTACGGACACATGCAGCTCTGGGGCCATCCAGCCCTGAAACCCATTCTTTTAACACATACCCTACTTAGGCCTCCCCAGTACTTCGCATACCACTCAGCTTGGAAGCCTACCACCTGGATGGCTGACAGTCTCAGTCTCTTAATGCCGGGGTCACAATGCATGCATCTCGGAACTGCTAGTTTCCATATTTCTAGAATTGCTTTAAGAGCCTTAATTTACACACATATCCACCATATGGGACAGTCTACATGGTTTTATTATATATAGCCATAATCTCTGTTGGTTCATTACCACAAAGATTCTTTGTCTTATATGTAAATTTATGTGTCTTTATGGCGAAACAGATATTTAGAGGAGTGAGATAAGCTATTCCAAGATTCCCCAGGAAGTCAGTGATGCAATGAGGCAACCAGATGCTCCTGATTCTCTGGGACCAAGAACCCCTTGAAGTCACTTCCTTTCTTACCTGGGCTGTTGTCTGGCTTCCAGCTGAGCAGTCTCTGCTGCTCTCAGGACACACCTGCTCCGCCTGACCCTTGGCTCACAGATCCCATCCTCAGACACTCAAGGAAGCAGCTTTTCCTGACCCCAGGGAACCACCCAGTTGCAGGGACCAGTATTCTGCTTTCTGGAGCTGCAGCTTCCCAAGGTCAGGGCTGCTTTCCTGTGTCCTTACATGACAACACTTTTCTAATGTTCTGTTATAACGCTATATAATTCAGCTGTATAGTTCAACATCCCCGTATCAGAGTTCTGGGCTCTCTGAAGCAAAGGTCTGTTCTGAGGACCCTGCAGTGTGTGTGTCCTGATGCCTCTACTGGAGCACATCAACCCCACCATGCACACTCATCAGAAGTGAAGAGGAATGGAAAACAGACTCCTGATCCATGTCCCTGCTTTTTCACCAATCTAAGACCTTTAATCTAAAGACTAGAAAAGTTTTTGCAAAGAGAATATTAAGTACAGAAGGCCATGAACTATTTAACCTTGACTGTCAGCTCCAGGCTCCATGCTGCACCTCTGAATCCCTCTCCCTCTCTGCTGTTTGCTCTATGCTCTGATTTTGCGCCTATGCAGACTTGTCCACTGCTAAATGCTGGCAGTTCCTACAACCTTCCTTCCTGACCGACGTTCGGCTTTCAGAATCACTTCCCCTTCCCCATCAGCCACACAGATTGTCTTTGGGCACCACTTTTTGTCCTTGTTATTCAATACATGTCCTCTCACCGAGTCTCACTGAGAACATGAACTGACTCCGCTGGTCAGTAGAGCAGGGCGCAGTCTTAAGCAGAGGAGTAAAACTGGGTCATGGGATGACGTCAGATCTCATATCCAAGAGCAGATATCTCCTTTTCTGTTCTCGGACTCTAACAAAGATTAGAGCCTTTTAGGCCATTGACATTGAAGGTAGTGAGGTCTGGTTTTCTCACGCACAAGCAACCTCTTAGAAGGTTTCTAGAACAGGAAATTTAGCAACTCCTTTCCCTTTGCTTTAAAAGAATTTGCCCCAAATATCCCAATGCATGTATATGTAACTTTACTCTCATGTTCTCAGTGTTTTAAAATTGTCTAAATGAACAAATTCAGCCATTCTGGGGCATTGTTGAGTGGCCATGAACCCATCAATAGCTCTTATGAGCTCTGTCCCTCCACTTGGACAACGCAGAAAATCTAAGTTTTCTGTATCTTAGTGATGCTTCAGGGTGAGTCATTGAAAGGCAAAGGCAAAATATCTTAGCAAACCTGCATTTGAGCAAACAGAGACTCGGGGAAGGAGTCGATATGGACCGCTGTAATGTACTAGTCACATGCACCACTGGGAGTCACTAAAACTTCATATGAATGTCCCTTGTTAAACTCAGAGGGTCACAAAATAACAAAAGGCCTTAATGTAGTACAGGAACTTGTAGGGAAGAAAGGCGGTTGACAGAAGTGGAATTGAGAGAAAAGAGGTGGGAGAGTAAGAATTATCAGAATGTATTTTATACATATGAAGGGGTCAAAGTATAAATTATTTAAACGTAAATGGAATATTAATAAAGAGCTGGCAACCTGGTATATACTAAAAAATATCAAATGAACTGAAAACCAAATTAACCAAAATAACTTTATATAGATGTTGATGTTACCAATTTTACAGACAGAGGTTATGTGGGTCGGAAACATGAGGCCTTCTCAAGGCACAGTTACGTAAATGTGAGGCCAGGGGAAGAATCCAATCCCTGAGCTGTGGGCTACTGCTTATAATCATTTATCCCTGGAATCCCCCAATGTCCTTAGAATCCTGAGGCTCTCTCCAGCTTTCTCCTACCTCTTCTGTGGGACACAGTGAAACCCACGCTTAAGCCAGCAACCAACGACAAGCTTCTCTCATTTGTGCTGATCACCTATGGCACACTGTCTCTCAGTGGTGTGTGTGGTGAAGGTTAGGGCTACTTCTAGCTCCGTACCTGATCAGAGGCTGCTGCAGAGCCACCAGAGCAGCATGGATAGTCACTGAGATCACAGAGAGGTGGAAGTAGTCAAACATGACAGGGACTTGGTGGTGCAGACCTTTCCGGGGGTGGAAGTGCAGACCAAGTGTGCGACTGCTGATCATCGGCGTCCCAGACACATCTCGCAGCCTGAAAGGCAAGTAGTAAATTCTTGTGAGCATGAGTTGTCCCTGCAGTCATTCAAGCAGCTCCGCTTTGCAGCCTCAACATCTTATGAAGCCCTGGATTATTCTGACTCGATGAAAGAATTTTTCCCTCAGCTAGCAAATGCAGAATGAAGATGATGTGGCAGCTCTGGGCCTTAGCTCTTGTGTCACTGCTGCTAAACCTGCACCTCAGAGATGGTGAGGATGACCAGATCTTTCCAAGGCTCTTCTCACAACTGAAATTCTCTTGGACCTTTTCCCTGCCTTTTCTTGTTTACAGGATGGCCATTGTTCTTAAAATGCTGCATGGATGTTGTGAGATTGTGCTTTCTGGAGGACCGCTAACCCCCAGGGACAGGAGCTGTGTGGCTAAGTCATCTTTAGAGTTCTAGCATCTCATTGGTACAAGGTACGGTGGAAAAGATGATCAAACCTATGCTTGTAATAATGGCAACTAACTGAATGGTCAAAGGCTATGTGGTACCCAGAACACACTGAAGAGTCTGACCAGTTTCAGGAAGTCACCCCTTCCCTTTGCTCTAGCCCTTTGTAATCAGTGCATATCCAATCCCAAGAGACAGACAGGTCCAGAAGTACCTTATGTTTTTAAAAAGGGAAGACATTTTAGGTTCTAAACAAAAGTGCTGAAAAAATAGTCTCTGTTGCTCTGCAGGTTGCAGTAAGCCAGAGCTTGAGAAAAGCCACCTTGAGCATCTTCCAGGAGTGGAGTCCAGAGGATGTCTTTCTTCCTCTATGGATGGCAAATAAAGAACAGAGAGGGATACAGATGTAGCCAGCTTCCACAGCCAACAGAGAAAGTGTCTTTCCTTGTGATCTTTGCTCCTTGTATGCAAGCGAGCACCAGCTAATGAACACTTGGTGCCAAGTGTAACTACATGCAACACACCCTCTTTGCTCTGACCAGAAAAGAAACCTGAAAAAGAAAGGAAGAGAATCTAGCCATGGTGTCAGCAAGCTGTTGGCCTTCAGGATCACATTAATGTCAATGACAGTTATCGGAGTCTTGACTGTGGACTGGACATTCTGCTTTCCCCTGTAAGACACTCATATAATGTGCTCGCTAATCATATTCCACTCGTAAAACGTGAAACTAATGTGAGCTTGTTTAATTTGTTCACAGTCACAAGAAAGACTGCCATGCCAGCCCAGGTGTTTCTAACTCTCCTCTGTGCTGAAATACTGCACAGTGTTGCTTCAAGCCCATCTAGACATCAGCTTTTGGCAGTAAGAACAAGAAGTTGAGCATAACCAAAGCCTCCTTCATAAAGAAGGCTTTAAGGAGAATGGTGAGCACTGTTCTGGGCTGTGAAATGGACAGCACCCATTCATGGAGAAGATGTCCACTTCCTAGGGAGGCTCAATGGAAAGAAGATGCAGGTGAACTTCGTAGAACATCTGAGGTTCTTATAAAGGACCCAAACAAATAAAATAACTAAATAACAGCAAAAGTTAACATATCACAGGATGAACAGCCCTCCTAACAATTGTTCTGCACACTTGCAAGGAAAAAAAAATTGAGGCCAACTGAGAGAATCCCTGGGAAAATGCATTATCCATTTAAGTATTAATGCATTTCCTATCTGCTGAGCTGTGCAGGGACTGGAAGAGCTACATGGGCATGAGTGTCCTGACCCTGGGCAGGCAGTTACTGATGGACCCTTCCAAATCAGAAAGTGCAAGTCCAGAGCAGGTGGCTCCACCTCAGTAATAATGACGTTGGGACCAGAATAAACTCTGGTGAGAAGTGGGCCATCCTGTATGTTGTACTATTTAGCAGCATCCTTGGTTTCCATCTACTAGATACCAGCACCACTGCTACCTCCAATATCTCTGAACATGGTCAAAGCCTAGGGACATCATTGTCCCACTAATATGAGAGGGACTAGCTGGTCTAACACTGATTAAACAATAGCTTCTCTACAACTTTTTTCTCTTCCTGTTTTCTGCATGCTGCTAAGGGGAAACACAAAACAAAACAAAAATCTACATGACTTATGAACGATTCAAAGCCTAATGCCCATCATATAAGTTACTGAAATTTGAAAAAAATAAATGATTTGTACATGTCCTAATAGAAGAATGCTGGGCATAATTTTCTATATTTCACATGATGTCCTGTATCCAGTTCTGCATTAACCACTCTTCAGCTGCCATGGAAAACACATTTCTAGAACCCTCTGTGTTAGGTCAATAAAATGATTAGAAGATCTTGTCGGATAATAATTTCCGGAGTAAATAACTGACAATATGGTTCTACAGCCAACTAGGTATGGAACTGTGGAGCACTGGATGGAACTTTATGAGACCAGGAGTATGGAGGCCTCAGACTGAGTGGTTGTTGTGGGGATGATGACAGATCTCAGGTCACATGGAGAGTCATGAGGAAACAAAACAGGGGCTTTGATGCTGAGGAGAAGATGGATTTCCTTTAATATCCATCATCCCCAGGTAATCCCATCTTAATCATTCCTAAGAAAAAAGAAAACAGGAGAGAGAGAGAGAGAGAGAGAGAGAGAGAGAGAGAGAATGTACTGAGAGCATCCTTCAGTAAGAAGGCCTGATTTCAAAAACAGGACTAGAAAAAAGCCTTAAATGAGATAAGAGCTCAGATGGTTTGTTGTCACACTTTTTTTTGTTTGAGACAGGGTTTCTCTGTGTAGCCTTGGCTGTCTCTGGACTCATTTTATATACCAGGTTGCCCTTGAACTCACAGAGATCTTCCTGTCTCTGCCTCCCCAAGTGCTGGGATTAAAAGTGCCCGCCACAGTGCAATGTCACACTTTTTAATACCTAGGAGAAATATTGTCTCTTTAATCCCTGAAAGAATATAGAAAGGCTAAGAAGCAAATAGTGCAGTCCAGGTAAAGGGAAGAGGCCACTGGCCACTGACCACGCCCACAGACCACTTTAGAAGGAAACAGTTATGAGAAGGAAGAGAGTTGCCTCCTGCTTATTTTCACAGCATGTTATACATAAATAGATTTTCAGTTCTCGGGGAGAGTTGGAGAACAAAAGCAGATGTTCAGTATGAGCCCACAGTGAGGTAGCAAGAATGATTTGAAAGGGAATTTGATAGTCTAGCCTCCTGAAGACATTACTCTAAATCCCCAGTACTACACAGAGAAAACAACTCTAGCAGAAGATACCCATTAATAAGGCAAGAAATCAGCAGCTTTCTGTGCTCAGAACCTGAGCAACCTGCCTCCAAGTAAGTGAATTTTTCCAGGCTCTGGCAGACATATTGTGATGGCTAATCTCGCCTGTCATCTAGGACCAGCTAACACCCAAGCTGCTGGGCATGCCTGTAAGAGCTTTTCTTGATCAGTTTATTAAAAGCAGGAAGACTGGAACTACTGAGGGGTCACAGATTACTA
This sequence comes from Acomys percivali, assembly GCA_907169655.1. NCBI lineage: Eukaryota > Metazoa > Chordata > Mammalia > Rodentia > Muridae > Acomys > Acomys percivali. The sequence goes on along the minus strand of OU015748.1, from coordinate 75,974,554 downwards.
GTGTTGGTTATGCCTGAGAAACTATGATGATTCTGGCTTTGAGGAATCCACCATGTGTGAGGAAGGGATGGAGGAAGAAATCTCCTGCACAGTCCAAGGATGTCCGTGACACTCACTGCTGCTCACTATCCGTAAAGTGCAGGTCCACCTTGAGCTGAAACTCGACCTCGCTCAGTGCATCTTCTACCTGAAAGACAAAGACCAAGAGAGTTCATCAGTCAACTAGTAATTCAATTGGGACATTTAGTTGACTGTTTCCTAAAAGAGAGAAAGAGAATCTCTCTGTAAAATGACACTGATGTGGTGAGAATGTCTATGCATGTCATGGGGCATTCTGGATAAGCAGGGTACCTAGTTATATTAGATGGAAGATGGAAGGAACAGATTCACATGCAGCTTATTAAAAGTACATCTCCAACAATTATTAAACAAGCATCCTCGGCAAGTTGATGAAACGTAGAATCACCTAAGCGATAAGCCTCTAGGCATATGTGTGAGGGATTATTCAACCTCTGGCATGCAAATGAGAGATAGTCCTGGTTAGGATAATTGATGTGGGAAAAAGACCTATCTTAAGTGTTGGATGGGACTTTCTCTGGACAAGTATCCTGAACTACATAAAAGGGAGAAGCAGGCTGAGCATTTGCATGTTCTGATTGCTCTCTGCTTCTTGTTTCTGGATGCAATGTAACAAGCTGCTTTAAGTTCCTGCATCATGACGTCCCTGCCATGATGAGTTGTGCTTGACCTGTGATGTGGGTGTCCATCCTTTCTCCCTTAAGTTGAGTTTGTCTGCTTATTTTTATCACAGAAACGGAATAATAAATGAGCACAATCTTTCTTGCAAGCATTTTAAGTCTCGTTTTTCAGATGGTTTTGACAGGGATTCCAGGCATGAGTAGAAGCCTGATTAGCACCTGCTGTGGGAAGAATGGTGGTGTGAACTGTCGATGCAACCAAACTTGCACAATGATGTGTGAAGTCCCCTCATGACTGGCATCACCATCCACATGTTAAGGGGTGGATGCTGGCCTTCAGTATGACTAAGGGATTTCCAAGGTGACTCAGGCTCCTTCAACTTCATCAACTCTCCTCCCTTTAAACCTTAGGTTTCATCCATGTCTTTGTTTATTTTTATGTAAAAAAAAAGTTCTTTTCACATGTGCCCTCAGATGGTGTCCTTGGGTCTCCTCTTCTCACATTTATAGGGGAATTGTATGATGCACACCAGTCTTCATTATATGTACTCAGGGTTCAGCACAGTGCCCACACCATAAGGCTTGGACTCCTAACTCCCTGGCTGGCTGAAGCCTTCTTCTGCAACTCAGTGAGCCTCTTCCTTTTTTTTTATTTTGAGCCTCTTCCTTTCTCTCTTCATGTTCAGCATTTTTTTATTACAATAGCTTGTTTTGAGCTCATAAACTGAAAGCCCACGAGTCAAATCTGTGAGCCGGACACGTTTGTTTAGTCCCCAAGATGTTTTAAAACACGTTTTGAACAAGTTGCAAGTGTTGAAAATTCAGGTAATTTCACATTCGCATTCATATTGTGGGTTTCTAGCTTCCGGTGGTAAAGTCCCTTGGATCTGGCAAGGGAGGGATGACATGTGTAGCTCTGTTTGGATCAGGTAAACACTGAAAATACCCTTGGTTTGCCACACTCAATGGCAGTGCTCCTCTACTTGGCTCTTTTCTTGCCATATGTTCCTAGTAATCTCATCATTAAGGAATACATTAATCCCTATTCATTGTGGACTCCAACTTCCAGGAATATTGTCCTGTTGCAGAGGCAGTGTCAATGAATCTTTGAAGAATCAAACTGTTCTCTCAGACTCACCTATTTTGATTTTTGTATCTTTGCAAGAATAACCTTATCCCACAGGGACAGACATCACCCATTCAAAGGCTTCTTTGAAAATGTCTTTATGGTTAAGCATAAGTCAAGCAGAGACATACAGACAGATTTTTATCTTTAGGCCTTTGTGTTTTGAAAATTGTTATTTAAAAAAACTATTTAAAAGCTAACATTTTGTTGAATCCAAGTGCTATAGATAGTTTCTCTTATGTTTATTTTTGCATAACCACAAATCTTGTTTCATATAAAACCAAAGGGACACACACTCTCACCACCAGCTCCCTGGAAAGAAGATGGGAGAAGTAAATCCCCTAACTACCTTCTGTACAAACATTTGCCTGGATTCTGAGAACTTCCTGTCAACAGCAGATTTTACTAGCTGCAATTCTCTGAACTGAGACTAGACTGGTTATGACTTTCATTGGTTTCTTGCTAAACCTTACTTGCAAGATACGTGTGTGTGTGTGTGTGTGTGTGTGTGTGTGTGTGTGTGTGTTTATAGAAGCCTACATATTATAATTGCCATATTACTGCACATATATGTTTTTCACAGTGATTCTTCCTTCCCCTTCTCAAGGTCCACAGAATATATGAGCACAATTCCTATCTACCATTCATTGAACTTCTGTTGTTTTCTTTTTTCACTTATAACATGGGAGTAAAGTAATTCTACTTGTTCCATAGCATTATGCTTAGTGAACTAAATAAGAGAGTGTACCAGAATAGTTTACCAATTTCAAACAATGCAATTTGTTATGGTTATTGTTATTTATACTTTACAATTGAGCTGAAAACCAGAGGATCCCTTCTCCCACCACATCTACTTGTTGGCCCTGCATGCTCTTTGGAAACTCCTGGTTTAAACCATGGCTTTACCATATCCTTGTGGTAGGATGGAGACAAGTCACAGCTCTGAGCCTCTGCATCCTCATCGATCAGATGGGCTTGAGAAAGCCCATCATCACACTGCAATGAATCTATGAGAAATTACAAATCACTCATCAAAAATCCTAACAAATATGAGATTCGTCTAACAAATTTATCTAACAAATATGAGATGCTCCTGGTGATAAGATCAGTGGATAGTCATTATAGTCAGACCCAGCTCCTGTCACTATCCAACAGGAGCTTTGCTTCCCTCAACTACCCTGGACTATCACTGGGGTCTCCAGGAGTATGGCATATCCTCAAAATCCATTTCTTTTTTTTTTTAATTTTTTAATTAATTTATTACATCAATTACATCAATTACATCAATTACATCAATTGTTACATCTCAATGGTTATCCCATCCCTTGTATCCTCCCATTCTTCCATCCCACCCATTTTCCCCTTATTCCCCTCCCCTATGACTGTTCCTGAGGGGGATTTCCTCCATCTGTATATGCTCATAGGTTATCAAGTCTCTTCTAGGTAACCTGTTGTCCTTCCTCTGAGTGCTACCAGGTCTCCCCCTCCAGGGGACATGGTCAAATGTGAGGCACCAGAGTACATGAGAAAGTCATATCCCTCTCTCCACTCAAGTGTGGAGACTGTTCTAACCATTGGCTAGGTCTGGGCAGGGGTTTAAAGTTTACTGTCTGTATTGTCCTTGGCTGGTGCCTTAGTTTGAGCGGGACTCCTTGGCCCAAATCTGCCTATCATAATGTTCTACTTGTAGGTTTCTAGGACCCACTGGATCCTTCTACATTGCTATTCTCCCATGGTTCTCTCATCTAGAGTCCCAATAGGATGTCCTCCCCTCTATCCCAGTTTCCTGGTAAATGAAGGCTTTCGTGGGACATGCCCTTTGGGCTAGTATGCAGATAAAGGTGACCATTTGAGTCTTTCTGCTTCTGGGTTAACTCACTCAGTATGATCATTTCTAGCTCAATCTATTTATCCACAAATTTCGGGAATTCCTTGTTTTTAATAGCTGAGTAGTATTCCATAGTGTATATGTGCCACAGTTTCTTTATCCATTCTTCTACTGAGGGACACTTAGGCTGTTTCCATGATCTGGCTATTATGAATAAAGCTGCTATGAACATGGTTGAGCAAAAAATGTTCGTGTTGTGTGGTGGAGCATCTTCTGGGTATATTCCAAGGAGTGGAATAGCTAGGTCTTGAGGAAGCCCTATTCCCAGTTTTCTGAGAGAGCACCAGATAGATTTTGAAAGTGGTTGTACTAGTTTGCATTCCCACCAGCCATGAAGGAGAGTTCTTCTCTCCCCACATCCTCGCCAGCATGTGGTGTCGCTTGAATTTTTGATCTTAGCCATTCTGATGGGTGTAAGATGGAATCTCAGAGTTGTTTTGATTTGCATTTCCCTGATGACTAAGGAGGTTGAGCATTTCTTTAAGTGTTTCTCAGCCATTTGATATTCCTCTGTTGAGAATTCTCTGTTTAGTTCCAAGCCCCGTTTCTCAATTTGGTTATTTGGTTTGGTAGTGTTTAATTTCTTGAGTACTTTATATATTTTGGATATTAGACCTTTGTCAGATGTAGGGTTGGTGAAGATCTTTTCCCAGTCTGTAGGCTGTTGCTTTGTTCTCTTGACAGTGTCTCCAGCCTTACAGAAGCTTCTCAGCCTCATGAGGTCCCATTTATTAATTGTTGATATTAAGGCCTGGGCTGTTGGTGTTCTGTTCAGGAAGTTGTCTCCTGTGCCAATATGTTCCAGGCTCGTCCCCACTTTTTCTTCTAACTGACTTAGTGTCTCTGGTTTTATGTTGAGGTCTTTAATCCACTTGGATTTGAGTTTTGTGCAAGGTGACTAATATGGGTCCAGTTGCATTTTTTTACACATAGACCTCCAGTTAGACCAGCACCATTTGTTGAAGATGCTATCCTTTTTCCATTGAATGGATTTGGCTTCTTTGTCAAAAATCAAGTGACCATATGTGTGTGGATTCATATCTGGGTCTTTGATTCGATTCCACAGATCAACCAGCCTGTTGCTGTGCCAGTACCATGCTGTTTTAATTATTATTGCTTTATAGTACAGTTTGAAATCCAGTATGGAGATTCCTCCGGAGCACCTTTTATTGTACATTATAATCCATTTCTATTGCCTGTTCTATCTACATGGAGTCCTCCATCTCCTAGGTATAACTGAGCTACCTTTGGCTGTCATGTAGCTCAACCTTTGACTTCCTCTGCTTATGGTCAGCTGTTACTATCTTCGTCTTGAGGTTCACCAATACACACATAGCCAACAGCAGCAACCACCTTCATGTGCTTGGTCTCATTTGTAACACTTGCACTTTTATCAATCTTGTATCTCTTTCTTTTGAAAAAAACTTCAAGGTTGTTGCCTCTAGATCAAGGTAAACATGCTTCATTCTGTGAGATAACTACAGTTTCCCACATCATTGAGGTTGACAACTGTGCCATCCCTGTACCACTAGATAAAATCCCTCATCCCAGCTGCTACCACCCTAAATTTACCCTTGACTGGTCTATCACTTTCCATTGTATGCTGTCTCAGGTTGTTTCAAGTGTCTTCTGTGGCAAGAACACCAAAACCTACTTGCTCAACCTTTGAATCAATTCACCCCCTACCGTCCTCATCTCTGAAGCACTTACTAGGTCTTTGATGGACTTGTGAAGCAGCATTTTGCACAAACATTATTTAGCTTCTGCACCATGGGTGTACAAGGAAATTTCCACCTAGAGATTTCCTATTCTTATAAAATAGTGGCTCACACCTTTACTAATGTTGAGACCCTTTCAATACAGTTCCTCATGTTGTGGAGACCCCCAACCATTAAATTATTTTTGTTGCTACCTCATAACTGTAATTTGCTACTGTTATGAATCATAATGAGAATATTTTTGTTTTCTTATTGTCTTGGGCAACCCCTGTCAAAGGATCGTTTGCCCTCCAATAGTGTTACAACCCAAAGGTTAAGAACTGCAGCTATATAGTGTAATTTTGTCCATTATTGCTTTTTGTTGTAACCCATCCCTCTCCTTCATAGGGTTGAGCATCTTCTTGTTAATATGTACAGGTTCTTTGCCTTGGTTTCTGGAAACTTAGTCCTCTACATGTTGGCTACCCTTAGACTATGTCCAAGAGATGCCCATGCATATTTTTCTGGTAGATTTACCCAAAAAATGACGTCCCTTCCTTTTCTGTGTTCATTCTTTTATCTGGCTCATTCTACCATTCCTCTCCCTTATTATTCTATATATTTGTATGTCCCTCAAAATATTCTATGTCATTACATCACATGTGAATAAAATAATCCAGAGGGCTTCCACAGTCAGTATGAACCATCCCATCAGATCCTTTGGCTTCTAGTTAGTTCTCTTCATACGCCATACTCAGCTCTGGTCCTCTCCCATGAAACCCTGAGTATTCTCTTCCATAAAGTGCTTATTAGATAGACACTCACTTGTCAAATGTGTGTTATCCACTATATGGCTGTCAATACATGTTCTGGCCCCTGGCTATATGCTTATGCATATAAGTGCTTATGCACCTTGCTTTCCATAAATGGGTAGGTATGCATTTGAAGAGAGCTAATATGTTCATATGTTTATCTCAAGTGGAGTGTTTCAGACATGCCCTGTTCATTTTAGTCGCTACTTCTCTGAATATAGTGATGAGTTGAAACATTGCTTGCTATCATATAGATTTTCCTTAAAACAATGATAAATATTATCTTATAGAGAAAGGTAAGTTGTCCTGCAGAAGCATGCTGTCAGTGTGCTGTAACTCATAAGGCTGAAATTGAGAGGTTCTAAAGTATTAAGGGTCAGAGCAGACTAGGACACAGCTGAGATGAAATGATGCCTAGGTAACGAATGCATTCATCTAATAGGTAGACAGCAGCATCAAAGCACCAGCATCATCTCCCATTTGCTGCTTTCTCTCCAGCATAGAGTACAGACTTTCTGAGTGCTCAGAAAGCCTTGCCTGGAGAGATATGTGGATTAATAAGTAAAGAATGCATAACACCTTTTACTTTTAACTGCAAATCAGGACCTGCCTCACTACATATATCATAACAGATGTGTACAGGAAGCCAAGGGCTGGAGTACAGGCACAGTTATCAGATGCGCAATAGGTGTCTGCTGTATAACACGGGGGTGGGTGTTAGTGGAGAGCTCTTGCTCTTAGTTTACTTCAAGTAGGAGTATTCTTTACAGCATAAATTCTTTCGTTGTAAAATAATTAGCCAGAATACGGCAACAAAGATTCAAGTTGTTGACTGAGGGAATAAGAAAAATACACTCTAGAGCTCTTCAAAATATGTTAATTTAACAAATATAAACAGTTTAGTGAATTCCCTTTCGAAACGAACATTGTGCCAAGGACTACAAGTTTACTGCTGCTTTCCCCCTCTCTGCAGGTGTTCTCCCCCTATCCCTGTCTGATGGACTCTTAGCTCCTTGAAGACAGCCTTCTTCACCTCTGTGTCTTAGCTGGTGATCTAAGCCAGAGCTTGAAAGGAGCAGATAGTCAAAAACATCTGTTGAGGGATTCCTGGAGAGTAGGCCTGAGCAGAGGTGTACTCGAGCAAGTGCAACCAAGGCTTCATGGAGTGAGCAGGAGTGAGAAGAAGCAGAAGAAGAAGAAGAAGAAGAAGAAGAAGAAGAAGAAGAAGAAGAAGAAACTAACACATCAGCATCTGGTTAATATCTGAACCATCAATTCTTATCAGATTTCAGAATCCATCTGTAGCTTCTCCTTCACTCACCAGGTAGGAGATAGAATGAGTAGCCAAGGAAGAAAACCCCTGTGGCTGGCAGATCAAGACTTACCCTCTCACCATCTAAGAGCAAATGAGCCCGGAAGAGCATAGCATCGTTTATGGAGATTTCTTCATTCCGGTATAGTATCTGGAAGACCCGGCTATGCACAGCACTCTCGTGGACGCAGGCTGAATGCAGGCTGCTGCTCTCTGCAAAACAGGAAACACAGGAGGCCATGAACTCCAGGACCAGCCTAAACCACAGTACCATCAGATGTCTTCCTGGCCTGGGGAAACACTATGATTTCAAAGCTTACGATCGCACATGTGTGAGACTCCGTTACAGGAGCATCTTTGTTCACTGGAGGCTCTCAGGAGAGCCCTGGTCAATGTCTTATAAGCCACAAGTCTTTGCTGTGAATGGTATTACTATTTGCAAGTTAAAATCTTCAAAAGTCTTCACCTGATCATGTCAATTCTATGAGTGCTGTCACCACCATCCAGGAAACAGAGAAAATGGTGAATGAAACAGAGAAAGTGCCTTTCTACAAAGACTCCCTAGTGCTCATAGAACATCCCCCTCCTCAGGAAAATGCTGTCACATCCTGTGTGATTTGAGAAATGTTGGGGCAAGAATTGAGGCAAATTTCAGATTCTGACTGTACTGATTGTAAAGCACTTTAATGAACCACATTATGTTGGAGCTCCATTGTGTTCTGTGTTCTATTTCATAATCCATAAACAATATTTTTTTTTTTGTTTTTTGAGACAGGGTGAAGCCTTGGCTATCCTGGAGTCACTTTGCAGACCTGCCTGGCCTTGAACTCACAGAGATTCACCTGTCTCTTCCTCCCAAAATGTTAAATTTAAGTTAAGTGAACAGCAAGGTTATGAGACCATTCTCAATCCATTGCCCAGAGTCATTTGCATGAAGTAGGTACATGCCTATAAATGTTTACCACATATATTTCAGAGGAGAAAATCATGCAATAATAAAAAAAATAATGTTAACATTTATGCAAGGCAATAATTACTTACTCATAATAGTATACATCTATAAAGCACACCCCCAAAGCAATTTAAATGTGCTTTCCTCATCCCCTAATAGAGAATTCTTGTACACATGCCTTCAGATTACAAGCCAGTGCCTTGCTATTTTATAATTCGGACATGAGTGCTCATGTTTATCCCAAATTCAAAGGTTCAAACATAAACTTCATGCAATACCATATGAAGATAGTGGTCCTCGGAAGGTGATAAGGTGGTAGGTGGCCTGGCAGAAAAGATCATAGTCCAAAGAAACAGTTTTGTCTCTCGATCTGGCTATCCAACTACTGTAACAAGGGACCCCAAAGAACTGGGAATTTTCTTGGGGGGTATCATGATGGGAAAAGAAAAGGGCTCCAGCTAGACTGAGGAACTTGTCTTCCTAAAAGATATTTTGTGCCATATCTGCAGCATGTCAGACCATTTCCCAGGGTGAGGCTGAAACATAGATAACTATGGGTCGGTGGTGGATGAGGCTACATCTTGCAGAACAGCTTGGATATGATGCCTTCTATTTTTTAAAATGTTTATTTATTATGTATACAGTGTTATGCCTCCATGTGTACCTGCATGCCAGAAGAGGGCACTATTATACAAGATTGTGAGCCATGTGGTTGCTGGGAATTGAACTTAGACCTTTGGAAGAACAGATAGAGCTTTTAACTTCTGAGCCATCTCTCTAGCCCATGATGCCTTCTATTTAAATGTTGATGTCACTTCAGGCCTGCATGATCAACTGAGAGCCTCTCTGGATCTCACTATCTTCTTTCTTTGTGTGGGAACACTGAATAACTCTTTTATTTCCACTTTTAATTTGGTTCTTTTAATTGAATTATTATGAATGGGTGGTTGGACTTGACACAATACAGGGAGAGATTATGGCCAACACTCCCCTCCCCAAGTTTTACAGCAAAGACTATGTCCTTGTGAATGAGATACTTTGCCTTCTAGGAAGAAGGCAAAGAATTAACCATTCATTTCTTCTACAGTGTGACAGTGCAGAGAAGTTTTCAATCTACCAGTTTAGAGTCAGATCCTGAGAATCCAGCCCTTCAGGTATGCTGATATCAGACTCCATTCCACCAGAGCTGTGGGAAATACATTTCTGTCATTTATCAGATGGCTAGTTTATATTATTTTGTTGTGGCTGCCTTGGCTAAGATGTTAGATGATGGATGGCCCTCATATCTCTCTGCTAAACAGAAAACGGAGTTTCAGGTGAATGAATGAAAGGTAGTACATTCCTAGTAAAGTGTTAGCACTTTACAAAGCACAGTGTGGGAAATAAAATAGCATAGTGGGAGATTGGACGAGAACTGTTACTCATAGGCTCTGGCTTTTGAACATGTGATTCCCAGCTGGTGGCACTTTTGGGGAGGTTTAGAAAGTATGGCCTTGCTGGGGGGACTATGTCACTGAAGTCAGACTTTGAAAGTAAAAACCCTCACCTACATTTATTTCCCGCTTTCTGATTTAAAGTTGCAGTTGGGGGTGTGATCTGATTCCTGCTTCAGCCACCATACCCGATGCTTGCTGCCATGCTGTCCCACCACGTAACCCTCTGAGACTGTAAGCCAAAATAAATGTATTCTTCTAGGAGTTCTAAATTCCACTGAGATTGAGTTGGATTCAAGTTGACACTGTTTTTAAATAGAATTGCTTTTGTGTATAGATTCCTCTGTTTTTATTTCCAACCCCATCTCTTTCCTCTTTCCTTCCCCTGTCAGATCCTGGTTGAGCTATAAGTCAGACCAGCAATGTGAAAGAGGATGGATGGAGCAAATCCTCTGAAGGTCAGAGCAGCATGAGCCTGTCTGCTGCCAGCAGGGGCAGCTGGCAAAGAAGCATCGTCTGTTTCTTTTTGGGGGGAGTGACATCATCTCTTATAACAGTGGGTTTTCTTGTGAATACATGGCCATATCGACACTGATGATGTGGGAGAACTGTGGATGTAAAGACAACCAAGCAGAGAAGGATCCCATGACCTGGAACATCCCGGAGCTGCTGGGTACACAGTGATGGCATTTTAGCAGTGCAGAGAACCAGATTTCTGTGTAGTTTCTTTTGAATGCAGTGACATTAGAAAGACATCTACGGAAAAATATGCTCTCACTTAGGTCAGATCGGCAAAGTAGACACAGGAGTCCATCCGTCATTGTTGAAAATTGCAAAGCCCCACAACACCCTCTTCATCCCAGGACAGACACTTAGCAGGTTGCATGGGGCTCTCTGTGTCATTTTCCATCATCACTAGACAAGTGATTCTATGTTGTTCATCAAGGAAGGCGTACTGATCACAAAGCACACTCTCTGGTGGTGAACACCATCGAGACTGTACCGATGTAGCCCTGTGGGGATCCTCTCTCCTTCCGTGATGACAGCCCATGTGCAGACACCTCAACCCTTCTCCCTCTTCTTGGGATCCTGAACAGAATGTAATTCTCTTCTCAGTAAATTTACTTCATAAAATATTTTACCCTTGGTCCCCTGCATTCTTTGTATAGGCTTCCCTGTCAGACTGGTCGAACCCATTCACATAATCTCTCTCTCTTCCTACTCTCATGACCAAGCACAAGGAACTCAGAAATGGGAAAAGTATACAGTCTGTCTCCTTCAGAGACCTAACATGCAGTACCGATCTGGTGATAAAGGTGTGTAATCCCAGCTAGGCAAGAGGCAGAGCAGGACTGTTGTGTGGCTGCCTAAGGTAGGGAGCAGGTTCAATACCAGGCTGGGTGACTTGGTTAATTCCCCATATCAAAGAAAATTTCAAAAATGACTAGAGAAGCGTCTGAGTTGTAGAAAAATTACCTGGTCTGTGTAAAGGTTCAAGGCATGATAGCACCAAATGAAATACAAAACTAATGCATATATTGAAGAGTTGCCCTCTATTGTATCTTAGATGCATTGATAAAATTGAAATTTCATCACACAAAGGGCCTACTCTGAGTGATCAAGTCACTCAGATTACAAATGGTAATCATACAGAGGAAGAAATTAGGGAAACTACACCTTTCACGATAGCCACAAACAATATAAAATATCTAGGAGTATCCCTAACCAAGAAAAGGAAGAACCTTTTTGAAAAAAACTTCTGATCTCTAAAGAAGGAGATTGAAGATGACATCAGAAGATGGAATGATCTCCCTTGTTCATAGATCAAGAGAACTGACACAGTAAAAATGGCCATCTTACCAAAAGCAATTTACAGATTCAATGCAATCCCCATCAAAATACCTACACAATTATTTTAAAACATTGAAAGATCAATTCTCAACTTCTATGGAAAAAAAAAACCCAGAATAGCTAAAACAATCCTGTACAATAAAAAGTCCTCCAAAGAAATCACCATATCTGATCTCAAGTTGTACTATAGAGCAACAGTAATTAAAACAGAATGGTATTGGTACAGCAAGAGGCTTGTTGATCAATGGAATCAAAGTGAAGATGCAGAAATGAATCCACACATATATGGACACTTGATTTTTTGACAAAGAAGCCAAATCCATTCAATGGAAAAAGGATAGCATCTTCAAAAAATGAAGCTAGTTTAACTGGATATCTACATGTAGAAAATGCAAGGTGACCCATATTTATCACCATGCACAAAACTCAAGTCCAAGTGGATTAAAGACTTCAACATAAAACCAGAGATACTAAATCGGTTAGAAGAAAAGGTAAGGAAGAGTCTGGAACACATTGGCACAGGAGACAACTTCGTGAACAGAATACCAACAGCCAAGACCTTAAGGTGAAAAATTAATAAATGGGACCTCATGAGGCTGAGAAGCTTCTGTAAGGCAGAAGACTGTCAATAAAACAAAGTGACACCTACAGAATAGGAAAAGTTCTTCACCAACCCTACATCTGACAAAAGTCTAATATCCAAAATATATAAAGAACTCAAGAAATTAAACACCACCAAACCAAATAACTCAATTGATAAATGGGGCTTGGAATTAAACAGAATTCTCAACAGAGGAATGTTGAATGGCTGAGAAACACTTAAAGAAATGCTCAATGTCCTTAGTCATCAGATAAATGCAAATCAAATGACTCAGAGATTACATCCTATACCCATCAGAATGGCTAAGATCAAAAATTCAAGCGACACCACATGCTGGCGATGATGTGGAGAAAGGGGAACACTCCTTCATGGCTGGTGGGAATGCAAATTTGTACAACCACTTTGGAAATCTATCTGGTGCTTTCTCAGAAAACTGGGAATAGGGCTACCTCAAGACCCAGCTATTCCACTCCTAGGAATATACCCAGAAGATGTTCCAGCACACAACAAAGACATATGCCCAACCATGTTCATAGCAGCTTTATTCCCAATAGACAGAACCTGGAAACAACCTAGATTTCCCTCAGCCGAAGAATGGATAAAGAAACTGTGGTACATTTACACTATGGAATACTACACAGCTATTAAAAACAAGGAAATTCTAAAATTTGTGGACAAATGGATGGAACTAGAAATGATCATATTGAGTGAGTTAATCCAGAAGCAGAAAGACTCACATGGTATATACTCACTTATAATTAGACACCAGCCCAAACGGGATGTCCCATGAAAGTCTTCACTTACCAAGAGATTGGGATAGATGTGAGGACATCCTATTGGGACCCTAGATAAGAGAAGTATGGGAGAATGGGAATATAGAAAGACTCAGAGGGTCCTAGAAACCTCCAAGAACATCATGATGGGCAGATCTGGGCCCAAGGGTCGTCTGCTCAAATTATTGCACCAACCAAGGACAATACATGCAATAAACATTGAGCCCCTACTCAGATCTAGCCAATGGACAGGACATTCTCCACAGTTATGTGGTGAGTGGGGACTGACTCTGACATGAACTCTGGTACCCCATATTTGACCACTTCCTCATGGTTGGAAAGCCTGGTGGCACTAGAGAAAGAATAAGCAGGCTACCAAGAGGAGACTTGATAGATAGCCTATGACCATATAGTGGAGGAAGAAGTCCTTTTCTGTCACATACGTAGGGGAGGGGAGTAGGGTGAAAGCAGGAAGGAGGGAGGACCAGGTGGATACAAGTGAGGAGAAAACATTTTAGACGTAATCTGAATAAATTAATTAAACAATAAAAATGTTTAAAAAAAAAGACAAGAAAAAAGAAAGAAAGCTTGAAGGCATCCACTAGATCCCTGGGGCTTGGGAGAACCTAAGTTGGTGCTATGACATACACTAAAAGAACTACTGAGACCCCACCTCTGAATGTTCTTGAACTCAGCCCACACTGCATTAGAGAGTGCTTCCCATCCGCATTAGAAAGAACCACTTGGGACAATCCCTATCTGTGTGAGTCTCTCCAGAACCACCTGGATTTCAGAAGAAAGACTGCTCAGAACAGGGCCTCTTATTTTGTTGTTTCTACACTCACCCCTATTACTTTTCTGACTATTTGGTCTTGGGCAGGTAAATTAATCCAAGCTCAAATAACACAAGAAATTGTCCTTCCTACTTTCCAGGAAATGATGAATGAAGAATAAAGTTTTGAACTATGAAATTCTCAAAACTCAGAGTTGCACATAGGATGAAGGTTAGCAGAATGATGACTGCACACTGTTTTCTGCCTTCTTCCGAGAAAGATGGAAAGCTACTTTGAAATCAGATGATTACTTTTATTTTTCAAACATTTCAGAAAAATAGGCAAAGCAAAGCCACACTGAAAAATAAATTAAAAATGTGATTCACAGGCTGATGGCTCTCGGGATTGGGGGACATACTCGGCCACTGTAAATGACAGGATTCCTGATTGAGCTGGCAAGAACCTCTGTGAAAAGCCAGGAACTCGTGAGGAACAAACAGGGGTTTTGGTCTTTATTTTTCTATCTCTCTGTGTGAAATTCTCAGAGACATTAGAAAGGGCAAATGTTCTTTTCCAAAAGGATATCAACATACTGTTTGGAGTAGAGAGAGGTTACTTGTTTCCAGAAGGGAAAGGAAGTGAAGAAAGTTAGACCAAGAAGAGAACTCTCAACACTCTCTGTGGCCCAGCTGTTCTGGTGAAAAAGCTGGTTTTAACTGCACTATGATCCGTCTACATGTGGAGGAAAGTTGGGACTGGGTAGAATCATGGGTGAGTATGTGAAGGTGTTTCAGTGATTTCGTGCTTACAGTTTCATATTACCACAGATTGGAAAGTTCCTAGTGAACAGGAATATGTTGGCTAAGAAAGAGTTCCGGAGCCTTCAACATCAAGGTGTCTCTCTCATGCTGTATCATCCCCATGAGAAATGCCCTTTTGTTGTGGCACCCATCATACCCATAAGGTACAGCCTTAGCTCTAGCATCTTCTAAAGTCCCATTTCACAACACTGTCTCAATAACTAAAGTTTAATGTCAGTTTTAGAGATGACAAACATTTAAAGCACAGTCATATCTAAAGAGTTATAAACCAGAAGCTTAGAGCAGAGTCTCTAGAAATCTAACCATTTGCTTGGACCAGAATGCTCACCACTAAGCCGTGACAATCTTCATGAGTTCTAACAATCCTCACTTCTATAGATTTGGTCGCTAAACAGTGCATTGCAGTTACGAACTGATCCAACCTAGCATCCGGAAAAAGGGTCACTTCAGCTATCTAAACCCAGGGCTGTGGGACAATGTGAGATGGGGGAAAGTATTTCTGCTAACAGGGAATTAGTAAAGAGCATTCATCTGGAATACTGAAGCAATGTAGTTCTATGGATGCTTTAAATTTGTGAGGCACACCACATTAGTGGCAGATCAATAAGACATTGCATTTTTACTATATATCCAATGACTATTAAACATTTTTGTTGTTTTCTATTGAACTATTGAACATGCTTTTTGCTGTTTTCTATTTAAAGTACTCCATAGTAGATAGGATTCTGAGTATTTACATTTATTGGTAAAGGTATAAGTTTATGCCTCTCACATATCCCCAGATTAATACATCTTATGACTTTTAATAAACTAGATCCATTCATGCATGCATTTTACTTATTACTGACCCACATTCACCAGCTATAAGCAGAACACTGGGAGTCAGCAATGAACAACACTCTAGGGTTTCTTGTGGCATGTGTTTGTGGATTACAGAAAGAAATCTTTGATTCAACTCGGTGTATCGTTTCCAACTAAAGAATGCCTGCTTGTCCGTGGTGTTGCATTATTTGCAACATCTCACAAAGCATGATTGAAAACTGTTGATTAAGGTGATGTTTTATGTATACCAAATTGAGTTGGAAATATATATTTTTACTAACTGTATGGTTACAAAAAGTACTTTCGCATTATGTTATAAAAATCTGTTTTCCTTCCTCTTTCTTTCTTTTATGATAGCATGGTGCTTGGTATACAACATGTTCTCAAAAAATTTTTTTATTAATTTATAATTTGATACTTTGTCGGTAATACTTCCTGGTCATATTCAACCCTCTCTTATCCTCCTCCTACTGCGGTCAGCTCTTCTCCCTCTTCCTACCAAGTGCCCATCCCACTTTCATGTCTTTTTGGCTTTGCTTTGTGACAAACAGGGTTTAAGCAGGGCCACTTTTGTGGGCATGGACGGGTGTGGTCACTCACCATGGCACAAGAATCACTTATCAGTGGCTCATCACTGAAGACAATGACTTCACTTAGCTCAACTTGGTGGAGTGGGAGCATCAATGGTACCCTCCCTACTTATGACTGAATGTTTACGGGTTCTATAGCATTGCTGGGATCTAGCTTTGGATTGGTCATCTACAGTTCAGATTTTTGTATGTTTTGTATGTATCACATCCCCTTGATTGTGGTGGGTTGAATAAGAATGGCACCTATAGACTCATGTGCTTAAATGCTTGGCCCATAGGGAGTGGGCCATTAGCATGTATGGCTTTGTTGGAGGTTGGAGGAAGTGTATCACTGTGGGGGTGGGTTTAGGGGGTGTCCTAAGCTATGCCCAGTGTGACACACTGTCTCCTTCTTTTGCCTGCGGATCAAGATAATGAGACTCAAAGCCAGACTCTTGGTTAAGAGCTGTGAATTGTATAGAAGAGATGGGGGATGGAAGGACAGGAGGTGGGTGTCAGAAGCTCCACAAGGAAACTATCAAGGCTGGTAAATCTGGACTCAAAGGTCCCTGCACAAACTGATGCACTAACCAATGGTTTTGCAAACAGAGAACCTAGACGCTCTGTTCAGATGTAGCCTATGGACAGCTCATTCTCCACATGGAGAAGGGGAGAGGAGCGCGGGGGAACTGCCTCTGACACTGACTCTGGTGCCTGAGAGTTGATCACTGTCCCTTGGTGGAGAAGCTGGTGGGAACACAGAGCAAGGGGATGCAGGCCAACCAGATGAGACCTGATAGGCTGTGGTCAGATGGTGGGATAGCAGGACCCCACTTGTCAGAGGTTTAAGAGAGGGAAATGGGGCAGAAGACAAAGGGAGGGTGGGAACAGGGAGATAAGAGAAATGGAATAACAATGGAGATGTAATATAAATAAATTATAATAATAATAAAGATGTAGAGCTCTCAGCTCCTCTCCCAGCACCATGTCTGCCTGCATACCGCCATGCTTCCTACCATGACAATAAAGGACTAAACCTCTGACACTGTAAACCAGCCTCAATCAATGTTTTTCTCTATA
>OU015748.1:75923435-75957336 GCA_907169655.1 Acomys percivali | reverse complement strand
AAGGTAAGAGGCTAGCATGAAGCCTGCAGCATACTCTAGTCTTCCAACAGCCCACCAGCTGGGCTTCCTCTAAATTGGTTCCCACTGCTGAGCAGTCTTAAGTATTTCAATTTGCCTTTCAGTAACAGAGTCCACTGAATAGTCTTTTATATATATATATATATATATTTTTTTTTTTTTAAAGTGCACATTTGAGTTGTTGATGTAGGGTTGCTCTTTGCATTGGAATCTATACAGTGTGTGCTCATACACAAAGCCTCTCCCAGTCTGAGCTTCAGTTTTTCTCAGCTGTTAACTTTGACTGGGAGAGTACCATCATCTCAAAGTGGGCCTACTAAAGTCCTTGATGTGGGTGTAGCACAGGAATTTACCAATAGAACTCTCATAGGCGAATGGAGGTGGCATGGTAGAGATCTTCAGTATGCACAGTGGGCATTGCTTAGATGGAACATGGAAAAGCTCTCAGATTACACCTGAACGACTCTAGGGAAAACTTTTAAACCTCTCATCTTTAGTTCCTCCACAGGCAAAAACTGCAGTAGCAGTATTTCAGGTCTCTACAGCAGTCTGCCCACCCCCAACCCTATTCTGGAATGAAAAGCATTTAAGTCCATGCTGTCTCCCTCCCTCTTACCACTCAGGGCCCCTTGGCTTCTTCAACAACCTCTTACCTCAGTGTGCCAGACTACAGTTCCTTGACCCATTTATTTCTATTTTATAAACTGAATTCTCTTCTCTACAGAATCTGGGCTGGCTCCAAAAGTTAATACATATTTTATTCATGAGGCAAAGATTGTAGCCCCCTCCTCTTTCTGAGAGGGTGTAATGTTTTATGCACTTGACCTTTATGTCAAAGACAGAATATAAGCCTATGTCCAAGACAGACCCTCCCATTGTGTTTCACCACAACTCTGGGAGTGAGCTACATGTCCATGGAGAAGCTAGCTTACTGATAAAGTGTTTGTTTGTAGTTAAATTGTCATTTTGACCTACACTCCACATCAATACATGTCCCCTTGAAAACAACAGAATAGCCAGGTAATGTGCCTAAAACCATAGCATGGGACTCTGAGGATGGTATATTTACAATTCCAACTTCTTATCCTGAATATACACACACACACACACACACACACGCACAAGCACACACATGCATCCACACTCAAACAGACACAGAATGAGAGCAAAAGCAAGAGAGAGAGACAGAGAGAGACAGAGAGAGAGAGAGAGACAGAGAGAGACAGAGAGAGACAGAGACAGAGAGAGACAGAGACAAAATGAAAGAGAGAGAGAGAGAGAGAGAGAGAGAGAGAGAGAGAGAGAGAGAGAGAGGCACATTGCTGTTAATAGTCATCAGGAAACTCAGCAAATGTGAAACAAAGAGCCTGCTTATGTGATTTGGGCCTTCCTGGACCATCTGCCACAGCCATATGCTTCCCAAGGAGAACTATGTTTAGCTGCAATTGCAGCTAATCAAACATGTGCAAATGCTGCAGTGTCCCTGCCTGATCATGAGTGTTCTAAAGAGCATAGTGCTGCTTTCTAGTTCATGGTGACTTTGTTCTGGGTCAAAGAATACAACAAAGAATCATGGACTGTTACCCAAATAGCTGGGGTTCCTACAGCCGCTGCTGATCAGGCAGGATCATGAGGCTATCAGTAACCCACAGTGTTCCTCTAGTGGCTGAGCACAGTCCTGGCCAATCCAAGGCCAGATGAGCTAGCCCATAACTGTATTCACCTGGCCTCTTCTGCAGTGCCTTATTTTTCCTGTTGCTCCTCCCCCTTGAGAATTAGTGTATAGACCTAGCTCTGATGTACAGACCAGAGTGAAAGAAAGGATGGCCAAAAGATATGGCATTACCTATAGAAAAGATTTAATGCATGCCAGGCATGGCAGTGAACAAGGTCATTGAATCCATTAGCCAGCTGGGCGTATATGTTTTATTTATGAGTTCCAGAGAACTTGAAGTCCTGGAGAAAGGGATAGTTGGCCACAGTAGAGAGAGAGAAAAAGTGCTGGTCATCAATTATGATAATTGTCCCTACCTGTTGCCACTGCTGGACATTGACCCTTGTTAAAATAAGCAAGACATTCTTAAGCCAAGGCCATTTAGCCTTACTGCCCCTCAACTGTTCATGTTGTCATTTTAAGTTACAAGGTATTCTGAGTCCCTTGAGCTTCTGGACACTGGAATGGTCACCAACACTTAGATGCTAAATGTCATAGTTTTGGTATGTTGTTGCTCTGAATATAGGGCCCAGATCTCACCTTTCTGATTTATTGATGTCCTCAGGCTTTCTTGATAGCCCACAGGTCTTAGGGACCTGACACAATATATAACTTTGATTCTGAGGTCACTTTGCTCAGCCCTATCCTTGGTTAAGTCATACCATTAATTTTCCATTGGAATGGTGGGCACAGAATGGAAGAGTTTCTACTATCCATGCTCTCTACTCTGGAATCCTTCTTGGCCTGAACTCTGGCAGTCCCTCTCTTATCCCAGGTAGCTGACACAGTCTTGAGAACAGTTTAGTGTCTCCCAGTGTCCTCCCACTTCAATGGCAGAACTCTGAGGGGGCAATGCAGTGCTTGGTGTCTTACCATTTCTCTAACCTATGTCAAGGCTAACATGAACTGAGCCTCTAGACATACCTTCTCCAACATGATGGACTAAAGCCGTCAGAAACCATGAGCCAAAACAAGCCATTCCCTTCATAAGGTGTTTCTGTCCTATGTTGAAGCTAGAGTAGCACAAACAGAATTAATGATGCTGTTAGACACCATGGCCACTGCCCTACTTTGCCCTTTGTAAGCTATTGTGGTTGAGTGTCAAGGAACTGCCCACTTTTGTTCATCACAGGCTCATGGTTTGAAAGCTTGTTCTCACCTGCCTGTACTACTTTCAGGTGTTGAGCCCATCTGTAGGAGGCAGGTTGCTGGGTGTAGACTTCCAGAGTTGTTTTACATTTGTATGCTTCTTGTAACTGTGTTGTTTCCTATCTGCTATGATGTGAGCATCCTCCACCACTGTGCTCCATACTCTCCCGCCATGCTTTATCTGACATATTGCATTAAAAGCCTCTGAAACCAGGAAGCCAAATAAACATTTTCTTTCTTACCCTATTTTGATGAGGCCTTTTGTCCTGACAGTTCAGAGTAATTTATTGTACATGGCTTAAATATCCATGCGCATCTCCAGAGGATGTCACCCCTACCCACTACCGAGCTGACATACATATTTTCTCATGGTCCTCAGCAACTTGTAATTATCTGTACATATGTCTGCATGAGTTCCTTAGAGTTCAGCCATGTTTCTTGTAACATTTGGCCTTGGGCTTGAAAAAATATACACTGTTAAGGGCTAAAAGGTCCTGTCTAATTTTCCTCTCTTATTTTACATATGAATTTTCCCCTTCTCGGTCAGGTTCTTTTTTTCAATAATCTTTAAATGCACTCTCTCTGCAGTCTCTCATCCTACCCCCACTTCCTCATTAGAAATTTGTAGTTGACTACTAGCATGTCTCTGCTGGCTTTTCTTCAGCATTCCACACACTCTGTAACATTCACAAATCTAACTTCTGCCACCTCCATTGCCTAAATATGCTTCTGTCCAAGTAGTTAGTGCCCTACAGCTTTGCAAATGGTGAGGGATCTTCCAGTCTATACTGAGCTGCAAGGCTACATGGTCTTTCCTTGAGATGCTCTCTACCCTCGACACTGAACTTTACTCATCTCCTCCTCCCCAGTTTCTGGTAGCATGCCTCTGCCTACTTGTCAATCATGATTTTGTAAGTTAGTGTGCTTGTCCCCACAACAGCTATGCATTCTTCTCCATACTATCTAATATCTCTTAGCTTGTACTGACCAACTTCTGACTGGAATGCAAATTTTGTGAGCAGAAAAGGTGTCTCCATTTTACACTCTCCAAATTATGCATATTCACTGGGATCCGTCACAAGGGAAGTTAATTTTTGCATGATATAATACATGAAAGAAATCTCAGATTGCAGATTCCAGATCTTCTTTGGACAAAGCAGAATGCAGGCTTTTCTCCAAGATGATTGTGAGAATGATTATATGTAAAAGAATATGTAAGAATACCTAGTTTATTGCTTGGTGTAAGTAGCTGTGCAGTCAACAGAAATTTATTAGTGCTATTACTACCAATCCCAGAGGATGTGGGTCAGCCATTGGCACAGATCTCAGAAGGCTGAAGCAAAAGACATTGACTTCAACCTCAAGGGACATAAAAGGGCTCATGATTTTTATTGCACCCTAAACGAACAATGTCGACCTGAATTGCTTCAAACCAAAGCAATCGATCCTGGAATGTATTTGCTGAGGAAACTGCAGGGCTTAAGTAAAGGGGAAGAGGTAACTCAATGAAACCTGGAGATGCTCCTTATGGCCCTTCTGCATATTTTAGTTATTGAGACTCCAAGTATGGAATGGTGCTGATTACCCAGGCACTAAGTCCTGGCAATGAGGATAGCTTCAGATCCCACAGGTCTTGGCATAGATAAAACAAACACTTTCTACAGAGAACATAGTGAGCATTTGCTCACTTATAAGGCTGTAAATGCTACAAAACTAAAAACTTAACTTACTGTCTAGAAAGGAAAATGAGTATTTTCCTGAATTGTTTCAACTGAAACTTGACAGAGGCCAGAAAAGCCTACAAACCACATGCAATGAGAAACAGAAAAAATAGAGCTGAGGTCTGCATCGATTGGTAAAGTGGTTGCCGAGTGAACACGAGGACTTGTGGGGCCCTCTAGGCTGCTCCAGAGTAGCTGTGTGAAACCGGGTATGGTGGGGCACGCCTTTAATCCCAGCACTTGAGAGTCAGAGGCAAGCGGATCACTGTGAGTTCGAGGCCAGCTTCGTCTGCAAAGTGAGTCCAGGACAGCCAAGGCTACACAGAGAAACTCTGTCTCAAAATAAACAAACAAACAGTGTAGCCGTGTGAAAGTGGCTGAAAAGCATCACAATGACAGAGTTAACCACGTGTGAGCACAAATCTGGACATCCCTACATCTTCAAACCTCAACTCCTCCAACCATCAAAGGAAACACGATGAGTTTCCATATTGTTTGCAGGTTTAACTTTGGGGATAAGAAGCCCAGCCTTAGCCTGTGGACAAAAGCCCTAGCATATTAAACTTAACGGCTTAAAATACCTATGACAAAGATTACCTAAACAAAGTTAAAAGACAAAATACAAGATATTTTCTACATAATATGTCAAAGAATGACTGTCAAAATGTGTTTGGCAACAGGTAAGAAAAAAAATCACATAACTTCCTAAAGAAAAAGAAGCAAGAGTGGAAAGGAAAAACCTGTGTGTTCCTCATCAGTTCTCATAGCTTGCACAAGATGACTCCATGTATAACTAGTGCAAATTGGTTTCTTTAGAAGAAGGGACACCAAAGTCTACACTGTGACCTCTCTATAGCTAGATTACAAGGTACACAGAGAATACATGCCAGCAAGTTATCTATGGCTTCTTTACTCAGAATTGAGTAGAAGTCTAAGATAGCTCTAGTCTTTATTCTATAATATTCTGAGAGAGCACTGTGTTAAAGAAAGCTTATCTGACAGAATTAATGACTTGTCAAAGGAACATATCTCTGCTATGACTTTCAGAAAATTCTCTTATGGTGAAGCAGAAACCTGATTTTTCTAGGCTTTTGGACATAGTGGAGTTAACTCTTCCTTCTATACTGTACACATGCACAGTCCTCAAGCCCACATCCTTTAGAGTTGATAGGCCTCCTTTAGGGACCTACTATCATGCTGAAGTTATTTTTACTTTAACATTAGGTAAATTACTGCTTGTCTGGGAAGCTGAGCCATCCACACATAAGGCACAGCTCTCATAGTTTGGGCCAATCCCAGGTATTCTGGGAGTTACTCAGAGGCTTTCCCTAAGAGACAGACCAAGTCTGTTTATTGGATTTGTTTTTAAACACAGCTTCTGTTTATCACCTTTAAGGGCTGAAGTGATGTCTCAGTGCTTAAGTGCACTTCCTGCTCTCTCACAGGACCTGAGTTCAATACTAAACACTACTGTAGGTGATTCACAATAGCCTAAATAAATGGAATATATAAATAATATAGTTTAACTTGAAAAGTCTGTGTGTCATAAGCCCATCACTAATGTTATAATAAGTAGTACAAAACCAAAAGCATGTCCTCTCATGTCAGAAACAAAACAAGAGTGCCCAGTCTTACCAGTGCAACTGAACATAATTCTGAAAGTGTTAGCCACAGCAATGAGGAAAAGGAGAAATAAAAGATGTTCTAAAATTGATTTTTTCCTAGTGGCTGATTGCATAAAAATATATTTGATACTGACAATGGAAAATCCAATGTGGAGTTTCACGCTTTCAAAATGGCTACTTTAATATATAGAAGCTTATTGAGATGTATACCCTGTTGGTCTGGTTAGTTTCAGTGTGTGATAATTTTTTTAATTTATGAGTTCTTTACAAGAAATTTAGTGAGAAGATTCAGAAAGAAATAGATTAGTAGTTTCCCTTGGTAGATACTATTGTTTCATATAAACAGTCACTAAAAGCTTCAGCCATCTATTGTTAAAACTAGCAAAGCAAGCTTCATTTTACAAAATCAAAATTCATACATTACATCAACAATGTCAAAATGTTGAAAAAGCCATCAAGAAAACAATGTCATTAACAATTCCCATGAAAACAATAAAATAGTAAACAATAAATTCAACCAAAGACGTAAATGGGCTATCTTTTATAAGGTATGAAAGAAAGGAATTGAAAACAACAAACATAAAAACAAAGATACTCCATGTTCGTGTATTGGAAAAATTAATAATCATTAAAATACACATATAATACTGCACAAACCAATGCAAAGACTCAGAAAATGTTTATTTAAATTCCAAACTCCATTTTCCCCTTAAATGACTTAAAATTCATATACAACTACAAATAAGTATGTACATCTAAGGAAATCTTTATAAAAAAAACTAGAGCCATTACAGATATCTTTAAAGTATACACAAAGCTATAGGCATCTAAATAGCCTGGCACATAATAGAACAAAGTTGGGAGCCAGGGACTAAATCAGTGTGCTTATCAATCAGTTGACTTTCTACAGAGATGTGAAAAGCAAGCAAGGGGAAAGGACACCTTCTTCAGTAAATGGTGCTGGGTAAGCACACTATTAATATACAAAATAAAATTACTCTTATCCTCATTTCAAAATATATATGAGAAACAGCTGAAAGATCTAAAAGTATGAAATGATTAGAAGAGAAAACAAACCAAAAATTCACCAAATTGGTTTTCATTTCAATGAGGCCGAACTAGAGCTTGAATTCAGACAGGAGGACAAAAGGCAAACAATCACTGGGCCCTTACTCTGTTACCCACTAAAGCACATGTCCATCCTTGTGTTCTCTCATCAATTTTGTCATACAATACTAGGTCAGGCTACAAGGACAGAATGTTTTCTGCTGCTCATGACTAAACCAAACTAACTTTACTGGGCTTTGAGGAGGTTATGTAAGTGTCAAAGATAGAAAAGAGTGAATTCTATCAAAGAAGATCACAAATAAGTCCCATAGGTTCACTTGCTTCTAGTTGACTTAAGAATATCCATTTTGAGGTCACAAAGCTAAGCCATACATTATAAGCATCCTCTTGGCCTTGATAACATTTCTGACATATGCACTATGACATTATTTGCTTAGGCTCTTTTGCAGACTTTTGCTAAAAAACATTGAGTCAGTTAGCACCTGCATATATCTGATGGGTGATTTAAATAAGATCAGAGGCTTGGCATGTCGACATTCATATTGTATCTGTTTCATTTGCTCTCTAAGCTTTTGAGTCAGACTCTTCATCTCCAAATATTGATGAGTGGATATTTTGAGAAATGCTTTACTCATAACTATAGCACAGGTTTACCTTGACCTTTTTTGCCTGTTGGAGTATATGGGTGTTTACTCTACCCAGCCCCTCTCCTTTGTCAGTAGCTTAAGAAACTAAAATTTTCAGCTTAATCACAAGGTTCAAATCAAGCAATAAGACCAGAACATTGTTGTAAGTTGATGACATCAGCAACCGGAGAGACTTGACATTTCCTGGATGATGGCATGACTCAATAGCCCATCAAGCACAAAGCCAAGATGTTTGTGCACACAGTGAAAAAAAAATCTTTGGATGATATGCCCATGACTAATGGACAATCACCAAATATTGCTCTATGCTCCCAAAAATAACAAAAGCCAACTGATTTATTTATACGACCTCAGGGCAGGGCTGTCTCCCTTTGGCTTCAGTTGGCAGCATCAGTTGAGATCCACCATGCAAGTACTTTGCTTGTCTTATCTATGATAAGAGTCTTGGTCTCATGGCTTCTTGACATAGCATCCAATTTTTTGGAACCATCACGTGAACTGTGCAAAGCTTTATATTTACTCAGATATAAAATACTAAAACTGCTTCCTCCATATTGAAAATGGATGTAATTAACTGAAAGTAGCATTATTATTAAATTCAAGAGGAAATACAGGCACTAAGTAAATAAAGGAATATATACTAAAGTTAGCTGCCATGGTCTAAAGAATAAAGAACCACATAACAACAGGTAAGCAGGAATCAATTTTTTAAAAAGTCCATGCAAGAATGCTTCTCCGAGGAAGGCTCATTTGAACCAAATTGGCATTAATTGATGTAATACTAAATAAATGTTGGGAGGATAATCAAGTTCCAAGTAAAAGGATATCCGAGTTCAGAAGTTCTGACCTAGGAGTGAACCCAGTGAAGGGGAATGGACATGATTCTCTGGGATTGTTAAAGCATGTTGTGCAGAACATACTGTAGCCTAACAGAGAACTCCCAACTGACCTAGGGTGGACAAGAAGCCACAGGCATTCTCTGGCTGGATCCAGAGCTCCTAAGTTAGAATCTTGGCTCCCAGTTTACTGTGAGTACAACAGTATTTCCACTTCACAACGAAGACAGCAAAACTACCTTCCTGACATGTTTTTATGCATCATCTAATGATGTTTGAGGCAAGGATAGATTCCTTATGTGATGACGCTCGTTCCTCTGAGATGATAGGACACCATGTCTTGATGTTTCCATAATGACAAAACCATATAATGATTCATTTCTTACAAAATTTCCTACTGTTAATCAATGCATGATAAATGTAAAGAATGTGATCGATAAATGCAATATAACAGTGTCTTGGAAGAGAAAGCATTGTGTAGGCCTTACCTACTGCTGTTACTGTTATAATGGGGATGAATGAGGAGGGATGGGAAGGAAATACAGGAGAGGAAACTGGAAAGAGGAAGAGGGCAGGAGAAAGTGAGGAGGACAGGAGGAAAAAAGAAGAAGCGGGGGGGGGGGGGGAGGAGAAGTAAGTGGGGAGAAGCAGGAGAAGAATCATGTTTAGCAGGGATTCAAGCTAATTGACACTGGTTGTCCAAACACCAGTGTGGGTTCTCTGTGAGACTTTCGTCACCTCTGACTATGGAAGAATCAGTAAAATCTTTCCACCTCCAGCACAGTAAGAACATAGCACTACATCAAAAAGGAGCTGGCTTCACAGGCTGGATGTTTTAGGCATGTAGGTTTCGTAATTTCCCAAGGGATGTATGTGCCATGGTGGAAATCAGTAAAATAGTGAAAAAATATATTACTTGGCTAAAGTGAATACCCTATATCAAAATTAAACAACAACAACAACAAAAACCTAAGAGCATGCTTTTACTTCAAGAGCATCCGAAGTAAAAGCAACAGCTTCAAAAACATTCGCCAATGCTTCTGAAAATTTTACAATAAGCTGAAATTTAAAAAAAAAAGTGTAATTCTGGAACTTCTGAATGTCATGTAGATATAAGGCTTGCAGGAGCTGTGTTTGGCTAGTTTTCACTCCTGAGCTTTGACACAAAGCCACATTCTTTCTTTGCCTAATATCAAAGGGAGGGGGCATGTGCAGATGGAGTGAAAGCCAGACTTTGGGAACTCCAGTATCTAAATTGTACTCTCTAGGGCAACCCTGCCCTCATTTGAAATGTGTCTTGTTGACATCATTGAGCCTCTGTGAGGGAGAGTTGGATCCACTTGATTTCCTAAAGTAATATGGTCCTAATTTTTACTGGGCACACATAAGTAAGGCGATGAATCAAGGGCATTGCATAAAAAACGAGAGTGCCTTTTGAGCTTGATCTTTCAGGAAACAGAAATACCTAAAAGGACAGTATAACTTGTCTGCTTATTGTGCATACATTTATGTCTATAGAAACCCAGATAACTCCTAGGACAGGCACACAACTTTATGAACCATGTTCTAGCAACACAGGGAATACAC
The DNA here is from genome assembly GCA_907169655.1 of Acomys percivali. Classification (NCBI taxonomy): domain Eukaryota; kingdom Metazoa; phylum Chordata; class Mammalia; order Rodentia; family Muridae; genus Acomys; species Acomys percivali. Next base: position 75,946,971 of record OU015748.1, on the reverse strand, counting down.
TGTTGGAATTTTCCAAAGTGGAATGTTCCCCACTACTAATGGCACCTACAGCTGGGTACATGTGGATTCAGAGGGCTCAAAGACACAGTGCCTCATCCACAAGAGGCTTTCAAAACAAGCAAACAAACAAGAAACAAAACAAAACAAACCACAAAAACCAATCTGAAGTAATACTTTGGTCCCTGAAGTTTTTTTCCAACACTTGCCAATTAAAGTTTCTAAAATAAAGTTATCAGTAGCCAGCCCTAACTAACTGAAGGCTTAGGACACCAATGCTGTGTCTGCAACTATACTCACAAGGTGTTGATGATAACATTGCACAGACATGTAAACTGAGGCACAGGAAGGGTAATGAGGAGTTCAAGGTCACCTAGTTAAGTTGGACAGATACAGGTACTTGTTTCTGGAGACTTTGTCTTTGACTGTTCTCACTTGTCACTGAGGTCAGTTCTCTGAACCCTTCTGCTAAATCTCTGGACACAGGCGCTAAGAGCCCTGACCAATTCCCTCAATTTCTTTCTAGGTCCCTTTGCTAAATACAGTATAACTTATGTAGGCTTTCCCCTACATGTCAGGGTGTACTCCCCAGGGGATGATCGGGTCTTATGCTTGGGGCTTTGAAAGCTCCCATTGTGGGTACAAGGACAGAGCAGGGAGTTCTGATGTAATGGAGAGCCATTGAGGGACCCTCCTCCCTTTCCAAATGGAGGGAGTTTGCACTCCTGACCCTGGACACCAGTACCAGATGTGCCTCATGGAGGGTATTTTCTCCCAGAAGGGAGAAACTTTCCCAGGTGGTCCTTTCATTGACCCCTAGGACCTTGAGTCTCTCCCTGAACCCCATCTTCAACACTGAACACTACCTTTCTTCCCATTCAGAGCAGATGTCCAAGCATCATTGCATTGTGTATCAGTAGTGCCTCACACACATCCAATTACGAGGAACTAGAAAGTTGAGATCCAGCAGGCACTGTAAGATAATTGACAGCAACTGTGGCAGAGAAATTGTCCCAGTTTGATGAGGCATGGAGGTAATATACAGATATGATATCTTAGTACTTGCATGTAAATAGTTGGACTTCGAAGACCAACTATCTATCAACTATATACACCAACTTAATCCATCTTTGGCTCTCCAGGCTCTTTCCTAATGATTATTCTCCATATAGAGAGATACACTAAAGCCATGGCACAGGGTTTGAATGAGTTAGTTTAACCCACATCTGGCAACTCCTAGCCCCTCTGTGCCTAGAGGTTTGCAGACACTGTTGGTAAATAGGTAGACAAGGAGGTGGTGTCAATAAATTATTAAGGGTTTGCCCTCAGTGCAGTCACAACAGCAGTGAGAAGCTGGATGGAAAGTAAAAAAAAAAAGTGCCTGCTACATTCTACAGGCTTTTGGCATGTGCTTCATGACACATTTCTATCTTCTTCTAGAGGAAAGGTAGCTGAGTTTCCAAGCTCCAGTGTTCATAACTACTGGACCATGGCAGAACTTGTATTTGGGAAGCAAGGTCGTGAGACTCAAATTTCCTTGAAAGATAGAGTCTTAGAACAAATTCTGTTCTGCATGTGGTTTTCCAAACCAAAGACATGGCTCCTAGTGATAGAAAATAAGCCTCACTAGAGCAGATGTGGTGTAGAAATAGGAACAGCTGCATGTGGGAGGGATCGAGGCTGCTTTTACAAATTGCATAAGGTGAGGGTCATTTATGTTTACAGGGAGAAACACCGTAAATAGCCTGGTCATGGAGACCACAGGCTGGGGCAAAATGGAATACTGGAAAGAAAGGGACTGGCATCCAAAATGGAATGGGCTCCGGGAAGCAGGGGCAGCTGTCAATCAAAGCAGGTGTAGTGGCAGATGATGTCCTAAACTCCTGAAGCAGGCTCTAAACCCAGGCAGTTTTAAGATGGCATCTGAAGAACAAACCACAGTGAAATGCTGACTTGACACAAAGGAAGCCAATTCCCTGGGCAGCTGACAGAGCAGGCTCTCACAGTGTTTAGGAGCAGAGATAAGGAAGACCCACTCCCCACCCCCACCACCAACACCCTCCAGCCATTGTCATCTGCAAACTGTCTCTGTAACTTGGCTGCAGCTGAGTAGATGGTATGGTAACGGCTTGTAATACCTCCTTGAATTTCCAGGGCTTAAAGTAAGCAGGCAATTTGTCAACCCTGAGCTGGCTGTACTCAGACCCTAGCTTGATCAGAGCCTGAGAGATGGAGTGTTTTACCTGCTTGGCATTCTCCAGGAAAACAGGCATATTTGATATTTAGGTGCACTTTAATGGACCATGAAAAGAAATTAGATTGATTCATTTGAGAAATAAATCGTCTCTCCCCGCCCCTACACGGTGAAGCTCTTAAGTGCTTCCACTTAGTGGAAATGGAAATTACCTCTCAAAACATTAGGAAAACTAATCACGGCAAATTTTATACATTTCCACAATTTACTCTGCTATCTTTCCATTTGCTTTGATGAGCAGACAGTAGCAGATGCCTGTTCTTAACCAAATCATTTCCCACAGCCTCAATACACTTCGATAGGCACCTCTCTATCATGTCTGCCCTAATTGATCAGTCCAGTGGGGAAATGGCTTTGTGTTCTTCTTTATCTTTGAGGGAGGAGGAAGAAACAAGAGAATTTATTAAAGAGACGTATCCGTAATATTTCTCCCTTGTCATGGGCTTACTAACTGAGACACTAAATTCAGAAGAAGAGACAGAGAGATGCTTTGAAACAGAGTAATTGGATTCTTAAAATGTCTTATATATAGGTTCCGCATTTCCTAGAATACCTCCATTTTCACATGTCAATTTATCTCCATGTGAGCCTCTCCTTTTGTTTAGGTTTCCTGCTTTCTATGATGCAGCTGACTAGTTCGTTGGACACAGAAAAATACTGTTGTGATCGTGTAGATTCAGGTTATATTTTAGAGAGATAACCTGTGACTAGCTCTTTCTACACACACACGTGTGTATGCACACATGCATACACACAAACACATGCACTCACATGTGTGTAAGCTTATTTGTATAGTTGTGGTGTTTAATCTTGGTTGTCAGTGTAACTAGATCTGGAATCATATAAGTAAAATAAGTGTCTCTGGGAGGAGCTGTGGTGCACTCTTCCTGGAAGGATTAACTGAGAGGGCAGAGATCACTCTTGGTGTCAGCCCATATGTAAAAAGTTATGAGAGGAAAACCAGTTGTTTTTACCTTGTGACCTCACTCTATGGAACTCAGTGCATTCACTGTGTGGCTGTCCCTACTGTTGTCATCTGCCACTGACACTGGATACCAGATTGTTTGACCTAACAAAGTGGACTCAAGACCCATGGCTCCTCTGGTCTCCTCTTGGCCTTCGGTGCCATGCATACTGGGTGGGACTGCTGATGCATCATCCAATGTTGTGGACTAGGCAGCTACCAAGTTCTCAGGTTTTCTAGTGTGCAGAAACCCACTGTTGACCTACCCAGCATGCATCATGCAAATCATTCTAATAAGTCTCCTTCGCATTGCATATTCATGCTATTGCACTATGCTGCTAAAACCATGACAATTACAAAAGGCATTTAAATGTATACAAAACTATAAAATATGTATACAAATTAAGAATATGTACATGCCATGTCCTACCAAGAGTAGTGAAATTAGTATTCCTTTAGAGGAATGAGGGAACCAGTGAGATTTCCAAGAGTCCCCATTACATGAGAAAAAGAATGGCTTTCATGGTGCATTCGATCGCCTTTGTGCTTAGCCAGCTTCACAAGGGCAAGGCACACCCTGCTATTTGGCCTTATTCTGGAAGGGATAAGATGGGATAGCGCATCCTGGCACTTACATGGCACATCTTAAGGAATTGATGATAACCTACCTGTCATAAGGGATGTCCCCATCACAACTACTCCTGTCAACTACTTCTCTTCACCTACATTGATTGCAGTTCTCACTGTCTCACACTTGGCTCAGTTCTGCCTTGGGAACACTAGGGTTGGCTCCATTCATGAGCTTCCATCAAACCCATGATGAGATTCTTCATTGATAACAGACTGAAATATGCCTAGCCATTTTTTTTATTATGTGTCAATCATGGTACAGCAGGCCTACCACCAAGCTCTCAAATCCACAGCTACCTGACTTGCAGATTGAAGATTTTGAGTTGGGTGAAAATGGGATTTTTTAGTATGGGTGACTTCAGGGGCTGATAATAATACAAACTGCCTTTCAAATAGCCATATTCCTTCATCTAATGATTTCCCAGTTTTAACTACATCAAAAGTAGAATAGAAATAAAGCATGAAGAGTCTTTATGCTTTTTTAGGCTTTCGAACACCTGAGGGTTGCCCTAGACAGGCCCCTTCTCTGTTCCTATTCTGATCCTGTTCTGGTGACAACTGAGACCCTGATGCTAGGGCCGAACTTCTCAGTGTCCCTACATTCACACAGAGGTGTCCCACTTTTTTTTTACCCTACAGTCATGCCTTTGAAGCATGTCTAATATGGTTACACTTGTCACCTGATCAAGTACCTGTCACTTCTCTGACACTGGGATCCTTTAAAATGCCCAAGGGAAGGATTGTTCCTACCCAGTGCAAGCTCAGAGCTCGTCACCATCCACTCAAGGAGATGGGCAGCTAACTCAGATGAGAAGAAATCACCACTTTCCAGGAAAAATATCTCCTCAAATTCCTTTTTTAAAAGTATTATGACAGGTAGTGCAGGAACGCAGGGACGCACAGGTTATGCACATGGACTACAGGAAGTAACCATGAACGTATCTCTTACAAACTTCATTGTGACATTGTTTTGTACCTACAGAATCTGCATCAGAGCCATCTGAGGCATCAAAACGTGCTTCTCTATAACTCTAAAGAACCAGCATGCCTGAAGATGAGAGAATAAAGTAATGCAGTAAAGACAGAGTTTGCAGACCCATGATGAAGCAAACTGCTCTGAGGGGCTTGGGAGGGATCTGAATGTTAGATTGCTGAAAACACTGTGCAATTGAACAGCACTAGGTTCATGTGGTGGAGGTATTTCCCTTCATCTCCCTGTGCTTTTCAGACAAAACTTCTCTCCATCATGTGGCACAGATCACGCCTTTTCTCTTTAATTGTCCCAGTTCTTATCAACACACTAGATCTAATCTATCCAGACATGAAGAATCGAGGTCCCATTCAGGTCCCAGTGATTGAGGGTCATACTGTGGCCTCTGCCTGATCATCCACACCCTCATCTTGGGTCAGTTTCTTAACCTTCCAGGGCCCACTCTGAGTCTTTGTCTCCACCAAGCTGCCCTGTTCCTGCTTAGGTATTTGCTCCAGCAAGGATTACTCTCCTCACTTTTATTTCCTGAGATGTCTGGGAGACCACGTGATGTGAACACCTGTGGCCACAGGGGTGTGGCCAAGATTCTGCACAAAGGAAAATATTGTTAGGCAAACACCTACACTAGGCACCATAGCCACACAGCCCAGTGAACAATGAATCACTCTAAGCTTTCTCTGAACCCAGCTACTTTCTCTCTTCTACACAGAATTTTGGTTCATACCACAAACTGTAAGGTACGTATCACCCACCGATTCCAATTTATAGGTAAGGAATTAGAAATAAAACTGTCTAAATAACTTCTGAGTTCACATGGCTTGGCAGTGGGGAAGAAGGATTGGAATATGACCACTTCAGTGCCCATGACATTCTGTCCTACTGAGTTCTGGTTCCCTAGGCCCAGTAAGCTATGTCTATGACCACATTAAAGACAATTGGAGCAAAAGAACAAATTAAGTAAACTACATTGACAAGTCAATTAATGAGTGCTAAAGATATCATTGACCCTGCGTTGACATTCCTGAAGATTTTTCAGTTCTCTCATTCTCTTCTTCCAAAGCATTTACATTTACTATTTTCTATGTTTAGATGATTGTCTGTAATCACGGCTGTCAGTGTGCACTTAACACAGGGCTTCAAGGGAGTGCATTACAGGAAGGGATAGGGGGCATTTCTTTTCTGGGTAAAATGGACAGCCTATGTCTGGTTTGATCAGTGGAATACAGAAAAATATCCCTTTATCAGCTCCACACATATCTAGGCAGCAATAAGGAATCCTCTTTGTCTCCTGGTGATGGAGCCACCATGTACAATAGTTTGATACTCCAACTAGATGCAGAACGTAGCTATCCCTTAAGCACTGAACTGAGGGATCAGTCCTATGAGTGAAGAAGTGTCCCATCCCGTCTGAGTCCTCAGGTAACACTAGTGCATCCCTGAGGCGGGCAAGCTCAGTCTACTTTTTAAAAAATCAAGCAGCATAAGCCATTGTTTTAAACACCAAGTTTGGAACGATTTGCAATATCGGCATCCAGAGGAATGTGTGGAAACTACAAAATTCACCTTGAAGGAAAATTAAAAGTGAACTCTATCACTCACCCATGAAACCACCTGATTATAAGTTACTTTACTGCTAGCATGTTTGGCACTCTGTTCTACATAGCCTGCAGAACTCAAGAGCACAAGAACTGCATCACAATCATCACTCTGCCAAACAAACCAGAAAGGAAAAAGAGCTTTAACTTAAGATTGCACTTCTTGTTGGTTTTGTCTTCACAGCATCATCTCAATCAGTTCCTTCTCTGTGGACTCCAAATGCTCCTGTATGCCCAGGAGCCTCCAGCCCTTACAGCTGGGACTGCCTGCATCAGAGAAGGCACATCAATGACAGGAGCGGGGTGCATGCTGCTAAGAATCTCAGACAGGAGAGAGACCAAGTCCATGCTGGCCTGAAGATAGCTCTCATCAGCTGTCTGACATGCTCACCTGTCCCCTTGAATTTTGCTTCGACTCTAAGAATGAGACCTGGGCTCATAATGCTGACTCATGACCTCTCACAGAACAGACTCCTGGACCCTTATTTCATGGCAGTTCCCATCACAACACATTTGTATTTATCATCTCTATAAAACATATTTGTTGTAAATCATCTCTGCAAAGAAAAAAATAAAAAGAAGAAGAAGAAGGATGCCATGAAGGTGAATTTCCTTCTTCCTATTTCAAGTGAAGAGATAACGTCAAAGTGCTGATTATTTACCTTGGATCATACAGTCAGTTTACCCAAAGCAGGGCCTAAAATATACTGCTGCCTTAGTGGATGCCATGGACCTTAAAGGCAGGGAAGGAAGGAACACAGTGCACCATGGGAAAGAGGGAAACGGTTCCTAAATTACACTGAATCTATACTGGCGTGGGGTATAGATTGTGAGAGTGGAAATCCTCCTTTCCTCTCTAAGATGCATGATTTACTTCCAGCACAGGGGAATGGACAAGAGGAATATCTTAACATGGTGACTTAACTGATAACCAATGCCTGCTCAGCCCAGACTTGTGAAGAGGCAGCTGGCCAGCTCAAATTTTCTCTTTAGACCTTGAGTTAGAGGAAAAATTACAAGCTTTCAGTCCCTGTCTACATTTCTCACTTGTGGGGTCTCAGTTGCACCGAAACTGACTCCCCATGAGTCTGGCACGCATTGCCAGCCGGTTTTGTGGAGGGTGGCTTGGACCAGCGCACTCCTACATCTTGTTTGTGACCATTAGGGTCACTCTTACCTAATGGTGACCAGGCGCTTTGCGGTTTTCTTTTTGTCCCCTCCCTTTCTCTTCCTCTGCCCAGAAGGCAGACTCATTTCCTCTAAGACTTTCTAGAATATGTGGTTCTGCTAGATTTGCTCCTGAATCACTCTGTACTTTTGCTAGAAAGTCTTTTGCATGTATTTCCTGTTTGGGAGATTCTGTAATTTCTCACACAGCCCTAACAGACTGGTTCCTTAAAAGCCTTGGGTTTCTGTTTAGCTTTCCAGCATCAAAATTAGGGCCTGAGCTCTGTTTGATAGTCTTTTTACACTGAGTGTGAAGGGTTCTCTAACAAGCCCGAACATAGCAAACATGACACTGACAGACTTTGCCCCTTTTCCCTCTCCTTTGCTAATCGCCATTACATTACATTCCTAAAGCTAGTCCCCAAAGTCCATTCCCTGATTTGGCCACTAACTCATTTTTGAGACAGAGCATCAAGGTCCAACAATCGAAATTCATTATTTGGCCATGCTGGCTAGCCTGTCCGATCAAGACTTACCAACTCACCTGAGCACAGACTCCCCCTTTCTTTTTTAAACATCCACTCTTGCAAAAAGCACCTGCTGTTGCTGCTTGCTTTCTGTCTCTGCCTAATCCATAGGCAGCACCCCCGCCCCTCCACTGCTTGCTCTCCTGGGTAATAAATCTCCTTTGGGCTGAGAAATTGGTGTCTGGATATGTCCTGTACAGACTCTGAGGGGTTGCTGTCCTTTAGAGAGTGATGACATTCAGGCCCACCTTTGTGCCTAGAATGTGCCAGCACAACTGCTCACTTGCTTGGTATCCTGAACTCATTGCAAAAGGGTTCTCCTTAACTGTCTGCTGGGTCCCGTCTCTCATCTGTTTCATCCAGGATGTGACTTGTCTTTTTCTAGACCTCACTGGTCCAATGGTTGACAGTGAGTGCTGCACTGTGTTCTGGTAGACCATGGCCCACAAGAACACATGATGAGTTACCCCTGAGGCAGAAGCCCTTTTTTTTTGACTCACCTGACTGCCCAACGATGGAAGCACTCAGTCTGTGGGGGATCCTTGAGGACACTTTCAAGGTCATTCGGATCTGGTAATACCTAAGGAAAGAGCAGAGACCAGATCATGACAATATGACTTCTTAATGAGCCTTCTACTTAATTATGGAAAGCCATAAGAAATCAATGAAAGTTCTAGATGCCATGCAGTTATCTGGAAGCAAAAAAGACTGCATTTTATTGGAGCACTTGAAGGATAAAGGATAAGATACAGAGGAAGGCAGGAAATTGCATCACTTGAGATCACATAAGACTTAGGAAGGTTGGAGATGATGGCAATACAGAAAAATCACAAATGAGTCATGTGACAATAGAACGCAAATTTTTTGCTGTTTTTTGTTTGTTTGTTTGTTTTCTTAGTCTAGAAAAACCAACTGTCATGGGAAGGGAGCGCAATATAGAACTAAAGTCTGTGTATCAACTGACTTATTGACTTGTAAAATACAAATACATGCTTGTGAGTGAGCACCCCTTTTCTGCACACCTCCTTGAGGCATGTAGAGGCTGGGCTGTCATTTCTGTATACATCACTAACTACTCTTCCTAGTGTACTTGTCTTACAAGATTTTTGCCCAAATTTGATAGTCCTATGCAGGCTGCAGTGCTCTCAGTAACCTTGCCTGCCTGCCCTCCACCCCGACCCAGCCTTGGTGCTTTGCTACTAATGAACTTTGCACGTGCAAGGACTTAGGAACCATTTCTGGCATAATTGTCCTCTCCTTCCACACACTTCAAACCCATAGTGAAGTGAAATGTAAATAAGTCAAGGTGAGATGTAAGTAAATATACCATGAACCAAATCAGTGTCCTGCGGTTCATTGTGCTCTTAGCTGAGAAATCTTGTACTACTATGTCAGTGGCATCGTGAACAGTGTCAAAGCAAGATACTTCTGGTGAAGGCCTTGGGTGTAATTTTGATGTGTACATGATGAAAAGGGATATGTAGTTCTTAACGCACTGGCTCTGACTACATGACTGAAGTCTGGGTGACAGTTTTGAGCAGGCTAACTCTGACTCTATCATGCAGTTTATGAACTTTCTCTGACATGTGGGAGCTGAGTGACTTTGAATTTATTGTATAATATTGTAAATATTGACTCTGTAAAATGAAAATTAAAAGATCAAGAAAGTCCCCTAAATGAGAGTAAAATATAACAAAGAAAAAAAGAGGTCAGCAGCTGGCATGACTTCTGCCTCTTTAGATGGGATGCAGGGTGGTCATGTTTTTCTACTCTTTTCTTCAAGCACAAGGAAAACTCTAACAGCACAAAATAAATGCAAGGAGACAAAGATGGGAAACACACGTGCTAGGCACTCTGGGAGGAGAAAAGCCATGGTGGTGACTTTGCTGCCTTCCACTTTTACCTCTTGTATCCCAAACCTGATGTTGGACAGTTTCTTAGCCTACAAACCTGAAACACTAATGACTGGACACACACATACACACACACACACCACTAAAAGAGCATGACAAACCAGAAAACTTTTAGATAACAGCTGTTTGCCTCATACCAGTAGCACCCCCACCGACAGCCGAATGTACAACCTCCAGGTTGTGCCAAAGCTCTGCCTTGACCCTTAGCTGAGAACAGAGTTCCATCTCCTTTGGAATCAAGTTATATCCTTGGCAGATGGTAATGACCCTGCTTTTAATCGGAACCATATAAGGAGGCTAAAATTCTGCCATCCACCCTACAGGAACAGGAGTATAAGTACACCAGCAACATTTGGATTGTTTTTTGTTTGTTTCTTCTGCAGAATTGCATGCATGGATAATGCTTTTTTGCATCACTTATGCCCCCTTCAACTCTTCATATGCCCACCAACTCCTTCATAAATTCACAACCTCATCATTGTTTACACACACTACAGAGAGAGAGAGAGAGAGAGAGAGAGAGAGAGAGAGAGAGAGAGAGGGAGAACAAACTGCTTGTAAGGGTAGGGCACATGCCTAGTAGCAGCTGGCTAACAGAAGATGTGCTCAGTGGCATCTCTGAAGGTTCCTTGTCTCACAATGTACTGGGAGGGATTTGTTTTTTATTTTAATATTATTTTCCATTTATTTATCCATCTATTCACTTATTTATTTGCCTTCTTATTAACCCATGGGTTTTGTATATATATTATGGCTCCCAATTTTCCAGTTTTATAGAATCCGTAGTGAGGGTCTGCGTCTATCTGTTTCTTGTGCCTTTTGGGGGGGCTCTTTTCCTTCTGTTTATTTGTTTGTCCTATTCTGTTTTTTTTTGTTTTATCATATTATATTTTATTATTATCCATTTGAAGCCTTTCTGTATTCTAAAAAGAGACAGAATTGGGGGTGGATCTGGATAGGAGAGAGAGTGAGGAGGAAGTGCGAGGAGTTGGGGTGGGGAAACCATAATCAGAATATATTGTATGAAAAAAACTACTTTCAATTAAATATAATATACAAGTGTATAGTGCACTTAAAGAAGATACAAAAGCTCTTAAATATGTTCTAAATACAGAACTAAGATGATATCTTAGATGCTGTATCTGAAGAATGGCCTATAAAAGCAAATAGGGGGTGGATCCAATTTTATTAAAATTAAGCACTTTTGTTCCATGACACGAACCACCGAGGATCACAATTGAATCTAATGTGAAGGAGAAAATATGTGCAAATTTCATGCCGATTGCATTGGTTATTTGTGAATTCCACCCTTGTAGGCTCACCTACTTGCTAACGTTTGTTAACCTCAGGTTCAAAGCATCTGTCTCCTCTGTGCTTATTCACAGGCACGAATTTGGCTGCAATCAATAGACACATCTGACATGCAGAGTACGGCAGAGAGGGAGGGAAGGATCCTGCAAACACACTTGCATTTGGCAATGGTGTGCTTTGGGTTGATTTCTTTGCTAATAAACATGCCCACAGCAATTAACTTGTATGTCTTATTTATTCTAAACAGCCACCAATAGCACTTTCGAGGTATTGGAATTAAACCTTGTATTATAATTGAGTTATATGGGTACAATACCTCATATTAGAGTAGAAATATATGCAATGTGTATGAAATAACCTTACATTTGAATCCTAAAATTTAACTTGTTTTGCATCTATATAGAAAATTCTATACCAGTGAATTAAAAATAACCTTGTGAGTGACAATTGAGGTATTAACTGAGGAGTAGATTCACTAATCTATTTTTGTTCTATCTTCTTTATATATTTCCATATTCCTCTTTCTTTCTTTTCAATCCCTATCTTCAGACCTAAGAATGTAAGATAAAAGAAAAGAGAGACATTGCTGAGTGTAACCTCGATTTCTCTCTAAATAAGACCAATAATAACTTGTAACCAACTACCATTGAAAATAATCCTCTATAATGCAAGAAAGCAACCAAAAACTCACCTGACCCCTCTTAAAGGAAATGGGGTGTTGTTCTGTTAAGATTTCTTCTGGATGATTTGGGACAAATAATACATTTGTAGAGGCCCAAATAATATTGGGGAAATTGTTAAACAAGCTAGGAAAAGCTCTGTTAGTTGATCATATCAATTACTAGTCTATTTTTATCACAAAATATACATTTTGGGTGTAACAGATAGATGTGATTCTATAGAAAGATAAGGTAAAATAGTTAGACAAGGTCTTCAAAAACCTCTGAGACATACAGAATTTTAAAATGTTTTTATTATTTTAAAGATTCACTGACAATGAGACAGGTTAACTCCTGGCAACAACAAGCCTACCTCAAAGAGTATGATGAGCATCAAATAACCTCCTTATAGAGATGGTTTCAAATGTGGCAAACAAGCCACTGGGCAAAATGTTGTCTAACACAGACAAAATTCTGCCTAAAAAAAAAGAACAAGCTTGGATGCAGGCAGAGTCGATGGCCAAACTCTGCCAAGACAAGGTTAGCAAGTCCTAAATAGTTTCTGCCTCAAAAATATGTCTGTCAGATATATCAGGCCAGAAGGCTGAAGATAATGCTCCAATGTTATAGAGAGTTTTGGGTGACACTTCAGGTAACAAACTGTCTCTGTCATCTTCTCATTTGGAAAGCTACTAACCTGCACTCCCGGTATAATCAGGTAATCAATTTTATTCCTTCTCAAGTCTCTGATTGGGGTTGAGGACCAAATAGTTTAGTTTTACAATTAAGCATAGTTGTTTAGGGGTTAAGATGTTTTTAGATCTAGATAAATGTTTTAGGTTGATAATGACGAGATACGATAGATATTCCATTGCATTTAGAATTTTAGACACACCAAGATAAAAATATGTTTTTTTCAAGGATGCCAAATACAAATAGCCAAAATACTAAGAATGTAACATTTATATAATTCCTGATTGTGCCATGGTTCTTCTTGCTGTCGGTAGTTTATTGTATACATGTGTAATAATATAAATATATATATATATGTAAAAACTAAAATATATTTTAAAAACATGCCTACAGTAGGGTGGTACTGTGTGGGTGATAAGTGCCCCATAGTCATGTTCCTACTATTACTAAGAGGAGTGTATGGACATCCCTAATTCCCCAGGGCTGAGGTTAATAGTGCCACACTTTGTTTTTAGTGTGAGTTCTGGAGATCAAACTCAGATCCCTACAAGGCAAGCATTTTCCTCTCTGGCCCAAGGTTAGGTATTGAACTGTTGAAGGAAATGTAAGGTGAGGTTCCTGTGAACCACTTCCTCTAAGAAAGTATTCATTAATTCATCATAACTTTGTAGACGGCAGCTACACGAACATATTACCTTGATTAACTGACAAAGGTTTATTATCTAGGCAACAGTATTCTCACAAGTCAACAGCTAAAAAACAAAAACAAGAAATCAGAACTTGAACAAATACATAAACTAACATTCCACCAAAGGAGGCAGACACACTGTATAAAGAATAAAGACCTGGAAATATGCTTCAATGTCCATTCAGTCTTACTCAAAACAATCCAGGAAAGAACCCAATGCCCTTTTTTATTAAGTGTGCAGACTTTCATTAAGTGTTAGCCAGACTAGTCACATCCATAAACTCTGGGTTTGATCAAGAAGCCTCATGAATAAAGTAGAAAAACAACTGAGGCTGGCTCCCAACACTAACCTTGGCCCTCCACATGCAAGAAAACCTACACCTGCAAGCCAATATACATGCAAACATGCATGTGCACACAGGCAGACACCCATACACATACACACATAAACAAACACTATCAGTGAAAGAAAAGCATCTATCTTATTCAATGTGACTGTATGTCTGTAGAATCACAGGAAATCACACCAACTGGAGTAAAGTGTCACCCACAGGGACCAGGTAGTTGACTGAAACACATTTAGGAAGCTCTGGATCCTCTGAAACTAGATTTTCTTTTTCTGCTTTTGACAGAAATAATACTAGAAACAGTATACCTCCACGTCACCATTCTAAGTCATGTTGAAGTGGGACCCTGATTGTTACCTATGAAGAGCTGTGGTTGGGTAGGACGATTTAGAAGTGATCAGGAAACCACACATGGTGATGAGTGCCTGTACGTCCCAGTACCAGGAGGAGGCACACTGGAGGATTGCAAACTTTGATGCTATCCTAGGCCCAATCTTTAGAATCCAACAGCAACCAAAATAAAATCAGGTGATTTGGACAAGAAAGCTCAGTTCTCATGAATGAACTGAACTATTTGTAGATTTATGGGTTTATAAATCAATGGTTTGAAATTAGTTCTGCTTTAAAAATGCAGCTTAGTCCTTCCTCTTTTATGCATTGATTTGCAATGTGATGCCTTGCATGACTGGATCCAAAACTCAGCGGACTCTCTACCACAGAAAAAAACGTCACTAAATGTGGTTCTTTGATGGTGGAATTTCCAACCTCTTAAGCCATAAGAAATAATTTTATTGCTTAAAAGTGATCAAGATCAAGATATGTTACAAACCATACAAAAGACAAAAACAATGGGTAAGAAATGTAAATGAAAAAATAACAAATTACTATCACCAAAAGATGCGTGCCTCATCCACTGTCCTAGTTTCATTTCTGTTGCTATGACAAATAGCTGAACCAAAGGCACTATTGGGCCAGAAAGAGTTTATTTGGCTTTCAGTTCCAGGTTACATCCATCACTGAGGGGAAACCAGGGCAGGAAGTCACACCCACAGTCAAGAACAGAAGGAGACTACAGCCATCTTTGGTTAACCATACTTATGCACAGCTAACTTTTTTCATTCTTTTTCCATACAGGACCCAGCCCAGGAAATAGCACAAGGGTTTGTCCTCTCACCTCAATTATAAATCATGGCAATGCTGCACAGACAGGCTGAGAGGCCCACTTGATCTAGAAAACTGTTCAGTAAGACTTTCTACCCAGGTGATCCTGGCTTGTGTCAAGTTGACAAGTAAAGGCTGTCGCATCTACAGGGTATGTGAGGTGTCACAGCCACTAATCACCACAATGAAGAAACATCACTCTGTTGCTGGATCTTCCTCTTTGTCAGAGGAGAACATTTGATTTTTCCACAAGCCATCTTTAAAATGTTATATTGGTTTATAAGTCAATTACAATGATAGGAGAAACATCAATAAATGCAGCAGCAGCAGCCATACGCCCCAGCACTAGAAGTAAAGCACTGTCAATAAGACAGGACATAACGGCAGGCTCACTCCCTGGAGGCCAGTCATTTCAGCCTCTCCTCCATACACATGCATGGTGTTGCCTTTACCAATGCGTTTCAGCAATTCTATCAGCAAGGGAGCTAGCATCAGCACCTTAACCAATTGTCATATTCTAAAGTGTCCTCTTGTATGAGGACACCTCAATCATTACCAGGGACTATGCATCAACTTCCTGTCACACAGTACCTGGAGCAGGAGGCTGAGCTCAGGATTTATTAAGGACTGCAGCTCCAGGACTGAACAGTACAAAGGACTTGCATGTACGCAGTCCTGTTTGAGTTCCCACAAATCACCATCTCAAGTGCTGAGCATGGGGAAAAAAACTGAGCTGTTGGAAAGATCTGACCCCTTCTCAAAGCTTTGGAACTTGGGGATGGCAACCAGGATTTTTTACTCAAGAAAAAACTTATAGCTTTCTCTTCATCTACCCCTTAGGGCAGTGCCATTTATTATATATATTGGGCTTCTTTTATAACTGGTTCCAATTCTCTTGGAGTTATAGTTTCTTAAAAGCATTTGATCTTAATGAATTTCTGCTTAAGGAATCAACCATCATCTTTAATGTCACATACTTTGCAGCTGTGAGTTGGTGAATAAGCTTTACTTAGCTGCGCCCGTTTGCCTGTTGGCCTGCATCCTGATGAAATAATGGAAATAATGTTTAAACTTATTAGGTGTTTTTTTTAGCAATTCTCTTTTATTTCATTTGAAGTTTCTTCCAGGTGATAAGCCCATAAATCACACATTCATACATAACACAGCAGATGATCTTCAATTTCTTCAGGATATACTTGATGAATTTATCATGATTTCTGTACTTAGTATGAGAAAAGTAACATCTAGGGATAAAAAAATCATCCATGTTCACATGCTAAATAATATGTGCTAACTTTTAAAGAAGGACACTATTTTTATATGTAAATCATCAAGTGATCTCAGAGACACATTTTCTAGAGGATGATTTAAAGATGTTGTGAAGGACAGTTGATGCAAGTCAATCCTTTGGAGAACAATGGGGCAGAAGGCTCAGTTGAACTTCCAGAGTGCTGTGAAAATCGCCTAATTTGCAGAGCTCCTTTTAGAAGCAATAATATTAACAGTAATTTTCACCAGTTTTCATCAGTAAGTGTGGGGCTAAGCTCTGCCTTTACCTTAACTTTATCCTAATCTTCAGAACCTGAACATGTTAGTCAAAAAAGAATTAACAGTTTCAGATGAAAATCAAGCTGGTAATAAAATGGCTTTGAAGCCTGGAGATTATTTTGGATAACCAGGCGGTAACCAGTCCATTACACAGATGAGAGATAGTAACACAATGAGAAAAGCTCCACCTTGTGTTGGTAGCTTTGAAATATGAAAGAATCTCCTTCCAAGGGATTCTGTGAGTTTCTTGTCTCTGGAGAAATGTAAGAGAGTCTCTTAGAAACTCCAAACAAGAAGGCTTGCAGCCCTGCTGGCATCCCACATTAGCTCAGTCAGAAACATTTCAGATCTCAGCCTCCAGAATCTTCATATTAGCTATGGGCATTGCTTCAACAACTAAAGTTATAGAGATCTGCTACAGCAATGATAGCCAGATGACGTGTGTGAGCTTTCAGACTACTTAGTCATAACAAAGCCAATAAAAATAATGAAATTATCATATACAAGCTGTGGTTCAGTGAAGTTGTGTAATCTGTCCATAGACATGTAGAGATGTGCTTTGCTTTAGATCCAGAATATTCCCTGGAGAAAGTCTAGTGTAGGAAAATCAGGTGACTGAAGGCATAAGAATGAGAGAGATACTGGGACTTTGCCAACGTGAGATAACAGACCTCTTCTGACACACATATCTGCCACACACCACGATGGATTATGCCACCATGCCCAAGACTCTAAGGACTAAAACGTTTAATACCATGCACCACAATGAAACTTTTCTCTTTTTAAGTTTGTGGTAGTTTGAATAAGAATGTTCCCCCTCCCCCAGCTCATTGAATGCTTAGTCACCAGGGAATGACATTGAGAAGAATTAGGAGGTGTGTTCTTGCTGGAATAGGTATGGCCTTGTTGCAGAAAGTGTGTCACTGGGGTTTTCAGCCTCTTTCTCAGCCTGTGGGCCAAGATGTAGCTCTCAGCTACTGCTCCAGCACCTGGCATGCTGCGATGCTTCCTGTCACGAGAAGGCTCCCAATTAAATGCTTTATTTCCTAAACATTGGCCTGATGATGGTGTCTCTTCTCAGAAAAAGAACAGTGACTAGGACAATGTTGATGTAACACAAGTATTAATCACATGCAGCAACAGAAAGTAGACAACCAAGTAGTTCAGCAAAGTTTCAGGTATTAAAATTCTAAACCATTTGAGTAAGTTGGATTTCATTTTCAAGTAAACAAGGCAAGATATGCTAAGTTTCATTAGCTTGCCTTGATTTTTTCATCAATCTTTTTGTTACTAGGAACCCAGCAATATCCTTTCTCTGACCACTAATCTTCTGTCATGCATTTTCCTCTGCTTTCTCAGAAGCAACTTGAGAATAGGAATGTTATCTGTTGTTCCTTTGCTTTCATTAGAGCTATAACAAATGCACTGAGGAGGGAGTAATATATAGTAAGCATCTCTCATTAGCTGATTAAAGAACTGTCACCACCAGTTGCTGAAGATGACAAGCCATGTTCTATCCTTCTCCAAATCTAAAGAAACAAGAAACTGACATGGTTAAGTATCAATAAACATCATATAGTGAATAGACACAGATGAAAGGATGGATGAGTGACCTGATGGAAGGATAGATATACAGATGAAAGGAAGACTGGATGGACAGAAGAAAATCCGAATGTCACAGAGCCTGCTGGGAAACAACAGGGCTATACAACTCAACCTCTGTAGCTGTAGTTTTACGAGTGACCTAGAATCCACAAATTATTTTTCGTAAATCCAGAAGTAGTAGCAGAGATGTATAACATTTTGCAATAATCATTGTCATTTCAGTATATTAAGAAATGACCTCTGACCCTACGGTATGACCTGAAATAAAATCATTATAATGAAAAGGTCAAAAGCTGACACTGGAATTACTAGTTCCAAAAATCAAATAGGCTTCATCACGTAGTTTTTTATCCAAGCATGAACCATTTGTTCATGGTTAATGATGCTCACATGTACCAGTATTACAGAACCACAGCACATTTCAAGGACTGAACAGTTAGCCAATGTGTGGTGTTTGACCCGAGATTTCAGTATGATGTGGTATCTCTATTATTGGTTCCTAACACAAAGGTGAAACAGAATCTTGCACATCTATCTATGATCTGTCTTGCCTCTAGTTGCACACGTTAGGTAAATCTGATCATTGCTGTTCAGAGTAGGATAAGACTCAGAGATGTACATGGTACTTCGTTCTTTTCTTTTCTTTTTTAAATGTTTTTTCT
The DNA here is from genome assembly GCA_907169655.1 of Acomys percivali. Taxonomy (NCBI): domain Eukaryota; kingdom Metazoa; phylum Chordata; class Mammalia; order Rodentia; family Muridae; genus Acomys; species Acomys percivali. The sequence goes on along the minus strand of OU015748.1, from coordinate 75,928,259 downwards.
AGACAGGGTTTCTGTATATCCTGACTGTCCTGGCCTCTCTTTGTAGACCAGGCTGGCCTCACAGGTTGCTGACATTAAAGGTGTGCACTACCACACCCAGCTCTTACTTCTTTCTGTTTTTTTTTTCGTATGTAATATTTTATCATTTAAAAGAAAAAAATCCATTATATAAATTTTAGTAAGATCTTCATAAGACTACATGTACAAGAGGATTATGAGTTACATAGGAACCAATGTACATCAGCAGAATACATTTTCCTTCTGAACATGAATGTTTTCACATCATTATTAACAATAAAAGTTCAGAAATCATTTCAATTTTCTGAAGTCATACACACACACACACACACACATACACACAGATATAGTCACTCTTAAAAAGAAAGGCAAATGGCTTCTTGTGTGCAGCATCAGGTCATAGCAAAGCATGCCCTGCACTGTATGCTGGGGTGCTGGTACTGTCATTTCATCAGTAAAACTCCTCTAGGAGGAAACCAGAAGAAACTCATTCTACAACCTGAACAAAGGAAAAACAGATTTGGTGTCTAAGAATGCAGAGACCCTGTAATGAGGAGAAGGAAGATGCAGAATGAGGAGCTGTGAATCAAACGTTACCTCTGTATCTAAAGTCAAGCCTGAAATATGCATAACAAAATTGGCATGGCTATTTTCCACCACAGAATGCAGATTTGGAAACTATGTAACTGTTAGGCTTGTCTTAGAAACACAGGTAGACTCTCTAGAGGTCGAAATTGCAGAGGTAATTATTACCAAGCCAACTAGAAAAAATACAAAGCAACATACAGTTTTATCATTTGGAAAAATGGAAAAATGTATGTACTAACATGTAATCTTCACTTTTGATGCCCTAGAAATGAATAGAATGCCTCGTTATCTTCATGCAGATAAGATGCTAAAAATCCATTTTAAAGCAAGCGACAAACAAAGCCCTGTCAACCAAACACATATGTACCTCTTCTTTGGCTACTATTCCTCAGTGGTCCCAAATTGCTTTGTTTAGGGGGTCTTTAACCTTACTCATATTTTGCTTATATATTATGGTCTCTACTTTTGGGTTCTTTAGTGGACTTTTTTTTTTGTCTGTGTTTCTTACATTTTTGTTTGTTTGCTTATTTGCTTTGTCTTATTACTGTTTGCTTGTTTTGTTTTCTTGTTTTTTAAGAGAGGGAGAAGAAAATGTAAAGTTAGGAGGGTGGGAAAGAGGGGAAGACCTGGAAGAAGATGGTGGACGAGAAACTGTGATCAGAGTATATTGTATGAAAAAGTATTCTCAATTGAAAAGAAATCTAACAAGGCAAAATAATTATTTTAATTCATAGCAGCCAAAATTTCTTTCAATTTTGATGACATTCAAAATCTGATAAATTCTAGGCCATTATATTACTCAAATAGAAAGAACAAAGAGAATAAGACTGGTAATAAAGCACGTAAGTGATTATGGTATTTATTTTTGCTGTATAAAATACCATGACGAAGCCAAGTTCCAGGAAAAAAGGTTTCCTGGGCATATGATTCTAAAGAAACAGCCCATAATGGCAGGGAGGACTTGGAAGCAGGTGGCCAGACCAGGAAGCTAAAAGAAAACATCTTCAACCATCGTCAATCAGCAGGAGAGAAAGGGAACTAGAAATCAGGAGGTGGCTATAGTCTCTCAAAGCCCAGTATCAGTGGTGTTCTTCCTCCAGCAAAGCTCCACCCGTTAAAGTTCCACAATGTTTCCAAACACTTCAACAAACTGGGGACCAAGAGTTCAACTATTTAAGCCTATAGCAGACATTGCTCATTCAAACTCTATTACTGGTAGACAAAAACTTGAAATAATGAGGAAAAGAAAAAGACAAAATAAATAAATAAGTAGAAAATAAATAAGTAAACAAGAATGAAAAACCCAGAACAGAGCAATATTTCATATAATACAGAAAAACAAAATAAGGATGAGAGCCAACTTCTCATAGGAAATTATTACACACACACACACACACACACACACACACACACACACACACACAAAACAATGTAGAGCAGCAGGTATTTAAGTTTTATCCCTTCTCAAATCTCTGATGTGGTTGAAGACCAGATAGTTTAGTCTTTCAATTAGGCTTAGTAGGTTAGGGGTTAAGATGTTTTCATATCAAGATGGTTGTTTTAAGTTAATAGGGATGAGATATGATAGATATTAATCTTCATTCAGAAGTTTAGACTCAGCAAGATAGGAAAGATGTTTACTTCAAGTTTGGGAAATACAGATAGCCAGATCACTATGAATGTAACATTTATATAATTCCTGATTGTCTCGTGGTTCTTCCTGCTGTATGTAGTTTAATTTACTCAATCACAAGCCAAGGTGAGGCTACATACTTCAGGTAAAGACAATAGCTTGAGAATGTGTAGAAATGTAAATCCTCATTGTAAGCTAAGGGAAGGAAAGCAAATCCACTGTAAACATAAAGGTGAAGGAAGGAGAAAGATAAACATTTGTTTTCCAATAGGTGATCACAGTCCCCCTCATGTGAAGTGCACACCCAATGTCTTGAGCTATTCAACTCACAGACATATCTACACTGCTGTCTGGATCAAATATTCATCCAAGTTGGAAATCCTCCACATTCCTGAACTTTCCAATATCATTTGTCTCTTAGATCTTTGTGTTGAGGTATTCTCTGTTCTCACATGTCTTGTTACTAAAAGGGTTAGCTGCAACTATTTCAGTGGATCCTGTATGCTGGCTTCATTCTCCACAATTCACGTGTACCAACTTATTTAATGCTTACACTGGCAGTAAGGTATGATTATTCCTTTATTTCACATATAAAAATTTAAAATGCAATATATTCAGACAGCTTGCTCAGGACACTGGTATAGTCAGGATTCAAACACAATCTGACTTCAATGTAATTGTTCTGATTTTTTCTTACATTTACTATTACACCCTTTGTTAAATCTATAGCTCTTCCTACAGGTCACTAAGTCCAAACCCTCAGGTGTGAGTATAGAACATAACTAGAATGCATGAGGCCTCAAAGGTGAGACAAGGGAGCCGCAGGGCTGGGGTGGGGGAGGAATCAGGAAACAGGTGCTATGAAGGGGTAATCAAGAAAAAACAGGAAGAAAGCTCCAACTGTGGAATGAGGAGGGGAGGTCAATAAAGATGGAAAAGGAGGAACAAGGCACAAAGCACCCAAAGCTGTTCGATAAAGCTTCAAGGAATCACATTATTTTCTATTTACCTAAAATTATAAATGTGAGAATAGCAAAGTAGAAGGATCCAGAGGGTCCTAGAAACCTACAAGTAGAACATTATGATAGGCAGATTTGGGCCCAGGGGTCCCGCTCAAAGTAAGGCACCAGCCAAGGACAATACAAGCCATAAACTTTAAACCCCTACCCAGATCTAGCCAATGGACAGGACAGTCTCCACAGTTGAGTGGAGAGTGGGGTATGACTTTCACATGTACTCTGGTGCCTCACATTTGACCATGTCCCCTGGAGGGGGAGATCTGGTGACACTCAGAGGAAGGACAGCAGGTCACTGAGAAGAGACTTGATACCCTATGAGCATATACAGAGGGAGGAAATCCCCCTCAGGAACAGTCATAGGGGAGGGGAATAAGGGGAAAATGGGTGGAAGGGGAGTATGGGAGGATACAAGGGATGGGATCACCATTGAGATGTAACAAGAATAAATTAATAAAATTAAAAATAAATAAATAAATAATTTATTCAGATTAAAATAAATAAATAAATTATACAATAATTTCCAAGACTAATGAGAAAAGAGTGAATTTAGTTTAATATATCATTATTCTTTAGCTACCTGTTTGTTTTCCTATGAATGACAGAAAGGGCATGGATGGAGGTGGTGAGGATCAGGAAGAGTTCGGGAAGAGAAAATTAGAATATATAATGAAAAAAATCTATTTACAATTAAAAAAAGAGATTCTACCACCACCACTTTGATAGACCAGTATAATTAATGGCTTATACATTCTAAAACTTGTGCTTATACCCACAGGCAATCAAAGATACCAACTCTCATGAAAGAAGACTCTTTGTAGCAAACAGAAACCATCACAAATGGCCATAATGCTGAGATCAACAGACCATGGGGAGCCCATGCCAATAAATGCATCTACTTCATAGCTCCTGCATCTGTAGTTCAGATGGATAGAAGAAGAGGTAGCTTTTCACACGGATGAGCCCCTATATGGAAAGTTTATGCAAAATGGTGAACTCTGAAACCATATATACACAAACAGACTCAGCATGTTGTATTTATATATTTATACACACATATGTGTAACAGTAATTTTAAAAGATTATCAGCTTGAGAGTAGAAGGGCATAGGAGAGGTTGAAAGAAAGCTACCAAGGAGGAGATGGAAAAAAGAAAGGAAGGGGGAAAACTAATGTAATTCTATTTCAGTTAAAAAATACTATGAAATAAGTAAAAGAAGAAAGGAAGGGCTGAGAAGGAAGATGATTACTGAGTGAAAGGACTTGCTGGGCAAACATTAAGAACCAAGTTGGAGTCTCAGAATCCACATAAAATCTGGGTGTGGCTATGTACATCTGTACCCTTAATTCTGAAGGGCTGGTACCGGATAGCTGGTGCTTGTGACACAGCCAGACTGGTGCACAAGCTGTGAGTTGCATTGTTAAGAGACTAGAACAGAGAATGATAGAAAAGGATCCTTTTCTCTGACCTTTACATATATATGCACAGGTGTGTGCACACAGATGCATATAACATACACACATGCATACACCACACACACACACACACACACACACACACACACACACA
>OU015748.1:75903208-75918435 GCA_907169655.1 Acomys percivali | reverse complement strand
GCAGGTCACTGAGAAGAGACTTGATACCCTATGAGCATATACAGAGGAAGGTAATCCCTCTCAGGAACAGTCATAGGGGAGGGGAATAAGGGGAAAATGGGAGGGAAGGGAGAATGGGAGGATACAAGGGATGGGATCACCATTGAGATGTAACAAGAATAAATTAATAAAAAAGTAAAAAAAAAAAAGAAAGAAATCATCAAGCATAAAAAAAAAGTGTGATAAAGTGACTCTGCCTTAAGCTCAACAGAAAGCAAAGACTGCATCGCTGACTTAAGAAGACTCCCAGGCTTCCTTCAAGGTGAGAAGAAGGGCCATGCTAACATAGAGTGGTACAGTGGGAAGATACATCTTCAGAAACCATGGGATTCACACAATGTAGAAGAAAATAGGGTAAAAGTCACTAAAAAAAGTCACAGAAATAAGGAAAGATCTCACATTACAGGACGGAACATTATCCAAAACCTCAAAGGAAAGGAAAAAGCCAGAGGTCTACAGCAAAATGCACTCTCTGCTATGTCACATTTTCATCAGCTCCTTACTGAATGCTGTCTCAGGGGAGAAGGATCCACATGTTTAGTGCCTCTACATTCCCCAGAGGACCATGATGCTAAAATGCAGACTTTGACCCATAGACATTGAGATCTGGTTCGACACTGTGCCCATGTTGCAAAGCTTAACGCATGAGTTCCCGGACTCACTGGTGTACTGACACCACAGATGTAAATTAATATGAGCAGAGCTCACATGCTATCTTGGCTCACCCTTAAAGTGAAGAAATTGTGGGAAAATGTGGACAAGATTGACATGGAGAACAGAATGAGGAAGGACAGGTGTTTATTCCTTTCTCAAAAATAATTGTAGCACTACTATATAAACCCAGAACAAAAGGCACCTTCTACCATGGAGTGTCAACACAGAGATTATTGGGACTAGCTGAAATCAGAGATTTGATATCCTGATATACTATCTTCCAAATTTTACCTTTGGAAAACTGCTCAGCCTCTATGTACTATCATTTCTTCCCATGTAACAAGCAACATGCATATAAATGAATCAAATCCACAAGTTTGACCAGGGTTGCTTTTCAGAGAATTTAGCATAACCCAGAGTAAGAATTCAACAATTGTTAGCTATATCAATATTGTGGTCACTCTTATCCTAATAAGGAGAATCATGGTGAAATAATGATATGGCCTTTGGATTTGGGCTGCATCATTTACAATTTATGTTTAATTGGGAGTGTTATTTCATTTGTCAGACTACCAGTTTCCTGGTTGTTTTGTGTTCCAAGAAGTGCATGGTATTATACATGTATAGGACAGATATGACTGACATACTTAGAAGATACGAAGTGACCTAAACCTCCTTTTAGATGGTGCCCTCTTCTACTCTGCTTCTGTCCTAAAGGACATTCACGCAGGCTCTCATCTCTCTCTCTCTCTCTCACACACACACACACACACACACAATACACACACACACATGCACACACATATTCGCATACATACACACACTCACATACACATGTACATACTCATGCATATACACATGCATACACAAACGTTCAGACAAAATCACCTACAAATTACCAAGTCATAGTTAACATATGAGCTACAACTAAAACCTATGTAAACTAATAGCAAGAAGGATTCTGGATGGGTTCTGAATGCACAGGTAAATGGTTACACAGGTAGATAGACTAACAGGTGAAGGGTTGACTGGTGGATATATAAACAGCTTGATGGGTGGGTGAGTGAAAAGATAATAAAGAAATAAATGAATGCGCTTGCCATTGTTCACTTCCACTAGAATGCTTTTCTTCTGACAAGAAAGTACCACTGTCATGTGTTTATCTTCCCCATTTCAACCTCCCCCCAAGTCTCTTAATTTCCTATGATTATGAAATCTATCAGAATGACCTAAAGCCATTCCATAAATTTCAATGGAATTTTCCATTACCTCATCAAATTTTTATTTCCAGAAAGTTGTCCATATAGAATAATAAAATTTCCTTAGCTGTATGTGACCAACGGGTGTATACTCTCATTACAATGAGGAGAGGGTCTTTGAATCAAAAAGTCATGCACTGTGAGGCAAATGATGCTGCAGAACGGCACTCTGGCTGAAGTGAAGGGCAGGGTAGGGAAGCAATTCTGGGGCCACTAAGCTGTGGGGAATTGCAGAGACTTCACAGTTTCACTGTGAGGATTAACAAGGCAATGTGTGTGAGAGCTCAGCTCAACACCCAGCAAGGCAACTGCACTTCAGTCACACTTAAGACTAATAAGATCATTATCATGGTGCTGAAAAAGCTCTGGTATTGGTGTGAAAAGTCCTCGGTCAGGAGTTTTAGCAGATGGATTCCCTATAGACACACTATGAGGATCATAAAACAGACACCACTGAATAAAGCTAAGATGGAGCAAACACAAAAGTGCTGGCTTGACTCTAGGTTTACAACTCACTGTTTGGGAGGGGGCTGATTCTCCTCCCTCTCCTTCCCCACCTGCACCAAACAGATATACATACCTTCACACTCAACACTTCCCTGACAATAAAGTCCTGACACTGAACTCTATACCAGGCACAAGTAGCCAATTCTTTATCATTAGTTAGTTGTCTTTCACTGTATTTCTCACTTAACCAGAAATCAAGGTATCACAAGTTCAAGGTGCTGGCTGCAGGAGTGCTGGATCAGGCTCTGGAAATGATAACCCATCTCTGCACCTTCCCTGATCTTGGTTTGTAAGAAGCGTAAACACCAAGTCCTATAAAAGCAAAGCCCGAGAAGACCCTATCCCTCTGGGTTCCCAGCAGTCTCTGAGAACACTACAACAGGACACCACTTGAGCCAGTAGGATCCATTGGTTTTAGGTTCTACAAACTTCTGATCATGTCCAGGCTGGTTCATTTATGAAACTCAGAGACCTAGAGCTTATGTGGCTTCCCTAGGCTCTGGTCTGGTGATTAATCCAGCCAGGATCTAATGGAATTCTGCCATCCTCACTAACTATGGCCTCTCCATGATTCCTGGACAGGACCTGGATGCTAGACTCTGCCAAGTTCCAGACAAAATTCTCAGGTGAAAGCAGGCATCGCTCTCTCATCAGCTCAGCCCACGCAGCACACAGTAGGTGAGAGGAAACACTGTTTGAATTAACCGAGTCCCCAGAGCATGCAGTGGTGGGCATGAATGGAGTATTATAAAAAGATACACTTCGGTACACATTTCTCATCTCATTCATCCATACAAGGTTTTGAGGGTCTATATGAGCTTTGAGCTTATAGTCTTAAAGACATAAAATAATTCTCTAGTCTTCAGGATATAAAAAATAAGTTAATTTATTTTAAGACATTTTTATTTATTCCTCAAGAACCTCATTCCTGTATATAATGTATATTGGTTAGATTTACCCTTGCTACTTCATTCTCGCCAACTCCACCCAGACCTTTCTCACTGCATTCATCTCCTTTCTCTCTCTCTCTCTCTCTCTCTCTCTCTCTCTCTCTCTCTGTCTCTCTCTCTCACACACACACACACACACACACACACACTACCTGGCAGTGTGCTCTGCACCTGTTTTGCGGTGTATCTTTTTGCTAAGGCATCTTGTTCTGCGTTTTCACCTTCGGGCCTGCCACTTAACCTCCAAGGCTCCTGTCTTGACCTCTTGAGAAATCTTCCCTTCCCTGACTTTAAATAAGTGCACATAGTCTGACCTCTGTTGTCTAAATGCCTGGTGCTCACCATTGTTCCCAGCATTCCCCTTGCTTTCTAGGATATGAACCATAGTTGCTCCTTACTGTTTCCACTCTAAAGCTCAACATAATACATAACATGCAGCTAACTCCTCGGGGCATAGATTAGGAAAAGATTGATACAATAATAAGAGTTAATATCTTTTTGCTATGATATCCTGAGCCAATATGTGCTGTCCACTTGGGGAGAACTTGCCTCTCCATTACTCTTCTCTCTCTAGCCCAAAGCCAGAGGGTATATCAAAGAAACGTTAGTCAGAAACATCAACACCTAACACTTCCATGCCTTTGGGACACCAGGAAGAAAAACAGTGAATCTCAAAGACAAGAAAAATGTAGTAGATACTGATGCTAAACTGGTGCAGAAGCTCAGAGGCACCCTCCTTTCAGAGCAGAATTGGGGAGGTTTAATGAGCTTGAAGCAAGGCCCCACAAGGCATTCCCCATGGGGTGTGGCTATGCAGACAGTATTGATGATACAGAACTGTAGAGCTCAAAGGAGAACAGGATGTATGTGAGTGAGCTGAAGACCATACACTCTGAAAAGAAAAAAAAAAAAAAAACCTCAAATTTTACTACAGCGACAATTCGGTTAGTTATACTTGGATAAATGGTTGGTAAAAATTAAGAAATCCAAGGGCCCTCCTTTCATCCCAGAGTATCAAGGGCACCAGGTATGCAATTCACTACATTGCTCTTATATGTAGTGGTTCGTATAAGAGTCAAATAAAGGACCTGTTTTATGAGTTTATAAGTTTTTTTTAAAAATTGCACAAGCATATATACAAATAATTAAGACAGGGTAAAATAAAAGGAAAGACTTCGAAATTGATCTTCCATGGCAGTCTGCTAAATGAAAAGTGGTCCACAATCCTCTGAGCCTCAGAGCACCATTACGGCTGTTCCCCACCAGGCAGGAGCCCACGTTTCCAGCAGTGACAATAGCCTTGCTTCCTTCTTTGAAACAAACTATTCCTGCCACAGAGCCTCCTGTCTGTACTTCCTACTTCAGCCTCTCTCCTCTCATCTGCACTTGACTACCTTTTAATTAATTGTCAGGACTTCTCTTCAATGCTGTATCCTCAAGCAAGCCTTTTCTGAGTCCTCAGTTTAAATTAGGAGTCTGCTGTCATTTTTCTGTGGTCAACTGCCTTTCATGTCTTATCAGATACTTCAAGTTTAAGGGACTCATGAGAAAAAATAATATTTGGTTTAATGGATTTTCTTCCCCTGAACTCATGTTTTATGAGGAGCTGGCTACTCATGCTGGGACAGGACTTTTCAGAACAGGTCTGATGAACGATGAACTCCTCTGCCAAGACATATAACATATCCTGCACAGATGGTCCCTAGATGCAAGAAAAAAGAAAGCATAGCCCATCACTTAGAGCACAAATCACTGGTCCATGATTCCATAACTGACTCATTCTCTGCATGAAAAGAAAAGCTTTGTCAGCTGAATTCATCCTAGAACCACCGGAGAAGCATCTCAGTAAGGACTGTTTACCTTGGGATAGCCTGTAGGCATGTCTGAGGGGATTGTCTTGATTATGTTCAGTGATGATGTAAGAACTGTCACTTGTCACTATAGGTGGCACCATTTGATAATGGATAGGTTATCCTAGATGAAAATCAGGCACAGTGTGCTGTACTCAATAGACTTTGAACAGTATTATTGCTACTATTTTTCTTACTATATCCCATGGTTTGACTATATCCAATGACATCACAATGGCCTAAGCGTAAGATGGCATGTTTTTCTTTCAATTGATGTCAACAGCCTGACTCCTCTAACAATTGAGGCTTTTCTGTAAAAGTCAACCTGATGAAAAGAAAATAAACTTTAAAGCAGCAATGAAAGACTTTGGTCTAATCCCTCGCCACCATCTTCCTACAGAAAGGGTAGCTTTCCAGGATATTACCCACCAGAACCCCATTTTCTCCAGGGTGAGCACACTCATATTTTCTGTGTGTCTCTGTACATTGAAAACAACCCCATTAAAGTGCATTGCTTGGTGCTGGGAATTAGATTCCATCTGCCTTTCTTTCCTAGGACGCCTTTGCTGGCAACAGCACTCGCAGCTGTTTCGTATTTTACATTGATCGTAGGGCACCATCATGGCTCAAGCTTCCAGATTTCATTTTCAGTCTTATCAACATAGTTCTTGAGAGCCTGATCTTGGCATGTGGAAGACTGGCAGAGCTCTGACTAGAGAAAATAAGTAGTTCACATCCAATCCATTGCATCCAGTGCACAGGATAGTCAGAGGGACGACACTCTCAAACCTGCCCTGCCCTCACAGGTCTGTGACATAGCTGCCACACAAGCAAAGGGAGCACATTCATATGTCCTCACTTGGGACTGCCTGGCCAGTTTTGGAGGTGTTGATGGATGAGCATTAGAAGAAAAATGGCATACCCCTCAAGAGAGAGTGACATGGAAGGAGGCTCTTGAGCTTTCCATAGAGCGGACTGAATAGGTTCATTTGGCTATGCTGCTTTCCTCTCTGTTGAATGAATGCTTCTTATTCATGTATAAAATGGGAAGGCAACATATGATGAAATGATGCAGATAAAGTGTCACAAACCCTGGGACACAGCAAGGATAAACCCAATCTAGTTCCTTTTTTTTTCTTCCCTTCCTTCTTTACCTTTCAATACCATATCACTTGGCAGAGCTGGTTATAGACATATGATGAGAGGCAGCATGGGTGGGTATATGACTGATGGATGCACTACCTTTTATATTGCTGTAACAAAATATCTCAGAGGAGGAAGGATTGACTTGTGTCCATTGTGTCAGTTTGGGTCTGATGCAGTAAGGAGACATGGAGGAACTCGTGGTAGAGGAAGTTTAAGGATCCAGCTGCATGTTCATATCCCTGCAGACAGGAAGCAGAGAGCTAAACAGAATCCATTCAAAGACTAACCTAAAGAGACACACTTCCACCAAAGATCCGCATCCTTCAAAGCAGTGCTGTGGGCAAGAGACATAGCACTCTAAACATGACTACATGGGGCGGGGGTATTTCAGATTTAAGCCATAAACCTAGACATATGGTTGGATGGATGGATGGATGGATGGATGGATGGATGGATGGATGGATGGATATACCTAGGTGTGGACAGATACTCTCTCACTAGAGGCCATTCTGTGGTTTATGTGGGCATCCTTTCCTATCTAAGATTGAACAAGCAGAGCCCAAAATTTAAATGTGTGAGATAACACAGATTTCACAGTGCTTGGGCACAGGATGACATTCAGACTTACCAGTTGGTGGTATTCCCCCACACCCATTGCAGAAAGCCATGTGGAGGAGGAGGGCATACAATGACCACATAGCAATGCACACATACTTCTGCATTGTTCAGAAACATGCAACTCTCAGGTAGATCTATCATCGCCTCTATATTACAACTGCAGGAGAGTATAACCACATAGCGATACATACAAACTTCTGCCTTGTTCAAAAACATAGCACCCTCAGGTTGATCTATCATCACCTCTGTATTACAACTTGCCCAAGTATGTTCACATTCTTCAGAGTCTTGGGGCAGGCCCTGTTCACAAAATGGGACACCGTAGCCTAAGTCCCAGGCACTGATCAATCCTCACTGTCTTCCCTTGATATGTTCTTGTTTGTATTTCAAAGCTGCAAACTACAGTATGCACACAAAGTACTGATTCACTTCTGTCAACATTCTTGTCCTTGGTATTCAAATGAAGGCAGCTGGACAAGAGGAATAGAGTGCCCAGCAGCCCTCTAATCAAACCTAACACAGTGCAGCTTTGCAAACAGATCACTCTGATGGGAGAGCTGGCAATATGATGGTGGTAGCTACTCCTTATGAGGTGGTCTTCTGAACTCTTAGTGGATACATATACAGAGATGGTGGGAGAGGGAGAGAGGGAGAGAGAGAGGGGACAGGGGAGGAGAGAGAGAGAGAGAGAGAGAGAGAGAGAGAGAGAGAGAGAGAGAGAGAGAGAGAGAGAGAGAGAGACAAGAACAAAGAAATAAGACTACAGGAAAAATCCAAGCTTGCATTTGGGGGACAATTAAATTCCATTGAATTTGGGATGTTTGTGAAAGAAAAAGACACAATTAGGAACCAGGAAATCTGAGGTCCTGAGAGGACTCTTCTACTTGAAGGCTCAACTAATTATAGAACCTGGGTAGTCAGTGGTGCATAGATGGCCTCTAGCCCCATTGGGAGTTAACTGAGCCTGGCTGTGGGTATTGATAAAGAAGCATTGCAAATTTGATTGGCTAAAGGGTGAGATATTGATTGTAAATCTCATAATAATAGATAGCATCCCATTGCTTTAAACAATGCAGTCATAAATCAGCAAAATGGTTCCCTGTATTCAGTAAATAAATATGGTTCATAGGCCCTAGGCATCTATGAATCAAGTCCTACCCACCTCTCAAACACTTCCCCTCACTCTTCTGTAGTCTCCAGCATTTAAGCCACAAATCTAAAGGTTCATGTCACTTAAGGTGGGAGGAACAGCAGGTAATCCTGTTTGGATTTTGTTAAATCTATCTCATCTTCAGTACTTCCTTACTTAATCTGTTTTAGGTGTTTATTTGCTTGTGTTTTAATCTCACTGCTCTGAATTAAGAGAGTGCCAGAGCTTTTCAAAACATAAACTAGGCACACTGCTTTCACTTCAGGACTGTGTCCTATGGTCCCACTGCTCATCAAGTCATAGAAAGAGAAACCAGAAGAGTGTAAGCTTCCTGTAAATAGATACCTGACTTTTCACACACCAGTCATTGGTGGGATCTGACTTTCTTTGTTCTTTTTTCCTTTTCCTTTTCTTTTTTTCTTTCTTTCTTTTTTTGTTTTTTGTTTTTGTTTGTTTGTTTGTTTGTTTTGTTGTTGTTTTGGTTTTTTTGTTTTGTTTTGTTTTGTTTTGTTTGAGACAGGGTTTCTCTGTGTAGCCTTGGCTGTACTGGAATAACTTTATAGACCAGGCTGGCCTTGAACTCACAGTGATCCAGCTGTATCTGCCTCCCAGAGTGCTGGGATTAAAGGCGTGCCTGGCTGGGAACTGAATTTCTTTTTTTTTTCTTTTTTTTTTAAATTTTTTATTAATTTATTCCTGTTACATCTCAATGGTTATCCCATCCCTTGTATCCTCCCATTAGTCTCTCCCTCCCATTTTCCCCTTATTCCCCTTCCCTATGACTTTCTTCAGAGGCTTCTTTGTCACTCTGTTCAGTAGACATCTTCACCATCATTCTCATCCAGCCAACATAAGAAACCAGCAAAGGAACGTAAGCATGAGAATGCCTGCTATGCTCTAAGCAGACACTGAGTCCACCTACCAAAGCGCCCTGTCCACTCTCCAGACAAAATAAAGAGTAGGCCAGGTATGACCACATCATCCCTACTTAAAGGACACTGAGATAGCCAGCTTTCTGTCACTCTAATTAAATAACTGAGGTGATAAACTTATAAGAGAAGAGAGATATTTGGATCACCATTCTGGAGGCTCCATTCTAAGCTCCTGTGACTCCATTGCCTGGGTTCTAAAAGGCAGTGGTGGGAATCACAGAGGACAGCAGATTGCTCACCTCAGAAACCAGGGAGCAAAAGAGAAGGCCTTAGTCTCCAAATCCTCTTTGTGAGGACACCCCAAATACCTAAGAAAGTACCCCTTGAAATGAAAATCAAAACAACTCTGAGATTCCATCTTACACCCATCAGAATGGCTAAGATCAAAAACTCAAGCGACACCACATGCTGGCGAGGATGTGGGGAGAGAGGAACACTCCTTCATTGCTGATGGGAATGCAAACTAGTACAGCCACTTTGGAAATCTATCTGGCGGTAAATCAGAAAACTGAGAATAAGGTTTCCTCAAGACCCAGCTATTCCACTCCTTGGAATATACCCAGAAGATGCTCCAACACAAAACACGAACATTTGCTCAACCATGTTCATAGCAGCCTTATTCATAATAGCCAGAACCTGGAAACAGCCTAAGTGTCCCTCAGTTGAAGAATGGATAAAGAAACTGTGGTACATTTACACTATGGAATACTACCCAGCTATTAAAAACAAGGAATTCCCAAAATGTGTGGACAAATGGATTGAACTAGAAATGATCATAATGAATGAGTTAACCCAGAAGCAGAAAGACTCAAATGGTATATACTCACTTATATCTGCATACTAGCCCAAGGGGCATGTCCCATGAAAGTCTTCACTAACCAGGAAAGTGGGACAGAAGGGAGGACATCCTATTGGGGACTCTAGGTGAGCAAAGCATGGGACAATGGGGAAATAGAAGGATCCAGTGGGTCCTAGAAACCTACAAGAAGAACATTATGATGGCAGATCTGGGCCCAGGGGTCCTGCTCAAACTATGGCACCAGCCAAGGACAACACGTGTAGTGAACTTCAAACTCCTACACAGATCTAGCCAATGGACAGAACAGTCTCCACCACTGAGTGGAAAGTCGGGTCTGACTTTCACACAAACTCTTGTGCCCCATATTTGACCACATCCCCTGGATAGGGAGGCCTGGTGGCACTCAGAAGAAAAATAGCAGTCTATCAAGAAGAGACTTGATACCCTATGACCATATATGGGGGGGGGGAATCCCCCTCAGTCACAGTCATAGGGGAGGGGAGTAAGGGGAAAATGGGAGGGAGGGAGGAATGGGAGGATACAAGGGATGAGATTAAAAATTGAGATGTAATATGAATAAATTAATAAAATATATTCTAAAAAATAGAATGTACCCCTTAAAGCTTCCTCTCAGTTCAGCAGTAGCAGCAGTACCAACTGAGTTTGACTCCTGTTCTATTCTCTGTCTGTTGCTGTAATAAACACTGAGCCCAAAAGTTGCTTCAGGAGAAAAAGGCTTATTTGGCTTGTAGGTTACAGTCCGTTCTTTTTTTGTGGAAGATTATCCACATAAAGTTGTTGGGCCTTCCACTGACATGACTGTCTTTTTCTAAGGAGCTCCAAGGTGTGGGTATGAAGCCTCTAGTTTGGATGCTGGAACAAAATCAGACTCAGAGCTTGAGACAGAAGGGCCAGTGGGATTTCCACCCTTGCCACTTCCTCATTGAAGATGCTTGCTTCAGAATGAAGTGGGAACAACTGGTAGGCAAGGCTTTCTGAGTTAGTTCTGCAAAACCTGACCTCAGGTTTACCATGCACTTTATGAATATTCATTAGCATATAGTAAAGATGGACCAGGATGAAATCAAATCAGAGAAGTTAGCAGCTTGACCACAGGACCCAGCTAGTGGAAAATAAAGCCAGCGCTACCATTCTTTAATGTGCCTCACTGTCTTCAGGGCCAGAAGCGTTTCATTCTACTTAAGAGACTTGCTGAAGGCTGCCAAGATGGTTCAGCAGGGAACTGCACTTGCCACACAAGCCTGATGACCTAATATCCTAAGTTTGTCCATCGTAAAAAGCTGGATGCTGCGGTGTGCATCTGTAATCAAGACCTGGAGGTGGAAGCAGAGACGGGAGAATCATCAGAAAGCACATGTACCAGCTAATCTGGAGCACACAGCGTGGTAGAAACAGAGAGACCTTGCCTCAACAATGCGGAAGGAGAGAATCACCCTTAACAAATTATGCCCTATCTTCTACATGTGTGCTGTGCTCTGACACATGCACGTACCCACATATGCCAACTAATACATAAAAATAAAAATTCAAAGAGAGAAAAGTGGGTGAGACTCAAGGAGTGCCTTTCTTTAGAGAAGAAACTAGAGAGGTCCCAGAGGTGTACTGCATGCCTTTGATTCCACCAGGGGGTAATTGGGCCCTCTGGAGTGCCTCTGAGCTCACCAGCACCTCTCCCCATCCCTGCAGTTCAACATTTGTCCCCTGGAAAGGTCTTTGCCTTACACACCTGCTGTGCATGTCCTCACCAGGGGTTAAGAGGATAAAAAGCTCAAAGCAGCAGGCTCATGAAGTCACAGATTAAAAGGTAAGTAAGGTAAAAAAAAAAAAAAAAAAAAAAAAAAAAAAAAAAAAAAACAGGCCTGGGGCATTGTTATTATCTATGTGGATTTGCTGTAAAAATAATCCACAAAGCCCATGTGCCTAAGGACTCAAGTGACTGAAATCAGGTCAGTCCACACAGGGATAATAATGACATTTCATGGAGGGTTATCAAACTTTATTAAAATAATAATTATGTAACTTTTGCCAAAAAATTCCAGAGATCATAAAGCTTGCCTGTTCTCTGACCACAAGTAAATCAAATTGGTTTAAACCAAATTGGGGGAAATGTATTGTTTTTTCTTAGAAGAAAAATCACAGAGGTGGCTGGAATGAATTATCAAATCCATCACAGTTACCTAGTGTCTGACCATAAGCAGGGACCTCCCAGCTTCTGCAGTGTCTTACTGGCCTGGGAACTCCCTCTAGTTAGCCTCCATGATGCTCCTAATGCTACTCCCTCCCAAAAAAAATGTGGGTATTCAATGGTTTTCTCCAACCTGTATAGTCCTCATACCCTCAAAAGTGTGGGGCAGAATGAAAAGAACCGTAATAGAAATTAATAAAGGAAGTTAAGGCAAGATTGTTGCTGACAGAACCAGACAAATCAATTAGTTGATCTCTGGCAAGCAAGGCTAATTGTATTTCAAAGTCTATTAAGGCACATCAGGGCCAGTTAGCTAATTTCACAGGGGAACTGGCTGTCGCTGGGCATTAGGCAGCGATAGGAAACATCAGGCAGAAACACAAGATGGCATTTTCTTCCAGGGATCTCTAGACCTATAAGCTCAGCATTCAGTTCAGCAGTGAAGTGGCAGGTGGATTTGTTCAGAGGAGATTTCCATCCTGACAGGTCTATGAGCAACTGAGCATCTACACGAGATCTGACAATACTGATTACACATCCTTTGCTGGAAGTTATTCATCTAAAACCTCTGAAGAGACATCTTCAAAATGAGATGAAGGAGAAAGGGTCCAGGAGAGACACGGGATGAATCTGAACATCAAATGATTTAAAAATAAATCACTCAGAAGGAAAACCAGCTCAGCTTAAAACCGTTTGAGAAATAAGACTTAGAAGTTAAGTTTGAATTTCTTTTAAATGACAAATGTTAGATGCATCCTAATTGTCAGTATTAGAAATGAGGGTTTGCATTTCTTTTACCTGTTACCTGCCAGTTTTACATTAAGGGGGCTGGGATACAGAGTCTTTTAACTTAATTACTGCTAGTTTTGAACATGTCTTTGTTAACGTACAGATGGCACAAATGTATGGAAGGCCATAAGATAGCAGCCATGCTCATCTGTGTTTCCATGGAAACTTTGAATATTTGTTCACCTTTCAAGCAGGATACTTAAGTGTGCCCCCAAGATGCTGAGCAAGCATTTGTAATTCATATAACAGATTATACAAGGGCTGAAGTGTTGTGATCTGTTTTGAAAACAAGTATCTTGAAACATTAAAATAAAAATAGTGAGTGCTTTTGCTCTCCTACAGGTACAAATGGGTTAGAAATATACATAGATGAACAAAAGCTGTGACCAGGATGGGTCTTATAATTTATCATTCCTCTATTATTATCTGTATAAATTATTTCCTTAGGAGAACATTGCTGCTTTCTGTAAAACGAGGCATTTCCTACTGATTTCTTGTGCCCAGCATCATTCTGAAAGCAAACTGAGGAGTCTCCGCAGTTTCTACAGCAGAAGGATATTCAAAGGCATCTGGGAGATGAAACACCACATCTCCAGGTTGGAGAGGATAGCAAGAATGGCAAGTGGACTCTTCATGCAAATCCCATCAACCATCTGAAGCCTGAGCTTTTACCTGGGGACCTTTCAGGACTGTGAACTACTCACGCAATTCTAATGAATGCCCAGGCTTAAGATTTTCATAAAATAGGCTTTTAACAGTGCCCCCTGCCTACTCCAACAGAAATGCTTAGAGAACAGACTAGATTGCAATTTCCTGTGAGTTAGCTCAGTGGGTCTAAGACAGTGGTTATGAATTGCAGTTTCAAAGATACAGCCCAGGATCCATACTTTGAGTGCCAGTAATTCAAACAGTATGCAAGGAATTAGGAATCATCTTCCCTTCCTAGCGCCATTTACTGAAGACCCACAAAACTCCATCTGTGGGTTGAAGAAGAACAACAAACAAACAACAACAACAACAAAATGAGCAACATGAAGTTCAAACTCATCAAGTGTAAGCTGGCATTTCACTCCCAGTGTGCACCAGGCATTACTGGGGACCAGGATAGTTAAAGATAGCAAAATCAGATCCCCACTCTAAATTTTTACAATTATCAAAAGAAGACAAGCTACCCATAACACTCCTGACATTACCAGTATCCTACAGCCTGAGTAAGAAGGAGGAGGAGCGGGAGGGGGACGGGGAGGGGGAGGCAGAGGAGGAGGAGGAGGAGGAGAGTCCTTTCACCTTTATAACACCCATTTTCTATCTTTCTTCTTCATGAATTGTCATCATTAGTCTTCGGTGGGCTCATCATCCTGACAGTTTGGAGGACAACACATCACATATCATGTATGTACTTGTCTCTTTTTTTAGGTGGTAAACACCTTGAAGTCAAGGCCACAATCTTTTTCATTTTAGCGTTTCCACACATGTCATAATAAATATAACAAGGACTGTCTTGAGTGTAGGTCCTCAAAAAACATGTTATGTGGAGGGACTATAGGAACAGTAATAGCTTATGAAAATATGACTAAATACAGTAGTGTAGACCCAACAAAACAGTTTGAATTTGTGGCATCTTCTATCTTCAAGCCTGGTCCTGCAAACAGGGCCAAAACTGATGGTTACAGAATTCATGGGTCCCAAGGAGAATCCACTAATGCTGTTTTTCCTAAAAGGTCATGTTCTCAAACTGCTTTGCAAATATTTATATTTAAACCCATTTGTTCTTCTCCTAACACGGCCAGAAACACTTCATAGTGTACTGGGTAGTGGTTAATGCAGATACGCACTGCTGTTCAAAGTTCTGGAAATAAGCAACTATGAATGCTCAACAATGGATGGGGCATCTGTATCAAATCTCCCCGCCCAAATGTTCAGGGAACATCTAAGAGGGAAGAATATAAAAGCTTAAGTATTATGGTAAGTTCTGTGAAATGCTGAATTCTGGATGTGAACTGGTTGTTGCATACACAAATTCAAAGCAGCTATAATAGCTGCACAAGATCTTCCAAAGATCAAGCCTACTAAAATTCCAGCATTGGAGCCATGGACCTCCTGAATCACACTGCTAGCCCAGGAGCTATTGGTAGCTGATGGTTTCTGTGGGAGGATCACTATTCTTTGATTGTATAGTTGGTTGTCCATGATCCAATACATCACTCCACACTTATAGAGTGAGCACCACTAATTGAACTCAGTGAGTTAAAAACAAACATCCAACATATAAATAGATGATAGATAGATAGATAGATAGATAGATAGATAGATAGATAGATAGATAGA
>OU015748.1:75885505-75903198 GCA_907169655.1 Acomys percivali | reverse complement strand
AGATAGATAGATAGATAGATAGATAGATAGATAGATAGATAGATAGAGGAAGGATATAAAATTAGAAAGCATATGTGATGGCAAGGTCCAGGGGGAGATGGAAAGATAACAAAGTGGAACTGATGTTGGGGTCCATCTGGTCAAGATGAACTGTACGTATACATACATGTATGTATGTATGTGAAATTTTCAAAGAATAAAAAACTGAAAAAGCATTTATATATCACTGGTTAAAAACCTAGCTTCAAGAAAAATGACAGCCTTTACCAGACATTAAAAATTATATTTGAGCTGGAACTTGCCTACGGTAGAATTTCCAAGGCAGATATTAGGCACCAGAGAAACAAAGATAATCTGAGAACCAAGAAGTTTAATATTAAATTATACAAAATTTGAGAACTAAAATGTAAAAGCAAAAGAATCAGAGGGTTATCAACAGAAAGCAAAAATGGTCACAATACGCTGTGGTTTGTCACTTTCTGAGTGGTATTACAGCCAGACTGAAAACAAGCATTTAAGCTTCATCTT
This sequence comes from Acomys percivali, assembly GCA_907169655.1. Classification (NCBI taxonomy): domain Eukaryota; kingdom Metazoa; phylum Chordata; class Mammalia; order Rodentia; family Muridae; genus Acomys; species Acomys percivali. Next base: position 75,902,670 of record OU015748.1, on the reverse strand, counting down.
ATTGACACTGGCCACCATGGTGGCTCACAGCACGGTTTTTCTTTTCTTTTTTTTCTTTTTCTTTTTTTTATTGCTGTAATTTTTCAGCTTGCCATTGTGAGAATGGTAGCTATTACAAACTATAAGATATTGATTCTATGTAACATATTATATAGTTTTCATTTTTGTTTTTAATTAGCACATAGTTATAGGTTTATTGTGAACTGTTAATATACACTCATGCCAATATACTTTGTTTTTACCCTTTGGCAATTCATACACTTATAACATTTAATACCCTCTCTACTCTCTTTTCTTATCCTTCTTTCACTCCTGACAAACCTGTTCCATCAGCACATACTCCTCTGTTTCATGTCTTTTTGTTTGCCTTGTTTTATTTGCTTAAATACCCCAAATCCTCCAAGTTCATAGGTGGCTCCCAATGCAGTTCTGACTTTCAAATCCAAGGTCCCCAGTAGACTGTGTCTGCCTTCTGCTAGCATGAGTCTTAGTCTGAATGTGGGTGTGACATCTTGTGATATTTGTTGACTTTGGTGAAGACATGTTCCTCTTTGAGAATTTGCCTCAGTCAATATGGACTTTGGATAAATGCAAGTTGACTGTTTGCTCAAAGCAAACATCATCAGAAGACATCCTGCCTTCTAGAACTGGAAAAGCCATCCTCAGATATGAATGGGCTAGAAGCAAGTGACTCTGTTAATAGGGACAAGTCTCAGGCCACATCCTGCATTGCAAAGTTTTCTCCACCATCCTCCAGATCTAATGCGCTCTCTGCGCCCCCTTCCTTGATATTCTCTGAGTCTTCAGAGAGTTGATATAGATGCCTCACACATAGCTCAACGCTCACTGTTGCTTCTTTTGGAGCCTTGAACAGTAATGAGTGTCTTCATTAACCACTACAAAAAGAAGTTTCTCTGATCAAAGTTGTTAGCATCACAGTTATATGGACAGAAACACAAGCATTTAGAAAGCAGCTTGGCAATACGGCAAATATTAAAACAGCAATAAACTCTCCCTTATGACTTCTCTGGCCATTGGTTTTTAACAATTTTTAAAGTATCAGGGATGAATCTCATCCTGTGGAATAGCCTGAAATCCAATTAAGAATGTGGTGCATACAGTCTTGCAATCACTGAAACTTTGGGACATTTTCCCAGGCAGGTTGGTATTACAGCATGCAAAGTCCAGCTCTACATAAGACCATTAATGCCTTTTCTTATCTAGCAACCTGGACATCATCTGTCAGCACAATTAAAACTAACCAGTAAAAAGAGTTTTCTAGTCAATTCAAGACAGAGTTGTCTGTGTACTGCAGCAAAAGTATGTAGTGTCTTTAGCAACAGACATTACCAATTAATTATGATAGGAAAACAAGAACCACAATAGCCCGTGTTGCTCATTTTCTTACTCATCCACTTTTAAGTATTTACTATGCTTATCCTTTAACTCTATCTCACCAGGCTGAAGCTGTCAGGCTGTCACAACTGTAGAATACTTTCTTGTGAATTTCATGTTTGTCTTGAATCTCAAAGGAGGCTTTGGAATAAAACTTCTTAGCAATTAGAACTTTGGAACTATAGTGGTAAAGTGAATTCTCTCTCTCTCTCTCTCTCTCTCTCTCTCTCTCTCTCTCTCTCTCTCTCTCTCTCTCTCTCTCTCTCTCCACACACACACACACACACACACACACACACACACATACATACACACACACATACACCCTTTGGTGGTCAGAATAGGATGTAGATCAGGAATGTCTAATTAATGCTTGGCTATTTGCCACTGAGATATGGTTGAGACATGGATAGAAATTTTTGGGTCATTATCAGATCATTAGGAACATATCCTTGGGAGGGTTTTAAACCTGTCTTTATGTCTGACCCTCTCCATCCCTCTCTCCCCATTTCTTTCTCTCCCTCTTTCTCTGCATCCCCCTCTCTCCCCTCTATATCTCATCTATCTATCTATCTATCTATCTATCTATCTATCTATCTATCTATCATCTCTCTATATATCTCTCTATCTCTCTGTCTAATTATCACTATCTTTATCCCTCCTTATTTTTCACCTGGAAGTGGCTGATTTTGCATCACTACAAACTCTTCTGTCATGTGTCACTTTGTCATAGGCCCAAGGCATTGAAGCTCACATATCTTAGACTGAATCTTCCAGATATGCTTTGCAAGATAAAACTTTTCTAACTTGATTTTGTAAGTTGTTTAAGTGACAGAGCTCTGACTGTCAGGCCCTCTGAGTGCCCATATTGTCGTGCATTCGTTGAATCATTTATTCATCAATCCTCGTGTTCCCCTCGTCAATCACTTTTGAAAACATTGCTTTTCTACATACTGCAGAAATCCATTAACTGTTTTTTTTTTCAGAATGTACCCTAGGGCCTCATCTTTCCCACCAGGCTTGGGATGCAGCCATCCATCTTCCATGAAGTTTCACTGGAAGCATAGCTCCTTTGAGAGTCACACTAAAATCATCCTCAACTATTGAGCTTCAGGGATCATGTCCATCAGGAACTCTCCTGACAAATGGAGAGTTCTGGTTGGCATCATGCCCAGCCCCTTCTGCAGCTCACTGAAGGCAGGAGTTTATGGGGGATGCTCATCATTATTTCAGAGTTTTACTGCTTCTCCAACATTGTGGATTCTAGAGCTCATTTTTCCTAAGCATTGTAATTCCTTTCCTTTAAATTTTGCTGAACTTGCTTTTGGATATAATTACTATGAAGTCTACTCTCATGCTTTGAATCATAAGCTCATGACTTTATCCATATATGTTGAGTAAGGCTAAAGGTTAACACTCCTGAGGACCAAAATATGCTAGAATTAAGGGCTGGAATCTTTCTGTTCAGTTCTGGTAACTAAGAGAACAGCAATAGCCTATATTGTTTGTTTGGAAGCCTCTGCCTTCCCCAAGACCCACAACTTATAGGTATATATTCCACATATGGCACTAGGATTTTCTTTTAATAAGGCATGGCTTCTGAGAGCCACATTATTCATAACTCCAGAGTATTTCTTCTCATACTCTTGTTGCTAGTTAATAGAGAGACTTATGGCAGGTCAAATAAATGACTACTGAGTGATCAGCCCTATATGGGACATCTGTATCACACCACCCAAGACTATAGAACACTATAGAAGAAAAGGCAGAAAGAATTTAGGATACAAAGAATGGCCAGAAATATTGTGAAACTTTGCCTTCTGAACATAAAATAAAATCACAGTGTTATGTTACCTGCATAGAACTTGTACAAGATGGAGCCATCAACATTGAATCATGACAGTGGGGCTGGGGCTCATGAAGCCCTGTGTCTCTCTGAGGATTGGCAGTACCAGATTCTTTTTCTTCAGTGATGTAGACACTGGTTACCTGCTCATTCCCTGGTAAATATGCCTCACGTGTGCTCACACAAACAACCCTAATTGAACTCAATGTTTGTAATGACTATTCTTGGTTGTCACCCTTACCGCATCTAGAATTAACTAAAACCCAAGCTTCTGTGGAACACCTGTGAGGGACTTTTCTTGATTGGACCATTTGGGGTGGAAATACCCACCCTATGCCTGGGCCATGCCTTCTGGTGGCAGCCTATAGAAAAGGCATGGAATAAGAAAGTTTTATCTCTTTGCATGCATGTTATCATTCTCAATGGCCAGTTTGCGCCTTCCCTAGCATTAGATCCTACTTCTTTGGGGTTCCATCATAAATTGAAGAACAGCTAAGATATCCAGCCTGGTGCACCAAACAGCTGTTGGATTCTTGAACTTTTCTTCAAGACAACAGCTGTTGTTGGAATGGTTGGGCCACCGGCTGTAAGCCATTCTGATAAATTATAGATAGATATTGTAGATATATACATATAAATAGATATAGAGACAGCTAGATGATAGATATAGATATATTCTATCAATTCTGTTTCTCTAGAGAACCCTGAGTAATACAGTATGTCATTCAAGAGAAGAAAGCACAAAATTAACAAGTCAGTATGTTGGAAGGGAGGAGTTCATCAAGACTGGTGAGGGGCTGCGAAAAGGCAATGAGTGGTATATTTAAGAAAAAATGTATTATATATCAGTAAGAATTTGTCAAAGGATGTATTTTTAATAATAGATTTGAAATTTAAAATTTTTTTCTCTTCTGGTGCATGAGTGGTCTCTAAGTTTTATGATTTGCATATTCACAAGTAAGCATACCTTTAGCCAAGAATATATGTAATCCCACATAAGTATTATTTTACTATATACATCATGAACTAGAGTTTAGAAAAGGAACACTCAAATACAAAATGAGGTTTTAATACCCCATCACATAAGATAGAGATTTTCTGTACTATTTCTGTATATTATTTTCTTCTTACTAATGATGTAACTTATGTGCTCTACAGGTTTTGGTTCCAATTTAGCCTCATTTTATGCTACACTCTATTGATAAGCATCATGACACAATACCTCCCAAACATTCAAATATAAAAGGAACATTCCAGGCCTGATAAGAAGTTATGATTTTCATATTCATTTTTCAACCCCCCTTAAAACTTCATACAGGTCTGTTCACACCTGGGATGTGTTATTCTATAAGGCTTTGCCAATGTTGACTATTTCATATAAGAATTTCAATACCCCAAGCCAAATTTGCAGTTAGGATGAGCTGTGTGATGAATATTCCTCACAGGAATATATATATATATATATATATATATATATATATATATATATCCATCTTTAAAATAAGCCCAACTCAGCTTATCTATTTTTTCAGCCTATTTATTTATGGATCTGATTAAACTGTTATTTTAAATTCCACTGTGTGCATCAACCAACTTTTGCCAGGAGTAGGGTAAGTAACATTCAGGCATGTCCTGGTGATTCAGCTACCAGGACCTTCCCACATTCATAATTCTAGAGCTCTTAATTCTAGAATGAAGTTTACGGCTGTGGCCAATCACAACCTTTCAGGATCTTGTGCCATGATCCTGGCTGTTCTGTGGAGCCCTTCTTGTTATTGACATCTGGACTGCTGAGCAAGACTCAGGACTGTCAGATATGGAAACAAAGCAAATGCATCAGAATTAATATGGATCTTACTTATTAGAGTAGCTTGCTTTGTGTATAGCCCTTGGCTGCAGTCACTGTAAATTGCAGGTGTAATACCATCGATCTTGTGCACTTTGGAAAGAATGTACACCGTTTAGGCAACATGCTTAATTAACAGAAAAGAATGTGAGTGAGAGAGTCTAAGGTTCCCCAATCCACTTGGCTATGCTAAGGCTATGCTATTTCAACTCCCTACTCCAAAGAGGCCTGTGTAAAATATTCACATGGTGCTACTTACTTCTAGAGATTGACAACAAATAGAGAAGTGCTAATGCCAGTGTTGACATTAGCAAAACTGCTTCCTTTCCTCATAAATGTGAAATTTAAAAAGGACAGTGTGAATGAAGTATCTCAAGCATGAGTGGAGCCTGGACTCAGACTCAGCCACACTATGTCTCATTCTACTCATTCTAAGAAAGAAGGGATTGAAGGGACATGTGGTGGTGACACAAACTTTTAATCCCAGCACTTGGGAGGCAGAGGTAGGCATATCTCTGAGGGTGCGGACAGCCTCGTCTACAGAGTGAGCTATAGGATAGCAAAGGCTATACAGAGAAACCTTGTCTCAAAGAAAATGAGGGCGAGGAGGAGAAGGGGGGAAAAGGAGAAGAAAGAAGGAGGAAGAGGGAGGTGGAGGAGGAAGAGGAGGAGGAGGAGGAGAAGAAGAAGAAGGGATTTGAAGGAACTAAGCAATCTGACAAGGGAGATAAGCAATCACTGGTTCTAACCAGCTGCAAATTCTATAAACCACAACAATGACTAGCATGACAAGATGTCCCCCAAGGTACAATAGTGATGCTTATATCTTTGGAGTAAGCAACAGCTGTCTAATTGGACTTAAAGTTCACTCAATAAGAGACACATACCTTGTACTGTAAACCGAGCATGCTTGGGAAATTCACTGACTCTCCCCTGCCCCCGCCCCCAATGCTACTACTGCCACTTTCTTAAACCATTTTAACTTCTTTTTTTTTAATTAATTAATTAATTTATTAATTTATTCATATTACATCTCAATTGTTAGCCCATCCCTTGTATCCTCCCCTTCCTTCCTCCCTCCCGTTTCCCCCTCTACTCCCTTCCCCTATGTCTGTGACTGAGGGGGACCTCCTCCCCCTGTATATGCTCCTAGGGTATCAAGTCTCTTCTTGGTGACTTATTATCTTTCCTCTGAGTGCCACCAGGCCTCCCCATCCAAGGGACATGGTCCGATATGGGGCACCAGAGTTTGTGTGAAAGTCAGATCCCCTTCTCCACTTAACGGTGGAGAATGTCCTGTCCATCGGCTAGACTGGGTAGGGGTTCGAAGTTTACTGCTATATTTTCCTTGGCTGGTTCCATAGTTTGAGGAGGACTAGAGGGCCCAGACCCGCCTGTATTTTTCCAGGACCCACTGGATCCCTCTATTTCCTCATTCTTCCCGGCTTCTCACCCCTAAAGTCTCAATAGGATTTTCTCCCCTCTGACCCACTTTCTTGGTAGGTAAAGTTTATCATACAAACCATTTTAACTTCTAACTGTATTCTAAATACTTATGCCTATACCCAATGTAGCTCTTACCATCATCAAAGAATGCTTCTTTTTTTAAGCACACACAAAACATCACACAAAGCCACAATTGATCAAAATACAGAAATGACTGATCATAAGGTATCCAACCCTAGTTAATACATCTACAATAGAGTCCTACACCTAAGGTTCAAGAAACATTGTTGAAAAGGGGTTGGAAAGACCGGAAGAGCCAGAAAACAACAATGGTTGCTGAGATAGTGTCTTCCCTATATGACAGGGAAGTTGTACCCATGAGTTCTCAACAGTTTAGTCACCTAAACAAGACCTACACAATAATAACACCAGCTGACATGCCAACATGTATAGGTGAAATATCACAACCCCCACTCTTAGATGAAGAGGAACGGCCATTAATGACTGCTGAGAGAGAAAGAGTCTTCCTCAAGGATGAACCCCTTAATTATCCAACCCCAAGTAGTCAGCCCTAAACACATAAATATGAGCAATAATCATTCAACATCAAAATTTAGCTATCAAGAAGAGACTTGATACCCTATGAGCATATAAAGGGGGAGGAAGGCCCCCTCAGTCACAGTCATAGGGGAGGGGAGTAAGGGGAAAATGGGAGGGAGGGAGGGAGGAGTGGGAGGGTACAAGGGATGGGATAACCATTGAGATGTAATAAGAATAAATTAATAAAATAAAATTTTAAAAATTTATATAATATTCTTTAATATATAAATTATGTATATATTTGTTTTAAAGTTCAGTAATTTGAACTTTAGGCATAAAGGACCTTTGGATAAGTTAGAGGAAGGAAAATGTAGGGAATGAGGTATAGTACTCATCTCATAGCAAAAAAGGGGATCATGGTACTCAAAAGCATTAATTTCAGATTTATGCTTCTAAAACTGGGGTCCTGCTTCATTGGTGGAAACTGTGCACAGATTCTTCCACCCAAAGGCAGCTTCTATTTATGTCTTTGCCCTGAGACTATGCTGGTCTTATAATTACATTACATATGTATTTTTAATTATTATAATTTATTTACATTACATCTCAATTGTAATCCCCTCACTCTTATCTTATTGTTCCTCCATCCCTCTTTCTTCCACCCTATTCACCTTCCACCCTATTCACCTTCCCTAGACCTCAGACCTGTGGGGTCCTCCTCCCATATCATATGACCACAGCCAATCAGCTCTCATCTGAATAGTCTGCATTCCCTTCCTCTGTCTTCACCAAAGGGCAGTGATCAAATCGCAAGCACCGGAGTTCATGTCAGATACAGTCTCCTGCTCTCCCTTCCCCTTCTCCATGTGGAGAATGAGCTGTCCACAGGCTACATCTGAACAGGAGACGTGGGTTCTTTGTTTGCAATGTCCTTGGTTGGTGCATCAGCTTGTGCAAGGCCCTCGTGAGGCAACTCTTAACCAAGAATCAGGCTTTGAGTCTCAATATCTGTCCCAATCCTCCACTGGGTGGAGTCTCTCAAACGACATCTATGTTGGGCTAATATCCACTCATAAGTGAGTATATACCATGCATGTCTTTCTGGGTTTGGGTTACCTCACTCAAGTGGAATTTTCTTTATCTAGCACAGGCATTAAAAATAGGCTACATAAATATCAAGACTGGGCACCAAGAGGTTTAGGTCAATGACCTAAATACATGTTTCTCAAAAGAAGCTACCCAAATGACCAGCAAGTATGTGAAAAAACAAACCAGTCTAATATTACTAGTAAGTAAATGAATGATCATTATAACTATAAGGAGATCTCATTTAACCTTAATAAGAAAAACTATTATCAAACTGCAAATAAATGTTGGCAGAAAACTTACACAAAGGGGTCTCTCACACATGTTTGACAGTATTATAAAATAGTACAATTATAGAAAGCTGTATAGGGGTCATTTAAAAAAAGAGAAATAAAATGACTATGGTCTAGCAAACCCCTTATAAGTATATATACAAAGGAAAATCTATAAGTATATTGCTAATAGTTTTATGACTCATTGTTTCCAATTAGTCTCAATGCTCATCAAGAATTGAATAAAGATAATTTACATACATATACACATCATAATATATATCATATATTACATGCACATAAATGTTTGTGTATATGAGTGTAATATATATTTTTCAGCCACAGATATAGATGAGCTGGGAGGATACTATGTTGGGTAAAATTAATCACATGTTTGTTTTATGGAAGTGAAAATGCTGATTGTATGAAAATAGAAAACAGTACTATCTTAGTTATGTTTATTATTGACAAGATGAAACACCATGACCAAAAGCAACCTGGGAAGGAAAGGGTCTATTTAGTTTATTTATCCACATCACATTTCACCATAAAAGGATGTCAGGGCACAAGCTCAGACATGGAAGGACTCTGGGGACCCGAACATGGAGAGAACATGAGCATAAAGCTTGAGTCCCAAAACTCAATTCATTTAAAATGCATTTAAAAAAAACACTAACAGAAGAGAGAATATAGAGGAAAACAAGAGAGGGATGAACTAGATTCGCTCATAGTCAATACATGATTTACTCTCAGATGAACTAATAGTTTGAATTTTCCATTGGGCAGGAATATAATGAAAATTCTATATTAATTCCAAGTGTATTATCATCTGGCCACGACAGACAGACAGACAGACAGACAGACAGACAGACACACACACACACACACACACACATACACACACACACTGATTCACAATATGCATTATACTCACCCTCTCTGAAAGAGATCCACATTATAAAATTTATGTAGCTCCACAGAAAACTCAACTGTTCCTTGTACTTCAGACATGATCTTTTTGGTTCATTACCTGAAAAACAAAAAAATTAGTTGCTTAAGATAACTTCAACCAAACATACATAGCCTGGTTTCAATAGCCAGAAACTTAGAAATGCTTAGATTTAGAGGGAGAAAAACATGTGGCTAACAGGGCCAATAGAGCACCATATGCTTGCTTCAAGATGGATTCTAAGGTTTTTTTAAATAATTTATTTAAATTTTTTGTACATTTCAAATGGTATTTTATTTTTCATTTATTATAATTACATCTTGAATGCTATCCCCTCACTTTTATATTCCTTTTCCCACCCTTCCTCCCTCTTTCACCTTATTTCCCTCCCCTATTCTGACAGAAGGGGACCTCCTCCCCCACCATATGGCCAATCATATCAGGTCTCATCTGGATATTTTTTGAAAGTTATTTATTCACTTTACATAGGCCCCTCTCTCATTCTCTCCCTGTCCCACCATCCCTCCCTCCTCCCCCTACTCCCTCCCCTAGCCCTCAGAGAGGGGGAGTCTCATCAGGACTGCTTGCATCCTCTTCCTCTGTGGCATGGTAAGGCACCCAGTCAGGAGGAAGTGATCAAAGAGCAGATAACAGAGTCCATGGCAGGGACATCCCCTGCTCCCCTTAATAGGGGACCCACATGGAGACTGTGCTGTCTATCTGCTACATCTGAGTGGAAAGCCTAGGTCCTCACCATGCAAAGTCCTTGTCTGGTTGCATCAGTCTCCGCTGGCCCCACTGTGCCCATATTTGTTTGCTCTGTTGGTCTTCTGGTGGAGTTCCTGTCCCCTCAGGGTCCTTCTATCTGGCCTCCCCCTCATCCATTGGACTCTCTGTGCCCTGCTCACAGTTTGGGTGTGAGACTCAGTTTCTGCTTTGATAACCTGCTGGGTGGAGTCTTGCAGAGGACAGCTACAGTAGGCTGCCATCCTGTTCCCTCTCTTCAACTGCTTTCAGTGTAAAAACAGAAACACACCGTGTCTTACTTAAGGCCGTATGGTTACCTTCTTTGTTTTAGTTTGGTTTGGTTTTTCAAGACAGGGTTTCTTTGTGTAGCCTTGGCTGTCCTAGAATCACTCTGTAGACCAGGCTGGCCTCGAACTCACAGAATTTTCACCTGCCTCTGCCTCTGCCTTCCGGGATGAAAGCCGAGCTCACCATGTGTTATGCCTAGAACTAAGTCCTGCTCCATGGCCCTTTCAGCTGCCTATGACATGGAGGTCACATACTCCTCTGCTATCAGGAGCTCACCTGCTTTCTGATAGATGAGCTCCCGGTTCCTTGGTGCAGTTGCATCTGTGGGTTTGGACTGGTAACTGCATTTGGTTTGTATGTATCATGAGAAGGTTAAGTGAACATGTCCCTCTGATCATTTTGCACACACCCTGGCATGTAGCAAATTCTCTATAAATGCGAGCCAGCACTGACGATAAAGCTTAATAATCACAGAATGTCACTCAATCATCAATATTGAAGATGCAGGTGACTGAAGTGACAGCAGAACACATGGGTGCTGTGACAGGCAGATGCTAACCCAATTTGACAGATTGATGCAAAAGCTGATAAGAAGGTTGGGCGAGACACATGGAAAGAAATAGAATTACAATTTGATTTTGCAAACAAATCATGCGAAGGACCCCAGGCCGACTGAATCTTTTGAGTGTATGAAATCAACTCGGTATGAGGTATTTGAAAGAAGAATGGAAAAAGAAATCAATAAAACACCTTCTATATTCATAGTGCTGTATAAGATATATATATATAAATATATATAAACCTGGTTTTTTACAACAATGATATTGTGATAAAGATTCTTGTCTTTTTTTTTTTTTCAGATAAACAAAATGGATACAGGAAATTGCAACCTAGAACAAAACATTGCATTCTTTGGAAAGTCTCCTTATTTTTTCAAGGCCCAGTTTAGTATTGTGTGTCATAAATGCAATGCCAGCTACCCAGTAGGATTCTGGGTAATATAGAAGTTAATTATTGTAATGTATCTTTGGCCTAGCTGTTCTTGGTAGCTGGTATGACCTGAGAGAGGGAGGGAGAGAGACAGAGAGAGAGAGAGAGAGAGAGAGAGAGAGAGAGAGAGAGAGAGAGAGAGAGAGAGAGAGTCAGACAGACAGAGACACAGAGACACAGAGACACAGAGACACAGAGACACAGAGACACAGACACAGACACACACAGAGGGAGGGACTGAGAGCAGAAGATATAAGATCAAAGGACACAGAAACTTTCATGGCTGGCATAGGTGATGGACGTCTGGTCCTCTATGAATGTCAGTCTCTCTTCTACTTTCCTCTCCTCTCCTCTCTTCTTCTTCCTCCTCTTCCTCCTCACTCCTCTCTCTCTCTCTCTCTCTCTCTCTCTCTCTCTCTCTCTCTCTCTCTCTCTCTCTCTCTCTCTCTCTTCTCTCTCTCTCTCTCTCTCTCTCTCTCTCTCTCTCTCTCTGTCTCTCTCTCTTCTCTATCTATCTATCTATCTATCTATCTATCTATCTATCTATCTATCTCTATCTCTATCTCTCTCTCTCGTTCAGACCCAACTACCCAGGGTCATGCTAGGCCAGCTCCCATGAACAGCAGTACAATACACATGATTAAGTATGCTTTCACACTGTGCTTCAGTACTAGCAAGGGCTCCCTCCCAGGAAATATTTCTGAAAATACAGAAGGCTGTTATCAATTGAGAATGTTGCACCTTCTTTTCCTCCTTTTCACTAACATATATGAAAGCTGAAAGTCAGGGTTCTCATACAAAAACCCTGAAGCTGCTAAACTATGCATTGTCCTGGGAACTCCAGAGTAAGGTTTGGTCTTGCCTAACACAAAAGAACCAGCTAGCATCAGAACCTGACTTTTAAACACCAATCTCAGGATGTATTTGGGAAAGGCCAAATAAATAGCTCTCTCTCTCTCTCTCTCTCTCTCTCTCTCTCTCTCTCTCTCTCTCTGATTTACTTATCACACTGAAAGCATCCGTGCATGCTGTCTATTTTCTTATCATCCCACAGTCTCAATGATCACAAATCTGCAGTTCTGGACTCAACCATCTGACTCTGATTGTGGATGTTAGTCTTGAATTACTCTGGTGTCTCCTGATCTATTATCCCGGGGACTGGGAATGTACAGAAAGAGAGAGACAGAGAGAGAAAGAGACAGACAGAGACCTGGAGGAAGTACAGAGAGATTGGAAAGGAGAAAGGGAGGGAAAGGGCAGTGAATGGGAGGAAGAGGACGAGAGAGAATGCCAGTATTGATTGGCATATGTTAAATGCAACCAAGGGTTTTACACATTCGAATTCACACAGGACACCACGACCATTCTGGGAAAAGTGGTGACCCAGAATCCCAAACACCTTGCTTTTCCAGCTCCAGTACTTACATGCAGGTTTTCTGGGGCAATAAAGCACTATGAAATAAATACTTAGATGCAAGATGTTTACTAGATGGAGAATGTGATGCTATCCATTCTTTGTGTGGAAAGTTTACCACCCTATGGGCTAGAACCTCTTAGTGAAGTCAGAGCTCTAGAACTTGTAAACACAGACATGGGAGCCTTTTCTTTAATACCATGTGATTAATTATAACCATCACGTGCCACTAAATGAAAAAGCTAAGCTCAAGTTTTACAATATCCATTTTCAATTTCCACTTGGGTTTTTCAGGAGACTAACTGCACAGCATTAAATTTATGCTCAAGAATTCAAAACCATCTGCTCTGATCCCACCTTTTCCCCAGATCTTTCTATTTGAAAAGTAATGAGGATCGTAGACTGTTGGCTTTACAGTATGGTCCTTAGACTAGCAACTTCAGTGATGAAAGCAACAATTTTGAGTCCTAACTTATAACTGTATAAGGCCCCACTCAAATGTCCTTCCATCCTGCAGAAATTCTGTTATGCGCATTCATTTGCGAACCACTGTCTCAGACACTCTGTTCGGAGTTGACTAGACCTGAGTTGAACCAGTACATTATGAGTCACAAAATCTTGGATCATGAATGAACTACCTATTCCTTGGTTTCCTCTGGGCTTACATTTACCCTGTTAGGCATCCTTAGTGGCTGGTGAGGATAAAGTATGTTAAAAACTTAATACATTATTGAGTACACTGTAAAATATAGACATGAAATACACAAAGCTGTTCAAGGTATGTGCCCAACACAACCCACTGCACCTACATCTAATACTCACAATCACAATCACAAATACACACTATATTCAGAAACATAACACAGATACATGTGAAACATTCTATGGCACTTATAAGAGGCCCACAACGAGTACACACACTAACAACCAAATGGCCACTCAAACACAACATTCACATAAAAGACACCCATAGCAGAATACCCAAATTAGCAACTATGCCTAAACAACACATATACACCTGCACACACACATATTCACTCACCTTGTACATAACATATAGTCTCTGTGCTATCTGCTGCAACCAGTACCAACCATAATTCATAGCTGCAGACATCCTTTTGCATTTGACTTTAACACTCTCACCTGAAAACAACATTTCCTGGCAGCTACATCCTCAAGTACTAAGATTACAGAGCTTAAGGGCAAGCTATTAACTTCAAGTGCTCAGAGTGAACAAGAGTGTCTACTGACCATACACTTTGACTCTGGGAGCTCCAGAAGAGGGCTGGTATATTCACATAAGTCCCAGAGTTTCTCTAAGGGACAAACTTTTGTGTGACTAAGCTTTTGTCCAGGGTAATGAACGCCTACATTTCTTTTAAAAGTGCCAAGTAACATTAGGTATCTGCCATCTGAGCTCACTTGGAGTCAGCACAGTTTTCCTTGATACATATTTCCTTCCACTGTTTATAAGGCCTCACACATGCCCTGCTTCCCTCACTGGCTGGTCCTGGATAGGGTAGCATCACTAAAAGTCTTAACCTACATGAGTAGAGTTTGGTCTTACACGGGAGGGTAATGGGAGAGTGAAAGGACTGCAGATGTAGCATGAGGCTACAGAGAGGTTTCCTTATTCATGAGTAGAGCTGGTCTCTCCCATACAGTTCTTTCCTCAACGTTGGTCCCAGTAATTCCCACAAAAGAACTTTCCATATTTTTAAAGATTTTTTAAAAATCAGATTATTGTATCAAACAGACCGAGTTCTCTCAACTCAAGAGACCTAGTAATATCCATGGTAAAGTTTGCACCCAATGAATCTGCCTCTATTACCAATGGGACAAGGAAACACCATGAAGCTAAGAGAGGAGCTAGAGACCAGTTGACAGCATTGACTTCCTATTTGTACAACCAAAGAAAGACAAGAAAGTAACTGTGGAAGTGAATACTAAGCCTTTCTCTTTGCAAACTCGAGCTCCTTCATTTAGAGTTATATAGACAGCCTAGATTTGTGCGCCGTTATGTAAAAAGCAGCCAGTCTGGGCAGCACCTGGGGAACTCTAGTTGAAAAGGCAAGTAAAAGAATATGAATGTGCATAGGTGTGCATGTGTGTGCATATGTGTGTGTGTGCATATACATATGTGTCTCAGGTTTGTATATAAACAACCCAAGATTTACATACCCATTCTTACCATTTGATTCAATTTGTAAGCCTTAGTCTCTTTGTCAGGATAAACAAGATAGCCTACCTAAGAGGAAGGAGAAGGCTGACAACACATGTTCATCTAAGCCTCCTCCTCATGTTGAGTGCTTCATCTGAGCGTTTTAATATTGCTCTTCAGATTTCATTGATCCCTTTTGTGCATGTAAGCTTCCTTCTAGTTTTTGTTCTCATTATCCAGTAGGATGCGTCAAAGGTATTGGAAATCAAGCAACATGGAGAGAGTGGAGGAATAGGCTCATTTTCTTCCACAATTGCAGTCAGCATCTCTCTCCTCTAGAGATGGGGCCAGGAGAATGTTTCATCTTTGAATCAGAGGTATTTGAGGGATTCCTAAACTATGCAAAATTGCAACTGCCTACAGAGGTACCTGGGAATCAACTGAACATTGGCCTTTTATGCATTCAAACATACTTTCAGTTCTCACCACCTTCAGTTCTTCACATGCAATCCCTTCTCTGCATCTCTATTGCCCTGCCCTGGGAATGTGGTCCCATCTTTTCCTGCATTAGTCCTGTCTTCTGGGTACAGGCATCTGTCCCAGCCCACACTCCTGTTAGGACACCCTCACCCTCTCACCACAAGGATGATCATTCTAGAACATTCCAAAGCCATGAAATGGCTCCTCCTTGCCCTCAGCATGGCACCTAAGATATATATATATATAGCTAAAGATTTATTGTTCTTAAGATGGTGATTCCTACCCTCACTGCTATGTCATGTCTGAGGTGAATCTCTCTCCCTCAGCTCTACAATGTGAGTCCTCCTGAGGACCGTATCTTTGCACAGGCTCTGGGAAAGAAACTTCAACCAAAAGGGTGGTCCTCATGACTAATGATGCTGTACACACAAGGACTTCATCCACTGCCACCAGATTGCATTCAGTCAGTCATAGAAATTACTGTTTATATTTCTTTCTTCAATATAGAATTTCAACAAGATTCCTTTCTTCAGTGTGCTTTTAAAAGTCTGTCACATTCCAAAACAACCAGATGGACTTAGCTTAGAGGTTCTGGAGCCCCTGGGGTACATAGGTCTGTGTCAATTAAATGCTCTTGTTTGAGCCTTTACATGGCATAATTAGCAATTTACATTTTCCAAAAATTTGTTTTAAATGTTCTCAGTTAAGTGAGTATATACCATTTGAGTCTTTCTGCTTCTGGGTTAACTCACTCATGATCATTTCTAGCTCAATCCATTTATCCACAAATTTCGGGAATTCCTTGTTTTTAATAGCTGAGTAGTATTCCATAGTGTATATGTACCACAGTTTCTTTATCCATTCTTCTACTAAGGGACACTTAGGCTGTTTCCTTGATCTGGCTATTATGAATAAGGCTGCTATGAACATGGTTGAGCAAATTTTCTTGTGTGCTGGAGCATCTTCTGGGTATATATCTGACACACATGCACACACACTTTTAAAACTATTTATAATCCCAGCACCTTACTAGATATTACTTGGGGAAAACTTTTTTAACAAGCATGCTTTCCATTAAAGTTTTGTTTTCCTCCAAAATTTCAATATTTAAGTTGTGTAGCCTTTGATATTTTAAACTAACACAAAAAGTATGTTGACCTTTACATACATTTACTTTATGAAAGGGGCATAGAGCATTAGTGTAGTGAAAAAAATCAGTACCTGAAAAAAAGGAAGAGGGCAAACATCTCTCATACTACACGGAAGGGCGAGAACAGGGAGGGTCACCTGAGCACAGTGCAGCCACTGCAATGGAGACCCACATGCTAAGACACAGATCACTGTGTCAGCTGACTTCACTCAACTATGAAATAAATGGCAAGGATAGCTCTCTGACCCCTATGCCTGTACTGCATGCAGAGATGGCTCCCTGCCACCTGTGCCTGTACTACAGGCCGAGATGGCTCTTTGATATATGCACCTGCACTTCTTGAAAAGACTCTTCTGAGCAACCTGCACCTGCACTCCATGCAGAGATGGTTCTTAGACACCTGTGCCTGCCCTCCATTCAGAGATGGTTCCTAGACACCTGCACCTGCACTCCATGCACAGATGGTTCTTAGGCACCTGCACCTGCCCTCCATACAGAGATGGTTCCTAGACACCTGCACCTGCACTCCATGCAGAGATGGTTCTTAGACACCTG
>OU015748.1:75854822-75884791 GCA_907169655.1 Acomys percivali | reverse complement strand
GTGTGTGTGTGTGTGTGTGTGTGTGTGTGTGTGTGTGTGTGTGTGTGTGTTTCCATATGAAGTTTTTCATTGTTTTTTTGATCGACATAAAGAATTGTGTTGGGATTTTGATGGGGAATTGAACTGAATCTATATATTGCGTTTTACCCATGAGTATGGGACGTCTTACCATCTTCTGGTGTCTTCATAAGTTTTTTCCTCATTGTCTCTAAGTTCTGAATGCACTGCCTTTTATTGTTCAGTTACCCCAAGATATTCTGAAGTTATTGTAAAGGATATTCTTTCTATGGCTTTACTGTACACACTATCAGAGGAGAAAAAGCAATCACCAATCTCACTCAGATACTAATGTTGAGAGCTACAACAGTGACCTGCTTCAAGATATAGCCTCTGGGGCAGCAGTGGCAGAAATGGCATGTGAGTAGCCAACCACTTTTTACTAAGATTTAAGGCACACACCTTAGGTATGAGATAGAACACATACCTAACACATTCCCAGTTTCCCCGTCTCGGCAAATGCTAGATACCCCAGAGGCACTCACATCCAAGTATGAACTGTAGTAGGCACAACCACAGTGCTCCTGATACCAATGGAAACACATGCACACCGAGGCATTGAAGTGAGTGGGTACACACAAACCCACAGCTCCCTGTGAGTAGGCCTCCCACAAGGAAGGTAGGTTCATGGACATGGCAGTGGCTCTGAGTTTGCCAAACCTGATGATGATATTCTGACCTCGCAGGCTAACCTAAATCATGCTTCATATCTCTTGGCTTTCCTTATCCAAAATTCTACAAATACTACTATGTATATGGCAATGGTTCAGCTTTTGAAAATCAACACTAATGCACATTTTAGCAGCATTATACAATAGCAGTTTAACAAGTAGTATATAATGATATTATTAGAAGAGTTAATAATAATTAAGTACACTCTATCCAATTACATTTAAGCAGAATAAAGGATGATCTTCAGTCTCCAAACTGATGTGACTGGTGGGTTGTCTGAAGCACCAGGAGTGCCAGGCAGAGCTGAGGTGCTTGGCCTAGAGGCTAACTAGGATGCTGCACCATGGAGGGGCATGCTGAGTGTTCAGATAACACCCATGGACTCTGGGTCTCACTTGACTTTATGTCTCTCTCAAGACATGAAACCTCAGGAAGAAACCCAGGGCAGTGAGGTGGTAAGACTCACATTATTATAGTTGATGGCGAGGAGGTATCCCAAAGCAATGATAAACATGACCAAAGTCGGAGATAAAAGGTGACAGACACACCTGCTTGGGAGGCCCAGATTTGCAGGCTCCAGAAGAAGAGCAGCAGCTGCTGTCTGCCCCAGAAGCTAAAGAGGGGATTCCTGCTTTAGGATGGAGCTTCAAGTCGACGTCCTCTGTGCTTCCTGACAGCTTTGAGAGTCTATGAATATCACATCATCTAATTTTAAGGTTCCGCATTCATTAATGGCTATAAATGGTTCAGAAGCATTTCCTTTGCATAACCACAATGCTCCCAATTCAGTCTGAATCACAGGAAGACGTCAGTAAGCTTAGGATTGTTGCTCCTTGGTTTAATCCTTTGAGTTCATCTTCACTATCCAGGCACTAACACCTTACATACAAACCACGGACCACTGAAGTGGACCTGAGGCTCATTTTCCCACCCCTTTTTATAAAACGATGCGTGCCCTATGTTCAGGTTGCCTCAGGAATCCAGCCTCTTAATTTCCATTCCAGAACCTTAGTATTCTTGGTAGCCAAGGTTTTCAGATCCTTTATTTCATTTGGTTACAGAAAGAACTCAAAAATATCAAATCAAGAAAAAAATAGCCCTGCAATCCCCACTGCTAGTAGGAAGTGAATTTGATAAAGCGAGTCACCCCAGAAGCTAAGGACTTTAGAGACCAGCCCCTTCATGCTATGTGGCTTGAGGGTCTGGCACACAGACTTGTGAGAGAAAAGCCATGACTGGAACTTTAATATCTGTGTTGCTCAGAGTTTGGTGGTACCCATGGCTTCACAAACAGACTCACCTGTGTGACAGGTCCATTGTGGGCACCAGTGTCCATCTATTCCAAGAAACACATGAACCCTTATCATAAAAACAAGGAATTTCTATCTTGGTCTCTTTTTCTCTCACTTCCTCAAAGTCAAGCCTTCAAAAATTCTTCTTTAACTTTCTTCACTTGTGCACTCCATCTCCCCAAAATATTACTGTGTTTTTGCCCAAGCAATTGCTGACAGCACAGGAAGGCTAACTTTTACCTCTCTCTCTCTCTGATGGGCTAACTTTCCTTGTGAGCCCTCTCTGGCTTCCCAGACTGTTTATGCACTACCCTTCCCAACACAAGCTTCTTCCTACCATATAGTTTAAAGGCACATCTACCTGGAAACAAAGAGGACTACCACCAAATTTACCAGGAATCAGGGGAGAGTATGGGTGGAGAATAGTACTTGTGGGTGGGCAAGAAAAGGAACAGAGAACAAGACAAATGCACTTGAGCATGAATGAGCCAGTCAACTATCTTCTTGGCAGTTGCCTATAGATTATCCCTGTTCACTTTGAACCTGCATCTATACAGGCCTTAAAGAGACCAAAAGAACTCAACCCTGGACTTCTTTGGTCCTGTGCACATGTCTATGAGTGGGGGAGCAGGAACAGCAAGTATAATGTATCATGCATAGGAAGGCTCCATAGCAAGGCCTGCCTGGAGGAGGGATGCAGAGGTTTCTGGTGTGCATACTGCAGAGAGGGTCACACTTGTCTTTCCAATGGTGCAATATGAATATTAGTGGACCTGACAGCAAGAAAACAGGGACACAGGCTTCACTGATGAGGCTGGGTTGACATTTCAGTTGTGCTCTGTTTGCACCCTAGATTTAATGATTTGCGATCTCATTTCATTTAGCATCTGTCATTAGCCTTGTCAGCACACCATGACTCATCTTGCATCGGTTCATTCCCACGCTGACCACCCACAAGATCCCTGGGCCTCCATTCCAGCCTTCTTACGCACTTCCAGGCACACTCTACTCCAGAAGAAACAAGCAAAGGACGGATGTCATTTGCAGGTGGTCCGCATGGATGTTTTCTGGAATTTCCTGGCATCCAAACAGTGTGGGATCAGCCTTCCCTGGACTCACTGTAGTTGGTATTAAGGGTACACCAGGCATTGTTTTAGGGACACACATTCCATTTGTCCAGGTGTCCAGGCCTCTCGTGAGGTTGTTGGCTTACAGGGTAACAAAGCTGGAGGCACTTTGGACAGAAACAAACCCAGTTCTCTCCTCTCTCTCTCTCTCTCTCTCTCTCTCTCTCTCTCTCTCTCTCTCTCTCCTCTCTCCCTCTCTCTCCTCTCCTCTTCTCTCTCTCCTCTCTCTCTCTCCTTTCTCCTCTCTCTCTCTCCCCCCCCCCTGCCCTCCCTCTGCTTTTCAGAAGGAAATTTTGGCAACTGTTGATTTGGAATGCAGCTTGGTACAGAGGGAGTGACAGTTTGGTGCCAAACTGATATAACCACAAATCCTGTGCTTTACTAGCTATTAAATACGTGCAGGTGGCTTTGCTTCACAATTTTCTCATGGGTGCATGGTGGCTGCTAACCCTCTCCAGCCAGGACCATGAGAAAAGCCAAATAACTTCTATCTAAAGTAAATACCTGAGGTAGAGTCATTATATTAGTATTGTACCTGTGACAGAAGAGAGAACTTTTAAAAATAGGGATTTGGAAAAGTAATGATTGTTTCAATCAAGTTAAGAAATACTTGCCTTTTAATGTAAATGGGGGTGTTGCTTTTATTATTTAAATTTTACATTTATTTTTAGTTTATTTAATGTAAAATTTAAATTTATGGGAGTGTTTTGCCCTTATGTGTGTGTATACACTGCATTATTTTCCTGATGCCTACAGAAGTCAAAAGAGTGGGGTCAGATCTTTTGAAACTGGAGTTTCAGATGGTTTTAAATCATCATGTGTGTCTTGGGAACTGAATCTAGAACTTCAGCAAGAGTACTTAATCCTTGAGTCAACTTTTTATCGTGCTTTCATTTTTACAGTGAGTATTTCCTTCCCAAATCCAATCTACACCATGATCTTGGCAAGAAGTTACCCTGGGATCATGGAGAGACATCTAGACGAAAGAAGGCAGACAGAAAGGGAGCGTGGGTAAATATGGGAAGAAGTCTGTTCTGGATGAATCCACAGTGAAAGAAAATGGGCCAAACTGCAGTCTGGACAAAGTTTACTCTTTAGACCAATCCCAAATGTACCTCCATTAATTCCAACCATAACTGCCTGGTTTTTGTTTTTGTTTTTGTTTTTTTTACTGTCACCCAGTCTTCCTGATGTGAGGGACCTGACAGCCCTTTCAGCTGTAGAATAAATGGTTCTTCCTATGAAGACTCAGGATCCTGTGGCAAAGAGATACTCATTACTCTTTCTTGAACTTCCCACTCATGGCCTTTAAAGCAAGTCAAGCTTTGGTTCAAATCCCAGCTCTAATGCATATTTCTGATGTGCCGGTTACTACTGTGAACACTCAATGTTTCCCATCTATGAAAACATGTACATCCAAGAGGGAGAAAGAGAAGCTTCAAGAGACACCCACAATCTGAACACTCCAGTTTGCTCAACCAGTGTCTTCTCCTTGGTCAGAATGTCAAGACACTACATGTAAGTGAAGTATATAGACGCCATCTCAATCCTTTATATCCACAGAACCTTCATATTGACCATGGAATGAAATGGTTACATCTGAAAATTCTACCCGCATTTTCATTTTTCCAATGGTTACATCATTTATGCACATTATTTATTTCTAAAAATATGTGCTATGGTATCAGAGTAATGGGTAAAAGGAGAGAGTAGGGGCAAGAGGTTTTCAAACCCACAATCTCTCAGGCAGGGAAGATGGCTAATTAGATGAATGCACTGGCTACTCTTCTAGAAGACCTATGCTTGGTTCCCAGTACCTACATGGCAGGTCAAAGCGCTATGAATCCCAGGCATACATGTGATGCACAGACATTCATATAGGAAAAACACTTTTACACCTAAATATACTTAAATAAAACTTCTACTCAGAGACAGCCACTTGATTAGCCCCTTCACCACTACCACGTCAAATTTTACTTAAAGTGCATAAATCTCCATATTAATTATCAGTTTTTCTTAAGCCTCCATCTATAGTTCCCTCCCCCCTTTATTAACTAGGCTGCACCATGTTCCTGCCCCTTTCTAAGAAGTGATCCTAAGCCCCTTACCTCTAAGGACTTAATAACTTCCCACTCCCCATGGTCATGAAGCTATAAACCCTTGCCTTGGCCAGCATGATCCAAATGAAGTTCTCCTAGGTGTACTGTAGATTGTACCTTCCTAGAAAGATGCCCTTGCTTTTGGGTTGCGTGTTGCTTATCTGTCAGGACCTGATCCAGTTATCAAATGTACCTGAGGCTTTAGCCTGTCCCTTTCATGTCCCTGTGTGGCTCTCTCCAAGGTGGTCTTAATCAGAGACCAATTATCAAAAAATTCTGTCTGCTCCCAGTTCTTCTCCTCTCACCTTGACTTTTTATTTATTTATTTATTTACTTACTTACTTACTTACTTACTTACTTACTTACTTATTTTGGAGCAGCAACCCTCTTTAGAATTAACTATTTGCTTGGTTTCTATTACTGTCAGAAAATTTCATTCCTGGAAAGGAGCAAACCCCTTGTTCCTGAGCTGCTGTGCCCCCAGAGGAAAGCATAAGGTTCAGGACAGACACTGCATTCCATAAACACTAAGTTCTAAGAACACAGACAGCTCAGATGTCAAGAAGGGCCATGTGGTTAGCAAAGGGAACCCAATCCCTACATACTGTATACTTTGAATTTTATCTCAGTCCAGCTTTCCAATGCAACCTAACAGATCATTATGAACATTTTCATGCCTTTATGAAAGGTTATTAGATTTGGACAGCCAGAGCTGCTCAAGGTAACCCAGCTAATAAATGGCTCATGGCTCTCAAATGGATTGATTGAGTCATGTTTTCTTAGGCAGAGAAGAAAGAAGACAATGAACATCCTACAAGACAAGACCCAGAGATGGGCAGGGGACATAGGGATAGGGCAGCATTCAGAGGAAACGATAAGGTCAGTAGAAAAAAGGCCGACCTTAAAGATCTTGGTAGCTTGTTTCAACTGTGAATCCGAATGAACTTAAACTTGGAAACTTTGTACTGACTTAGCTATTAATCATTATATGACAATGATCAACCTATTTTTGGCATGAATTAATCATGAACTTATGCCTTTTACTTTTAAAAACAATTTTCTTTAATATACATCCCCACAAAGGCAGTGTAGACCTCTTTCCTAGGCATGAAGTGATGATGAATCTACTCAGTCAATTAGCAAGTATTCATATTAACTAAAAGCCCTTGCTCTGTCAGCTGGGTATAGGAAGACAACAGAGCCTCAAAGCAGGAAGGTACTGCATCAGGTAATCATTACATTAGGATGGATGAGAGGTATCAGGGAGATAGTCAGAAATCCTGTCTGTCTCAAGATTGCAGATGTAGCCCAGTCATTTCATCATGCCCTAAGCTGTTAACAGGAGCACATCTCCATATCCTGGTGAAGATCAAGTGTAGAGATTAAAGGAATGAAGATTATCCTTCAAGACTTGTCTCAAAGCAGAGTACATATCAATCTCATCATCCACCTCACCTAACACAAGGCACACACACACACACACGCCACACACGTGTGTGTGTGTGTGTGTGCATGTTTAAACTCTAAAGATTAAAAATGATAATTAACTAAATGATAGTAGTTAGCATTACAGATGCATAGATCTATGGAGCTACCTAAATGGGTAGAGAAAATGTGATAGTAAAGCAACTTTGCTAAGACTTGGTTCAGAAATATCATCACACATGACCTTGACCTAAGACACACCCCAGGGATAAGCAGCTCTTGTTTCTACCTGTAGCCCATATCTCTACCTCTATGCAAATCCCAGGAGACAGAGTTTGTCTCTGGTAAACCTACCACTCTCTACCAACTTTCTCCTAATTTTCCATTTATCAACCCCCAGAAGCTCAACAGGAAGAAATTATTACAGAAACAAGAAACCAAGACTTCAGATTTCTGCTATAGACCTGCAGGTCTTGGCAGCCAAGTTAGATGTTCCTGGGAAGCTGTTCGCTTCTCGGGGCTCCTTCTACACAACCATCCAGGGTGGCTTTTCCCAACTCACCTTTCCATTTATCTATATCCACTCCTGAGAGAATGGTACTGCCTTTAACAGTGGTAACTTGGACTCAAGGATGCGATGTACACCCAGAGACAGTACCAGAATGCAATTGACAAAGCCCAGCCATCTCCCCTCCCACCACCACTCCTAAAATACACTTTCACGTGGTCCTTGGTTTTTTGCATTCTCTATCTAGAAGTCAGGGGGTCTTTTAACACGAAAGTCAAATCACAGAATTCCCTAGCTACCAAATCATGTTGGCTCCCTATCATATTTTAAATAATTTTGAAGTGCTTCGAAGAAGAAACCCAGATGGCCAACACATCCATGAAAAGAGGCCCAACATCTTTAGTCATTAGAGAGATGCCAACTCAAACCAAAATGAAACATGTCAATTTTAAAAAGGGGAGGTGGATACAAAGACCTCAAAAGATACCTCAGCAAGGAAGAAACACAGAAAAAAAGAAAAAAGACATGGATGAGGCCATACCCCTTACTGTGGGTCATCAAGGAAATGCAAAGTATGAAAAAGACACACCACTGCACATCTACCACACCGCCCCAAAGCCACAACACCAAAGCACTAAGTGCTAGAGAGAAGGAAGAGAGACAGGAATTCTCATTCATTCCTGGTAAACGTACAACTAGTGAGGTCACTTTGATAAGGGGTTTGTCTTTTTATACAAAATTAAACATATTCTTAACACAAGCTCCAGATATTATGTTCCTTGGTAGATACACAAAGAGGTCAAGAACTACCGTCCTCACAAAAACCTTCAGGCAGATGCTTAAAGCATGATGATCAAAGTTGTGCCAAATTGGAAGCAAATAAGATGTACATCAGCCAGTGAAAAGCTAAATGAACATCCATGTATTCAGATAGTGGTATGGTATTTAAAGCTAAAGGGAAATAAACTCATATCCCATGAATATTTGTAGGAAGACCTTTCACGACTGTTACTGAGGGAAAGACACCGAGATGCATAGGTACATGCTGTGTGATTGTAACTATGTCATTCTGTAAAATGTGAAATTGGAGAAACTGTACAAAAGAAAACTCTATGGTTGTCATAAGTTTGGGAATAGGAAGTCATGAACAGATGGAATACAGAGTATTTTGGGGGTATTAAGACACCAGAGGTTAAGTAGGTGTCATTATACATCGGTCCAGATACATTCAGTGTATAGCATCAAAGATGAACCTTAATGTAAACCATGGAATTTATGTTATAATGACAACAATATTACCCATAACTTAAAACAGTATTCCAAAACGTAGGGAGTTGTTAATGATGAGGGAATTAGACATCTGTATAGTCAAAGGAGAAACGGAAAATCTCTATCCCTTGCCAGTACTGTCTTTATATGAACCTGTCTCTCTATTGAAAAACACCCTGTCAACAGCCACACGAAAAAGTTTTGCAGTAACATGATGTATACCCACAAGGATAGCTATGCACTTTAGAAAATTTGAAAACTAACCATGTCTGACAAGGAAGAAGAGAACTTGGGCTCTTGTCCATTGATTATGAAAATATAAAGTGATGCAAAGCAGTTTGAAAGCTTCAGTGACTCAATCATAGACTTGCTCTGTGACCTATCAATTCCAAACCTGGTATTTACTGAAGAAAAATGAAAACAGTTGATCAAAGAAACCTGTGTGTGGATGTTCAGAGAAACATTATACACAATAGACAAAGGAGAAAAGAAACTAATATTTATCAACTGATGAATTGTTAGAGCACGCATGCCAAGCAAACAAAAGAGAGTATCATTTTTTCCTTTTTTCTAATCTCATAATTGTTTATTGTTTTGAGATTTTGAATTTCATATACACATACGTGCTTTGATTAAAGACAGCCTTATTCCCATCCACCCTTGCAATTCATCTCTTATCTTTCCCACAACCTTCCTTCCGAATTTCATGTAGCCTTTCTTATTTTCAAAACCATTTAGTCCACTTTATGCTTCAAGTATATGCATTGGTATAGGGTTATCTGAAGCACTACAGCATCCCAGGGACCACAGCTCTGCAAAAAGCTGGCTCTCCCTCACCTAGAAGCCATCAGTTGCCAAGAGCTAGGTGTAGGACTTCATTAGAAAGTGCCTCTTCCAAGCTTGGATTTTGTAAGGCTTGACTTAAGCAGGACTTGGTCAGGAAGTCATGGTTACATGGTTGCTGTGTTAGTTAGGGTTTCTAGTGCTGTGCTATTATCAGATACCACAACCAAGGGTAATTTATGGAGGAAATGGTTTGTTTTATCTTAAAGCTTATTAGCCCATAATTCTGGAAAGTCTAGTCTTAGACCTAGGGGAGGGGAATAGGGTGAAAGCGGGAGGGAGGGAGGAATGGGAGGATACAAGTGATGGGATAACAATTGAGTTGTAATCTGAATAAATTAATTAAATAAAAAATAAAGCCTTCATGTAAACCACTGGGGGGGGGGGGAGAAATCAAAGCAGGAATTGATTCAGACATCAGGGAGGAGGGTGTTTATAGGATTGCTTCCCATAGCTTGCTCAGCCTGCTTTATTATCGCTCCCATGACCACCAACGCATGGATGATATTGTCTACAGTGAGCTAGGCCCTCCCACATCGATTATAAATCAAGAAAATTGCTCAAAAGCCAGTCTTGTAGGGACATTTTCTCAATTGAAATTCACTCTTCCTGAATGACTCTAGCTTGTGTCAAGCTGACATACAACCAACCATTACCATTTTCTTGACTTCCTGTGCAGAATATTATTTAACTATAGAAATAAATGGAGTTTTAAAATACAAATGAACCTTACATTTAACATTTCTGAATGGCTCTATACTTTTCTGTCATGTAAACAAACCAAGAAGAAGACAGACTAAGATCTGGAAGGAGTATACCTCAATGATGAGTTCCCCTTTTTCCTTTGACCTTCCAAGTGTTTGATAAGGATGTATGCAGGATATGAGTTTAATGGCAGCAGTAAATGACTTCCAACCCTACTCCCAAGCTGCTGCTCTCCCTTCTCTCCAGCCCTCTCTCCTTGTAGCTCTAGAACCCAAGTTCCATCCTTTCTATGCTGGGATCATTATTTTTGGTCTTGAACTCTCATGGATTGGTAAAATGTCAGATTATCTCACCAAATACTGAGACTATCACTGTCTATACATGCTATGATTTCTACCCTATATATGAGAATTTTAAAGCTTCCAGGACAACTCTCTCCCCACTCTTTCACTGTTTCTTCTATGTCCCCTTCACTTATCTTCTGGCCACCTGCCAACTCACAAATATACTACTGGTCTCAGCGCACTGGAGACACTTCATCTCCCATCTTCCTAACTCTGAATACAGTAGCCACTGCTTGGACCTAACATCTCTATCATGAAACACTCCTTCTTTTTCCTCAGGATTCATTGGTCAGCTGCTCATTGAGACTAAGCAGATGATCTGGTAGGACATCAATTTCAAGGCTGCCAACCATTTTAGCTGTTCACATTGTAAATAATGAACCCATTATCTGAGGTACTCTGAGTACTGTTACCTGAACAGACCAAGTCTGAAGATATCATGTTATTCTCTTATCCTCCAACTGTCCCAAGGCAGCACATGTTACCATCATCCATTTTACTGACATAGAGAACTTGAGCAGTTTGTTTGAAGGTCACTCACTAAATCAAAAGGGAAGCTAGATTGGAGCCATTATGTTGTGATCTCTTTCCCCCGAATAGAAACATTCTCTCATGAATGAAGTAGGAAATGAGAAATAAGCAAATCTTACAAATACTGGAAGGAGAAACTAACAAAATTCGCAGGGTTCCTTGTAGCTGGTCCTTGCTATATTGTGGATTCTTCTTTTCCCCCATCTTTTTCTCCCCTGATTCAACTCCTATCACCAGATAAAAGAGAAATAATGATAGCTGAGGGGTGAGATAGAGATCCCTGAATCTAATTTGTTTCTTCTTGTTTCTCCTTTGAACACAACTACTAACATACCACAACCAACCTCCATGAATGACCAAAAACCAACAACCCCAGCTCTCAGGACCCTAGCATTTATACACTCTCTGAAAAGTTCCCAGAATTCCATATGTCACATAATAGCAGAAGCTACCTGAATCTGGGAGAATCATGCCTCTGCTAGAGCATGACGCAAATCATAGTCAGCTGCTGTGGACAATCAGAAGCAGCCCCAAATCCCTGCACCTGGGACTGAAATGAAAGCACTGTCTTATAATATTTCTGCATTTTGTAAAGAAACCAAATTCCAGATTTCGCACCACAGCTCCTCTCCAAAGATAGAAAAAGAATATACAGATTCTAGGGCAAGGAGTAATTCTCTGACCAGCCATTTTTCCTGAAAGAGACTACCTGGTCTGTGAAGAACTATACGGATACAACTTTCCAGACCCATCACCAATGCTGACATGTACTTTTCAGGGACGCAGCTGCCTGTGAGTTATCCATGCTCCCTAGGCTTGACACGGATAGACTTACTACTTTTATTGGATCCCTATCTGGGGTAAATGGACTTTGCTCCACATCCCCCCAGGAAAAGTCTCCCAAAGCACAGATCCAGGACATGCTGACTAGGACCTTGGCTCCTCCCTAAACCAGGATACATCTCCAAGTTAGCACTTTTACTCCATTCCTTCATACTGGCACCTATCCAGGAGCAACACAGCTGAAGGAAATCACTGGAATTTAACATTAAACCCATAATTGAATAGAACACAGTAAGACAAGGAAAACACCTAGCATGTTGAAAGTTACACATCTAAATAGGGCCTTTAAAGAACTGCTCATCAATCTCCTGGCCCCTGGCCTGTGAGCCCTTCCCAGGAAGTTAAGATTTCTTTTCCTTCTTGCTTCTCCAGGCCTACATTAAGGAACTCTGTAGGCCATAAGCGTAAGTGGCACTTTGCTACCTGTGAAGATATTAGCTAATTAGAGTAATTCACAGTAAAGTGAGAATAAAGACAATAATTGAACAGGAAGAAGGAAGGGGCCAATTTAGAGCAGCTGCTGAATAAATTGCATGTACCCAATACCATTGGAGTTATTTTTGAACCATGAGGGGAGCACTCCGAATCAGACTGCCTAAATCCCTCACCCTCCCTGAAGTTTTTCTGTATAACACAAAGCCTAGCTGCTCCTCTAGGGTACTTCTGAATCAACACGAATCAAAGAATGTTTTAGGAAAAGGCCCAATCCTCACCAATTCCAGCTTTGTGACTTTGGACAAGTAATCAATGTTTGATGAGGGTCTGAGACTTCCTCTGTGAACTATACCCATTACTTTGGTTTAGGTAGATATAGTAGAGTCCTAGAGAGAATAAATGACAGAGAGATACAGGTTTACACTGGCCATGATGTCCCAGAACCCACAGCTCCTGACCATGGTAGATATAATTCAACTTAGATCTGTCTAGGAAAGTAGCGGTTCTGGGAGCCAGGACTCCCACATTGCACATAGAAGGAAGCAATCACATCAAAATATATCTTGGAACATTAAAAGGAAAGGAAGCGGAGAACACATAGCCAGTCAAGGTCAATTATTTTATAGATACTATTAGGCCACTTGCTTCCTGCCTCTTGACCTATGTTTCCACTATTTTTACACTGCCCTTTTAAAGCTAACCCCTGACTGGCCCAGGTGGCGTGTTGCCAGTATACTGAGTTAATGCTTCCCCTTCCTCCTTGTAGCTTTAGCCTATATGGGAAAATATGTCCTGAACTCGAGTGATTTACCTAATGAGATGGCAGTTACATTAATTATATTTAATGTCTCCACTTACACAATAAATTTGCCTGCACAGCCCTGCTATTATCTCTGCTCTCTAGCCCCTCTCACAGCATGTGCATCTCTGAGAATTTTTGAGCAGATGTGCTAACCCCAAAATAGAAGGAACACAGCTCAGAGATGCACCTGCCTGGGTAGCCCGAAGGTCTTCTCCTGTTTTGCATTGCAAATGTGCTCATCCCGGAGCCAACATGGAATGTTAGAAAGCCAAAAGAATGCTGGAAAAAAGGGAAAGTGAGGGTCAGAAGTACCTGACTTACATCTATGCTCTGCTACTGACCGCATGGGCAGTCTTGGTACCTTCATCCAAACTCTCAGAGCTACAGTGGTTAGACTCAAGTTGGATGGTTTTGACCATGTCAGGTCCCAGGTGAGCCTCCCAATGAGTCGGCCTCATGTAGAAACTGTTTCTTGAATGCATAATAATGGGCCAAATGAAGTCTTTATGCATG
Source organism: Acomys percivali (assembly GCA_907169655.1). Taxonomy (NCBI): domain Eukaryota; kingdom Metazoa; phylum Chordata; class Mammalia; order Rodentia; family Muridae; genus Acomys; species Acomys percivali. The sequence continues at coordinate 75,871,326 of OU015748.1, read as the reverse complement.
AAGGAAACAGCTCTAAGGACACTATGAGGACAGAAAGGAGAAAAGGCCTGCACTCCGCAAGTCTAGCTTTTAAGCATTTCACTGTTGCTTACCAGATACAACAACAGACAGAATAGTTAGCATAGTGGCCCTTTATTTTGACCTGAAAAACGAAACTGAATGATGCTTTGTCTTGTCTGTGGTCACTACAAGAAAGCATACAGCCTCTAACACAGTCAAGAATCACCTGGGAAGGGGGTCTCAGGGAAGGATCTTCTGGATCAGGTTGGGGTTGGGGCATGCCTGTGAGGACTATTTGACTGTGCTAACTGATGTGGAAAGCTCCAGCCTACAAGCGAATGGAATCACTCTCCGGGTTTGGTTCCTGAATTGTATAAGGCTAAGAAAAAGAGAAATGTGAGCATGTGTGCTCGTATTCACGCTCTGACCTTGACAATACAAGTGACTAGATACTTTTGCTCCTGCCTTGACTTCCCTGCAATGACAGACTGTACGCCGGAGCTGTGAGCCAAGTAAAATTAAAATTCCTATATTAAAGTTGCTTTTCTCAGGACATTTTTATCACACTGACAGAAAAGGAAACTAGGACAAATTCAATAAATCCATGCAATTATTTGTTCATGTCTTTCAAAGAAGATAATGGAGATATAATCCTAAGCTCTCGGATTTCTTGCAGTGAATTATATCATTTTTTCTGTATAGGTGCCTCAGTTTACCTGTCTGTGCAAGGAAAAGGATTAGCTTATTTTGCACCCTGGCCTTGGGATTAGATTTGGAGACAGTTCCTGCCCTGCTTGAGTTCCTGCCTTGACTTCCTTGAGGGTCTGTGATCTGGGCTATGTAGGACAATTAAATCCTTTCCCTCTAACATGCTGTGGTCAGTGATTTATCCCAGAAATAGTAAAGCATACAAAGACATCACTTCATGGGTATGATATTCTATGTGAAATTATGAAAATGAGAGCTAGAAGATATGACTGCAAACCAGTGCAGCCATGCAGCTGTGCTCAGTATCAAGGTATTGTGTATCTAGAAATGGTCAACAGAAATTTGTGACTTTCATCTTACTTTAAAATCAATGAACATCATCATGTTTATGTGATCTATTGTACACTGTAGTGTTCGTTGATCCTAGAATCACATGAGCTTGTCTGTGGGGATTTGTCTTGATGTGTTATTTGAGGAGACCTCCTTTTCCGGCTGGAATCCTGCACTGTATGAGTAAACCAACGGAGTCAAGCAGCAGCCTGTGTCTAGCAGTTTCTACCTTCTGGGTGTGGATGTGATCTGACCAGCTGCCTCAGCTCCTGTTGTTTTGACTTTCCCACCATGATGCAAACGAAGCAGGTCAACTCTTTCCACTGAGTTGCTTTTGCCTGGGTGTTTTATCACAGCAGAAGGAAAAAAAAAAACTAAAAGTACTCATATCTCAAAGCTCAGTAAAAAATGAGTATATTGCTGCTAATTATGCAAAGAATCATTTCACATTGTCTTGGTTCTGAATCCACGACCACCTGGAGCTATGTTCGATGACCTGGCTAAGACTCCACAAATCAAATGTCTTTCCTATTGATAGAACTCCAGGGGCTTGAAGTTCAAAGTTAATGTCAGGGCATTTTTTGTCTATGCAGACCAGCCATGCTTCCATTGTCCAACCTCAGAAAATAAGTCTCTCCAACACCTTACCTTTCAAAACCTATGTGCTTAGAAGAAATTATTCCTTCCCCCTACATGGGATCTCCTGTTCAGCCATGGTTGCAGCCACACCCTTGGAACACTAGATCTATCCTTACCACCTGAAGAAGTGATGCCTGCCTCAAGACCCTAAACACTCCTTGAACAGAACACTACAGCTCATTTGGATGTGAACTTCCACTGGTTTCTCTCCCTCAGCCCAAAGTAATGCAAACTTAGAGGGGTAAGTGCTTCTGCATCTTGGCTTTTCTATTCACAGCCCATTAACCTTGTGACAATTTGTTTCACACCTTCTGTGAAATGGGATGCTGTACCACCATGTACTCATCAGATTCCAGTGAATCATGGTCCAATGTATGGGCTCCCAGCATGGTATCTAACACTTGGCAGACCTCCCTCTGACCTCACTTGAGAAAGAACCCAGAGGAGAAAGCAATTACTAAATGTATTTTCAAGGATATTTATGTGTGTCTGTAGTCAAAATGATGCTGTTAAAAATAGCAGGGTTTTTATGGATGATTTCATACAAATCTGCTCAATTTACAAGTCAAAAACTTACCTCTCTTCCCTGCTCTGCAGATCCCAGAAAACTGCGAGCAGGTGCACAGCGTACATGGGGTGAGATACAGATAGGAACCAAGATCACCCACACACAATAACCCCAGGGTGAGAGGTTAGGCTTCTCCACCTCAGCTCAACTTGAGAGTGGAAAACAATTTTTTTTCCTAGTTATTCTGCTGCTGTGATAAACACCATAATTCAAAGCAGTTTGGGAAGGAAAAGGTTTGTTGCATTTTACACTTCCAAGTCACATTCCATCACTGAGCTGGGTGAGGATAAGAACTCAAGACAAGGATCTGGAACAGATACCATGGAGGACAGATGCTTGTGGGGTCACTGGCTTGCTCAGAGCTTTCTTACAATGCCTAAGTATATTAGCCCAGTGATGATGCCTCCACAGTGAGCTAGGCCTTCCTACATCAGTCATCAGTCAAGATAATCTCTTACAGATGTGGCTGCAGGACAATCTAATCAAAGCAATTCTTCTATTGAGGTTCCCTCACCCCAAGTGATTTTAGGTTGTGTCAAGTTGTAGCTAAATTCTGACCCAGAAAGATCTGATATGGTGAAAATGTAGCCAGAAGCTCCCAATGTCAAGGAAAGGGGTTGATAAGGAGTAGACAATGTGTAGATTGTATTCGCCATGGTGAGGAATATTTGTTTCTTTTAAGGCAGCATGTGGAAGCCAGGATTTTAGACCTACGATAGGAAGATGCTTACAGCATCCATTAACGCAGGAGGGGCCAGGTCATAAGAAATGGGAATGAATGATTTTGCTTTGATTTTTTAGAAGTGTTTAGCACCCAAATTTATGTATCTCCAGTCTGAGGTTCTCTTTCCTCTAACATGTAATTGGTATATTCTCAGGCAAGTTGTTGCTCAAAGATTAACTGGGAGAGAGTTGTCAGCTGAACTTCGACAACAGAAATTCGGGATTCTAAATCAAAACTTGTCCCATATTCATACCTTGCTTGCAAATACCAACATCACTTCCCCAGCTAACATAATAACAGGGGCTCTGATGTAGAGCATCGCTGTAACCAGCCTATGTCTTTATTTCCTTACCATAGTGACAGTCAGGGTCTAGGTTCCTGGAGAATCGTTCATCTCATCCCCATTCTGTCTCAGAAGCATTTGTGTTCAACTATTATGCTCTGCCCTAATCAGGAGTACACTGGTGGTGATCTCCTTTGACACATGAGGCAATAAGAGCTCTGGCAGGGGATTTAGTTATTAGGGAAACAGAGGAGTGTTCAAATCCAATCCATATAAAGTAGGACTAGGTTCTCATCACTACTCAACCACTCCTTGCAAAACGTACAATTCCTAGGTCATTCTTTAAGCTCCAGGCTACAGATCGGATGTTCCCCTTAGGGCAGTGGTTCTCATCCTTCCTGATGCTGCAACCCTTTAATACCACTCCTCATGTTGAGGTAACCCTCTTAACCATAAAATTACTTTCATTGGTACTTCATAACTGTAATTTTCTACCATTATGAATCATAATGTAAATTTTTGCATTTTTCAATGGCCTGGGGAAACCTCTATGAAAGGGTCTTATGACTACCAAAGGGGTCAGAACCCACAGGGAGAGACAAAGCTGCCTTTGGTATACTTTATTAGGAGCAAGGGATCTTAAGATTCTACGAACACATCCTCTCTGGACTCCATAGATGAGAGGCAGGGACCTCTGCAATAGTGCCTTTGGGGGCAAATACTGATGTCTAAAATCCTGAATAGAACGATTCTCCTTCTATAATAGAAATGTCTAGAACAATGCCATCACACCAAGTCTACAATGAATGCCTGTTGGACAAAGGAATCAGCTACCATCACCACTTAGTAACTCCCTAGCATGACAAAGAATTTGCAACTGATTGACACAGGTTCCTGATGCACAAGTATATTCATGTTAAAACTCTGGACCAAAATTTCCACGCCAGATTAAACTGACCCCAGCTCCCAAGTACATCACATGGAAACAGAAGGAAAGTCCATCATCTCAGAAGGACTCCTTAGTCTCCTTGGAAGCAAAGACAGACTCTTGGCAAGGTTATAAAGAGACATCAGCACATATCACCATCATTTGAAATTGTCTAGGTAAACATACACTTTTAATTGCCCTTACTTTCCATTGCTTCCCCAAAGCCCAAGTGCTTCCATTAGCACTGCTCTGAGCAAAGACATCCTTCGATCACTAGTTTCCATTGGTATTTATTCTCTAGAGTTCCTGTAGCATGTTTAGCACAGGTCAAGTAGATGCACAGGTGCCAGGGAGGGGGTAAGAAATGCCAACTCTGGACTTTCTTCCAGAAACAAGTCTCTGGTCATGAGCTGATTCTGGGTGCTTCACTCTCTTGCAGTCATTACACAGAAGTCTGCAGTCCACTGTCCCAGTGGGGCTAGGATCATTCTGGAATTCCACAGAAGTCACAGCTTGAATATGTCCCCTAAACTTCCCATGTTGGAAACATAATCCCCAAAATTGCTTATAGTGGCGTTTGAAGGTGGGGCCTTTGGAAGTAACGAGGACTGGTATGCTAGTGGAAGTGGAGTCTAAAATGAGATTAGAGAGGTTGGAAGACAGTAGACCCAAATGTCTACATTCTTCCTCTTTCACCATCTGAAGTCCTCTGCCATAGTATAACCCAACAGAAAGACTCTCGCAAAATGCAGCACCTCCATCCTGGTTTGCACAGGCTCTGGAACCCTGAACTGAATAGTGCCTTTTGTTTATCATGTCTGTGTTCTGTGTATTCAGTCATAGCCATACTAAATGCACTAAGGCAGGCTGGGTGGGAAAAGTAAGAGTCCAAGGCAAGGATTCACAGAACAGAGACTTCTGCACTGACCTGGAGCCCCACTTGGACAACATGCAGCAGACTTCTGTGTAATGAATGCAGGAGAGTGAAGCACCCAGAATCACCTTAAGGCCAGAGACTGAGTGCCATTCCCATGGGCCACGCCCCAGCGCTTGCCTAGTTTATCCCAGTCTCACCCTCCACCCACCTAAACTGGAAGCAAGTGGGAGGAAGAGGAGAAGGGGCGATGAGTGAAGAGCAAGTAGGTCAGACACCCACTCCCGATAGCTGGGTAAAGGGAGCTGCCTTGTAAGCTGCAGGATCCCCTTTAATTCCTTTGTGCATGCTGCCCTGGCTTCATGTATGCGTGTCCAAGTCAGGGAGTTCCCTGCCTTCTGAGGCTTGCAAGGCCCTTTCTCCCTGGGCTACACACAGACCCACTCCAGTCTCAGGGGAAGTGGCCTCCTCCCCTACTGGGATCCTCACAGTCGTGTGTCTTGTTCCAAACAGCCACAGTATATGAGAAGTATTGATGTAAGGGCAAACCTTCTATTTGCAGGGTTTCTTTTTTCTACAGATGGTGAGTTTGCATGAACTGAACGAACAGCCTCTGACAACATGTTAATAAGCAATTGAAAATGCTTAAAATGGTACCCAAGCAGAGGCCCAAAAGGATCCCCTCACTGAGTACTTATTTGCAACGTTGTAAATCTGATATGATAGAAACTAAAATATGATTTAGCATTGTAAAAATAAAAGGCTTGCTTATCTTCAGCTAGATTTGGGGCATCTTAGATTGAATCGATTTCTGGCTCTCAGGGCTTCTCAGAACTTTTGGAGTGGTATTTTCCTATAAGACGATACAAGCAGACCTAGGACAGAATTTATCATTGCCTTCTCTAACAGTGGGACTTCACCTGTGCCACAGTCTGTGGTGCATTCTGAGGAAGACTGATCTGACAGCTCCGTTGTTCTGAGAAAATTATTGAAATGTTCTGAGTCTTAGCTGTCTCCATTACAAACCTATGCTGTGGCTAATGACAGTATGCACCATGAAACACTACATAAGAGACATACACACAGTACTTTATTGAATCCTCTATGACACCTACAAACTTAAGAGGACCCCATCCATCGACTGTTCCAGACTCTAAGCCAAATGCCAGTCTCGAGTGTGTTTCCCATCTTTTTTTTTCCTTCTTGAAAACAGAGAGAAAAACAGCCTTTCGCCTGTGTTGACACAGCCCAGGCCTGGCATGGCAAAGGATGAATCTGCTGTTTAACATACTGTTTTCTTGTAGAGATGAGGAGCAGCTATATTTCCTTTCTTGGGAGCCAGGTGATGAATGTAACTGACAAGTAAGAGTTGCCACTTGTGGATAATATATCTCCGGGCAGAGCCACAATGTCAAGTTTACCCCATCATTTCTGAGAATTGTGGGGCTTAAGTCGTGGAACTTCTCAAGAAAAGCCAGAGTTCTGGGAACTTCTGCTGTGTTGACTTGGCAGACATGCTCCAGGCAGACCTGCATTATGTAGCCAGGATAGTCAATCACTAACAATTATTGCTAACTAATTATATCCTGCATCCCTGTTTCTGGGAAAGGGAGGGGGAGGAGGAGATGCGGTCCTTTCTCGTGAAATAGCATTCTTATGCACAGAAAATGGAAAAATGAGAGAAATGAGAAAGAACATCTGAGGCTCCACAGCTAAATCACTGAGGTCTTAGATGCCTGCTGCCTGTGGTACCTGGAACATCCAGATAGCATCCAGCCTCTGCTTCTAAGAACACAGAGCATGTTTGTGGGACTCTACTGGGGCTTACAAAGTCAGGGTACTGACCCATAAAGAATGCTTTGTTTTACTTGGAAGGTGAAATATCTTCAAGGAATAATGACAGTGACCACGGCCACGACACTCACCCTGGATCAGACCTCATGCTCACCAGCCATACCCCCCTCAAGTCCCTTTCACAAAGGAAGAAGATATTCCTTATGAAAGATGAGAAATCCAAAATACAAGAAGCCTCTGTCCCTTGTCCTAGGCCCTAGACCAGGAAAGGACAGTGCTGGAAGCCCACATTTGAAGTCTGCTATCCTAGGATGCTACTCCCAGGCACTCAAGAGTCCACCCTCAATAAAAGACTCAACAGTGCTGGGTAAACATGAACCCGGAACCCTAAGCTTCACAGTCCGGCTGACTTGCCAGTCTGCCCTTCACAGCCTACTGGTGGTGTATGGTATTTTATGCTGGTGGTGGCCATGGACATCTCTGTAACACAAAGATCACAGTGAGAAGCTCCTGGGTACCACACTGAGCTATCTCTCTGTACACAGCAGATCATGGAAGCAGCAAGCACTTTTCTCTAAGTGGGTCTCAGATACTATCTGGAAGATCTCCAGGAAAGAAGGAGTTAAAAAGACAAAGCTGATCTTACCAGCATAAGAGTACCCTGCCCTGGGACTTTGGTGATTACTGAATGCAAAGTATGCTGCAGTAAACTGACCCTGAGATGGCTCCAATGACCCTAACTCTGTAGTTGGCTTTTGCATAATCCTCTCCTGAGATAAGGCAGTATTAGAAGCATTCTGCCTCTACCTTGCTTTCTGTCTCTTGCAGGTTCTGATATTAAAAGGAAAGGAAATCAGGTTGCATTTTGTAAGCTGTGCTGTAGAAAGGGGACAAGGGAAGGTTTGGGATAGCATCCTGCTTTAACTGAATCCTGCCCACAATTTGAGAGAAACACGGACTTGGAGATTCCTCAAGAAGCTCACAGCCAGAGCAACTCCTTAATGGAAGATCAGGCCAGATCTTCTGACTTAACCACACCCAAACCCAAAATCCCCAATGAGGATGTTCCTGCTCTGGACTTGCTAACCATATGGCAGTTTGGCCAGATGCAGAGACATCTACAGCGCAGCATACCATGACCCTAGCATTCACAGTGAGCCGCTCTTGGGCTCCAGTCACCTCATGCTGAAGGATGCCCATCCCCCTTGCCTCTGTCTCAACTCACAGCCCCCCTCCTCCAACCTGCTTCCTCCCTCCCCTCAGACACCCAAAGGAATCGAGTTATTGTACAGCAAGTCTCTGGCCATAAGGAGAAAGGAAGAATGTACTTCTCGTCCGCGCTACCTGGAAATAACCACCTGAGATTCACCTCATTGCACTCACCAAGTGCTGAGCCACCTGCAGGGGCATGCAGCCAAAAGCCATGGAGGTGGCCCCACCTGGCCGATGCCTGCATTAGTTTTTTGTTTGTTGGTTGGTTTGTTTCATATATGTTTATCTTATTACACATGTATAAAACAAATTACATACAGCAGGGAGAACCATGTGACAATCTGAGTTCTATAAATGTTGCATTCATAGTGATTTGGCTAGTTGTATTTGTCAAACTTAAAGTAAATGTCTTTCCTGTCTTGTTGGATCTAAATTTCTGAATGAAATTCAATATCTTTGCTATTTCAACTCTAATAACTTAACTCCTTTATCTTGATCTAAAAATATCTTATCCCCTAGCCAACTAAACTTGATTATAAAACTAAACTATCTGGTCTTCAACGCCCCTCAGAGACTTGAGAAGGAATAAAACTTAGAGGCTTCAGTGTTATAGTGTTGGGTGACTGTTCAGGCAGTAAACTGTCTCAGTCAATTTGTTCATTTTGGAAGCTGCTAACCTCCACTGCAGGTTCACTCAGGAATTTAAGTTTTATTCCTTCTCAAGCCTGCATTAGTTTTTCCTTTTTGGGATCTCTGCTCCCTGACCCTGTCTCCTGCTCCCCAGGAATACAATGTTCAGGATTATTACCCTGCTTCCTTAGTTCGTCTCTGGGCATCAAAATTCATGTCCAATACATCTGCAGCATGCATCAGTGGCAACTATCCAGTTCCTGTTCTCTTGGACTAGGGGACTGCTGTAGTCTTCCGTTAACTTGAAAGTATATATATAATATATAGTCTATATTGTGTGTATATACAATATGTACAATACATATACACATATACATACATACAATATACACAATATTATATATACATTCAATATATATACAATACATTATATATAAATATGTATTTAAAATATGTTATATATGTAAATAAATATGTGTACATATATGTATTTATTTTAAATGCCTCTCACTTTCACCTGAGAATATAGTATAATGGAAGACACAAAGCAGTTGCTCATTTAACAAGTTTTGAATCACAAGGGAAATTTCTTCTATTTCTCTTTATGTAGCTTTAATAATACATCATTCCTTTCTGCCTCAATGTCTCCTTATCTCATGAACTGTCTCCTGATTCTAAATATTTGCTTATTTGTGCCCTGGATTTGAAAACCCTCCCACCATCTGGTTAATTCTCATGCATGTTTAATGGCATGACATGGTATCTAGAATAGAGCAACCATTCGTTATGACCCCTTCATTGCGTAAGCACCCATTCTCTTTGTGTTATGAAGACCCTTGTACCCATGGCTGCCTTTAACTTATTTCTCTTGAAAACACTGGACTCGTCTGAGATACAGCCCACACTGTGCTCATCCTTCTTCCAATGTGATAAATTAGTTTCCCTGGCTGAATGAGTGGCTTCAATAAAGGAAGAAGAACAGTAAAACTAATTTCTTTGTGAACATAATCTTAATTTCTATCTAAATCTGGCAGCCATTCACTTCTGTGTTGGAAGAGGAGGTGGTCTGAAGAAATCCACATGCTCATTCTATTAGGTGGCTGCTGACCCCTGATTCTGGTGTCATTGGTCTGGCCCACCTCATGAAGCATTCAAAGAGCTTATGAGAGTGCCAAAGGAAGCCATCCAGAGCAAAACTGGGGAGACCAGCTAGACTTTGTGCCACCTCCCCTAGCCTTTTACCTGCCAACCACATGCCAACACACCATTCACAAAGCTCACCCTACTTTCACGAGCATGAACAAGATGTACTCAGTGTTCTACAATTTTAGAAACTTCTAGAGATCAATTGCCTCAATAGACAGATGGATGATTGGGATGATATATGATAATCCAAGATGCTGATAAACTTTGACATGTGCACATGCGTGCGTGCACACACACACACATGCACACATGCACGCACGCATGAGTACACACACACTATGGGAACCACATTACTGTCAGAGATGGTTCAGTAATTTTCCAACTACATAGTAAACAGAGAGAGTATCTGATGCTCTGTAATCTGTGACAAGCTTCTTGACACAGAAAGTTTTTCATACACAAAACTGAAACCATAGTGGTAGGCCTCAGAAAAAAGGTGGTAGTGACAATGATAGAAAAGAGCGTACAATGAAAATTCCTAATTAAGAGGTTATTGATTTTTCTTAATGCAGAATTTTGTTGTAGTTTACCATGGGGTAATTAGGCAGTTTAATTCCTATGTCACAGAACATGTGACATGCTAGAATTCAGATATTTTTTTAAAAAGAGATAGTCCTTGATTTCAAACGTTGACATGAAATTTTGAATTGAATGAAAAGTACTTAATGGCAAATAATTTAATTTAGAGTTTCACAGTGCAGGGCTGTGAGTGTAAATGCCAATTTCACCATCTCTATAAACATCTAGAGTATTTTTTGACACAGTTGCTCTATTTTTACTCTGGCTGTGATAAAATACCCTGGCCAAAAGAAACTGTAGGAAGAAAGACTTCATTTGGTTTACAATTCCAAGTTACAGTCTATTATTTCAGAGACACTACATCAAGCACTCAAGCAATTGGTCATGACACACAGCATAGTCAAGAGCAAAGAGAAGAAAAACCCTCCCATATTTGCTTGCTTGATACCTAAGCTCAAGTAGCTCTACTCATTCTTCTACAGGTGCAGGCTCATCCTGTGAAATGATGCTATCCACGGCCATGGTAGCTCTTCACACCTCAATTAATATGATGTTCACTGCAGACACGTTCATAGTCAACGACATCTAGCTAATCCCTCATTAAGATCCCCTTCATAGATGATTCTAGATTGTGCCAAGCTGACAGTTAAAACTAACCATGACACTAACCTTAAAACAAAGAAAACTGATTAGATTAGAGCAATTTTATGACAATTGGACAAGAAGGGAGAAAGGAGGTTTTTTTTTTAAGCATTGAGGTGCTCACCTCTTTGGTAATCCCCACTCATCCAATAAGATTTATTCTAATGAGAGAATTGAGGTGGCTTAAAGGACTCTCGTGCAAACAATATTGTGTCTTCCTTCCTGGATCAAGCTTGGAACAGAGAAAGTCTTCAGATTCCCACCAGCACCAACTGGTACCCTATCAAAGGAGCGCTAAGGCTTTGGGAAGCTGGAAATAGAAGCTACGGGACAAGGACTGAGAAACCCATGGCCAAAGCTCCATGTAGAGATGTTAAATGAAGCAAGGCGGGGCTCTGATGGAAGAACTCTAACACATACAATCCTTATTGGTCACTATAAAAACAGTGAAGGAATTTAAGTGTGCTTCTAAAGCTACACATGGTTGGGGACAGGACCCACACTCTCTCATTCTTTATCTTCATCTCTACTGTTGTGTTCCTTAACCACAAACTCAAAGGGGAAAAATCAAGGAGAAACTGGATTTTGCTGTTTTCACCTCTAGAGGTTAGAATGGAAGTGGCCTTCCCTGTAAGTAAATATCTACATTTTTCTAATTCTGGATCGCTAAGCTGTGTGTCACCATGAGCAAGGGAAACTGACTCAGGACCCAGTCTACTCCAGGTGAGTAATGAGTAAACTCTTGCCTTCTGATGTGCAACTGACCCTGGCTGTCACAAAATGCACCCTTAGATCCAAATTTAGCTGCTGCTGGTGGCAATGATGAAATATTTAATTATAGAAACTTTGCCAAAAATGGAGCTTTGCAGTGCAGCTCTCTTAATGTACAGAAGGGAACTGAGACCCAAGGAGGAAATGACAGCCGTGAGCATAGAACCACACGTGGTAACCTGTGTAATGCCTACTGTATACATAGCATCCTTCCTCTGACTCCCAGCAGTCCTAAAAAGAACTGATCGTTGGGTCTCTGCGTTTTATATCTTAAATGATTAAGGTATACAAAGGGGGAAAGATAGGTGACTAGCATGGAGCACTATTCCAGGGCCCAGAATGAATTCAGCGGAAATAACAACTTTATTTGCTCTGGTCACAAATGTCTTAGTAGACTCCTCTTCCAAAATATGACTAACTGCATCTTTACCAGACATTTCTCCTGGTTTCCAAGTATGTAGGAGCTGAAGTTCCATTCCCAAGTGTGACATTCAAGGCCCCTCCAGCTGGTTTCATTGTACTTCCTACCCTGCTCTCCTTTCTCCTGACCCAGCCATATTTGAACTTCAACCTTTTGCCTGGGCTATAATGCTCTCTCTTCTATCACTCCTCAAGTTCAACATAGCATGTTAAAAGCCGAATAGCCATGGCACAGCCCTTCATGGCCCTTTATAAGTCTGGAGTAGATCATTTAAGGAGTTTATCAGGACAGTAGAAAGGTGAGAACCTTTGAATATAGGTCAAACAGACATGATGCATGATAGCTGTGTGTCCATAAAGATTAATTTTCAAAATAAGACATTCATGCGGTTGCCTTCTAAGGACAAGTGACTTCCTAACACACAATACCCATAATATGATTAGATTGGGATGGGCCCGTGTTTATTCCATGGCCCCTATACAATAATATGCAGGGGTATATTTTAATGTCTCTCTTCAGTCTTGTTTTGTCATTGTTTTGGTCTGTCTTTCACCTTTCTCTTCACAAAGTATGCTATATGTTTCATATTTAAGTCTTATTTGTTTACTCATTCCTAAATAAGTTATTAAACACCAATGACTGCAGATACTGGATTAGGCATGATTTCTACTCTCAGCAGTCACACTTCATATCTGCAGAGACACACATGTTGGCATCCTTATCTGCAATTTCATTTTCAGTTCTCCCTCATTGGTCTACACAAAATGGTTATTTTTAGAAGATCTACCAGTATGAACTAATTCTCACATTTAACTATTAGACTAAACAATATCTATGCACCACTTGGAAATATTTATGATTTCCAAACATGGAAATCATATTAGAAAAGTATGGCTCTAATGGATTAAATAACTTGTTCGGAGATTCTTGGGTAAGAATCGATGGTATCAAGATTCATTTTCATGTTTGTGAACCACAAAAATCTCCTCTTGGCTTCAGTGCTTTGGCTTATTGGATGCTTACTGACTAAATAAATGCAATAAGTAAAATATGAAATACGGAAAAAGTTATTTAGCATTCCATTTCAAAAGTGATTCCTAAAATTGGAACCTGTGCTATTCAATAAGACATGCATCAGGGTGAGCTTCATGAGTTCCTGAGGTGGTTTCATAGTAACCTTACAGTGCATAGCTACAACCAAACCTTTGCAGCGTTCAGATACCACCTTCTGTTTCACTGATTTGTCTCTCATCAAAACGTGGCTGTTACAAAGTCATCCCAAAGTCATATTGGGCTGATCATGCTACAATCGTTATTCTTTTACTAATGTCAAAACTCAATCCTTCAAGAATTGATTCTAAATTCAGGAGCCAGAACAGATCAGATGCTCAAGCAGTACCCAAGAGCATGCCACAGGAGTTTACCTGTGTGGACACAATCGATCCTCATGCTGGCCTTCAAGGTGGACAGCATTTCTTTAGCATTACAGGAGGAAAGAACTCACACTGCAAACAATCTGACCAAGACTCAACCATGATCAATGAGAGGCAGAACTTGATCCCAAAGCACTTATTTTTGGTACTGTATTTCAGTCATGAGCACTTACTTGGAAACATTAAGTACCGCTGACAAGGTTAGCATTCGAGCAGAGTGTTTTGTCTGTGAGAGATGAGTTACAGGCAGGTAAAGGCAGAGCACCTTTAGGTATCCATAAAGACATCCAGAGAAAGTACAGATCTAGCCTTGGTGGTGTGTTTTTGTGAGAGGCCTTATTAGAATGTCTGCTGTTCACAATACTCTCACCCATTGGCTGCATCAAACATTCTATTTGGAATTGTTTGTGCACAATAAAGACTGATGCGTGAGCACAGCCTAAGCCAAGGGAGGGAGAAAACAAACAATGCACAGAGGGCCCTATCTCCCAGGGTTACATCCTTTCTTCCTCAGTGTGGACCCTGGAACTGAGTTCTAGCAGCTGATTTTCAGGTGCTGACCTAAGACATGAAGCCAGGCAAAGGTAAAAGGATCCACTTGTACTATCAAGTTGATGAGAATAGGAGAGTGTGACCAGGATTTGTTATTTTATAGGCTCCTTTTTCTTGCACCTTTATAATCCCCTAACACTAGAGAGGAAAGATCAAAAGGACAGAGAGGAAAGGGGGTGTCAGTATAATTAGACTACTTCCTGTTGATTAGGGGCATCAAGCTCCTTGGGGCAAGTTTGATCTTCACCACCCGGATATCTAATTTCTTCCTTACACACAACTACTTAAGAAGCCACAAACAACAACCAACTCATTAGGGCTAATTAATATAGCCTCTGAAAAGCTCCCAGCATTCCAAATATCACACACTCAGAGAAATCATCTGCATCTGGCAAAACCATGCCCCTGCTAGAGCATGTGGCAAATCACAGCCACCTGCTATAAAACAGCCTCATGCCCCCATACTTGGGGTTAAGACAAAATACATATTCTTATAATATTTCTGTTTTTATTGTTTTTTATCTATTTAGTATAATTTATTCACATTATATCTTGATTATTATCCCCTTGCTTATATCTTCCCATTCCCACCCTCCCCCTCTCTTCTGCCCTATTCCTCTACCCTAGACTTCTGACAGAGGGAACCTCCTTCCCTACCATCTGAGGACAGCCTCCCAGATCTCATCCAGATAGCCAGCATCCCCTTCCTCTGTGTGCCTGCATGGTCTCCCAGCCAAGGTGCCTAGGACCAGTCCAGGCATGCTCTTTGGTTTGTGGTTTGGTCTCTGTGAGCCCCCATAAGCCCAAATTAGTTGACTCTGTAGATCTTCTTATGGAGTCCTTTAGGTCTCCAGCTCCCTTAATCATTACCTCAGTTATTCCATAGGACTCCCCGAGCTCTGTCTGTTTCGCTGTGGGTCTCTGCATCTGTTTCCATCAGCTGCTGGGTGAAGCCTCTCAGAGGAGTTCTGCTAGGCTCCTGACTACAAACATAGCAGAGTAACATTAATAGTGACAAAGATTGGGTCTCTCCCATGGGATGGGTCTCAAGCAGGGCCAGTCTTTAGTTGGTCATTCCCTCAATCTTTGATTTGTCTTTGTCCTTGTGCATCTTTTAGGCAGACAAATTTATTTAGAAGGTTTTGTGAGTGGGTTGGTGTTCTTCTCCCTTCACTGGAAGTCCTGCCTGGCTACAGGAGGTGACCACTTCAGGCTCCATATCCCATGGCCCTTGCTTCTTTTTATCCTTACTATTTTAGATGCAGTTTTCTATTCATCTTTCAAAACCCAACTCCAGTGTCCTGTTCCCTGGGGAGCTTTCCTAGACCTTGTACCTACTGTTTCACTCAACCAACGAGGGGCCTACTATGCAGTAGGCAAAGAGAGAGGCCCCAGGACTGAGTGATGAATAAAAAGCCAGGATCTTTGCTCTCTTAACCATTACAGCGTGGAGAAGCACCCGCGTTTCTTGCAAATGCAATTTCCAGCTGTGTTAACTGCTATGAATGAACAGTACTTGGACTTGAAAAAATATATAGGTACGTTAGAACTAGTTATCGAGGTCAGGGAAGGCAGCCTTGTATGCAGGCCGAGGTAATTAGCCTGGCACTGTCTGTGCTCTGTGCTAGAAATTATTGCACTGTGTATACTTTATATTCTGCTAGTCTATGTGTGACCCAAGGACAGGACCATGCTTTATCAGCACCTTGATCTTTTGACCTAGAAAACTGCTAAGGTGGCATATTATAGGTGGCTGATAGATCTCTTTTAAAGTGCCTTTTATTACCATTGCATTTATTCCCGCCACCCTTGGGGACTAGAAGTAGTGTGTCATTACTACTAGAGAAAAATACCATAGATGTCTGCATAAAGGCAAGACCCACATGACAACCTCTGTCCTTGCTGCTTGCTGCACCATGGCCCTTCAAGAACAAAAACAACCATTTGCGATGACTAAAGAAATGAATAAGCTGAGGACCTCCATGCACTGCAATGCCACTCTGTTCACAGTCTCTCTCTGGTTCTTTGATGACAATTACACAAGCTGTGGCTGATGCTAATGACTGCCTGCAAATCCAATTTGACGGCTATGTTTTGTATTAAGCCTGGTTAAAATCAAAGCTTGCAAGCAGGAACAGAGACGCGAGTGTTACTAGCCAGTCCAGAGTAAAGCTGTCTTGGCAAAAGAGATCCATCCTCAGGAGTTTTATGTCTTAGAGGCGTTGTGTGTGTGTGTGTGTGTGTGTGTGTGTGTGTGTGTGTGTGTGTGT
>OU015748.1:75788245-75854812 GCA_907169655.1 Acomys percivali | reverse complement strand
TGTGTGTGTGTGTGTGTGTGTGTGTGTGTGTGTGTGTGTGTGTGTGTATGTGTGTGTGTGTGTGTGTGTTTGAAGGAGTGGTGTTTGTGGTTTTGCTGTCTGCTGAAGTCCTCTTGTAGAAACACTGCCAAACCACCATAGTGGAGAAGAACCTCGGATGAACCCTAAGCCTAGGAAAATAAATTCCAGGCGGTTCAGGAAGATGGCAACAAAACTGCAATTCTGGTTCCCAGCATCCTGTGCGTGCATGTGCATGTTCTGAAGTCAGAGTTCCAGATCACACTGGCTTCTAAGAGAACAAAACCCAGGAAGAAGAGCAGATGCTATGGCTCCTTTGAGCCTCTGCTTTGACAAGTAAGCAGCATCACGGTTGCCACACTCTCTTCTTTAAGCCATGTGACAGAGCTGGCTCAGCTTCCAGGGAGTGAAGAAAGGCTCTGGCTCTCAGTGAGAGATCACGCCACTCTGCAGACACCATGTGGGAAGATGCTGGAAATACTATTACAGATGCCTTTAGAAACAACAACTACTAGATTACATTGGTGAGGACAGTGTTTTCATAACTCTGGCATGTCTGCTTTCTCACCAACCATGTGTCCATACACAGGATGCTTTACTTCTCTGAGCCTCATTCCTTCTCCTAAAGATATGATAGCAGCTACCCCAGAAAATCAAGTAAGGGACAACTTGCTATATACTGAGAGAACCCCTCCAAAGAGAAGCTGTCATTAAGATGGCTGTGCAATGCATGGCATATACTCACTTACAAGTGGGTATTAGTCATAAAATACAGGATAACCATGCCAGATTCCACAGACCAACAGAAGCTAAAGAGGGCCCAAAGGAGGGTGCCTAAGTTTTATTCAGAAGTGGAAATAAAATAGGCATTGTAAGAGGATGGATGAAGGAAACCTTGGTAGGAGAGTGAATGGGGAGGGAAGCAGAGGTGGGTATCAGTGTGGAAGGAGCAGAGGAGGTTGCAGGGGAGGCCTGAGAGAGAGGACAGAAATTGATGAGAGGACATCTTTGGGACAGGGGAGGCTCCTCGGAGTATATGGAGATGACCCTAGTTGAGACTCCTAGGGGTTAAGAAGTCTGCAGTTGCCACCTTCTGTAGCCAGATAGGACATTCAAAGGAGTTACAGAGACACCAACCTACCCACAAAACCTTTGACCCAAAATTTGTCTTGCCTATAAGAAGTGTAAGGATAAAGATGGTGCAGAAATTGAGAGATGGTAAATTAATGCCTGACCCAACTTGAGACCCGCCCCATGAGAGAAAGAGTCAACCCCAGTCACTAGGCTTGCAGACAGGATCCTAGCATAACTTTCTTCTGAGAGAGTTCATCCAGCAGCTGATGGAAACAGATGCAGAGATTCACAACCAAACAATAGACTAAGCTCAGAGAGTTTTGTGGAAGAGGGGGAGGAGGGATTGAGCCGAAGGGGTCACGGACACCACAAGAAGACCTACAGAGTAAACTAACCTTGGCCCATGGGGCCTCACAAAGACTGAATCACTGACCAAAGAGCTTGCGCAGACTGGACCTAGATCCCCTACACATATGTAGAAGTTGTGCAGCTTGTTTGCCATGTGGATTCTCTAACAGTAGGCATAGAGGCCATCTCTGCCTCTGAATCCCTTTCTCCTAGGTTGGCCGCCTTGTCGACCCCAGTGGGAGAGGATGCGCTTAGTCCTGCTGAAACTTGAGGTACCAGCGTGGGTTGAGTACCTCTTGGGAGCCTCCCTTTCTCTGAGAAGAGGAGGGAATGGAGGAAGAAAGCATAAGGGTGGGACTAGAAGAAGAGGAAGGAGGGGGCTAGGATCAGGCTATAAAGATTTTATATAAATAAATAAATAAATAAATAAATAAATAAATAAATAAATACATAAATTGGACATCCAATGTGTTATCCAAGTCTGGATAGCACTGAAAGTGGAGGAATAGAAGAAGTTTTGCCATGTAATTCCATGATAAAAACAGGGTTACATGGGGATTTGTGGTCACCTTCTGCTGATACTACAGTTAGACCTTGAAAACTAAACAGAAACTCAAAGAATCACTCATTTTCTCACCTGCCCATTCACAGAGCACTTCTTCTGGGTCAGGAACAGAGCTAGGTAAAATAGACACCACTTTGGGACTGCCAGGCTGGTGTTTTGGGACTTCCAGTCTAAGATGTCCTCCAAATATGTACCTTTCA
This sequence comes from Acomys percivali, assembly GCA_907169655.1. Classification (NCBI taxonomy): domain Eukaryota; kingdom Metazoa; phylum Chordata; class Mammalia; order Rodentia; family Muridae; genus Acomys; species Acomys percivali. The sequence goes on along the minus strand of OU015748.1, from coordinate 75,852,607 downwards.
CAATTCATGAAACCTCTCTTTCCCAGCCTGCCTTTGTACTTTTCTAATTTTGCTAAGTATGTATTTGTAGGAGGGCTAGGATGTGAAGTCTGAGTTCAATGACAGCAGAGGTCACACTCACATTTACCATGGCATTATCAAGCCAAGTGTGTGCACACTGCAGTGCTGCTCTACACCCAGTGCAGTCGGCATGGTAGCGAGAGACTACCGTCATCCTGCCTCTGTTTATCCAGGATGACTATTTTCTAGAAAACCTTGATATTCATGCACCCACTAACTATCCAACAGAAAGACACATGAGGAAGAGTGACACTGCAGGATTTATCCATGCAGATTCTGGTGGGCAGGGGATGGCATCAGAGGGGAAAAGTGAAACTTGAACCAGGACGACAGTTGCCAAGCATTTCTGACAAAAGATGAACGATGCACACAGGAGTATGACTAAAATTAGGTCTGATTTTCCAAGAATAAAAAGCAACCGAAGAGCAAATATTCATGGCAATTTTATCTTAAACTTTGTACTGAATCTGTGTGTACCTAACCTGACAAAATAGGATGAATTAGCTGTAAACTATTTTGTGGGAGAGAAAATGTATGTAGAGATAGACCAAAGTAAATGAGGCCATGAGAAGATGGAATTCCATGACTCTCTCTGAATCTCCTGGGTACTCAAAGGGATGATGGTACTATCAGCTGTACAGTGGACCTCAGCCCAATAATATACGTTCATTCCAGTGAGAAGAAGAGTGAGTTAGTTCAAAATGAAGATGGATACTTCTATTTCCCCATTCTTCCATGTGATCTAGAGGGTCCTAGAAACCTACAAGAAGAACATTATGATGGGCAGATCTGAGCCCAGGGGTCCTGCTCAAACTATGGCACCAGCCAAGGACAATATGTGCAATAAACTTCGAACCCCTACTCAGATCTAGCCAATGGACATGACGTTCTCCACAGTTGAGTGGCGAGTGGGGTCTGACTTTCACATGAATTCTGGTGCCCCATATTTGACCACATCCCCTGCATGGGGAGGCCTGGTGGCACTCAGAGGAAGACTAGCAGGCTACCAAGAAGAGACTTGATACCCTATGAGCATATACAGGGGGAGGAGGTCCCCTTCAGTCACAGTCATAGAGGAGGAGAGTAAGGGGAAAATGGGAGGGAGGGAGAAATGGGAGGATACAAGGGGTGGGATAACAATTGAGATATAATATGAATAAATTAATAAAATGTATTTTTAAAAAAGAAAAGAAAATGAAAATAAAGTTGGAGACACCAGTGAGAAGCTGCTATCCTGGTTTTGCCAAGGTATCAGATATTGGTATAAATGAAAACTGAGTGAAGAAGAGGGTTACTGCAGCTGGTGCAGATGTACCCATCTTCGGGAAGTGTGCTAGGGGGAAATCTCAATCTTTTCTGCTTGAACCACTTATGCTAAATTAAGAGAGCCCCATTCCTGTCCTGGAGATGACAGCCCTGACTCTGGGTACACATTCTATGCTTAGGCAAGCTGTAGTCACAAGGGTAGAATATTATTAGTTTCGCTGTGTTTCAGCTCCAGATTTCTCCGTGAATCATGTGTGCATGAATCACAGCCACCACTCTTCATATTTTAGAAGCAGATGTATAATTTTTCTTATCCAAGAAAAAAAATCAATTGCTGCCTAAATAAGACTCTACTGTTGTCTCTCTGAATCTCTTTGATTTATTCAATCCTGAACCTTCCTTTTGGGAAAGAGTGAGAATAATTAGCAAAGTTTTTAAAAAACAAAGGGTGATTTTTTTTTTTTATGTATTCCACCCATGAGGCAGATTTAAGTATTCCCATTTTCTACACCAGAAACCTGAGACTCATGGGAGTAGTTTATTGATCCAGAGTGTCACATCCAATGGTCAGATGGAGCTAGGGTTCCACTTAAGTGTGCTACACACTAAATCCTCTGCTGTCATCAGCTCTGCTTAGCTTTCTTGCTTACAGTGTAAGGAATGATAGTAGACAGACCGACTCCAAATGAGTAGTTTTTTTCAAAGGTCATTTGGAGATGGCTTTCAGCTCTCCCCATTCAGTTGGTGCTGTTTGTTCTCTACTGTCATTCACGACCCTTGTTTTAATTGCTGAAAGCTAATTACCTCTGATCCTTTTAAATATGTGTGAGAATGAATACATCAAGCTGCTTGCTCTGAAGGACATGGTCCAGGGACATAGGAACCAGTACTACATCATTTTATAATAATTTAATTAATTTATTCAGATTACAATTCAATTGTTATCCTCTCACTTGTATCCTCCCGTTCCTCCCTCCCTCCCACTTCCGCCCTATTTTCCTTCCCTAGGTCTATGACCAAGGGAGACCTCCTCCCCCACCATATGGTCATAGGCTATCAAGTCTCATCTTAGTAGCCTGCCTATTGTTTCTCTGAGTGCCACCCAGCCTCCCCATCAAGGGGAAGTGGTCAAACAAAGCATGTCCCATGGAAGTCTTCACTTACCAGGGATAGATAAGAGGACATCCTATAGGGAGTGTATGTGAGAGAAATGTAGGAGAATGGGGAAATAGAAGGATCCAGAGGGTCCTAGAAACCTACAAGAAGAACATCATGATAGGTGGATCTGGGTCCAGGATGGTCTGCTCAAACTACTGCACCAACCAAGGACAATACAAGCAGTAAACATTGAACCCGTATTCAGATCTAACCAATGATCCCCACAGTTGTGGGGAGAGCAGGGACTGACTCAGACATGAACTCTGGAACCAGGACTAGATCTTACAGTGTAAGACATACTCTTCCCCTTTGGTAAGGTGTCACTTTCAATCTTTCCAGTGGAACTAAAGCCGTGAATCAGTTTCCACTCTGGAGCAACACCACATGTCCTGTCTCTGAAACCCCCAAGCAGAGATGAACATTGGAGTATTTTCTTCATTTTGTTAGCAAGGTAATCAAAGCTCTGAAAGCTGCATTGTACACAGATATGTTGCCATGTGCCCCATTATTACTACTATATTACAGAGAATACAGAGAATAATTTCATTGCATTAAGCCATACTTTTTATTAATGCATGATAATATTTCTCTGAATATTTTCAAATGCAGCTGTACTATCTATACATACTTTACTGTAGATGTTTTATACTTTCTATTTATTTTCAATCATATCACCATTGAGGCTTAAAATATTTTAAACATTATGTCCCAAATAAGCTTTTCAAAGGCTGGGGTGGTGGTGGTGTGTGCCTTTAATCCCTGCACTCGGAAGGCAGAGGCAGGCAAATCTCTATGATTTATAGGCCTGCTTGGTAACAAAGCAGGTTCCAGGACAGCCAGGGCTCCAGATAAACATTGTCTTTAAAATTAACACACACACACACACACACACACACACATCCAAGCAAACAGACAAACAGCTGTTTGCCCAGCTCTCAATGTAATATTTCTAAATTGCAGGTATGGGTTTTTTTTTTTTTTTTTATCATATCCTCATTTCGCTTCAAATTTTTTGTAGAGATTTCAAATCTGATTGTTCCATAGCTCTGAGTAAATAGCCTGATTCACTAAGCTAAAGCTTAGGGATCCTGATTCAACATGCATTTTAAAACTACCTTGGTTTGATCTCCTTGCTGATCAAGACATTTCTGTTTTCTACACTTTTGTACTCCCTCACTCATCCCTTCACCATCTGTGAAACCCTGTGTGAACTGTTCTGATAGGGTACATATATGTTCACTTTACAATAGTGTCATTAAGGGCATGACTCCTTCACTTTCATGCAAAGTGCCATTCAGTGAGCACAATAGATTACAGTTATTTTCTGTGGCATAAGGAACCAGCAGGGAATTAAATAATGAAAGAACCCATCATCATGTTCTCTTGTAGGTTTCCAGGACACTCTGGATCCTTCTATTTCCCCATTCTCCCATACTTCTCTCACCTACAGTCACAATAGGGAGTCTCCTCATCTATCCCAAAGTCCTGGTAACTGAAGACTTTCATGGAACCTCCCTGTTGGGCTAGTGTCCAATTATAAGTGAGTATATACCATATGAGTCTTTCTGGGTATGAGCTAACTCACTCAGTATGATCATTTCTAGTTCCATCCATTTGTCTGCAAATTTTAGAATTTTCTTATTTTTAATAGCTGAGTAGTGTTTCATAGTGTATATGTACCACAGTTTCTTTATCCATTCTTCAACTGAGGGATATCTACGCTGTTCCCAGGTTCTGGCTATTATGAAAAAGTCTGCTATGAACATGGTTGAGCATATGTCCCTATTGTGTGGTGGAGCATTTTCTGGGTATATTCCAAGGAGTGGAATAGCTGGGTCTTGAGGTAGCCCTATTCCCAGTTCTGAGAAAGTGCCAGATTGGTTTCCAAAGTGGTTGTACAAGTTTGCACTCCCACCAACAATGAAGGAGTGTTCCCCTTTCTCCACATCATCGCCAGCATGTGTTGTCACTTGAGTTTTTGATGATCTTAGCCATTCTGATGTGTGTAAGATGGAATCTCAGAGTTGTTTTGATTTGCATTTCTCTGATGACTAAGAACATTGAGCATTTCTTTAAGTGTTTCTCAGCCATTCGATATTCCTCTGTTGAGAATAATCTGTTTAATTCTGACTCCCATTTCCTAATTGGGTTATTTGGTTTGGTGGTGTTTAATTTCTTGAATTCTTTATATATTTTAGATATTAGACCTTTGTCATATGTAGGGTTGAAGAAGAACATCATGACGGGCAGATATGAACCCAGGAGGTTCTGCTCAATCTACTGCACCAACCAAGGACAATACATGCAGTAAACATTGAACCCCTTTTCAGATCTAGCCAATGGAAGGACATTCTCTACAGTTGTGGGGAGAGTGGGGACTGACTCTGACATGAACTCTGGTGCCCCATATTTGACCACTTCCCCTCGGTGGGGAGGCCTAGTGGCACTCAGAGAAAGAATAAGCAGGCTACCAGGATTGAGACTTGATAGGCTGTGACCATATAGTGGGGGAGGAAGTCCCCTTCTGTCACAGACCTAGGGATGGGGAATAGGATGAAAGAGGGAGGGAGGAAGGGAGGAACAGGAGGATACAAGTGAGGGGATAACAATTGAGATCTAATATGAATAATCAATTAAATAAAAAATAATAAAAGAACCTGGACTTTGAAGAGGCGGCAAATGATTTAGAACAACTGGGTAGCTCCAAGGTTCATGAATAAGTGCAAAGGTCACACTCTCATGCCGATTGCTCTCATTTCCCTGGGAAACACCCCAAAAAGATTTGAATGTGAAGTGTGCTGCAATATGATGATTCCCTCACAGCGTAGAAGTGCCCAATTCTGTATGAATATTTGGAAATTTGTACTCATTCTAGATGGACAGCTTGCATCAGCATGCCTGTTTACTTTGACAGTGGAAAGGCACTATGCTCAGGGCACAGCCTCCTGCAGGATCCAATGATAGCCGCCATCCTGCAGTCTTCAAAATCAATCCTAGGCACTATAGGGAAATCAGAGCATCATAAAGAATTCTACAAATGCAACACAAATTACAACATGAAAGGAGTTCTGTCTATAATTGAAGGTAAACCCAACACTGGTATTCTTTTTATTTTTTATGATCTTGTATGGTGGCGGTCCAACCATTTGGAAAATCACAATTGTCTCAAAATGCAAATTTGCCAGTGGAATGCTCACTGTGAACAGAAATCCTACACTTGACTTAGCCAAAAGACGAAGAAATAATATGAAACCCACGTATAGCAGTCCAGCAAAGAGGGACACATTAGGTGCAGTCTGGTGTGACCATCAAATCTGACTGGTACATGGCTCTCAAACATTGTGATGAAGACAGGACAACCCATTGGAGTTTAATGAACTGATGGCGCTTTTATGGGCTATACAACCTTACTCGAATCCTTTAACCTTCCTGAGTCTTAATTTCATGGTCTGTGAAATGAACATGAGGATTTACCTCGGAGGGTTGCTGTGAGAATAAAATGCGGTAATGTCTTTACTGTAGTGCCAGTCACATTATATCCTTAGAGAGCAGAATTTCCTTCCTTTGTTAATTGGATCTCTGAGTGCTGCATGAATATTGATAGGCAGGATGACATACGGAGAAAAAAGTCCAAATGCCTTGGCTTGTTCTGCAAGCCCCCACCTCCACTCCATGTTCTAACTTCCACTAGCAGTCTGGCTTCATCTCCTCTTCCTGCCATTGTATAACTCCAATTCTAAATCCTCAGGTCTGTGATGCACTTCTATTTCTGGTAGGGATATGCTATATTGTCCGGGAGTGTAGAAATAGAGAGGGGACATGCAATGCACTTGGAGAGGATAATAAGGACAGCTAGCTCAGGATCCTAGATCACCACCCCAGTTCTGGAACTTGCTGGGGCCACGCAGGGGGCAAGCTCCTCCACTTCCTTAAAGCTTGGATTCCTAGGCTTCCCAGTAAAGATAAAACCTGTACTGCTGCAACACAAAGGAAAGATAAAACCTGCATTGCAGCGTCCCCACAAAGAAACAATGCACCACTGTGAGCCAGGTGCCAAGCTCAACACACAGCTACCTGCAGCCATCGGATAAATGGTCCCACAAATAAGCCTAGGAATGCCTCTACTTATGAACCACAAAATTCCTGTCATCATAATTCTGAAGAGTAATGCGATTTGCCAATGTGTTTGTGTGGTAATGCTGAATTCACTGGTTCTTAGAATGTCTCTGATTATTCAAAGGGCTTATTTGTGCTTCAATTTGCTCACCTGGAGAAACACCCCTGAGTATAAAAGCAATCACCTTCTGTGTCTAGGAAACCTGTTCATTTTAATTAACCTAAAAGGCTTCTAGCAATTCACGTTGATAAAGCACTTTGACACCCTAAGAATAAGAGGCAATTTGAATGTGGAGTTTTATTACAACAGCATTTTTACAGTTATTCCTCAAGGAGCTCTTGAGCAATGCAGAGGCCCTGGAATTTCTTGCCTCTCATCAGAAGGCACTGTGCTGCCCACTTAGGGACAAGGTGCAGCTTCTTCAGCGAAAACAGGGGGAAGTGTTAGACACTGTAATAAAAATTAGGATTAAGTGGCGATAGAATTTTTTGCCCTTTAAATACCAGCAAAGTAATGGCTGCTACTTCTGTGAATTGTCAGGAGAGAGAGAGAGAGAGAGAGAGAGAGAGAGAGAGAGAGAGAGAGAGAAAGAATTGTAAAAAATATTTTCTGGTCCATTGATGACCAGGGAAAGGGGACTACAATACAAATAGAATTCCACTCTGAGTACAAGATGAACAAATAGAGATTTGTGGTCTAGGAGCAGAGTCAGGAAGAAGAGAGCTCTTTATGGAGAATGAGCATCAAGAATAGGGTATCCCAGATAAAGAGACCTAGCAGGCTTCTTGCTGAAGGCAGGTCAGGATGAACAGAAACCACCCAAGAGAAGACAGAGGATGAAAAGTTAGATAAGTAAACAGGGTGAGGCTTTTAAACCATCTCCAGCGTGGGTCCTTTGGGTCCTGTATTTGAGATGCATTGGTCCTCAACAGCAGGGACTTAACCTTCCACCTCTCTTAGGCAAGTTTGAGGTGTCCTTCAAATCCAAAAGGAGGCTTACCATGCCTGGATTTTGGGTTTGTTGGATAGTCTATGACTGTCTATGACTGGAGGAGGAGGGCGGGGAGAAGGGGAGGGGCATTGGCAGCCAAGTATTCAAGTAAAAGAGGCCATGAATTTAACAGAGCAAGGGAGGTACATGGGGGTGTTGGAATAGATTAAATAATTATATAATTATAGTTTAATTTAAACTAAAAAATTAGAATAAATGAATTAAATATCCAGTGTGATAAAGTAGAGTTTTGTGGCATTTTAATAAAACTATATTTTATAAGGGACAGTACAAAATGGCTAGGAGAAAATTGCAGAATTGACTATATCTTAACCAAGGAAAGACATTTTGCTAGCCCTACAAACACTCTTTGTATATTGCAAATTTATATACAAATTCAGTCCTGCTATGTCTAAACATTTCTATTGTTTTTACTACCATGATGTGTTTCACAGTATTCCCTTCTTGCTCCCATCTTCTCATCACACCATCCCCTCCATCGCCACAGTCCTTTTGCTGTCTACAGTAAAATTAAAGCAAGCATTGGAGAAAGACCACAAGACTTAAGTAGCTAAAACTTTCTTTCATAAATATTCCTGTGTTCTAGTCTTTATCGCTACACAATTACCTATTAATCTATACCTCATGGTTTAAGTATTGGAAATAAATGGAATCTCAGAAGTGGCAGTTAATACTAGCATCTTCAAAATTATTGGTTGCCATCATTTTAAAATAACTTATTTCTAAACCATAACTCAATAGCTGCAAGTATTGATGACTGTATTTCTGATTCTAGACTGTTTAAAGCATGTTTACAGATCACAGGTTGAAGGGTTGACCCTTACCAAGGCGCAAGGATGTCCTGCATTGTTCTAGTGAAATTAACTTCCAGTGAGTTCCTATCAGGTTCACCTTCCAGTGGAAATAGTAAATGAGTCAAAACACCCATTTGAAGGCCAGGCAGTGTAGAAGAGAGTAGACAGGTTCTCAAGAAGAACTGACCGTTTCAGAGTTAGGGAAATAATGCAGTCACTTACAGGTTGTGTGGCTTTAAACCTAAAGCCAGGAACAATTGCTAGAAGAGGCAAAATTCCAAAGACCAAGGGGAAGAATTCAGTGTAATTTCAAAGTGAAAGAGGAACACAGAAAAGACTCTAAATGGAGAGGACATGTTCTTTGTACAAATTCTGAACACATCTCTTGAATTCAGTCCATGTGTATGAGGGCAAACTCCAAATACATGGTCCAAGAATGAAACACCCAAACTCAAAATCCTGGGACAGATGAAAAATGAGCTTCCCAATAGCATGGGGTGAAAAGATAGAGGCTGAGGATGTTGAAGGCTAATTAGAATTGAACTAGGCAAATGTGAGGGTAAATGTGATACAATGTCTAAACCCCTCAGCTACAAGAATATTCCCATGACTCCCTGGAATACACTCAATTATAACAGATGTTCCCAAAATTTTAGTGACATTATGATTTGTGCAATGAAGTTTTATTGCTTGTGCAAATGACAAACAAATAAGAGAAAACTACTGTACAGCAGATAGTATTTCTTCGATTTCAGCTAATTGTCCACTACAACAAAGACCAGAAATAACACCAGTGAACAACAACGATAAACTATAGCTATAATTGGATGAATAGAATAAAATAGTCTCAGAGCATAATATTAACAAAATCTAGGATACAATTCAAAATTGTCCAAGAAAAAATTGGGATCTATTCTTTTAAATAGCGTCAATGGAAAATGAAACTACATTGACATAGATATAGAACACATACAACAGGGTTCAATCAAATAATGAAAAATATACCAATAAAAATTTCACAATAAATGAAAATGATACACAACCTTGTTATCCCTCATTGTCAAAATGGAAATAAATAAATAAATAAACCAAGGTTTTGAAAAGTTTCTTATGACAAAATGATACTATTGTTTAAAATGTTAATTTTACCTTGGCGTGAACCAGCTACTTGAAGCCAATAAAATGATACTTCATTATAGTTATTAAAGATACCAAGTGAGTATCAAATACACATTTTCTGGGCATTGTGATAACTACAGGAACATAGACTCAAATAAATCACTGGTTTGTTCTACATTCAACCTCAGTTATATTTGCCTGAGTGATAAAATTAGTTTAGATGATACAGTTGACAATGGAGACATTGTAGTCTTCTAATGGCCTATTTTTTTTTATTTCTTCTCCTCAGATGTCTTCAAAACAGGTTGTTTGGGAATTTTCCCCATAATTCTAATTCATTGATAGAGAATTAATAGGTTGCTTCATCCTGGGAAACATATCTGTCATAAAATCTCTATTTTCACACACATGTTGAACATTTATAATGTTCTGTCCTAGATGTCAAGATAGCAAAAATAAGAGCATTTATACCTTCCCTTGTGAAATTCAGAGACAACCACATGAGAGAGTGAAACACATCACTCTGTAACACTGGGATAATAGTGAGGGAGGCTAAGGGAGCAGGCCAGGCAAGGTTCTCTCCACAGAAGGCCAAGAAGTATTGCAGAAGCAGGCAACATATGAGATATGTCATAACGAATGTGCCAGAACGCCGGTACCAGCCTATGAATTGGGTATAAGACTCAAGACCCAAAGAGCAGCCACACAAAAGCTAAAAGAACCTCTGCACATTTAACCCACTGCATGGGGTTTCTACCATACAACAGCACCATCTTTAAACATGCCATGTACTAGACATACTTCCAGCCTCAAAGATCCCTGTCCAGTGAAACATGGGACTACGGTTGCAGACTGTGGTAAAGACATTTTATCTATGCACTAATAGACTTCATTATGACATTTGCATGCACAGACATTATTGTGCCTTATCCATATTCATCCATGTAATTCTACCTGCAACACACACACACACACACACACACACACACACACACACACACCTCCCTACTATGAGAGTTTTAAGGAAACAAACAGAATGGAGAATGATGGAAGTGAGGTGGGGGAACATGGGAATTTCAGAGAAAAAAAAATCAGAAAGAACTCACCGAAAAGGTATTTGAGTGGAAAATACAATCAACAAGAATGGATCCTTCTGTCATCTACAGAGGTTCATAGGGAGAAGGAAAAGAAAACAGGAAGCCCTAGATTAGAACATTTTTAAAAAGAATGCCCATAGGGCAAGCAAGGCTAGAACCCACTTACTGAAGGTGACAGAGAGGCAGGAAAGGGGGCCTGAGAGACCGCAGAGCCCAAATCACTTAAACCTTACAGACTATAGGGTGTTTGGCAAGGAATGAAACCTAGTTAGGTTCAAGCATGGTTATGAGCAGAGACACAACATGATCTCATTTGCATTTTAAGAGACACCTTTCCCTACTCGAAAGATGACAAAATGTGCATGAGCAAAGTTGGAGTGAAGAAAACCCATTAAAAGACTATTACAACAAAGCAATCAGAGGGTGCTGGTGGCTGGGAGCAGGGTGGCTGCATGAAGTGATAAGACACACAGAGTAGAGGTTGCTCTGAGTGCCAACCCATTACACTCCCTGAGGGTTCAGATGAGAAAGGAGAATGGAGGATAATTTCTGAATCGCTTGGCCATTATCATCCACTAACATGGGAAAGCTGGTTAAGGGTTAGGTAGAGGATGAACAGGCAGATAGTATGGGATATGCCATCATGGGATGGTGCTAGATACTGAAGAAAATGGATACTGCATACACAGGTCTGAAGGTAAGGGTCAAAACTGCAGTCAAAGGTAGGAGCTGACAGGCCTACAGATATGTCCAAAGACTTGATGCCCCTAGGTGTGGCTGGAGAACAAGAGTCAACAGAGAAAAAATGTAAGGTCATGCATGTCCTTGGAACAAAGAACAGAGAAGCCATATTCATGTAAGGCAAAGAGCATCATGCAGAAAGTACAGAACTTAAGAGAGGGCATGAGCAGGGGTGGTAGGGAAGTGGAGTATGAGAGCAGTAGGCATGTTTTACATACACGTGTGAAATTATCTGAGAACAAAATTCTTTACATTAAAAGAAGAATCCTTTCATACCAATGAAAACTAAAAATAAATAAATAATAATTCAATTTTTGTGGTGACAATTACTTATATGCAATACTTAAGAATTATGCATTGGTCATAAACAGGAGTGGGAGTCAAGGCCTGAGAAGAACCTGGAAGATTCTGCTGACACTACCAACAGCTATCATTAACTCACTCTTATTGTCATGAGGCATTGTCCAATGTTTGATGTCATGCCCAAATGTTTGCACATTTTCTCCTGTAAAGAAGCCAGTTGTACAAGCTATGGCAAGCTTTGTGAAAAGACAGTCTTTTGAGCCTAGGGTCCATAACTTCTTTCCCTCTAACCTGTGTCTAGGTTAATGTTTGGTACAAAATAACCTTGAACAAAACCCTCTTCAGTTGTTGTCTAAAGCTGGGCTTCTGTGGCTGCATTTCACTCTTGTCTTTTCATGGGATCATTTCTTGTCCTGCAATTGCCATGGCACCTTTGTAGGTGATGAGAGATGGGCTGCTCTCCAAACAAGTTGACAGTGACAGATATGACTTCTGTTCATAATTGCTACCTGAACACATGCCTGGGTCATCACATTAGCATGGCTCAGGAGATCTCTCACCAGGCCATTATCCCCCAGGAAATATAGATCACAATTAACTTCCATGGAAATTGCATTGTTTCCTGCCCATTTGAACTCTCCATTTATCCATGGGGAACTTTACAAGGCACCGGCTCCAGTATGCACATACTTGAAAATCTTTGATAAAGTCCCAACATGAAGATGGTGTTTTTCCAAGTTATAGACCTCTCGCACAAATTATCCATTATCATCTCTCAGTAGGCCTTCATGGTTGGTATAAGGGGAGATCCAAGCACAGTGAACAATGAATGAAAACTAAGGGCTAAATCTCCAATTATGCAGAAGCCATGACATGCTGAGTCCCAAATCCTATGCTCAAGATAAGAAATTTAAAATTAAGCATCTTAAACCCACAAAACAAAACCAGCAAACAGCCTGTGGGTGAACACACAGGTTTCAAAAGAAGGGAGACAAATGTCCATTAACATACAAAAAACTGTGGACTTTGGAAGCTATCAGAGAAAAGAAAAAACTAGATTAAGATTCCATCTGGTGAGGATTTTAAGATGGTGGCGCATACTAGACACTGTAACTAATCTACTGCATGGAGACCAGGGACGTGACTAGGAGCCACAGACCGCAAGAACTGGAGAACACTAAGTGAGTGGGGTCCTGCACAGTAAAGACCACAGGCAGGCCTGGCCCTGGGTTAACCAATGGCCCACGGAGGACGGGAGCCCATTTTCCAGACTCTGGACTGGAACTTGCCTGCAAACTGCAGCCAGGCTCTTTAACACGAACTTGATATATGGGACTGAGCTCCAGGCAGTGAAGCCCCAGAGTTCCTGGCCTAGGGAAATTTCAGGGAAACAGGTGGATGTGTCCTCAACCCCGACCCCACCTGCCCCAAGCAAGTCCACAAGAAGCTCCAGGGGCCACATGGAAGCCCATGTGTCTATAAACACATTACCCAGCCACAGTGGCTCAGTCTGAATGTGACCAGACAGGAACCTAGCTACCAGCCACAGCGGACTGTGCTTGCACAATTGGGCAGATAAAGCCCAGCCTAGCCAGGTTACACAGCCCAACAGGGTCTGCCACACTTTTGGGAGAGGCTGGATATACCTGAGAGGTCAGGACAGAAAACTAAACAGTTCCCCGCCCCAACACAGCAGGACTGAACTGCCAGAGTTGTGCTAGCCAAACAGGTCCGGGCAGGAACCTAACTACCGGCCCAGCAGTCCATGCCTGCACAATTGGGCTGCCCTAGCCAGCCTCCACAGCTGGGCAGGATCTCCCATGCTCTTGGGAGATATTGGACAGCCCTAAGTGGTCAGAACAGAAAACTAACCAGTGGCCCCAACTCAGCAGGCCTGAACCACCTCAGTTGCACGATTTGAACGGGACCCAACAGAAGCCTACCTCTGCAGACCCAGTGGGGTGCCTAAGGTGAAGAGCAAAGTCTCATGGAGCAGAAACCAGGTCACCTGCATGTTCCAGGGAAGAATTCCTTGATCCTCAAAGGCAAGGGCCCTCAACCTATAATTACTCTCCAACTATCAGCTCTCAGTGACCAGTGAATGACACAAGAAGCTACCTCTCAACATCAGAGACTGCAAGATGACTAAAGGCAAGCATAAGAACACAAACAATAAAAACAAAAACAATATGGCATCTCCAGATCCCAGCTATCCCAAAGAAAGCAACTCTGAGAACACAAACACAATCAAAATACAAGGAAATGACCTCAAGTCCTTAGTAATGAAGATGATAATGGAAGAAATGAATAAAATCCATAAACAAATGCAGGAAGATTCAGCCAAACAGGATGAAGACATAAAAGAGGCCTATAGAGATGTACTGGAAGAAATTCAGGAAAATACAACAATCAATGAAAGAAATCAGTAAAACAGTTCAAGATCTGAAGGCTGCAAGGCATGGTGGCACATGCCTTTAATCCCAGCACTCAGGAGGCAGAAGCAGGTGGATCACTGTGAGTTTGAGGCCAACCTGGTCTACAAAGTGAGTCTAGGACAGCCAAGGCTATGCAGGGAAACCCTATCTCGAAAAAACAAAAAAACAAACCAAACACAAACAAAAGATCTGAAGGCCTATAAAGAAGTGCTGGAAGAAAATCAGGAATATACAAAAAATCAGATGAAGAAATCAATAAAACAGTTCAAGATCTGAAGATTAAAATAGAAACAATGATAAAGGTACAGACACAAGAAAAATGGAAGAGAGATCTCAGACAGGAAGGCAAGCAACACAGAGGTGAGCTTCTCTAACAGAATCTAAGACATGGAGGAATGAATCTTGGGATTAGAAGATACAATCATAGAACTTGAAGCAACCATCAAAGAAAATGCTAAATCTGAAAAATTCCTGACATAAAACATCCAAGAAATCAAAGACACCATGCAAAACAAGTGAAGGACTTGTTTGAAAACAACTTCAAATCTCTGAAGAAGGAGATTGAAGATGACATCAGAAGACGGAATGTTCTCCCTTGTCCGTGGATCAGGAGAATTAACACAGTAAAAATGGCCATCTTACCAAAAGCAATTTACAGATTCAATACAATCCCTATCAAAATGCCTACACAACTATTTAAAGACATTGAAAGACCAATTATCAACTTCATATGGAAAAAGAAAAAACCCAGAATAGCTAGAACAGTCCTGTACAATAAAAGGTCCTCCAGAGGAATCTCCATCCCTGATCTCAAGCTGCAGTATAGAGCAACAGTAATTAAAACAACATGATACTGGCACAACAATAGGCTGCTTGATCAGTGGAATCGAATCAAAAACCCAGAAATGAATCCACACATATATGGACACTTGATTTTTGACAAAGAAGCCAAATCTATTCAATGGAAAAAAATAGCATCTTCAACAAATGGTGCTGGTCTAACGATGTCTACATGTAGAAAAATGCAAGTAGATCCATATTTATCTCCATGCACAAAACTCAAGTCCAAGTGGACTAATGACCTCAACATAAAACAAGAGACTCTCAATCTGTTAGAAGAAAAAGTAGGGAAGAGCCTGGGACTCATTGGCACAGAAGACAACTTCCTGAACAGAACACCAACAGCCCAGGCCTTAAGGTCAACAATTAATGAACAAGACCTCATGAGGCTTAGAAGCTTCTGTAAGGCAGAAGAGACTGTCAACAGAACAAAGAGAGAGTCTACAGACTGG
Organism: Acomys percivali; assembly: GCA_907169655.1. Classification (NCBI taxonomy): domain Eukaryota; kingdom Metazoa; phylum Chordata; class Mammalia; order Rodentia; family Muridae; genus Acomys; species Acomys percivali. The sequence goes on along the minus strand of OU015748.1, from coordinate 75,837,213 downwards.
AAAAAGATCTTCACTAACCCTACATCTGACAAAGGTCTAATATCCAAAATGTATGAAGAACTCAAGAAATTAAACACCACCAAACCAAATAACCCAATTAAGAAATGTTGCTCAGAATTAAACACAGAATTCTAAACAGAGGCATACTGAATGGCTGAGAAACACTTAAAGAAATGCTTAACGTGTTTAGTCATCAGAGAAATGCAAATCAAAACGACTCTGAGATTTCATCTTACACACATCAGAATGGCTAAGATAAAAAATTCTAGGGACAGCACATGCTGACAAGAATGCAGAGAAAGGGGAACACTCCTTCATTGCTGGTGGGAATGCAAACTTGTACAACCACTTTGGAAATCTATCTGGCACTTTCTCAGAAAACTGAGAATAGGGCTACCTCAAGATCTATTGAATACATCCAGAAAATGCTCCACCACACCACAAGGACATATGCTCAACCATGTTCATAGCAGCCTTATTCGTAATAGCCAGAACCTAGGAACAACATAAATGTCCCTCAGTCGAAGAATGGATAAAGAAACTGTGGTACATTTATACTATGGAATACTATGCAGACATTAAAAACAAGGAAATTCCAAAATTGCAGACAAATGGATGGCACTGGCACTGGAAATGATCATACTGAGTGAGTTAACCCAGAAACAGAAAGACTCACATGGTATATACTCACTTATAATTGGACACTAGACCAAAAGGGATGTTCTATGAATGTCTTCACTTACCAGGAGATTAGAAAAGATGCGGGGACTTCCTACTGGGACTCTAGGTAAGAGAAATATGGGAGAATAGGGAAACAAAAGTATCTAGAGAGTCCTAGAAACTTACAAGAAGAACATCATGATGGGCAGATCTGGACCCTGGGGTGTCTGCTCAAACTACTGCACCAACCAAGGACAATACATGCACTAAAATTTGACCCCTACTCAGATCTAGTCAATGGACAGGACTTTCTCCACAGCTATGTGGAGAATAGGGACTGACTCTGACATGAACTCTGGTGTGCCATATTTGACCACTTCTCCTTCGTGGGAAGGCCTGGAGATACTCAGATAAAGGATAAGCAGGTTACCAAGATCAGACTTGACAGCCTATGACCATATAGTGGGAGAGGAGGTCCCCCTTCTGTCATAGACCTACAGGAGAGGAACAGGGTGAAAATAGGAAGGAGGGAAGAACAGGAGGATACAAGTGAGGGGAAAACAATTTAGATGTAATCTCAATAAATTAATTCAATAAAAAACTGAAATAAAAAGATTTCATCTCACCAGAGTTGAAGCGGTGACCATCAGGAAAATAGTGTGCATACCTGCAGCTACAGCACAGATCCAACCCTATAGTTTCTGTAAATATGTGGAAATGAAGTTGGGAAGCTGTGTTGAGCAGGCTGTGGGGATGTATTTAATCAAGATATATTTTATATATTTATAAATTTTTCAAAGAAGAAGTAAAATTATTTAAAAGCAAAACGAAAAGAAAAAAACAATAAATACTGTTGAGAATGTAGAGAAAGAAAACCTTTATGCACTGCTGTTAGGGGTGTAACCTGCTCCAGCCACTATGGAAATCAGTGTGCCGGTTCATCAACAAACTAAAAATACAATTACCATGTGACCCTGCTGTTCCATTTCTGATACATATTAAGCTGCTATTCTAAATTACCACAGGATCATTTGCACATTCATGTTCACTACAGCTCTATTCACAGAGCCAGATCATGGAATTAACCTACGGGTCCACCAACAGCTGAACTGATAAAGAGAGTCTACACAAATTGGAGTTTTATTTGGCCAAAAAAAAATTATGATCTGGAAAATAGCTAGCATTGGTAGTCATCATATCAACAGAAAAAAATCAGAGACTCAGATTGATAAATACCAAGCTTTCTCTCCTTTGTAAATCCTAGAGGGTATATAGATGCATGAAGAAAGACACACATGTGAGATAGAAGCTGGGGAAGGTTCAGAAACAAAAGATACTAGTGGGAAGGAGAAAGGAATATGTAAAGGAGATGAGAGAAGGAAAATGAGAGTATGGGGATGGATACAATAAAATACATGACATCACCAAAAACAATGAGTATACGACAGTAACTTAAGTTTTGCCACAGCCAAGTGACCTAATGCTCTTTGTTGAATCACAAGCTCATCTCTGTGGCTGGGAAGCATCTTGCACACTGACCCACATAAATAACATCACAGGAGGGAGCATGTTGGACTTCAGTGCATGCTGGAGTAATCAAAGGATCTCTGGCTTTTGTGAATGGGGATGTTTCATATTAACCAACTAACTACTTGCCTCATAAGTTCTTCCGGGGAACTTCACTCTTATACGCCATCCTAAGTCTCCAGCTCCTATACTAGGTATGCAATGGTGTGCCTCACATGGCACATGAGGAAACTGGCACTCAGAAAATAAGAATGTCCACTATCATATTGTAAGTTAAAACTGCCCATGCATACATGACTCCCCCTCCACAATGAATAAATTTTCAAAGAAGAATATGCATAAAATGCCCTTGCAAAGTCAAAGTCATGTAAAATCTATCCAACCACTGAAATACACAGTAGACTTCCTCTCTAAACTCCTCCAGAGGGAGAGTCGGATTCCACACCCTTGGAGCCAATTGGCTGTGATCTACTTCAGGAAACTGAATATAGCCAGAGAGTTAGTGTGTGAGCTCCAGAGCCAAACCTTAGTCTTTGCTTTTTCAGAGACCCTGAGAGAGGCAGTTACCACTCGACACTGAGCACCTAGAGCAAAGAGTTAAAACACCCTGAGCTTTGCAACATCCGTTGAGGGTTAAGTATCCAAGCTGCCACAAACAGGGACCAAGTGGCTCCTGGGCCTGTTTGTGATATTACTCATGACTCTACAGACGTGGGTGGCAGAGATACTGCATACCACACTGAAGAAAAATCAGAAAGAAGCTGAGTGGATCTGAGCTTCAGGTTGTGCTTTCAATCTAGGCCGGAGGAGAAAACGGTAGTGCCTCTGCCACAGGGCAGAAGCCAGAAATCAGAGCCAATGTTTCTTTATACATGTAATAGTTAACATGAATTATCATCCTGGCAGGTCCTAGAATTACCTAGGAGACAGCCTTCTGGCCATTATTGTGGTCTCTAGACTAGATTAAAAAGGGTAAGAGGATCCATGTTCACTGTGAGCAGCTCCATTCGAGGGGTCCTGAACAGAATAAGGAAAAAGTAAGCTGAGTACAAGCGTTCATAGTCCTCTGCTACAGTGGCCATGTGACCAGCTGCCTCCCCAAGCTTCTGCTGTGATTGTTCCCAATGATTATGGGCTGTTCTCTCAATGTATCAGACAGAATAACCCAATAGAAACCTACTTCCCACCTTAAGTTGTTTAATCATAAAACAGTAAAAATCACTAAAGCAAAACAGATTTCAGAATCACACAGAGTGGGAATACACTCTGAGCATCATAGATAATGAGGAGTGTATTATTTGGGAAGCTGTGGGGCACTGTCACTGAGAATGGGGCCCTTGAGTCAGATAATGACTTGGCTGGTCTTCAAATTTAGCCATACCATTATCGTTCTGTAATGAGTTTAGTGAGCATAGGTTGACATATTCTATATTATACATACATGCAAAGAGGTAAAAAGGGGGAAGTTTGCTTATATTTGGGGGAGAGGGGAATTAAGACTGTTAATATTAGCAGTTATTATTGAAGTATGTGTGTTATCCTTGCATTTGTTGTTACTGTGATTAACTGGGGCTTGTTTGTTCTCTGTAACCTCTTAGGTGTGTCTATGTTTCTTTTCTGACCTAAGTATTCCTTCTAAAATTCTCTGTAGAGCAGGCTTAATGGTTATAAATTGCCTTAATCTGTTTTTATCATAAAAATATTTATTTCTCCTTCAATTTTAATAAGTAATTTTTAGGGGGAGAAGGGGTCAACAATTGTGGTCTTTCAGAGTTTGGAATATGTATTTCCAGGGAAAGAAAGCTAGTCTTTTTCAAGGATACAGCCACTAAGAGGCTGCTCATGTTTGAGTAGATGTTCCTACAGCTAGCAAGAAGTGGGCTCAGTGAGTGTTTTAAAGGTAGTGTATTATTTTGGGAGGGGAAAGAGTGGTGGAATTGGAGAAGATGAGTGAGAGGTGTATTTGATTAAAAAAATATTATATGATTGTATGAAATTCTTAAGCAATAAACATGTTAAATATGCATACATAATATAAATATATGCAAACACTAACACAGATATATTAAAGTTTTTATAACCACTTAAATTGATAAAATGTTAGGCTGTAGAGAAACAATGAAAAAGTTCACACAAGGCAATCCATTTTCTTGTTATCTTCAAGGTGGCAGAGAACAATTATTTTACTTCTCCAAAATTCACTTAGCTATTGTACTCATCTCCTGATTTCACCAAAAAAAAAAGTCATAAGCTGTTGCATGACTTTTGTAAGGAATATGAATACAAAACTAGAATTAAGATTTTCCTAGTAAAAATAGTTTCAGTGGTGACTGGACAAGTTAATTAAAGCCCACCACCCTGGGTACCAAAATACTTCCTCTTGAATATTTCAAATCTCTGCATTGCTTAGAGCATGCAGTACACTATCAATACTGTTTGCTTTTGTTACAGCATACTATTTAAAACAACAAAAGGAAAAATCTATGCATGTTTATACAGACCAGGACGATTTATATATTTGTCTTGTAAATTAGCTGAAGCCGTGGATAAACAAAATGTGAAAATAGAGGTCTATTGATAATTAAACAATGAGAACAAAGACTTGACTGAATGTGATAGTTCACATCTGTCCTCTCAGCACCATAAGGAGCAGAAAGGGAAAACAAGGAAAAGGAGGAGAAGAGGTAAGAGGAGGAGAAGGAGGAAGATGGCAAGGAATGGGAAGAGGAGGGCTCAGGGAGAGAGAGTAGTTGGTTATCTCCTTAGTATCACAATTTATTTATGTGAGGCTGTGTTTGTTTAATTTTTCTCAATGCATACCTACTGAGCACTTAGAACACACTTTTGAGTAGATACTACGCACTGTCAATAGACTTAAAGTGCCAAGTTACTGGAGAATACTGACTTAACTTCTATCCTTCCAGTTCTATAATTGTTATTTTTCCATTCTATTATCTCTAGCTGGTCTCTACCACCAAACACAAAGCAAAATAAAAACAAAGAGGAGAGACAGACAGAAACAATCAAAGATTCTGGAGAGTAGCCAGCACATTATGCCAGGCACTCTACAGCAAGTGGAATGTAAAAAGTAATAGATCTTCAATTCACCAAGTCCCCAGGGTAATGAATTCCAAGCACATAATAGTGCATCAAAAAGCCTTGCAGGGCAGGGAGTCCTCACTCCCAGAGGGAGAAGCTGGTGTACTCTGGCTGGGTCTGTAATTCAGTAAGACATCAACAAAAATGGAGTTGGGGAAATACATGGATTTTAGTGCAGTACACTGCCCAGTCGGAAAAAACTGGATGGTGCTTCTCTAGGAGGATGGGGGCTAAGTTGCCTTGTCCCTAGTTGAGGGGGCTCTAGGTGCTATCTGCATTCCATTATGTTGGTAGATTGCAGACCACTGCTGGATTTCCCTGCAGAGGAGTCAGGGTTTTCACAAAGGCTTGAGTTAAATATCAGGTAATGGTCCCATGAGGTCCTATCTCCATCCAGGACAGGGTATGGAGTCTTGTGTGGTGGGGTACATGCTGCATTATCTATGCTAATGCCAAGCAGTAATAGCTTCATTTTTCATCACATTTGGGTGAAGATTTTGCCAAACGCCAAAAATAGAATAGGAACCTAATGTCCCAGAAGTAAGTGATTGAGAAATAAATTGAAATCATGTCCATTCAATTCAAGTGTCCCTTTTCTTTTATGGTTCCAAATAACTTCTCTAAAAAGGAGACACGAAACATGAGCTCAGTCCCTTCTCTCAGTACTAAGCATATTATACTTAGGAGACCAAAGCAGAAAATAGAAGCGATAACCAAGAAGGACAGTATGTGTGCTTTCAATATCTTACATCAAACCTGGAAGCCAGCTTTCACAAATAGAATTGCTAATTAGGCATTCCAGGGCATTCTCTACTTCCATAATTATCATTAATTAATTCTTAATTCAGCTAATATTTACTAAACACTGCTCAAGAAACTGAGTGGAGGAGGGTAGAGACAGAATGCCAATAGCACCTGGGGCCAACAGCCTTTTGTTGGAGAGACAGGACAAAAACAAAAATGTATACATTGCACATAATATTCGGGTCCTAAGAAGTAAATAGAGATAATAGACACAGAGCTGAAGGTGCTTCTCTGAGTGTCATTAGCCAGGGAACAAAAATGATGCAGTCTTTGGATCTTAAACTACCTGTCTTCACACCAGCTAAGGGGAAAGTGTTTCTCCCTATGGTCTTGTTTGGTGAGCTAAACCAAGGTATCAAGGTAATCCAAGAGAAAAATGAGAGAAAAGAAAAGCTGCTCTGTCAGTTACTTTTCTATTTTTGCACATATTATTTACAATTTTTTATTTATTTATTTATTTTTTAATTTTTGTTTTTCTAAATATATTTTATTAATTTATTCATATTACATCTCAGTTGTTAGCCCATCCCTTGTATGCTCCCATTTCTCCCTCCCTCTCACTTTCCCCCTACTTCCCTCCCCTATGACTGTGACTAAGGGGGACCTCTTCCCCCTGTATATGCTCATAGGGTATCAAGTCTCTTCTTGGTAGCCTGCTATCCTTCCTCTGAGTGCCACCAGGTCTCCCCATCCAGGGGACATGGTCATACTTTTTTTTTTCTGTGATAAACAGTGTAACCAAAATCATTTTAGGGAAGAAAGAGGTTATTTCACGTTACACCCTCAGTTAAGAGTTTATCATTGAGAGAAGTCAAGGCAAGAACTCAAGGCAGGAACCTGGAGATGGGAGACGGAATCTGAAGCAGAGACTTTAGAGAAGCTCTCTTTACTTGCTTGCTCCCAGGCTCACATCCAACTAGCTTTTTTATACAACCTGAGGCAAATCTTTCTAGGGTTGGTACTGCCCACAGTGGGCTGAGCCTTTCCCACCCACATCAATTAACAATCAAGAGATTGTCTAGCACATGAATCACTCATCACAAATGAATCTGATGAAAACAATCTTCCACTGAGGTTCCCTCTTCCCAAGTGAGTCAGGATGACCCAAACATTAGCCATCACAGCTACACATCACAGACCAGAGTGAGAGAAGGGAAGCTTGAAACAGGTTGAAAAGTACTTAGGATGTTTTTCAAGACAGATTTTTGTTGAATAACTTTCTGAATTATCTTGTTGGACATGCCATCAAATATCAACTGTTGATGTTTCTGTGGAGGCATTTCTAGGGAGTTTAACATTTAAGCTTCATAGACTTTAATCTGAGTTTACTAACTTGCATGGGAATCATACAATCAATAAAAGACCAGAGTAGAACAAAAGAGCAACTCTTCCCAGAGGAAGGATGAACCCCTCCTTTCTGACATCCTTCCAGCTGGATGTTGGCTACTCCAGGTTCATATTCAGCCTGAAACATGACTCTTTCCAGCCCCCAAGGCTGCCTGTATTTGCACTGCAGGAACATCATGTTTATGTTTCGTGTGTGATTCCCTAGTAACAGGTAACTTGGAGTATCTTAATCACTTATTCTTCAGACAATCACCATCTTGGCAAAATTTTGGCTAAGGCTGTGGTAAGTTTTAATTCAGTTATTGATCACTGTTATTATGTTGGAAGAGTTCTAGACATATTTTAGGATCTAGTCTTTTGGGAAATATGTCACTTCAAATATTTCGTTCATGTTTGTAGCTGTCTTTTCCTTGTTTTTTTAAAACCATGTTAAGTGCCTTTTGTTGAATTTAAGTTTCTAATTTTAATCAATTTCAGCTTATGAGATCATTCTGTTACAGAGCCATTATTATCAAACCAAAATGTATTATCTACACAAGGTCATCCATATTTTCTCCCTTTATCTTTTGAAGTGTTACTTTTGCTCATATAATGTTTAAACCTATGATCCATTTTTATTTCATTTTTATGAGTATATATGCTCTGTGTCCCAATTTCATCTCTACTTCTGTGGTGAAATACCCTGATAAAACCAAGGGGTTAAGTGGTTTCTTGGTCTTACCAATTCCAGATTACAGTTCATCATAGTGGACAAGTCAAGGCAGGACTTCAAAGCAGCTACTTATATCATATATTCACACGTAGTCAGGGGCAAATGAAATGCATGCATGCGCATCTGGTGTTCAACTCTCTCTTCTATTCAGTTCAGGACCACAACTCATGGAACACTGCTCCCCACAGTGGGCTGGCTCTACCTTGCCACTTCAATTAACATAATCAAGGTAATCCCTTTACAAACATACCCACAGGCCAACTTGTCTTCCATGGAAACTACCTTCCTAGGTGATTCTGGATTGGGTCATATTCACAGAACTCTCAGCACAGTCTGTTTAAAGTTTTATTCATTCATGTGGTTGTTCACTTGCTAGACAACCATTTGTTATCTGTCTTTCCTGCATTGTGTTACCTTTGATTTTTATGTCAGATATTAATTGACTATACCGTGTGGGGCTTATATCTGGTATCTCAATTCTATTACATTAATCAATTTGTCTATTCTTTGCCTGTCACAATCACATAGTGTTTATTATAGTCTTTTAACCCGTCTTTAAGTAGGGTCATGCCGCTCTTCAAACTCTGGCATTTTCTTGATTACACTGGGTTATTTGTCTCTCCATAGAAACAGTATCTACAGTATCTACTTGTAAATATTCACTAAACAAATTGTTAAAATTTATTATCAATGTATCATGTTTACAGATCTAAGTGTGAAAGCAGTGATATATTAACAATATTCAATCTTCTTGTTCATAAATATGGAATAATTCACCATTAATTGGTTATGTGATTTCTCTCACCTGTGTTTGTAACGTTTTTATCTTGAGCTTTTAGATTTATACATAAGTATTTGACTTTCAAATGTGATAATATAAATGTTATTATGTATTTTATTTTCAGTTCTATTTGTCCATTGCTAGTATATAGGAAAGAAAATGACCTTCATATATAAATCTTATATGTTTCAACTCTATTGTATAAGACAACATCCTTAAAGATTACTTCTAGGTTTAATATGCCACATGTACTTGTTGATGGCATGTGTGGGTGTGGGAAGACCCACCTGTAAGTTCCTTCAGCAATTCAGGAAATAAGTCAGAGTTGCTTACACTAAAATGACGGTAATTGGATGAAATGATGGTAGATAACAGTAATATCAACAAATGGACGTGATTTGGAAATCTATCAAATGTTATGTACTATTTGACAAGAGCTACTGATTCAAGGTAAACCACGAGAAAAAGAAAGACAAAGGTGATATATGGGCATTGAAATGCAAGGATGGGACAGGAAGGACCTTGAGATGCATATAACATTAATAACAGTAGCCCCCGTGCCAATACTCAATGAAAGTCTTCATGCCCAGGACCCAGACCCTGCATGTGCAAAGCCTTATTCAACTCTCTAACACTCTGAGAAGAAGGCATTAGTCATGTCCTCACTTTACAAAAAGAAAAGAATAAAGACTCAGTCAAATTATTCAACACCATACTCTATAAAAGCAGTATCATTCAGATTCAAATGCACAAGTGTTTAAATAAAAGTTTACATGGTTAAGGCCATGTCTCAAGAATAGAAAAGTTAGCCTACATTTACCTGATTACGAATGTATATATATATATATCACTTATTTTATCTCTAAAATATTAAAAAACTCATTTGTCTTCATTTCCTTTTTGTTTTGCTTTGTTTTTCAAGACAGGGTTTCTCTGTGTAGTCTTGGCTGTCCTAGACTCATTTTGTAGACCAGGCTGGCCTTGAACTCAAAGCGATCCGCCTGCCTCTGCCTCCCAAGTGATGGGATTAAAGGCATGCATCACCACACCCAGCTTTGTCTTCATTTCTTAATGCCCTTCAACTGCAGTTTATCTCTGGCCTGGGTAATGGTAACCAGCTTCTAAGTGTAGCCAATGCCTGTCTCTCCTTCAAATGCAGAGTCTACGAGCCCCAAACTCATCTTTCTGAAATGAAAATTTAACTCTCGCTGTGTTGTTATAAACTCTCCCATGTTCTGCCCTGCATCCCCTACGGCCACTTTTGAACTATGTAACTTGTATCTTATGCTGACTCCTTAATGACGTGACCTTCCAACCTTCTACCCAGCCTCACTATCAATCACAGTCAGAAAATATAGTGGAAGTTTTGAGTTCTTTTAAAACCCAGTTATGTTATGCTTTTGTTTTAATCCCAAGTGTAGGATATGGGGTTGCGTTTAGTTTGTCCGCAGTTGATAATTACCTCTTATTGCTTAGGGAGAGGCGTGATCGGTGCAAGCTGCAGTTAGTGGAATTCTGAGCACTCTGAGAGGGTATAAATACCAGAGCCCAGAAAGAGCCTTTGAGGATGCTCCAGGAGAGAGAAAAGGATGCTTTGAGGTGGTCAGAAAACACTCTGAGAAAGGACGCTGCAAGAAAGAAAAAATGATGCTTTGAAAGACACGTTGGGGAGGCTTTGCGGACATGGTCAGAGGAGGAGGAAGGCTGCTGCTGCATTTGCTGTGTTTGCTGTTGCTGGTTTTCTGGGCTGATGGATATCCTGACAACTGAGCTTGGTATTTCCCCCAAAGAACCCGATGACCATAACCAGAAGGAAGTAAGTCTAAAAAGGACTACATCCTTGTCCCTTCTAACCTTCCTTTCCTACCTGGAGGAGGGGAGTTGTAAAGAAAGTAGAGGCATAAGACAGCCTAATAAAATAGGTTTTAAAAAGGCTCTAACAAGAAAGGATCTACTAAATAAACAAACATACAAAACCTAAAAACAAGTCAGATTTCTAAGTTGAAAAATCACAAAAACATTGGTTAGCAAATCTTCAGGTTGTGTTAAGCATTTCTCATTTGAACATACTGAGAATCTACCTTTTAATTGCACTCTTCCTTTTACAGATTTCTCCACTGTTCAGAGTTCTAGTAGAACCTATCACAGGTCAACCTTTTTCACATAATAGACACCACAGTTCTTACTGCTTTCCTACTTGGCTCAGTTAAACAGCAAACTTGAGCTAAGCCAGGTAGCCCAGTCAGTACTGAAGGGTTATGTAAAAAAGACAGGTGATTATGGAGTTTCCACTTGTAAGACTCTAGGCTAAACACTTCCTGTGGACATTCTAACTTATCTTATTTCTGATGAATTTAGGTTTAGTCTCTTCACTACATAAATAGTGATACTGAGAGTCATAGAGTTCAAGTAACTTGAAAAAAGTCAGAAAGCTAGCATGTACAATGCTTACATTCAGAGCTGAGCAGTCTGGCTTTCTGGACCACCAACCCCAAATACTCCTAAACAGGTCCCAGGACCAGCACATAGTCAACATTTATCCCTTAGAGTGGCCTTGCCTCCAGACCTTCATGTCAGGCTTGGTGCTGACAAAGCTTCTGCACATTTCTGAGCTAAATCTCTTATCATTATCTCTGTTCCACAGTTCCCTAATAGCTTTCCAATGTGTTTGTTTTAGTTAGTTTTTTTCCCTGTGAATAAAACACTATAACCAAAAGCAACTTAGGGAGGAAAGGGTTTACTTCACTTGCATTTCCAGATTGTCATCTGGACAACCCAGCACTGAGGAAAGGTGGGGCTAGAACTCAAGCAGAAACCTGGACACAGAAACTGAGGCAGAACCGTGGAGGAACACTGCTTCCTGACTGCTTCCTCACACTTGCTCAGCCTGGTTTCTTACCATCAAGGACCACCTGTTTTTGTGGGCACCACCCACAATGGGCTAAGTCACTGTACATCAGTCACTAAGTATGAAAATGTTACTAGGCAGTAATGGCATATGCCTTTAATCCAAGAACTCCGGAGGCAAAGACAGGTGGATCTCTGAGTTCAGTCCCAGCCTGGTCTACAGCCTGGTTCCAGGACAGCCGGGGCTCCACAGAGAAACTCTATCTCAAAAGAAAACAATGAAAGGAAGAAAACAAACAAACAGAAAAAGAAAATGTCCTATAGACTTGCCGATAAGCCAATATGACGGAGGCATTTTCTCAATTGTAGTTCCCTCCTATTAGATTACGCTAGCTTGTGTCAAGTTGACAAAAATCCAGCTAAGACAGCATTCATATTTTTGGTTTTGTATTGTATATGTGTGGTTTGTGATTCATTTTCAGAACTTGTTTTATAATAAATACTAGGATACTTCATTGACATATTCCTGCACACCTTATGTCACTACTGAAGGGTTTTTTTTAATTCTAAAATTAGAGATATTACTAAGATATAAAAGATATCTGCTAGGGTAATTCTAATATTTGAGGTCTTGATGGAAGAAAAAGAAGTCACAGTAGCTGCAAACACAAAAGAACTGCAGGTGGTAGAGAGGGACATTGAGGCCCAAGGTCTGAGTGAAACAGTAACTGACTCCTCGGTCAGCTGAAGTAGACCATGTGACTGCAAATGTCCTCCTGACTGTACAATGACTCCCCCAGGTTTTCTAAAGATGCCACTCCTCCAAAGGCACAGGACATGTGTTATTATGTTCCATTATCCCTAATGATGCCTAATAACAAATATTGTGAATTATTTGATGTGTTCTCATTATTTCCATAAAATCATCAATCACAGCACACCAGCCTTCTTTTGAGATCAGTCAAGTACAAAGCCCATCACAGGAACAGGTGTTTCCTTGGGACAGTGCCAAGAAGTCATTGTCAAATACTGCTCCTTCACACAGAATATTAAACATGCTGTGATTAGTCTAACACTTTCCACATATCCCACTTAGGTTCAAATGAAACAAAAACAGCAATTAAACCATGCAACTAAATCATGATCGCCACTGCATAAAAGCAGGTGTTCCCACTCACTAAACAGAATGGTAAAGAAAAAAAGAGAAAGAAAGAAACAAACAAACAAGGAAAAAAAGAAGAAGAGAGAAGAGAAGAAAAGAGAAGAGAAAAGAAAAGAAAAGAAAAGAAAAGAAAAGAAAAGAAAAGAAAAGAAAATCAGTTCATAAAGAAATCAGAAACCCAGGAAACACTTATGGGTAAGGGATGGAGCTCAGAGCCATGGTAACTCACAGAGTCAGGAAGGTTCATGTGCTATTCTCAGTGTTTTCTGGAGCAATGAAGTGTGGTGGTCCCTGAAAGAACACTGAACTTAACCACTTACATTCAGGTCAGCAAAACAAGTGTCATCCTTGTGACTCCTTACAAAATATTTAACTCTCATAACCTTCAACTTATTAATCTGTATAACACGGAAAATTGTCCTGGTTCTATCACTCAAGGTGCAAATTAAATTGCATATTGTAATATCAACTTTCCATTGCTATAACAAATGTTTGAAATAAACCCATTTAAAGAAGGAAAATGTTTGTTTGGCTAATAGCTTAAGGCTGGTTAGTGTGTGGATGATTGACCCTCTTTCTTAGGAGGGTGGTTGTGGCAGCACATTACATCATTGCAGAAGAAGCTGCCCACTTTATGGAGGCCAGAAAAGAGAGCCAGTCTCAGTGAGGCATCCAATTAAGGTACATCTCAGTCACATAACATCTACTCGGTGCTGCCTTTTAAAGGCTATACATACTATCAAAAATACTAAAGAGCTTTCATGGAGTAATAAAAAACTTTCATTGAGTTATAAGGCCACATACCAGTCACCTACATGCTATTTATATCTGTAAGGTAGAATGCGATTCCCAGGGAGGCTGTGAGGAATCCCGTGGTTATGAAAATGCTGTAGTCATGTTGATTTCCTGCATCCTGACTCCCAAGACTGTGTGGGTTCTTGACTTGTCCAGAAAGGCAGCCACAGTGAGTAAGACAGGAAAGAAGAATGGACACTGGGTGAAAACTTCAAGACCAGTACTCTTAAAAATGAAAGGCTTAATTTTGAAAATGTCTTTTTGGCAGGCAGCCTAAGCATTTAAGCCACCAAGTTGGCCAAGGTTCTTCCCAATGGTCAATCCTTCAAGCCTAAACCTGGCGCATGTCCAGGTAAGTGGATTATTGGACCACAGCCACATTTCAGTAGCCCATTTTATTCTCCATCCATCAAATGGAAAACAGTTGTCCTAAATCCGTTCCCCCTTGAATGGTGGCTTTAGGAGATTTAGCGTTTTAGTGCCTCTGGCAAGGATTATAAATGACCATCCAATTCCCAGCATCCTTTCTGAAAGAGAGCAGGTGTCTATCTGTTTGACCTACCTACTGAATAGAGGAAGAAACTGAGGCCAAACAGACTCTAAGACAGTCTTAATATGATCAAGTGAGTAACTGCAACACCAGGACAGGAGCTAAAGCTAAGTTGCAAGTCTTTTCTCCTCCTATTGCTCAGGACTAAATATGACAGAGAAGCATTCTGTAACCACAGCTTCATATTAAGTTCTTCAGTGCTTTTGTGACTTCACACACAAGGCACCTGAGAACTTAGAAGGGATAAGAATGAAGGATGGCTGTGTATCTGCTGCTCTCCTTTGTACTCTCTGCAAGGCTGCTCACTCCAACTGTGTAAACTCTGCTTCTCACTGCAACCCATGGCTTGGCATGCAGTAGAAATCAATGAGCGTGCTGAGTAACTCGAGACTCACTCAAATCTGAGACAACCACTGAGTACTGAGTTTCAAATCAGAAGACAAATGCTCAGATTAGTTAACTGACTTTCTCAGAGGCAGAGTGAATACAAATGTAGGACCTAGATTTAGGACCTTCAGGAAGTGAAAGGAGATCTATTTCAATGTACAAATTAGATTGCTCACAACCAAGAAGCATTGTGTTGTCTGTACACAGGCTCCTCAAGGGAACCACATACCTAAAGATTTGGACTCTCTTTGCTTGTTTGCTCCACAAATTCCTTATATTAGAGGGAAAATATTAGCTACACTGGTGCACGAATCTCCACAGTCATGAAAGATGGCATTCATATAAATCCAAGCTAAACAGGCTTTTGCATGCTTCAAACTTCCGTTACTTAATCTGATTCCATCTTTAAAGGCTCCTATGGATAGAGGTTAGTGGTAGAGCACTTCCTAAGTATGAGCAAGACCATGCATTTAATCTCCATCATGGAAAGAAATGGTTCTGGACACCTATGTATAATATAGGTGTAATAATACATAACATTAGGAACATTTTTCATTTAATCCTCATACTAACTCAATCATTAGGTGTCTGTCATTACTTTAATATGTTAGTTTTACAGCTGCGGTGACTCAGTGATGGAATTTTGCAATTCTAATAGATCAATTATCTCTAAATCCCAGCTCTCCTTATTTGTGCTGTGATTATTATCCCAGTGAATGGGCAAGTAGATGTGTGTATGAGCAGATGGATATATAGACAGATGGGTGAATGAAAGAGACTAGAGCCAATTAATGAAGTGAGTATAGTATGACGAGTTGGCCCACAAGCATCAAGTGTAACTCACAATTCACAATCTGGATACCTATGGTTGGCACCCAGTAACACTGATCTGAAGGCAGGCCAGAAACGGTGGTTATGTAGATAGTCTCTAAACTCCCACAGCCATCTCTATCCCTAGAAGCCATTTACTTTGTTGAATAGTTTCTTTAAGCCTCAATTTCTATTTTGAAAAATTGAGAGATGTCCACTATATACTCATAAGAGTGTTTGAGGACCAATGGTATTCTGGCACATAGTAAGTGCTCAGCAAGCATATGGTGAAATAAGAAGTGACTCAACAACATAATGCTGTCCCTATCATGAATGTAATCTCTACAAAAGCCAGGATTTGGGCATCCTATAAAATCATCCCATCGCCTAACTACAAAGTCCCAAGACACATGTTAAGCCCTCACGCATGTCATTGGATGTGTAGCAGAAATGTTCTCCCTCTCATACATTCAAGTCATCAAGCTAAATTAAGAGCTAATTGTGATGTACAAAGCCAGATAAGCTCCCTAATCCTTGGTGGTTTTTGAACTAGAGATTTCCAATTTTCTAAAAACAAGTGGATTTCTGAAAAGGTCAAGAGGAGTAAAGAGAAAGCATTTTCGTCACCAAGAGACTGCACGTTTGCGCAGCCTGTCCTGGCCGCTTCCTGTTTGACTTGTCTAGTTAATGCCCAGGTTCAATCTGAAGAAGGGGATTTGTCTGAGCTTCGGTGGGAAGTCCTTGCTCTCAAGTGTGGGAGCTGATGTGTGGTGGATGGTTCTCTTCCAGTCTGCAATGTGCAGTTCCACCAATTCCAAATGGGAAATCTGTATCTAGTGAGAGATAAATCATTGTAAAGTCTTTTTAGGCTTTGTCTTTGGGATACAGGAAAAACTGTGGGTCCTGCACGGTCCCTTTTAGCTCTTTAGAAGTGTATTTTCCACATCAAAGAATATGCCTGCCTTAGGAGAGAGAGAGAAAAATCACTCATAATTGTGTTCTATATGCATCATTCTTCACAGATGGGGGGAGGCTGAGCAGTAGAGACCTGATCCACACCCCCTCCCTCTTCTCCCATGTCTGACATGGAAAGATAAAACACGGGGCGTTCTGGGGAAATCATCCTGGCAAGATTTGGGGAGATTACAACAAAAAGGTAGATAGAAAAGGAAGAGTGAGAGGAACTGAGAGCAGGGTTTAAAAAAAAAATTAGGAATGGGATAAAGGGATAAGTAAAATAGTTCAGGAAAGTAGAGGGACAATCATCCAATCTCATGCTAGACCCTGATGATGAGTGAGCACCAAATCAAAAGGCATGAGTACAGAATCAACATGTGCTAATGTAAGGAGCAAAAAGTTAGGCAACATGACAATGGTGAAGAACACCAGGCTTCTCCATCACTAAACCAACATAAGGACTGCAGAAGGAAGGCTGGGAAATAATCCAGCACACCATGGAAGGCACTTAAACTCAGAACAAGGGCATACCCTTCTGGTTTCCAGAACTGAGTTTCTCACACCACCACAGATGGCTGCTGAAAATAGAGATTTCCCAAGGTTAAGTGAATACACACCACACTGTGCATGTATGGGCAACTCCAGGTGTTTTTAGCAGGAGTTCGCTACCCAAGTTTCATATTACAAAGTTTTCAACATCCTTTGTGCTTTATAGGGCTTACGCCAATCATGCATCTCATATATAAATTACCACGGTCTAGTTTATGCATTACTAAATGGTAAGCTCCCTGGTGGAGGGACATGTTGTTGCTGGTCTTTTCCTGTCCCCGTGAGCAGCATTAGTAGGGAACCCAACGTTTACTGAGTGATTCAAGTTAAGATGCATACAGGAGTCCAAACATGAAGTTAGAATAAAATCAAAGAAAATTTTACATTTTAAAATTAGAGCAAAGTCTAAGACAAATCATTGAATTCTTGAATAAACCAGATGAAAAAATGAAAACAATAGCCAAGGTACTACAGAGAGAAATGAACAGAAAGGGAAAAGTCTGCAAGAGACTGCCTGCCTATGAGAGGGATGACTCTCATAGATGGAGCCAGAGAATATCCTATTTGCTTCTTGGCATAAAAATTATAGCAAAGTTGGCCCCTCGCCTGTCTGTGTAAATAAAGCTTTATTGGAACACAGTCATAGACATTTGTTTATGTGTTGTCTATCAATTTCTCACTCCAGGAGCAAAGTTAAGGAATTGTGACAGAAACCATATGGACAGCAAAACCTAAAATGTGGACTATCTTCATATCTCCCTGATTTGGGGGCTCATTTACTTTGATGCTGTTTAAACAGTAACATTGAACTCATAGCAAAGCATAAATGATGATTCTCGGCTGTCACATGGTTCATTAAGCAAAGATGGGATTTCTGATATGTAAACATTCCCACTTGTTCAAGTTGTGACTGATGCCTGGGCATAAAATTCTTGTCATAGAAAAGCCCAGATTGAAAATATAGAGCCTAGGATTCTGAATCTGCTCCATGCCTAAAAAATTAGCCCAGAGGAAAAGGAGAATGAGAAAGCGATCTATCTTGGAAATCCTGTGAGGGATAAGAAGTTCTCGGCAGGAGGCATTGATGATAGGACAAAGGGGACATAGCAAGACTTGGACCATGTGGCCACTGACACCAATGTTCCATAAGGGTGAGTCCTCAGGCACGAGGGCATGCATCCATCCATTCAGGGCCACTGCTCACATTTGCCAAAATATCACAAGGAAGTAAACCAGATAAATGAGGTGTAAATGACAGAGACAGGAACCCAAGGCAGTGGTGTCAGAGTCAGGAATAGACTTCTAGGACTTTGGGTATTTTAATCATGAAACGGAACAAGCAAATCAGAGACCACAGGAACTCTCCTCCTCAGTCTACTGCAGAGAGGATCACGATCACTTGACCAGCCACCTCACTGGAGTGTCACCTAGGACCAGAAAGAACATGAAACACAGACTGAATTGATTTCCCTTTGGAAGACAGAAAATCAAAGGCTCAGTCTTATCCAACCCTCTTGACAGAAAGCTCCATCCTGAATCTCAGTTTTACAGAGACTCTGGTTCAGATGTAGACTAAGGAACCAGCCAACAGGGTCTTGATATACTGCAGCCAAAGTTTGCATCGTCTGAAATATGAGGTTCCCTGTTTGTTAGTCTGAGCAGCAAAGGGAGACAAAGAGATAAGAGCTATGTATGCTACATTTGAAATCTGTAAAATTTGCTTCTCTATAGAAATTGGACATGGTTATCAGGTCCAGGCTGTCTTGGAATGAATGCAGAGACCTGAAATAGTTACTAGGTATACCATTGCTTGGGTCTGTCAGCTGCAGAATGAATATAACAATAGAAGTTTCCTCCTAGGCTTTTTGTGGGAACTGATTTAATATATGCGCAAGCACTTTCAATGGAGCTGGGCTATGAGTGCTATTGTTCATTTGCTCAACTCGCAGTACAAGCCCTTACTGCAAGTGGTGCATTGTGCTAAGCACTTTCTACTCATTACCCATTCCTTAACAAATCTATCTCATTCATTTTTCCTTTTGTTTCCATCCACTGACACATTGTTTCCTATAAGAGAGATTTAGTAACTTCATTTTGCAGATGAGGACGTTGAGGTTCATGTCTATAAGGGAATAATTTGTTCACGGTTGATGGAGGAGGCAGGAACGGAAGATTCCATGGACTATCTGGATTCAAGGCAGAGAGGGAATCTCACTTGAAACAGCCACAGACCATGAGTCTCAGCTTTCTCCAAGACCCCAAACACCAGCCTAGACTGAAACTCATCCATGCTCTCAGGCTAGTTTAACCTGGAAGATATTAACCCAAGCATGGCAGATGCTGCCACAGACTGCTGGATGCCTAACAGTGGGCTAGACATTCTCAGTCCTTCCATTAGTGCACAGCGCAAGGACTGGACAAAGGAAGACAGATATATTCCTCTCAACACGTCCTTGGCTTGTTGATATCAGAGCATTGGTTATTAAACCACAACCAGGACAGCCGCACACAAGCAGCTAAGGCTGACAAGAAGCAGTCATAGTTGATACGTCAGTGGTCAAGTCCTTTGTATAAGCATGAAACAAAAAAACAAAGGGAAGTCCTGCACTTCTCTAGTCTTGCACAACTCTAGGTCTGGGTTATTTAGTGAACAACCATCAAAGCTACAGTCATTGACGATTATTGTTCCTTAATGCCAATTGCAAACCTGGCCAACAAGGCCAAACTGTGAAGTCTGCATGGGTATCAGGTTGTTATTGAGAGTCAGGCACTGAACCCCAAGGGGCAAATTCACTCTCTGCGATGTCAGTTCTCACTGCTAACAGAAGTAAGAATATATGGCCATAAAGGTCCAGGTCTGAGACATTATAATTTTTTCTACATTGAAGGGAGGTTGCACAGGATTTGAGCAATAATGAGAGATGATACAGGCAACACACATACAAGAAGTTACTTTAAAAATATTGTGTAAGCACGATCTCAGTGTTGGCATGTAATTCCTCCTGTTTTGAAATTTAGGCTGAAGTTTGCACAAAACACTTCAAGTGGACACACAATTTCTATGAAGATACCCATTAATGACCAAGATTTTCAGGATATAGCTCACTTAACCCTTTTGAGAAAAGTATGGAGGGAGTTAGAATTCCACTTAACAAAAGATGGAGCTCAGTGCTTAAAGCCAACATAAATCAGCACAAGGGGAACTCACCTGCAACTGGGACTGCTGAGATCTAATCCCAGGCTTGGCTTCGTCCTTCAGCCACGGCCACACTGCAAATGTGCCCAGTTGTTAAAGCCAACAGGTCATGAACAAAGATAAGTGTCTCTTCATTATGTCTAACCTACCATGGTAAGAGAAAGTTGCTAATAACCACCCACCTACAGCACCATGACTCATGTATATGTCATCTTGCTCAATGATGCATAGGCCATTGTGGAGCTGTCAGTCCCCAACCCCCAAAGCCTGAATCAAGGTTATGGCCAGCTGAGTCACTCATGGAAGGTTGGCATGATAAAATAGGATAATGATAAGTCCTCCTGATGTGAACTCAACTACAAAAAAATCATACAAATCTGCAATATATATATATATATTATTGCTTTATTCTTTCCACTGTACGAAAGGCCATCTTTGAAATTTTACTTTTATTTACATTTTGTTCCATCACTCTTTGTATTTAGTTTTGTTTCTGTAGCCTGGCTGAGTCTTTCTCAGCAGAGCAAGTCACATCTAAGTTCTGCCAAGGATTTAAGAGGGCAGGATCAAGGCTGCATTGTTCTGATGGAAACTAAGTCAGCTCCAAGGGAGGCAGTTTACTGCTGTGTAGCTATTTGTATGAAGAGAGCCGGAGCTGTGGGGTTCCAGGCCTCCTCAGGAGAGCAGGATGGCCTCTGACAGCTGCTTGAAGGTACACAAGAGAAAGCTTGATGCTCATCTGAGTTTCAAGACCCCAGGCCATGACACAGCCCAAGTAACTCTCCTTTCTTTGCCTCCTGGAAAGGGAGCCTCTGCTCAACTTCATTGGAAAAAAAACAAAGAGATTCTGATGGTTTTACATAAATAAGGGAAAAAAATGTAGGGAGTTTTCTATCAGACAAGACTAGGCTAGGAAACAAAGATGCAATGTGAGTAGAGCAGCTGCAGCAAGGTGGGGGCAGGGGTCCCCCAAAATATCTGAGGGATGAGGCTGCTGAGGCAAGTGCCCAGACTGTAGATTTTGAATAAGAATTTCTTGAAGCTCAGATACTTCTGAGTTATCTGGGTCTATAGTTTGTCTATGCTCATAGAGAAATTAACTAAAGGCAGGAAATCTACATTCCATTTTAAAAATAAGAGGTAAGAAGCAAGAGGCAGGGAAAGAACAAGGGCAGAATCAACAAACACAATCTTTGCTTAATCAATCTTTGTACAATAACTGCGTAACTAGTGGATGCATTTTAAGCGAACAGGTCAAAATACAATCCCTGTTTATCTGGAAACACTGATTTAATGTTTTGTTTTGTTTTTTTTCTGGGTAGAGGGGACACTTCTGTGGTTCTTTTTATATTATTTAGAGCTATTAAGAAATAAAAATGAGAGAACCTTATAATTCAAATGTTTTGCAATCTCAGGTCACAGACATCTCTAGGGCCATACGTAATTTAGAAGATATCTAACTGAACTTTTGGTGAAAAAGCAAGTGATGAGCACTTGCTTCACCAGGCTCCCCTGCTAAGTAGATTAAGGGAGAAGATGGGGAAAACAAAACTCCTTTTCCCTTACCATGTTCTGAGGTTGGGGACAGGAAACTATCAGCTAGACATAATCCGAGACAGGACAGCTGTGGCAGGGGCTGCGACCTAGAAAAGATGGAGTCAGCCAGGAGTCATGGCAGAGAGGGTCCACTCTGTCCAAGCAACTGAGAAGAGTAAGAGGGGACCCAATGGCTAGTGGGACTTGGCTTTGCCATAGAGCAAATGTGCGCTTGGGCCAGAGAAATGACTGAGAATTTAAGAGCACGTGCTACTCTTCTAGAGGACACGAGTTCAGTTCTCAACAGTACAGTGGCTCAAAACTGCCTTAGCTCCAGTGCCAGGGGATCTGATGCCCTCTTCTGGCCTCCGTGGGCACTCTCACACATGGACACTGTTATACATGGGCACATATACATATGTATACAAATGTCCTGGGTGTCCCTTAAACCAAGTGACAACTTAGATGATCTCATAGGAAGAGGAATTAGTGAAGAGCAACACAAAGATGGCCATTCACAGTGCAGCACAAGTCGCACTTAGGAGGAGACTTAAGCTTCATACCCCAGTACCACTAAGGAACTATTAGAATGATGCTTTACAGATAAAGGAGAGCTGGCAGACAGATTCATTGTGGGATAATTACAGTCACTAACTATTAAAATACTGAACAGCCACAGGGCGCTTAAGAATCTGCTTTATCTCTGAGTTCTGTGATTGCATGATCTCATTTAACGTGCTTTTCAACATGTGATCTAAACCCTTGTCACCTGCTTTAAGGGAAAGAGAAATTACAGGCTAAAGACATAGGCCACCACGTTTCCCCATCCTTGCACTAAATACATGATGTTCTGAGCCAGGTGACAGGTACTGCTGGACATCAGATCTAGAGAGAAGCAGAGCATGGATGCCAACTTTCACTTCAGTTAGCATGAGGTCAGCTGGGATGAGGGAGAGGTGGCTGAGATATTATGTAAGAAGGTTTACTATGGTTCATGCAGTGGGCAGATGACCAGAGATGGTTTTCCTCTGCTTCTGAGATAGGAATGGGTCCTTTCCTGGTCTGTATATTGACCTTAGGGTAGGACCCACCGAATAACCCTCCACTGAGATCCCGAACTCTGTATTTCATTTCTCTAAAGACTCCCATGGAAGATAAGGAATGCAAAGAGAGTAAATCAATACATGCCCCCTTGGGGTCTAATTCAATTTGCATCTCTGAGCCTTCTGTCTTCAGGGATGTCCACAGATAAGGTCCCTTCTATATCTTCCAAACAAAGGATGAGTTAACCGTATATTTGAATAAAGCAAACATAGGTTTACTGAAGCTACAGTGAAATTCCAAGATGGAAAAAACCAGAATGGAAGGGTTTCAGGATACTCGGCCGTCATCCCAGCAGAGAAGCCTGCTGGATAACAGTGGGCCCACTGCCCAGATCCTCCAGAGCTGAATACAAGGCAGGGCATATCCTCAAGGGAGATCCTTGCAGTACTGCGCAGAGTTGCAGTAAGTGCCCCCTCTGCCATCCCCAAGGCCAGTAGCCAGCACAACAGAACCTCACTCCCTGTACATCTGGGCACCGAGAACTCAGGCCTCTGTGTGAGAACCTTCGATGCCAGAGAAGCAAAGAGTAGAAGTTGGACGTATCGACAGGCTGTGCTCATTGTTCAAAGAACAATTAATGAGGAAACAGCAACAAGCCAGAATCACAGGCTGCAGAACAATTTAGCAATTAAGAAAATTAGAGGCTGCAGTTTCAAGAGACAAATTGTCAAGTCAAAAGCAGGAGAGAAACAAATAAAAACTGATCCCCATTTTCCTATGGTCTCCACACATCCACAGCAAAACACAGCTCAATTAGGTGTGGGGGCTGGGCAGCAGCAGTGTGTGTTGAAGTTGCACGTGTGGGTTGTTTTACACTCCCAGACCCATATGTTAAGTGCCTTCCATCCTTTCCTTGTGGGTATATGAGTGCTCCTGGTACTAGCCCAATACTAAGATCCCACAGATAAGCCATTTCAGACCATCCTCATCTCCAGATGTTCCCCAAAGCTACAGATGAAAAACTCAGGGCTTGTAGTCAATCGCTTATTTTGTCCTAAAGTCACAGAGAAACTTCTGTGGTACTATGAGGGAGACTAAGTGATGTTCATTCCCAATTACCAGGATATTTCATGACCAAAGGGCCTCATCCAACTCCTCTAAAGCCTACAGACCTCTCCTAATCCCAAACAAATTCAATCTCTGTTCTTCAGCACACTTGAGCCCAGAGCATGAGTGCAGCCTACGTTTCTCAGTATACAGCGTGCAGCAAATGGGAGCTGCAGGAGGCTGCTCTGCCAACAGCTTCTCCTCACCTGAACCTGCTCTGGTTCCAAGCTTCCTGCTCAGTGTGTTAACGCCACACTGCCAACTTCTAAGTGCACAGCTTGGTCCATGAGTCATTTGATCTCTTCAATTTGACCATGAGTGTCAGCCAGAACCAAATTTATTTTCCCTTCAGGTGGATGAGTGACAAACCTTGCCCCCATAGGCAGAGGGCCTGGAAAGAAACCTACAATAGAAGGTCAAGTTGAGCCCCTTGGACAGCGAGTGACTGATGGACTGGTCTGTTCTTGACACAGCTTGCTTAGTGCTGACATCAAGACAGGTCAAAGGAAGCAAGAGAGAGCACCCTGTGACCCAGTTAAAGAGAATAGGTTAGAATCTCAGTGAGGAGGGAGAAGTAGGTCAGAGTGAGGCAGGGCATGAAGTGAGCCTGACTTTAGTAATGGAAAGGGATCCATGGCAGACAAGTGTGAGGAACAGGACACAGTGGTCGGGTAGCTTGATGCTCAGAGAAACATGGCACGCAGGAAATGAAGCCGCATAGGGGAGTGGCTGCAGAGGGGCCGGCTCACCAGCAGTTGCTGACAGAACTAATGACAGAAATGCAGAATCTAAGAAAGAGTAATGTAGCCTGTGACAAGATGAGCAGTAAGAGCAAATTAATGTATCGGCAGACTGCAGTGAGAGTGGCTTATCAGAAAGCTCTCTACTCTCAACGCTTTTAGTTAACTTTATGTCAGGCAGCAGGGATCTGTGTAATCTATTTCATGTCTCATACAGGAGATGAAGGGTTTTGCATCACCTCAGTCACTTAAAGATTTTCTTTTCCTAATGAGAATGGTGTGGCGAATTTACATTAACTTTGCTTTGATGATTTAGAATCAGAGAGCCGTGCCGCAACTGAAGGACTGGCTATGATCACATGCAAATGCCCATTAAGGAAGTGAGGCAAAGTGAGAAAGACAGTCGCCGATCCCAGAACTAATGGAGATGATTATCGTTTTCCTGGTTGCTTCCCAGCAATTCATCTCCTCTCTCTAAAGAAGCATTAGGTCAGTGAACTGCCTTGCAATCATCATCTCCCAACTTTGATGAGTAGGCTCCTTCTAGCCTGTCCTAGGAAGGTGTAGAAGGGACTGTGGAAAAAATTCTGGGGTTCATAGCCCGCCCGCTGCTTTAGAGCACTCACTGGTCTGGGTGATGTTGGTGTCCATCCAAGGGTGAACAGAGCGATAGCCTTTAAAATCAGGAAAGTAGACTACAGCAAGCAGAAGTAAAAACCACCAAAACATTTGACCTAAGTTTATTCAAACTGTTGCAACTGTGTGATAGATTGATAGTTACTGATCACACACAGGTGGTTACTTAAGTTTAAATTATTTAAGTAGATTTTTTTATGTGAAGCCTCTAATTTCAGTTTAGGTGCATTTCAAGTGCTCAATAATCACATGTTGTTAGTTGCTACCATGCAGTGCTATGTATACAGAACACTTTTATCATTACAAAATATTCTTTGGAGTAGAATTCCCTTAGACCCTAACTTCTAGTGTTTCTAAAAACCAGAAGAGAAAAAGTCAAGATAAATGACACCATAAAGACATAATCAGGAGTCTCTAGTGGGGATGTTTTTTTATAAAATAGGAGTGACGGTCACGGATAAAATTTAAGAGGGGAAAACTCAGAAACAACTCTAGAGCTGAAAAGAATAAAAACCAAACATCAAAACAAATGTAAACAATGGTGGTATTCTAGTTCAAAATATTCATAAGGGCCTTTATTAAATCACCTTCCTTAAGTAATATAAACACATGAATATGAAGCACACAATGAATAATGTTACATAATGCTGTTCATTTATTTTAGTGTCAGTGTATTATTGGAGTGTTATTGAAGAAAATTCCACTTTCAGAATAAGCCTGCTGAGGAATTTGAGTTGTCCTGCCTTGAAGTCTAAATTCCTCAACTCCCTGTCCTTCTCTCTCATTTACATATTTATTTTGAGACGTTAGGTTTATTTATCTCTATTTCCATGCAACCCAGACTGGGCTTAAACATAGTAGCCTCCTGCCTCAACCTTCGGAGTGCTCAGACTACAGGCCTATGCCATAGCATACAGCTAATTTATTACTAAATAATCTAGAAAAACATGAATATATCCTTATTCTTCTAAAGGAAATATCACAAAATGTTAACAATTGCAAAATCAGGGTAGAAAAACTTTGGGAATTCACTCAACCTTTCTGTAGCTTTTTTTGTATATGATTGAAAATGTTCGTTTGGAAATCTTTGTGTGACATAGCAGCCCAGCGGAATTTATGAGCTGATAAGTGTCAAAACTCCCATTTGTATTTGAAAGCCCCTGTGCTTGCCAGGCCTGGTGAGGTAGCATTTCCGTTCCTCTGACAATGTCTCATTTACACTGTGAGGAATAATGGCATCATGTCTCATGATCCATCAGCCTTTAGCTCTCTGTGACATGGCATTCTCAAATGGAAGGCCTGCGTATTACACAACCCTACAAATATCACTATCCCCTCCCAGTCTGGAAACGACCAATTTCGTTATAATCTCACTGGACCTAATGTCTTTCTTTTTCTCCTCCTATTTACTTTCCAGGCAGGAAGTTGGAATTTACATGCAACGTTTGTCTCAACCCGTCAAATACGAGACACCTGGCCTTTCTTTTGTCTATCCCAAATAGCTTTTGATCTAGGGAGAATAAAAATGTTTTCGCAAGGTACCTTGTGTCAGGGTACATCTATAAGCAGACAGAAGTGTCTTCGGGGCCAGAGAATTTACATAATGACTGCATGCTTTGATTAGGGACCCTGAGAGATCACGTACTGTGTGTGTGACACCTTAAACTATGAGAAATTCAAGTATCAAGAAAAAGCTCAAGCATTACGCCCATGTATTGCAACTACAGGATGGACTTCATGGGACATGGAGAGATGAATATGGAGCCCCATGCCCAAGAACTTAAGTGTCTGAGGCCCTTTGATCAAATATGCAAACTAACTGTCTTTGGCCAAAAGTTGCACAGGAAAACAAATATGCCATCAAAGGGAGCATGTGCAGCCTGTGTCAAGCATTGTGCTAATTATACCTAATGATCAATGGTATTAGGGGAAAGGCAGTGGATTTTGCCTTGGATTTCAGCAGAATTGAAAGTCACTTCCAAACACAGAACTGCCAGCATTCCACATGTGCATGTTCATCAGCTTGGAAAACAGAATGATAAATGATAGGTGGGCATACCTTATAAGACACCAGTCACGTATGCACTGGCCTCCTATGGTTACCATGAGGATATGGTGCCCAGTTTGCAAGGGCTGAAGCTCAAGTAAAAGCAGAGGCGTTTCCTCTACATGGACTATATCAGCTAATAAATGAGATAATAAAATAATGACATAAATGAGTGTAAGTTCCAAGTAGGGCTAGAGGCTGAGCAAGGTATGTTTGGCTGAAATTAGAAAGACGCCATAAGAAGGAATACTGTAGTGCTCTTGTCGCAGAAGACCGGTGACAGGAGGCAAGTGCAGCTTTACCAGTGTGTCCCTGAAACCACACATCACAGTATATAACCCTGTAGTATACATAACCCTCACACATACCCACAGACACCAGGGTCTGTACAGATGCTAATCATACATCCAATAACATCTCAAGCCTCAGTCTTAGTGACCCATGCTGAGTGTAGGCCAGAAGAAGCCCTCCTTCAAGTGATCTTGCGGATACAATATAGCTTATTATATAACGTTATTGTGTCAGCTCAGGAATTATCAGCATTGTTTTCACCGATAGTTTCACCAGAGGATCTATTAGAGGCACTTGCTCATCTGTACGTGTGGTTAGGTTAAAATGAAACACTTCCGTGTGCCAGTCTACATGATGGATTCCTTCAAACTGTACGCAGAACAGAAAGAATGAATAAGGACTCCCCTCCAGCCTGCCTTAGAAGGATGCCCACATGTTCCTTCAATACGCCTGTGTCATGACCTCATAGATGGATGGGTACAGGTATCAGTAGCCTGCAGAATGTTGTCAGAAATCGACCTTCTTACATATTTCACAGGACAGCTAATTGAGATAAAAGCTAGCGTTTTCTGTCTGTGTTCCAATGAGTTTATTTAAACTTTCTCTGGATGCTTGACTGACTTAGGAATCACTGCTAGGGGACACTGAAGTCCAGGTATTAAAGGACTGAGAAGTAGACAGGGACCCAAGGCTGTGTCACACAGCGATGCCACTGAAACCAGTACTCTAGTTGCCATGGTGTCCCAGGGCTTCCGAAAGGTCTAAAGAAATGGAAGAAGCCAGGGCCCATATCTATACTGGTTTTATCATATTTAAGAGCTGGAATGTATAGAAATTAGATAGAAGACTGCACAGAGATGCCAGAGGATTCTGGTGGCTTCTGAGTCATGACGGGGAAGGATATCAGGATAGGCTTGAGATGAACGTTAAGTGGGATGAGAAACAAATATGAGAAAGATGATCTCTGCCTTTGTTTTAAGGAAATGGACGGACAAGGCCAAAGTTCAGTGGCCAGACAGAAACACCCAGAAATGCAAAAAGGGCCATGAAAACCAAGAGCAAGATTGGAGCTTTCTAAGTTATAAGTACTTTAGAGTATATCGCGGAGAAATGTGGCGTGGCTTGGCAAAAAGGAAGAGAGCCAGACTTGGGAGTCAGAATATTGTTCACAGTAATTAAAACCTATGGAATGGATTAGGACACCAGGATTTTTAATTCACATGATAGTATCAATGGACCAGATCACACGCCAGGAAAGAATATGGCATTTGGGAGTTAACCACAGAATCAGAAAGGACATGTTACAAGGAAAACAGAACTGTCATATGACAAACAGAAGAAATGGATGAAAGAATGATGTCAGGGAGAGATGTGTGTATGAAGAAGTCCAAAGAAGGAGAGCACGCGCAGTTTAGTCACCTGAAGACAAGTTCTTCTGAAGATGGAGAAGGACTGTCTCTCATGCAAGGGAACCCAGAAATGTGTTAGTGATCTGTTCTGGAACATGCACAGTGGGAGAAGGGAAACGAAAAGCAAGGAAGCAGGACCACCCGGCTTAGACAAACTGGCTGAGGTGAGCTGCTCATGCGCGATGAACGCCTGGGAACAGCAGGGGGCATGTTGTGCATGCTGGGCATGACCACGGGTCATGTCTCTTGAAAAAGGAGACTAATTCCTATTGGTTACAGACACTACTGAGCTGAGGACCAGGGTCAAGAGAAAGGAAGCTTTTCTGTTCTGAAGAACAAGAAAAGTCATAAGCAATAGACTTCTTCTATGTAATTTTCTAAGGCTGGGATCCAGCACAGTTGACACAGGCAGGGTCTGCATTCAGGCAGAGTCCTATTTTTCTAGAGTTGCTGTGCAAATATTGTATAGCACGTCTGATGACAGGGCTATGAAGTGGTGAAGAAGGGTATGGGGTGGGTAAAAGGGGAGATGGAGAGTGGTTTATGGAGATTTTAAGGACTCTTCAGGCTGAATAGGGTGGTGGTGCATGCCTTTAATCCTACCACTCAGAGAGGCAATGGCAGGTGGTTCTGTGTGAGTTCAAGGCTGGCCTGCTCTATAGAGTGAGTTCTAGGACAGCCAAGGCTACACAGAGAAACCTTGTCTCAAAAAAAAAAAATCAATCAATCAATAGAAAAGAGAAAAACCCTGTCTGAAAAGTAAATAAATAAATAAATAAGTAAGTAAGTAAGTAAATAAATAAAGTAAATGGGCCATGCTGAGTTTATATTTCAAAGACTATGGATTTTAGCTAACAGAATTGCAAAGAGGCAGCTCACAGTTTCAGGACATCCTAAGAGAGCCATCTGCCTGGTTTGCTAATTGCTATGTTTGTTAGTATATCTACCTTAAGCCAAAGGGAAGGTGGAGTATTATGAATGGAGCATGTTTAAGTCCTATATTGCATACAATACCCAGACAGCTTGAACTATGCTCAGACGTACGGCTCTCAACAGAAATCAGCTCACTGGGGAGACACAGGAATAAAGTGAGCAGCTAAATTCTCCTCAAACCTAAACTATCTCCAATTTTTGTTCCCCCTGGAAGTCTGATGGCGTGACTAGCTCTGCCCCTGACTGACAGCTGGATCCAGAAGAGAAACTTAAAACTAAGCATTAGAATTGACCAAAGCCAGCATACCCCAGCCCACAGGAACATCCTTGCTTTTTGCTGATTGTCTTCCTGACATAAGCGGTGCCGATAAGATAAAGCCCAGCATCTTCTGATGTCTTCAGCCATGGAAATGCTCTGGTAGTTGCCTCACAAAGCTCATGGCTTTACCTTGAGGAATTCTAAATTCCCATGGCCATCTCACTCCTGTCTAGGAGGAGATAAGCCTTCTTAAAGGGTTCCAGATTATGACTAACATCACTTAAAGTGGTTTATTTAAGCCTTTCTGCATGCCAAAGCTAGCTGTTTGCTGGCAGTGAGAGAGGCTACCAGAGACCAGCCTGTCACCAGAGGGTCTTCCGTAAAATAACAAAGTAAAACAGAAAAACATTTCTGACCAGTTGGTAATCATGTTCAGATTCATTTTAACGCACTGATATGAGAAAGAAAACTTTCCCATCAAATTGTAATTTTACTGTTTTAATTCAGCCAAGCGTTAATGTGGGTGCACATAAAACTATAAACAGAATGAGTCCTTCAAACATTAGCCATCCCTAGAGACCTCTACAAGGAGTTCTATGGGACAGATTTGCTATGCGCACTATATAAAGACCAGTATGCCATGTTTTATTTGACCATATCAGTGTGTCTCGAGCTAGACTTTAAATAGATTCAGGGATTTTTATCTGAGATTTGCAAATTCATTGTAGAAAGCCAGCTGGTCAACCAAAAACAAATATAGCCTCAATTCCTTCTTGGCAACATGAAGGAAGCTTAGTCCTCTCTGTGAATACAGATGATAGTGTGGCCTGGACCATTGTGGAGGGTGATGTAAATAGCTGGAGGAAAAGTATGGACTCTAAATCTGAAATAATACACATTGCAGTTCTATCATTCACCAACTGTGTGTCCACCTTCAAGTGATGAACTCTCTGGGCCTCTCATCCTATATCATAAAATGAGAATAATGATACTCTCTATGCGATATTTTATGAGGGACCCGTGAAAAGTGTCAAATAAAAGTTCTGAAATTAGTCCATAACTGTGTCTCAATGACAACACTCTATTTCATGCATTTCCCTGTCTACCACAGATATTAAAAAGCAAGTTCTTTAAGAGTCTCAATAGGGGCTGGGAAGATGGCTCATTTATCACAGTGTCTATCACACAAGCAGAGGACCAGAGTTCAGATTCCCAGAACCCAAATAAAAAATCAAGCATGGCAGCTTGTGTCTTACCACAACCTTCCAAGTGGAGGACATGGACATGTGTGGATCCCTGCGACTCGTTGGCCATCCAGACTAGCTAATCAGTTAACTTCCAGTTCAGCAAGAGACTCTATCTCAAAAAAATAGAGAACCATGGAGCAAAAGGCCCAATATGGACACAAACATACATGCACGCGCGCACGTACACACACACACACACACACACACACACACACACACACACACACACAAACACCACAAATCTAGATAGAAGACTGGGTGTGGTGGTAGACACCTTTAAGCCCAAGCATTCAGAGATAGATGCAAGAGCTAATTAATTCTCCACCTGTGAACGCACACACACCTCATTAATTCATTTATAATCCTGACATCAGTAATATTGATATTTTTTTTTCTACACCCTACACAGATATCCCCCACAAGTCACAGCCTCTGAGGATGTCCCCTAATGAAACACCACATTATTTCTCTGAAACCTTCAGTTTTGGTGTTTTGTTCCCCTACAGGAAACACCACTACCTACCTCACCCTCCACGCCAGAACCTCAGAATCTTTCAATATCCAACATGTTCATCCAATTTACTCAATACCTCCCGAAGTTGCCAGACCCAGCTTTCATTGTCATCTCCTTTCAGGGCCCCACCAAAACTTAACCTGAAAATAAACACCCGTGAGGTTATAGAGGAGCTTCTCTGGCATTGCTGGGTAAATGAGTAGAACCTATGAACGGGAGTGCGGCAAGCACACTCTTAATATCCCACCTGCCAATCATATCGCTTGGTACTCAGCTGAATGAGACGGACTCCTGTGTCCATCTCAAAAATAGAGTCTGTACACAAATGCTTATAAAACCTTTACTCAGAAACAGTCAAACTTAGAAGCAATGAAGACATAAATGAATAAATATGTATATTGTGGCACTTCTCGAAGATGGAATATAATTCAGCACTAAAAGGAAATGGGTTGTCACGTCTTCAAAAGGCACATAAGAGTCTTAAATATGTATTACTAAGGAAAGTAAGCAATCCTAAAATTGTATGATACCAACTACAAGACAGCCTAGAAAAGGTTAAACTGAAAAAAAAAAAAAAAAAAAAAACAAAGACACTGATTCTGAGAGATTTGAGGTCCCAGATGCCACACTGGTAGATACAGCTGATTATACCCAAACCAACAAAACATATATCAAGAGTGAATCTCAATATAAACCACGGACTTGAGTAGCTCTGCCATATCAGTGCAAGTGCATTGATTGAAAAGACAAAACCCTTGTGATGTGGACTGTCACAACAGCCTGCACTTCCAGCACTAGGAAACGTAATTTCCTTTTCTGGTTTCCACAGGAACTCACACACATGTGGTATACACTCACATAGACACATGTAAATAAAAATAGAACTTCTTTTACAGGGAGGCATGGGCTGGGGAAATGACTCAGTGGATAAGAGCACTAGCTTTGCAAGAGTGAAGAAGTAAATTTAGGACCCTGCATCTACTTAAAGTGTTCATGTGGATGGACACGCACACATACAAACATACACGTACACACACATGCATGCGCGCGCGCGCACACACACACACACACGCACATGCGCACACACATGCACACATGCATGCATACATACCTGTAACCCAGCACTAGAAGTGAAGCACAGACAGGAGGATCACTGAGATTTCTGGATTTCATCATAGCTCCAGGTGCAGTGAGAGACTCTGCCTCAAAGGAATAAGCAGAGAGTCCTAATAGGGCAGGACACTGGATGTCCTCTTCTGGCCTCCACATTATGTGACATAGGAAAATGCACCAGCCCATCACTGAAGCTTCTTGAGTTTTATTCTTGGGTCCTGGGTCCTATCTCAATGGTCTAAATGTCTGATTGGGTCCTATTGTGTGGCTTTCGTCATACAATTTGATATTGGACTCTGTGATCATTGCTTTTTGTTCAGAAATGATTTGACTAGTCTTTTCTTTCTTTTTTTTCTTTTTTTTCCTCTTTTTTTTTTTATTAATTTATTCTTGTTACATCTCTATGGTTATCCCATCCCTTGTATCCTCCCATCCTCCCCTCCCTCCCATTTTCCCCTTATTTCCCTCCCCTATGACTGTTCTTGAGAGGGATTCTCGCATCAACTTCAGAATTTGTTTTCCCCAGTTATATGAATATGAAATTGTAATTTTAGTGGAAATTCCATTCTATCGATAGACCATTTTCAGTAGCACAGCCATTTGAGTATTAATCTGCCATCCAATGGAAATAGGAGGCTTCCCAGTTACCTGGCTTTCATAAGAGGCTTCCCAGTTACCTGGCCTTCAGTTTCTTCTTTTGTGTTGTACTGTCTTGTTGCAGAGGCCTTTCACTTCCTTGGCTTGGGCTGTTCTGATGTCTCTGTAGCTTATCTACTACTGACAATGGGAGATTTCAACTTATTGATTCCGAGGCAGGATCTTAATACCCAGATTGGTGTGAAACTTGCTATGTAGTCCAGAAAAGCCTCAGATTTCAAGAGCTCTTTCCTTTAATTCCTGGGACTTCATGCATGTTATATCATACCTGGATGAATTTTTTCTTTTCATAATCTCAGTTTAATGAATACAGTACAGAGGTTAAGTAATTTGGCTATGAGAAGAGGAGTAATCATGATGGGACCTGGGATTTGAGAGATCTGTTACCATCATATATCATAGCCTTTTATTGATACGATACTACGGTCCAGCTAAGCCCAGTCCTGTGGGGCCCCAGAAGAAAGTGATGGCTTATGAGATGGAGATTGAGATGAATCTGAACCAATGAAGGAAGTTTCAAAGGTGGTTTGTTTGTTTGTGTGTGTGCGTGTGTGTGTTTGTGTGTCATGTTACAGGAATTGGAGGAATGGAAAATAACATTGTGACAAAAGTGTAAATGAATGTTCCAGTCTCTTTTAGGGGACACCTCATTGTTTCTCCTCCTGAAAGCCAAACTCAAGACTCCAGAAATATCTTCAAAGGAAACTTCCAGCCTTGCGCATAGTCCTCAACTCTTCAATGTCTGTCTCCCATTACATTCCACTGTTTCAACATAGCCTCCACTTTAACTTCACACAGGACACATCTAAAAATAGCATATTGATTTTAAGTCTAGATGTACATAATATATTCCATTGACACCTCAGAAGTTCCAGCATATACACTAGTCACTGGATTTTGAGGTAAAGCATCCAGAGGGATATTGAATTAAATCATGCAAACAGAAAGGAAAGGGCAAACTAGAAATTCCACTGAATGCATTTCCCTTCATTTCTGGTTCAGTAGTCAAAAACATATTGAAAAATAAATAGCTAAATTTTTTACTTCTTACCTGAATACAGAAGACATGATTTGCCCCAGATTTATTGTTGTCTTTATTTATTATTAAGCCTATGAACTATCTCTTTATGTAGCCATGTTTGCAATCAAACGATGTTAGCAGCAGACCTGGCATTAATACATGCCCAGAATCCCCTCTATGAGTCACCTCCTGCAAGTCACACAAAGGTTTAATCACCTCCTCCCTTTGTGTGATTTTAAGCCATTTTTTTAATGATCAGTAGCTAATTTTAAACACACTTCACAAGAGCTTTGTGCAGAGTGATAAAGAAGGAACATGTTTGTGGGGATCAAACTACTGTGGAGATCAAGTCCTGGCTTTAGTACGGGTTTGCTGTGCAGCTGAGAGCAGGTTCTGGCCATCTCTGTGCCTCCGCTCCTCACCTTTCACTGTGGCTGACAACAGTTTCTACACACACAAGAGCATTACCTAAGAGGGAAATGTCTGCAGCCCTGGCACACGGGCTTGGGAAGAGCTTCCCTTCCCTTCCCGACTCTTCAGCGCTGCCTGGTAACTCCAGGCTAAAATGGCCCTTAAGGACAACTTTATGGCCACTCTTTACTTCCAATATTCATGCAATTTAAAGAACAAGAGGAAATAAAGAAAAGCAAGGAACCCTTATTGTGTAAATCTGAAGCAATTCTATAAATAACCATCCTATTCCTCCCAAAGGCCAACAGAAGACTGCGTGCTGAAATGCCACATTTGACGGATTCTACCCTGGCCCCAAGATTTAAAAGATAATCTTATCTTTCTATATCTCCTTTAAACAAGCAGAAAAGGGTAATTTATTCTTCAGTGTGTTTTATGATCTCATTTTAAATCAACAAGGTTTCATAAAAGCTACCATCTCATCTGCAGTAGCACCTCAGTTCAGATGCTGAGTGCCCCAGAAACCCATTTCCAGATACCTTATATCCAGCCGTTCAAATAGGAAAATGCTTTAATATTTAATTTCATCAATGTCAGACATGACTTATTTCAGAAAACTCTCTCGTGTTATTACAGGCAAGTCAATAGACTGTAGTTTAGTTTCTCACTTGGAGACGGCCTACTTTGCTTTTGAATATGTCCTAGCTTAGAGTTGTCACACATGGTGTCCTACAGACCCCTAAGACATTATCATCTCCTAAGTGCCACACAGAGGGCTCAAGCCCCTACCTAACATCACTACCACCCCGTGGTCTATCCATAAGATAAGCCATGTAAGTGAAAGTCTGACTTAGGCACCTCATTTTCAGCTTCAGGGGCTGGAGGAATGCCTCAGTGGTTAGGAACATTTGCTACTTTTACAAAGGACTCATCTTCAGTTCTTGTACCCAAACAGCACCTCCAAACTACCTGTAACTCCTATGCTAGGAACTACAGCTCCATCTTGGACTCATCTTCAGTTCTTGTACCCAAACAGCACCTCCAAACTACCTGTAACTCCTGTGCTAGGAACTACAGCACCATCTTGGACTCAATCAGTTCCTAGCACCCAAACAGCACCTCCAAACTATCTGTAACTCCTGTGCTAGGAACTACACCACCATCTTCTGGTCTTTGGGAGCATTGCACACACATGATCCTCATACATGCAGGCAGGCAAGCAACAATACATGTACAATAAAAATAAATAAATAATGTTTAAAAGTAAAATGTTGCCTCCTGTTTTCTTACTGATATTAAAGTACTCAGGCCACTCTTCAATCAGAGCAAACACTAATCTCCCACCATGCACCATGAACTATAATAGAATTTGTTCAATTTCATTTGTGTTACTTGTTACTAATAACAGTTCCATGTGAGATGTATATTATTGTTGCTTCGGAGGGGCGGGGAAACTCAAAAGTTAACACGGGTTAAATAACACATCTGAAGTACTGGGATAAGCCTGGGAGAGCTGGAATTCTAACTGGGCCCTTTGGAAGAATGTTGCTGAATCCATAGACTATGGAGTCTCTAGAACAAGAAAAGAAGCTATAGACAAAGAAGCCCAATCACTTGAGAGGGAAAGCAGAAAGGGCAGCCAGGAGTAGCTGCGGAATCACAGAAGGGCAAGATTCAACAAGAAAACTCAGAGAGGAGGTGACAGCTACAGATTAACTGATGGGTACCGACTTCTATGTGAGCAAGTTTGTCACTGGGCGTGGTAGAGGGAAAGCTCCCTGCACTGGGAAGTTGCACTTCAGTGTGGTACAGAGCTCACCTAGCAGGACTTGGGAGACCCCCCATCATAAAGGTAAGACTTGGCAATGCCCATCTGAGTCTCTGGTCTACTTTCAGTTGTTTCTTTACAATTCTATTGATTTCAGTTGCTTTAGAATCTTTTTGATTTTTGAGATTATTGTTTTGATTAGAAAGTTTCTCCTTTCCCTCCCCTTTCCCTTCAAGTCCTCCTAAATATTCCTCCCTGCTCTCCTTAAAGTCTTTTTTAAAATAGTTATTGTATGAGCACATGTAGGGCTGAAGAGATACCTCAGTGGTTAAGAGCACTGGCTGCTCTTCCAATGGACCCATGTCCAAATCCCAGCACCCACATGGCAGTTCACAACTGTCTGTAATTCTAGTTCCAGGAAATCTGACAAACATGGAAGCAGAACACCAATGTAAATAAAATAACAACCTTTTTAGTTTATATATTACCTGTATGTATGTTTTTAGGATGATTGTTTAGCATTGGGGAATGAATTGGTGTGTTCTTTCTCAAACAGTAAGTTTTTACATAGACTCAAACCCATGTGGATGATGTATGTGTTGATTTCACTTATCAATGTCTCCATCCATTTTCTTCTGCAAATGACACTATTTCATTTTTAATTGTAGCTAAAAAGCATTTTCCATCATGTTTTTGAAAGACAAGCAATGATTAGTGAAGCAGCTAAAATCGAAAAGGAAGATATGGCAAGGTGGAGTGGCTTCCAAGCACTGCTAGGTTAGGGGGACCTTTGTTCCTGAACATTTTTTCTAGATCTTTCTCACTGGGCCTCTTGGGGATCTGGTCTGTGTCAAAAGCAGGTTGGGTGTGCTCCAGTAGAAATAGGTTATAATATAGTAGAGGTGTGTGTGGGGGGAGCTGTTCTCTACTGTGTGCCCTTCACCAAATTCTTGCGTTGGCTAGTAATAAACAGAACACAGTTAGTATGTTCGTGAGAACTGTTTCTGGCTAATTGTATCTTCTTCTCCAACAAACTCTTGAGAAGAAATGTGGCCAAAGATAGATCCACAAGCTATCCAACAATCCTGGACCCTTGTGCTATGGGCCTGGTGGGGTCCAGGGCCTCATGAACAATCTGTATGTGACCAGAACTACACTCACATCTCTCTCTATCTGCTCCCTCTCTCCCCTTGCTCGTCTCCTCTCTCTTTCTCTCACCTACTCCCTCACATGCTCTCTTCCTCCCTCTCTCATTCTCCTCTTCCATTTCTCACCCCTGCCCTTTTCAACAGAGAGAAAACTTCACTCACTCACTCTCAGGAACCCTATTTCTATCTCTGTATCTCAGGGACCTGCCCAAAGACACAGATTAGCAAGATCCTTCCACGGAAACCAAGTAGCTACCTATGGTCCCTGGGCTAATAAGTGTCAGAACTGAAATGACTTTCCAGCTGTGTTATCCAGAACTGAGTAGCTTCCCAGCATACAATGGTTTTGGTTTTCAAACTGGACAATCCTAGGAAACGTAATTTGGTAACTCTAGTTGGAACGGGGATTCAACCCAAAACATGATTCCCTGTAAAGATGATGCTTTTTTGTCAGTGAACCCCTGACCTATGTGCACTCAGAAGACATGCTATGCTGGCATTTACCTGGAATGCATCCACCACATGATAATGTACACACATGTATACTCACAATTCCAAGGAAGCTCCAGCCTTCTGCTAGAAAATATATTCTTCACTGGGAACTATGAGGGAATTGAAGACTCTTTGATGACTCTGGTAAGGTTTCAGATGGTTTGTTTCATTTGCTTTGTCTGAGAAGAGTATCTGTGCATTTTATCACATGCTCAAAATACCCTTGATACCATTAGGGTTAAGAGTCACTATCCAGGAGAACAAGGCTCTTTTCTTTGGATTAAGTAGAACTGGTCATGGGGCTAAATGTGTGGTGTGGTGTGTATCTCTTCTATTAAACTGTAACTTGAAAGATTTTTGACAGTGTTGCCAGAAGACACAGGCAGGGATATAGCTGCTTCAGAGAAAAGAGCCATATCTGGGACCAGGCTTCAGGGTGCCTTTGAGCCAGATATCCACCTTCTGAGCAGAGTGTGCTACGCTGTGCTACAGTGGAGCTGGTGTTACTGATTTTCAAACTGAAAATAAAAAGTATCATTTTACTACTGAGATTTCTGATATCAATTTCCTATTTTTTTATATTTATCGTGTGCTTTTTGAATGTTTAATACAGCTATAAACACAGCAATGTGCTGGCCCCTTCAAGCTTGCCATCCTGTAAGGGAGAGTGTCATTAAGAAAATAATTTAATACATCTATAATACTATTCCAGAAAACCCAACAACCATGATACAAATAAAAAAACTCCTGTTCCCAGAAATGTGGAGAAGCTACCAGAGAGAGAGAGCTCTATTAAGAAACATCCAGGGTGAGGGAAGAGGTGCCCCACAGGGACACTAAGGACAGTGTGACCGTGCCAGAGGTTTAATCACAATGCCCAAAGTCTTTAAGATGAAAGAAAACTGACACCGGAGGGAGATTACTTTTGATTTTCATATTAGATGGGAAGAGGTAGAGACTTACAGGTTTAGGAGAGCATTTTTGGTTTTGATTTTTTTAAATCTTTACAAACTTTATTAGCATATATTCATTTCAGAACTTCACAAGATTAATTTTCATAAATGTAATATGTAATATGCTTTGATCATACTGACTTCCACATTACCATTTCTTGTGCCCCACCTCTACTCTTGGTTCTCTCAATAATGCCAAAGTTTTAACATATGGAATTCTATGGACTTCTGAAATTCATCAGTAGAAATTTATTTATGTAAACATTGTTAGATCATTTTAAAATTTTATATTGTGTAAAATGTTCATTGGTCCCATCTACCCTTCACTCCCTCCCTCCCTCTATCTCCCTGCCTCCCCAAGTGTTTTTCACCTCCCAGCTCACTTCATCTCTCTTTTTTAATAGCTCATTAAGTCCAATTAGTGATATTCATAGTCATATGCATGTGTGTGTGTGTGTGTGTGTGTGTGTGTGTGTGTGTGTGTGTGCGCGTGTTGGGATGGATGGTCAGACATAGGAAATAAGCAACTGACATACGGCCACCTCTCCCAAAGAAAACTGCCTCTTCTACCCTCAACAGCTGTCAACTCCCACTAACTCCCCAGCTAGGAGAGGGCCACCAGGAGCTCCTTTGTCATCCTAGGTTCTTCTCTTTATTGATTTGTTTAGGATCATCACTTCTATTCCTGTTCTCTCAATTGCTGTCTGCCAATGGCTTCATAAGTCTATGCATTCATCCAAGAAATTTTTTCGCTGAGTTTTCTGATGTATTTCCACTTACCTAAAATATACAAGGACACCCCGCAGATACTTTAAATTACTTTTTCAAAAAGAACTAATCATTTCCTCCTTTAAAACCTTCTATTTGGGATTTATGTCTCCCAACCGAAGCCAACAATAAGCCCCATGCATCAGAACAAGATAATCACCATCATCTTCTCTCCTACATGGTGTCATCCAGGAAAGTTCTCGAAGTCCACCGACTTAACATATCTCAAGTTCCTTCTACTGCCCACTACCGTCATATGAATTGGGGCATCTTTGCTTCCATGAACCCTGTATTTGGCACTCCAGCCACTGTCTCTGGTCTCCACACCTCCTGCCTTCTCTCAGTGTACTCTCTACACTGTAGGTGGAATGAAATGATTCAAATAACAAGTATGTAGCTATATTTCTTACTATATATTGCCCACCAATTATATTCAGATCCATATAGTACTAAATTTTTCTGTAAGGTGCCCATGACCCTGTTGAGCTCTGTGCTTAACCACCTAATCTTCCCTTCAATCCTTGTCTCAAGCCTACCCCATGTACTTTGCACCCATACATTCTTCAGTGTGCAGTGCCTAGGCAACGCCTGGTTTCCACATTGGCTTTACCCTTTATCTGAAATACCTGACAACTCCATACTCGGTGTTTGCCTACCTAACATCTCTGCAATTCATGTCCCTTTTTTTGCTTTTTGTTTTTTGTTGTTGTTGGTTTGTGGTTTTGTTTGTTTGTTTGTTTGTTTGTTTTGAGACCGAGTTCTTCTGTGTAGCCTTGGCTGTCCTGGACTCACTTTGTAGACCAGGCCAGCCTCGAACTCACAAGAATGTACCTGCCTCTACCTCCTGAGTGCTGGAATTAAAGGTGTGCGCCACCACTGCTCTTCTCATGTCCTTTTTAAGATACCTTTCTTTTTAAGAAGCCTCCTGGAACAAGATCAGATATATTTCTAATCTACTGTCATGGTGCATCCTTGCAAAGGGCTCTACTGTGACTGACCACAGTGATTTCTCCCTCTGTTTCTCTTCAGAGTCTGTACACTTCTTAAGGAGAGAAACATTTTTATTTAGCCCTCTAAGCTTCTAGAACAGAGCATGGATAATAAAGTACACTTAGCAAATGTGTGTGGACCTGATGAGTCAGGTACTATTCAAACTCCCTCACAGCACAAGTTGAAAAAATTACCCCAGGGAGGTGAGGTTCTTGCTTGAGGGACACAGTTAATTTGTTTCAGAGTCCACATTAGATTATCTGGTTTAGACTCTTAGATGTTTAGATGTGGGTGTGTGGGTTTGTTTGTTTGTTTGTTTCGAGGCAAACACCCACCATACCAACTGAGCTGCATCGTCAACACTGATGTCTATGGTCTAATCCATTGATCTAATAGAAGGTGACCGCCATACCCTAAGCTCATTAAAATGTCTACACACACACACACACACACACACACACACACACACGTAATCAAACACTCAGCTCAAAGTTAAATTCAAAGGGATTTAACTGATTCTCATGGGGGGGAAGCGGGGGAGGTGTTGACATGTCAGTGAAGGCCACACAGGAGCCTTTCCCTGAGCTGCACCTGACTGAGAAGTAGACAGGCCTTAGAAAGACAGAGTCAGAACGTTCTTTGCCATTTCAGCTGTTCATTATGTCCATACATAACCTTCCTGCCAGAAGCTGTGCTCCAGGAAACAGCTTCTTCAGAGAGAGGCCGATGGCTCTACCTCTGTAATAGTTCCGTGCTCAGTGTTCACTCATGCCTCAGGCTGGTACACACCCCTTCTTGTCCCTATCCTTACCAATCCCCCTCAGCTGAGGACTGTGACCTCAGAGACAGTGACATCACTTCAACATCTGCCTAAGCAAAGCAAAATTAGGAAGAAAGTTCTCAGGGGGAAAGAAACAATCTCCATGTGTCATGAAGCCAAACAAAGAGAAACTAAGTTTTATTAAAATGTAAGGCAAGGCATCAAAGGCCAGAATGGAAAAGTGCCTAAAATACAGTAAGAGTCAGCAGCAAGCAAGCAGACCTCCCAGTAAATGCCAAGTCAGAGACTCCTGCAACAGGAATTCCTCTAGGTTGCCATGTCTCATTAAATGTTTTCTAAAGCGCTAAGTCTGAGTGGCCATAGGGTCCAACTGCCAGGACATTCATAGTACATCAGAGGGACATAATATGTAATAAATAATGATTTAATTTTTAAATGTATTGGGAATGTCATAGTTTGTCTTCTGAATCATTCTAAATGTTGGGATCATCACTTACTCTAGAGTATAGCAAATTTATATTCATAGATACATTTATTTACTCAACAAACATGTACTTTGTCTTACATTACATAAGGACCTGTAGTTCTGCTGGGAGCTCCAAGAAGCCAATGCTATATTCATTTATTAATCCATTTATTCAATACACATACACTGAGCACATGTCACTTGGAAGAATTTATTCTACCAATGGAAGTCCTACAGTGAACTTCTTAAAGTACTACAGAGAAAGATGCATCAAAGAAGAGACTGGTTCAGAAGTAAATGACAAATGGCAGACAAATTTTCACATAAGGAGGCCCTGGCGCTATAACCAGACTAGGTTGCAAATGACTATTTGCTTATGGAAAAAAGGAGGATACACGAGGATACAGTTGGACTTTTGAATATGAGCAAAGCAGCAGAGGTTAAAAGTGAATGCTGTGACATGTGGGGA
This sequence comes from Acomys percivali, assembly GCA_907169655.1. Lineage (NCBI taxonomy): Eukaryota > Metazoa > Chordata > Mammalia > Rodentia > Muridae > Acomys > Acomys percivali. The sequence goes on along the minus strand of OU015748.1, from coordinate 75,794,230 downwards.
CAGTAATTCAGGCTATGAGGGTCTGGCTTAGGGTGGAAATAGGGCTAAGGTTTAGGTTAAAGTTTAGAGAAAGGGATTCAGCTTTCACTCTGGGTTATAAGAACACAGAAGGGCTTTGGTTTATCAAATCTGATTTTAATTTTCCAACCATCTAGCCAGCACTGAATGCAGAGGCTCACCAAGGAGGCCAGAGTGCCAGCTCAGATCTTGATTGATTGGTTCAGGTAAAGAGTGAAAAGACCAGTGATTGCAGAGCGTCTGAAAAGATAGCAAGGATGTCAGCTGTGCCTTTCCCTCCTTTTCCCTTAGTGCTCCCCAGTCTCTGCAATGCTCCACCCAAACACTTATCTGAGATGTGAAGCTGTATACTCACTTCCCTTGCATCACTACTGCACTGCTCTCTGCCTCCTGTTCTCTGCAGCTCGACTCCCAATGCCTGATGGCAAGCAACTCTCACCTGCAAGATTACCTACCTCTCAGGCCATCCTATGTTTCATTTGATCTAAGTTTTCTAAGCTATTCTGCACTCTGCAGCCGAAGAGAAGAGAGCATTCTGCACAACTGCTGATCTTTCCATGGCTTCCTATGACCTTCAAGAGGAAAGGGAACACTTAAGAGTGACTCTCAGTGATGTCACCTCTTCATGTCTCATCAATATAAGTGGATAACACTTCACCCTGGTCTTTATACCTTATCCTGTCTTACACTCCCTTCATAGCACTTCTTCCTACATTTTCATGCTCCTCCCTGGCTCCCTGGCTTGAACATTACCTGGTGCAATGATACTTTAAACACATGCTAAGTTTATTTAAAGGGTCTTTCCCAGTTCATAGTGAAACCTCAAGGTTCCACTGACATGAGGAAGGAGAGAGGACAAGGAAGATTACATAAGTTTTCCACACCAAATGATCAGAATCCTAGTCCGTCCACACCAAAGGTAGAGGACCACAGAGCACTGGTTCATAGCATCAGTTTCCTTTGTGACACGAGAATCCTCCTCTACTATGACTTCAGAAATTCCTCTGCAGCCACCTAGAAATGATTCATGCTTGAGCAGAAGCATTCACCACTGATGAGCACCCATGATGCAGGAAACAGAAAAACAGTAGAGATGTCATGAATTCCCACCAACTCGTTATATTAGAATTCATTTTACACCTTCCAGTTGGTTACCTGAAAGACTTCTCACAGGCTGGGCAGTGCAACAAAACATTTTACATGGAGGAGAGGTTGGATGAGGCAGCCAACAAATCCCAAAGGCCAAGGCTCATTGCTCAACACCTTTGCTTCACAAAAAAAGAAAAAAGTTCCTCTGGCAATGCAGCATTAGGCTTTGGAGTGTAGAGTTTGGACACATTGTGAGGTTTGAGGAAAAGGATGGGTGGAGGACTAAAGATGGAAGACAAGAGACTGAACCTTAATAAAGACAGCACAGGTATGTGAGCACTGAACGAGAGTTAGGCAGACATTGAAACCCTCTAGGCCATTTATAGATTATGAAACCAAGGTCTGGAAATGAAGGTCAAGTCAACAGTCCTAAAAGTAAGTAATATCAGGGGTGGAACACATCCCTGAATCAGGACCCCAGCTGAGTATACTCTCTCCCTCATAAACTCTCACATCTAAAAAGGTTCCTCTCACTTCTTCTCTCTCTCCTTTCCCCCTCTCCCTCCCCCTCTCTCCCTCCCTCTCTTCCTCTCTCCATCCCTCCCTCTTTCTCCCTCCCTCCCTCCCTCCGTCCCTCCCTCTTTCTCTCTCCCTCCCTCCCTTTTTCTTCCTCCCCAATTCCCTCCTTCTATATGTCCCTCTCTCCCTCTCTTTTCCTTCCTTTCTCCTCCCTCCCTCCCTCCATCAATCTCAATGTCTCTTTTGTAGCTGAAATAAGGAAAAGAAATGCATTTAGAGCATTAAAACTAATTCTGAAACCTTCTATAATTGGCAACTGTACTTTTCTTTCGGATGTCACGTGTCGTTTTTCTTTCTTTACATTTCCTGAGCCTATCTGGGAAAGTAACCATCATTATAAGACCTTACAGAGGAAGCAAGTGGCCACAGAAGTACAATGATTTACTGAAGGTCACAGAGAGCTAACAAGAAGAGGAGATGGGGCTTCGGAGTGTATCTCATCTGATACTGTGCAATTAAGCCCAGGGATGTTGCTCATTTTCTAGAAGAGAACTGAAAAAGGAAAGAGCATGTGCTTGTGCTGGGTGCTTTATAGGCCATAGGAAGTTGTTTTTCTTTTCTTCACAGCTGTTACTTTAAGTGTTCAGCATCCACGGTGAGATTACTACAAACAAGGAAACTGAGGTAAAGTGGAGTCCAGCACCCTAGCTCTCAATCCTTTTAGAATCTGGGGTCAGGTTATATGCTTTCTCATTATACAAAAGATAAATTAAAAGAATGAAATGGAATGAGGAGCAATAAATCCCAAGCTTAAAATATTTCATCTGAAGTACTCAGCAAATGTTATATGAAAGTCATTTAGCAGCAGATCCCAACATTTCTAAAGTGCCCCTCATAAAGAAATGAACATTTTGAGATCAGGTTTGTACCTGTGTTCTCATTCACTCTCTCTCAGTGGGCTCACCCTCAAACAATACACAGCAGGGAAACAAGTATCCCTCAGGCTTGCTGCACCCTGAGACAGGGAGATGCCAGGGACAGGCAGGCTTTGTGGTGCTGCTTTGAGGACAGGTGGCCAAGTTGCTGATAAAACCCACTCTCTCACTTAACACTAATCACCATACGATGTGGAAGCACAAGGGAGCCAGGTAGCAGAGGCGCCTGTTCTCATGGAGCATAGAGTCAGGACAGAAGAAACATGTGTACAAGCAATGACACAGCACAGTCGGCCAGTCACAACAGGTGCAGAGTGTCAAGGAAGCACATGAGAGGATCAGGGGAGGCTCCAGATATGATGGAGCCTTTGAACGGGGCCACAAAAAGAAGAGAGGGAGAAATGGTTACTTTCTACAGAGACACCAGCACGGGCAAAAGCAGAAGCACGCGCGCGCGCGCGCGCGCACACACACACACACACACACACACACACACACACACACACACACACAAAAGCAAAAAAGAGCACAGGCCTGGCTCTTTCCAGAGATTACAGTTCTCTGAGCAGTGAAGTCAGGCTGTACGTATTTGGTCAGGGTTATAAAATAAATCTGGCATTTCAGGACAGATTGGGTTGAAACAATTGCAGCTTCAAAAGAACCCACCATGTGTGCAACATTTAAAAGAGCCTTCACTTTGTGCAAATATCCATCTGATGTTATGGTCCCACTCTGTGCTGCACACAACTCATTGTTTGAAGAGAGAGGAGCATCACCTTCCACGGCAAAGCACTTGACCTTCAGCAGCAGTAAACAAGGAGCACTCGCAGTGTCCTCCCCGATAAAGCCCTCTTTATATTGCCCAGGTGTCTCTGGAACCAGGCAGTATTTCAGCCATGATTCACTGACTAATAGTTCCACTCTTTCCATACGTGCTACCTATGCAATGCCTTGCTAATCTGAGGATTTTTCTTTAGGAAATGATGATTTTTTTTTAAACTTGCATTAGTCACAAGACTTTATAATCCTGCCCCATTTGCATCCTCTGCCATTGCATTTGATTGTTACAAGAGCCTAGCAAACTCTAAGGGCTGCTAGTATCTCGTTATGTAGACAGGAGAAATCCCAACAAGATAGGGGCAACTCAAGGTCATACAACAGGTGTATGATGAAAGCAGAGTTCAGAGCCTATTCTGACTTCAGAATCTTGCCCTCTTTGCTCTACACTACAGTGTAGAATCTCCCTATAATATATTGTCCTCATTGTGGTATAAATCCCCAGATGACATGCTGGCCAAATCACATCCTCTTGGGTAACATAACTACATCATAAATTAAAAGCCCAATTAAAGAACATACCCTTTTAACTGGGACTTACCACAGTCCCCTGAGGCTAAGATATAAAAGGATAACTCATTCACAGTCAGTGGCTATCCATCCTGGAAATTCTTCAGAAATCTGCTGCTAAACTCTATGACGAGCTTTTGACTGGAATTACTCATCTAACACACCTCCTTCTTCTCAGGTCCTCTGGGCTTTTTCTCCCAGTTAAACTTGGTTAATCATGTGCCAAACTCCAACCCTCCCTCTAGCCCAAAGATGCAGTTAACAGTCCATCATACACTGGAGACACCTCGAGCGCATCCAGGGCTTAAAACAAACTTAACATAAAGAGCATTGGAACCCAGTGGAAAACATTGCCCTTTTAGTTTATATGAGGGACTAAAGTGGGTCTCTCTTCTCCAGCTTTCCAAAAGTGGGATGGTTTGTCAGTAGCCAAGAGTCAAAGGGTGTTTCTTAACACCATCCAGTTTTTGTTTTGCTGCTACAGGGAGCGAGGGAAAGGTAGGTGAGAAGAAAGGGAGGGGGTTTCTCATATCCATTCTGGTTAAAAATTTTATTTCTTTTAGCACTCAATCCCCCCAACGACCAAAACATCTTCTCTATAAAACATTAAGCTCCAGGGGGTACTCCTGAGTCCCAAAACCTTACCAGTTACTATTGTCTAAATAGCCCCTGCAGTGGCTGTGTTTAAAGCTGGCTTTACATATGAAGAGCTCCTGTGTGTTATCGTCCCTTTACATCCTACAGCTGAACTACACGGCACCCCACCCCCAAAAGGATGGTCTCTTAGTCTGCCGGCCCCACATAGAACAGAGACCATAACCCCCTCCACCTGACCTGGGTTCGGTGGCTCAGAGGACCTGGACAGTTCTGAAAAATCCCCTGAGGACCAGCACATTCACCCAGTTACATCAATAGCCCTCCTTGTCCTCTCAAGACTTTCTCACATGTTGGGCAAGATCAGAGGACAGAGCTAGCTGGTAGAAAATAGAGAAAGATAAAAACACATTTCCCGGCAGAATCCCCACTCAGTAATAGAAAGCCATCCAACTAGCAACCACGCTTCCAGAAACGTCACTGCCACAGAGGAGAGAGTTTTACAGCTGGTGACCCCAGAGCGGTCTCACCTACCTGTCTCCCACTGCAGCGCTTTCTCTCACCTACTAGGGCCCTGTTCCAGCTCCGGTCCCCTCTCTCTTCTTGTCACCTTTTCCTGCAGCCAACACGGGCAGCGACTGTGGGCGGACCGAGGAGTCGGTGGCACCTGCGAGCTCTGTCTCAGGTCTCCACTGTGAGGCTGCCTGGAGGAGGAGCAAGCGGATGCTACCCTCACCGCCGCCGCTGCTGCCACTGCCGCCGTGGTGCTGATGCGGTTGCTATGGTTATAGAACTCCGCAGCTGCCCCCTCTTGGTGCAACAGCTGCCCGGCCACAGCGGCCTCCAGTCAGCCCCAGCTAAGGTGCCCGAGGCAAGGTTGTGAATGTGGCTAAGGGAATTCCTCCCCCTGCCTAAGAGGACTGGGAACCTACACTTGAGCCCTCGCTGGCTCTCAGGGCTCTGCTCACCTCTAGCGCCCTTGCTCTTCTCCTTCCCCCGCCAGGACCTAAGGCCAGGACCTCCAGCAACACACAGCGCGCGCTAAGGCCTAAAGAGCCCTTCCAGTCGCTCTGCTCTGCTCCTGCAGCCTCTGCGCACCGCACCGCGGTAGGCTGCGCGACTGGCTGGGAGGCGCCAGCTCGCGTCCCCCACCTCTGTCGGCCAGAAAAGCCTAGGCGCGCCAGGCTGCCCTGCGGCCAAACCCCGCCCGCTTGCAGGCTCGCCCCGCCTGTGGAGGGCGCAAGACGCTGGGCCAGAGAAGTCTGGCCCCAACCAGCCAAATCTGGCCAGGAGCATGCTCAGTCTCCACGCTGGGACTGTCCTCCAGAGGCAAGACAGCGATGCAGTTGGAAGGAAAAGGTTTCTTTCAGACCCCAGGGGAAAGAGATATTAAACTTGGGAGAAGTTGGGGGATGCAACAAGTACACTCCTTAAAGAAGAAAGAAAGAAAGAAAGAAAGAAAGAAAGAAAGAAAGAAAGAAAG
>OU015748.1:75766349-75788235 GCA_907169655.1 Acomys percivali | reverse complement strand
CTTTCTTTCTTTCTTTCTTTCTTTCTTTCTTTCTTTCTTTCTTTCTTATCCACATGGGACACCCAGTAAGGAAGAGCAGAAGGAACCAGAGAAGATAAGACATGAGTTAGGTGCACACCAAGGCCGGGGGAGTCAAGAGAAAGTTAGACTCGACTTTGAACACAGTGGGGACACTAAAGGCATTTAAGCAAGGGAGAAGGTAGGTTATCCTGTGAGGAAGGTTGCCTACTTAGCTACAGTAGCAGTGAGTACTAAACTGCCTTAGGGTTAGCTTGAAGGGGTTGTTGGTGCACAGAGCAGAGCAAAGGACCCATCTGCTTTGCTAATCCTCCCCACAGCATCCAGCCAAGCCTGGAACAATGCATATCCCAGCAAATACCGTGAGAATGGCTAATAAAGGATTATTTATTTCTCCATCGGGGAAAATGAGTGCCTTTCTTTTGCAAACATTTGTCCTTGAAATATGATTAAAATCAGATGACATTTATTTGCATTTCAGTTCTATGCAAACTTACTGTGGAAAGCCAAAGCAAGCCCTCCAGTGGTTTTTTTTTTTTTTTTTTCCTCTGCCCTCTCTGGTCCCTAGGACAGTGGGTATGCTGGAATTATTGTTCCCCTGTCCTGGAACAGGTTTCAAGCACCTAGGTTAGAAAGTTCCATGATATGTTAAGTGAAAAAAAAAAAAAAAGCAAAATGCAGAATGTTTCAAACAGCATAGCTCTCGTGAATCAAGAAGAGCAGCACTCAGGTAAACGCATATTTTTATGTCTTGTATTGGTACAGAAATATTCTGGGGTGTGAGCTAGGCAAGAAACTTGTAGGCATAGCTAAGGCCAGTAAGGGCTGGCAAAGAATTGAGTGGAAAAGTTTGGAGAGGGCATGAGGCTTTCAGTGTACTCATATGTAAAACATTTTCATGGTATGTAGCAAGAGCAGCTCATGTAATCCATCCTAGGCTCACACCAGAAAGTTTGGGTGGTTTTGACCTCCTGATCCTCCTGCCTCTGTCACCTAATATCTGGGTCTGCGGGCTTGTATTACCATGCTTAACTTCTATAAAACATTTTAATTTCTGAGCCAAAAATTTTACATAGACTGTGGGTGCGCATGCAATGTGACGCACATTCCAGACAAATACAACAGCAAACCTACCCCTTCTCCCCTTCTGTGAAGTCCTTCCTTCCTCTTAAAACGCTACTCATGCTCAGCCGTCATGATATTCATCAGTCTTTTGGTTGGAGTGATGTCATCTTACTCAGACATCCCCTGATCCTATACCCTCCTTGTAGCTGGGCCCATCCACTCCTTAGCTGGTGCATTTTTTTTATTTCAGTTGTTAACTTGACACAATGTAGACACACATGGGAAGAGAATATCAATGAAGGGTTGCCTAGATCAGGGGGCTTACCTTACCTTGGTGGTGTTAATTATGGTGAGGAGACCTAGTCACTGTGGGCGGCACCATTCCCTAGGCAGAGGAGCACCCATTGTTCTCAGCGGCTGTTTGTGAATGTGATTTGATCAAGTTCTTCAAGCTCCTGTTGCTGTGACTTCCCTGAAATCACATAGAAGTGTGAGCAAAAAAAAAAAAAGCCCTTGGTCCCCTAAGTTGTTTATGCCAAGGTACCAAAGCAACAAGGCATAAAACTAAGATAATTCGCAAACCTGGAACAACTAGACAATGCAAATAGCCTCTAAGGAGAAGTCACACCAAGATCCACAGTCAGCCTCAGTAGAAATATATCTAAAACCTAAATAGCAGGTACCACTCTTTGTGCTTGTCTGGGGATGAGTCCCAAGAATTAACTCATAGAAGCCAACGACCTCATAGCCTCTTAGGCAGTCTTCTTTTTTCCTTCATTCATCTAATAACATCTCATAAAATACAAGCTGTCAGTTCCACACTGTGTATATTTGAAAAGTTATTAATGACAAGAGGCCAGTGAAAATGCTGAATCCGGTTCATCAGGGGTGGTGTTTATAAAGCAGAGAAACAGTTGTAGCCTTGGCTTTATGTTTATAGGTGTACAGGAGGACTGGATAGGGGCAGGAGGTTGATTCCATGACAGGTACTGAGCTACCCAGATCCAGAGCTGATAAGAATTGGGTGGTGGTAATGGTCGCTTTGAAGGCAAGAAGTATAAAATATGCAGTCTGGGATGTGAGAGACAGACACTTTGCTGAGGTTGACTCTGGGGTTCAGGTGAAGATTCCCTCCCTTAGAGAAGAAAAGAAGGGATGAGATTCTTGCAGGTGAGCAAAGAATCTATGCAGAACAGCTCAACATCTCTGGTTGGGAGGCAGCTTTTTAATAGTGACACCCTGTGGTACTAGGAAGCAAGTGTCATGAAGAGCTCTCAGACTCTCATCATGTGTAGAGAGCATCAGAGGCCTCGCCCTTGGAAATTAACAAGGATCGTGGTTTTTGGTCAATCTGGAAGGAACAAGATCCCACCCCCAACAGAAACTTCTGGAATGGTTCTGGGCTTGTGAAACAAGCTCACGATTGAAGACCGAGCATTCAGGGGATCTCAGATCTGACTCTGTCTCTGTTTGATCCAGCAAAAGTGTTCCTTGTGTTCTCGAAAGTTTCAGCATGTCTGTGAATTGTTACTCATCCTACAGAATCTTGGGCTCCATGTTAGTTCCTTCATGAAACCTTCCTAGGTTTACATCCATGGTTAACTCTTTCTTCTGTTGACCTGCCTCTGTGATTTGTATATGCCCAGAGTTTTATGATAGAATCACTTACATATAAAATATATTACTTACTGCCTTACAGTATGCATATGCCCTGCATGCATGCCTGGTGCCTGCAGAGGCCAGAAGTAGGCACCAGATCCGCTGAAACTGGAGTTAAGGATGGTTGTGAGGCACCATTCAGGAGCTAGAAACTGAACCTAGGTCCTTTGAAAGAGCAGCCAGTGCTTTTAACCACTTAGTCACCGGCTCCCGTGCTTGTGAATGAAATTCTTAAGTAAGTGGCTGCTGTTTTGTCTTTCTTTGTCTGGCTCACGTCACAGTGTGGACAACATACAGACAATATTTAAGACATTTAAAGGGTATTTGAATAGATTTGAGATTTATTTTCTTCCTATGTTGTTTTCTTGTTTGCTGGTTTAAATAAGCTAGTTTTATCTAGGTGCCTTACCAGCATCCTGCAAAGTAGTGCTCTCAATCTCAGCATCCTTAAGAGACAATCCTTGGCTGTCTGTACACTGTAGGATTCCCAAGAGTATTCCAGATCTCATACTATTATATGCCAGGAGAACATTCACCCCATCTCAATCACCAGGAACTGACAATTGTCACACAAGTATAACTGGGCCCTTAGCAATGATCCAAAGAGCATAAGTGATGTGTCACCTCCCATCTGTATAAAAAGTGGGCTTAATATCAGCACATCTTCTCTTTTACCACTTGACTTAAAACAAAATGCTAAATAACAGTAACTGGCAGGCTGCATTCAGATTAGGCCTGGGTTAGACTCTTGAAGCCCTCCCTGAAGCTCCAAACAGCAATGACATCCTAGTTAGATTTTTGCCAACTCAAGCCATGTTCAATTGGCAAGAAAGAACTTTAATTGAGAAAATGTCCCCATTAGATTGTCCCATAGTCAAGTCTGTGGGACATTTTCTTTATTAATGACTAATGTGCGAGGGCCCAACCCTGGGAGGTATATGAAAGCAGGCTGAGGAAGCTATGAGGAATAAACCAGTAAGCAGTACGTCTCCATGGTCTCTATTTCAGTTCCTGTGTTTAGATGCCTGTCTTGATTTTCTAATATGACTTCCCTTCATATGAACACACTGTAAACTGAAGCAATTCTGGAAGCAAGTAGCTTTCAGTCATGGTGTTTATCACAGCAACAAAGGCTGATGAAATGAACTGTAACTTTATATCATGAAGACTTGAGTTTACCTGTATAAATATCATAGAGTACACCATTTGACTAAGATATGCAGAGAAATAGACTTCCAAACCATCTTCCCAAACCTACACAGAGGTCCTTTGGCCATGCCATGTGACAGGCTCCATGACTTGCCATTCCTATCCTTTCATAGAAGAGGAAACTGAGTCTAATAGAGCTACTCTATCCCAGAGAGTGTGGTCTCAGCATCTATGTGCTTGTCCTCCATTTTGTGAAACATTGAAAGAAAACTGAGTACTGTATCATTGTTAGAATTGAAAGCATAAGTCTTATGTATGTATCACACTTAATGATGCCCATATCTTTACTGTTGAGAAAGCTGCAGTTACCAAAACCAGAGAGGTTAGTTAGAAACAAATCTTTTTTGTCTTTGAGAACGTCTTCAACTTTGAAAACCAAAAAGTGGATTCCTAAGAGTTGACAGTGAGCTCCTTTAAAAACAAGCATCATCCCTAAGTATGAGCTAATGATACTATTTGCAACTCCATAAATAAAATTATATATATATATATATATATATATATATATACACACACACATATATATGTGTGTGTGTATGTATCTTCCAAGGTTGATGAATCACCCCATTAATGATGGCAGCACTATGGGGACAAATTCTTCCTTTTATAAAGAACACAGCTTTGGGAGCTGTCCAGGACATGCTCACTTCTGATTGAAGCTTTTGGGACTAGTGATGTTTCTGTCTGCAAAAACTCCAGGCCCTGTTCCAAGGCACATCCTTGGTGAATTATAAAGTGGGAGGAAGGTTTATCATGAGCCCAATATTTTCTTTCTCCTTATTTCCGAGACTCGTTTTTTTCCTCTTTGTAACAGGATATTAATCCTTTCCCTGTAGGTAACCATGACACTCAGTTGCCCTGCCAGGAAACTGGCACCTAACAGGCTCCTGGCATAGTGAAGGCCCGTCCCTTTCAGACTCTACAATCTTACTTTGTTCTTTAAGTTGCAAGGATCTTATAGTTCTCCCTAAGTGATAGAATAATCTCCAAAGAATAATGTTAGGACCTTAGGTAGCTCCACATCTGTTCATAAATGCTCAGTGACCCTCTGGCATTGTTTCCTCAGCCCAATAATGGGGAGTTCTCTTCAAAAGATGGCTAAGCCCAGACAACTGCTCAGGCCCTGCTGTTGAACATTCTACATCTCACTGTGTTGCTATGCCCTTCCTACCCTGGGCTTTGCTGCAGGAATAAAAATACTTCAAGTTTAACACAAAATTTAACTTAATTTATGTTATTCTCATTGGATGTCACCTTTTCTTCTTTCAATCAAATGTGGCCAAATGCATTTTCTAATGTTTTAAGAAGACTTATAATTAGAGACCAAAATACCTGAGTATACACACCCACATTATTTCTCACACCTCCACACTATTCTGACTTTTGTGTTATGTTCCATGTTTTACATTTGCAACATGTGTGTTGTGTAGAATATATTTTTGTTAAAATAGTAACATTGTATGTGCATTTTGAAGGTCTTTGCTTCTTTCCTCTTCCTGGTCCGGGTTTAAGGGTCAGTCATGCTGCCATGTAAACAAATCACTCATTGTTCTTGCTGCATACTATTCCCTTATGGAAAGCCTTCATAAAGCACTCGTTACTTTCTGCAGCCAGGAGATATTTGGGCCACATGTGTGCACACCAGGTCTCATCGAGTCTCTTGGAACTTCTATTTTAGTGCACCCCCGATGGCTCATCAACTATACTTAGACAAATTGCTGAGGTAAGGGAACACACACATGTCCTTGTGTACTGGCAAATTCCACATTGATTTTACAATTACACTATTTTACACTTTCACCAGCAGGAACATGGAGTCCCATAGCATTGCGTATTCCTCATACTTCACACGCCCCACTTTTTTAGTCCAGTTAATGTTGGGTTTTGCTGTCTTGTACACCTTGCTCTTCTGAGGAGTGTATTGCTTATGCTTGACCACACAAAACAGTCGGGATTCTGTAAGGAGGGAATGTGGTTTTCTTATATTTCTTATTTCCTTTTTTGTTGTTGCTGCTAAAATACAAGGGTCTTTGTTCTAATATTTGCAAATATTTTCTGTCCTATCAAGTCAGGCTATGTGCCCTCTCAAGAATTGTGAATAAAAATTTAATATGTTTAATATGTTTAATTCATTTCCAGAACTAAAGCCAATTCAAAAATATATACTTAAAATATTTCCCTTTATACCTAATACCAATATATATTATGCACAATATAACATTAAATTATAATATATGAATATAATATAGTATATATTAGTTTTAGATACCCAGAGAAACAGATATATCTTTCTATATATTTACATGGTTATACATATAGTATTACAATAAAGAAATGGTTCGTATTTCTTATATTCTTATATATCTTAGGTTTTATGCTGCTCAGCTTTTTTGTTCATTGAAATTTTACTGAATCTACAAAGAATTTAGGGGATAACCTCTATGTTTATGAAAAAACAAACTACCTGTATCTATATCTGTAGATATACTTCTATATAATAATATAATTTTCTGCTTAGTCTATTTGCATTTTTATTTTGATCTAGGTACTGCACCTATATGTTATGCCATTTTAGTAGGTTTTTTTAATTAGCACACAAAAGGGGGTTCACATACTTTGTTTTTATCTCTCCTTCTCTTCTTCTTTCCCCACTCTTTGCTCACCCTTCTGAACTTTTGCTTCCATGTCTCATGTAGTCCGTTAACTTGTACTTCCCTTCAAGGTCTTTTCTCCTCTTGTAACCCCACCACCACCACGACAGGCAAAGGTAAGAACGGAAATCTTGGCTGTGCATCTGCCAGGAAATGCGCAGTGATTGTCTTTATGAGTCTGGGTTGCTTCTTCCAGCATAGTTTCCTTGTCCATGTTTTCTGCTTTAAATATATCCCTTTAACAATACAACTTTCTCGCCATTGTTGGGTAGAAATGCAATGGGTGAGAATATTTGTTTTCTGCTCCGCTGCCATGCCGCGCCAGGCAAAGGACGACTTCCTGAGGCGCTACACAGTCTCGGACCCCAGGACCCAAGGATTACACAGAGTACAAAGTAACCATTCAGTTCATCTCAAAGAAGGACCCAGAGCTATAGCGTGACTTCCGTAAGCTCCATGGGGACTTGGCCTATACTCACCGCAATCTCTTCAGCCGCCTAGAGGAACTTCCTGTTTACCGGGCGCTGAGGTATCTGGTCAGTTTGAAACAGAGGATTTGCTGAGTTTCACGGTACCTGTCCCTGCACTCAAAAAACAGCCCCCAGCTCAAGGAATTTTTTGGTTGTGGGAAGATGACATGGCCTTCTGAGGTGTCCAGGAACCTGTGAATGCTGCCACCCGCCTCATCCCCACACCACGTCCTGATAAGGCTGGCTACTCTAGCTGCTGCCTGCGGAAAGGAGGAACCAGGAAGAGTTGGAGGTGCCAGTGGACCCCCTACCATCAAGCCCTGCCCAGGAAGCCTTGGATCTTCCTTTCAACTGTGCGAACACCAAGGAAGCTTCCGGTTCCCCTCTCTGAGGCTGAACTTGCCCTTTTTGACCCTTACTACAAAGAGGAAAAGTACAGGCCCCAGCCCCCCACACACAGGTGAGCTGGCAGCCGTGCAGGTGCAGTCCAGTAGGCTGGACTAGGAACCTCGAGAGCCAGGAGGACAGGAGGAAGAAGAGGCTGAAGATGAACCTGCCCCAGCTTACCTAAGCCGGGTCACAGAGCTCATCATTCAAGCCCTTGGCGCCTATGCTGCCGCTCTCCAGGGCTACCGAGATGGGGTGCACATCTTGCTTCAGGGAGTTTCGGGTGACCCATCCCCTGCCCTAACGGAAGGCGAGAAAAAGAAGGCAGCTAAGTACCTGAAACAGGCAGAGGCCCTTCATGCATACTTGCCTTGAGGGGGTGGGCCCTTTCTGGGATGTCAGCTCCAGCACTGCCAACCTCCGCCATGCCTCTTCATGGGACCTGACCTTGTTTCCTGCTCTTGTAACCCCAGGGGCCATATCTGTATTAACTGGATCAAATATGAGAAGAGCAAAGACTTCTCAGCTCTGACCTGGCTGCCGCCTCCTTGGAATCAGACTTGAGCTTCTGGTACTGTCTGTCTGTTTTATGTGAGTGGATTCTATCAGTTCACCCATTAGAGCCAGGGTCAGTGGCCAGACTTGGCCCACTGCCTTTTTTGTAAGGTCCTCCCTCCAGCAAAAGGGTTTTTCCTTTTGTTTTTGGTTTTTTTGGTTGTTTGTTTGGTTTCGGTTTGGGTTTTTTGTTTGTTTGTTTTGGGTTTTTTGTTTTGTTTTGTTTTGTTTTGGAAACAGGGTTTTTCTGTGTAGCCTTGGTTGATCTGGACTCTCTTTGTAGACCAGGCTGGCCTCAAACTCACAGAGATCGACCTACTTCTGCCTCCTGAGTGTTGGGATAAAAGGTGTGTGCCAGCACAGCAGGCCTTTTTGTTGTTGTTGTTGTTGTTGTTGTTGTTGTTGCTTTTTTTTGTTTCTGTTTTGTTTAGTTAATGGTTGGAAGAAAAAGGATTCTTTGACAAGGGAAAACTTATAAAGTTTAAAGGTGTGTGAAAACAATGTGTCAGAGCACACATACAAGAGAAGATTTGCTATTTGTGGAGGATTTTTATAAAACACCATAAACTAATTGGATTTCAAAAAAGAACGTTATTTTTGACAATTATAGAATCTAGAAAATCAATCAATGTGCTTGCAGCTGATGTATGTCCAGTAAAGGCTATCTGCTTCCATGACAGAGAATCCTGGCTATGTCCTTACATTATGTGAGGGGCAAACAACCTCCCTCTGGCTTCTATAATGACTGCTGTAATCCCATGTGTGCTGCTATTGCCTCTCAACTCCCCCCAGACACCAAGCACACTGGGGATTATATTTCAACACATGAATTTGAGTGGGGAAAAGTGCTTGAACTATAGTCATAGTTTTTCTATATTACAGTAATGATTCTTCCAATTTCTTTGGTAGCTCATTAGGTTTCTTATGGATGCAGTAGTGGTATCTGTAAATAGTTACAGTTGGGAATATTTTTGTACTTTATACAAATAACTTGTTTTCCATGCTATTGTTCCCTTGCTAAGCATAAAACAGGGGAATTAATAGTGTATGGTATTAATTGAGCTCCCTTTAAAGAGAATGCTTGCCAGCAGTTTAATATCTCATATATATATATATATAATTTATTTATAATTTATTAGGATAAGAGGGCTACTTTGCCTTTCTGTAGTAATATAGATTTCATTAATGAGTTCTGTAATGCTGATACATGTTTACACTCCTGGAATAAACTCCTCTTTGTGACAATGTGCTATATTTTTTAAAAACACTTTTTTTTGTTCTCACTGCTAGGGCTTAATGTAGAAATATTTTATGTGTATGAATAATTTCCCTTTGTTCTACCAAACTTGTCTGGATGTGGAAATAGTTATGCCACACACTTAACACTAAGTTGTACAACCATCCCTGTGTTTCACTTCTTTGAAGTGTTTAGCACTGTATTCATGATTTCTGAATCTTGACTACTTCTGTGAAATCATTGAAGGCCTAACATTTTCTTGGCAAGAGGACTGTTCATCAGTGATTCAGCTGCTAAATGGAAGAATAAAAATCACTAAATGAAGCCTCAGAGATGAAACAGCTTCTTTGAATTGACACAACTAGAGCCCATTTATAAGCCAAGAAGAATGACCCACAAAGGATGTGCTAATGAGAAAGGAGAGGAGAGGAAGGAAGCAAAGGGAGGCCCCAAAATGGCAGGAGATGAGAGAATGGTTCCAATGCCCTAAGCTAGGGTGGGAAGATGTGTCTCAGAAGGAAGCTACCTCTGTTCTGCAGAGACAGACTGGAAAGAAGAAGGACAGGTTGTTTGTAAGGTGACATGGGACTAAAAAGCATCAACAATTCTTGCCTATACATACATAGATATGATACATACTATGATACATACATAGATACTAATAGATAGGTAAGTAGATAGATAGATAGATTATAGATGATAGTTATACAGATGGTAGATAAATAGATAGATGATATGATATGATATGATATGATATGATATGATATGATATGATATGATATGATATGACATGTGTAAATTGAAGTGAGGTTTGAAATAAAATGGGGGATGAGATCCAGTATGAAGAAAATGGGACTCTGGAATGGCTTCTTGGGTGAAGTGAGCTTGGGATTTAAATTTTAAGGGCAATTTTAAGATGTTGGCAAAGGTCAAAACTTGAATTGCTGGAAAATAATAAATGACTGAGATTAAGATGATGAAGGCAATTTTTTAAAAAGATGCAGTAGTGTGAAGCAATAGGAGGGTGTAACTGAGAATAAAAAAGAGGTCACCAGGGATATTACGGGGGGGGGGGCGGTGAACAAGGGAGTGTGAAGAATAAGATGACAATACGTTATGTACATGTATGGAATTGTCAAAAAAGAGAACAATAAAGCAGATTGTCTACAGTACCAAAGCAAGTAAAGTCAGGTGACCAGAAAGAATAAGTTGAGGAGATCAATGGGTGGGATGGGGCAATGGCTCGGTCAGAAAAGCATACCTTCTTTGCTAATATAAATAAAGATCTGTGCTTGATCCACAGCACCCATAAAAAGGCTGGGAATGTGGCATGTGCTTGCAATCCTAGCAGCAGGGAGGGAAATGAAAACAGGGGTATCCCTGGAGCTCACTGGTCAGCCAGACCACGCCAATCTGCAAGTTCCACACTCAGCGAGAGACCCCATCTCAAGAGCTAAGGTGGAAAACAATTAAAGAAAGTACTCAGTGCTTGCTGACTTCTGGCCTCTGCGCGCGCGCGCGCGCGCACACACACACACACACATACACACACACAGAGAGAGAGAGAGAGAGAGAGAGAGAGAGAGAGAGAGAGAGAGATACAAGCATGTATATACAGATCTATGTATACACACACACATATAAAAGCCAAAAGTAAAAATGAGGTTAAATTTATACCTGTCTGGATTCCAGTCCTTGGTTTGGGATTTGCTTAGATATAGGACCAGTCCTGAGTGACAAAAAGCTGATGCCCAGAAAGGCATAGTGCCATGCTCACCTTTCACATTTCTGACATAGGATAATCCCAGTTCTTTTTGGGCTTAGAATCTTTCCACTTTTAACCATGATCCCACACTGCTAGAGAGGCCTTGGATTTGAATGCTTAATTCACAACACATGTAAATCTTCCAGAGTATGAGCAGGAAAGAAAGTCCCTGTGCCAGCAATGCCTAAGTTAGGTCGGGTGGCAAGTGGGAAAAACATGTCCACAGACACAGAGAAGCTGAGGCATGGTGAGGACCAGGACCTAGGATTCATGGAGCACCAGGATGTGGGGGTTAGAGCAAGAGATGTATTCATTCCATGGAGCTGTCACAGGAGAGAAAGCACCAACGAAGGTAGGCAGATGTCAACCATGTGTCTGCCACCCTGAAGCAGCTCTGAATTGAAGTCTCTTCCTTCAGTGGTAACTCAGGTCCTCGGATAAGCACTCACCTTAAAGACTAAGATGCAACTCAAGAGTACATAAGAACAATGGCATACAAAACTAGTTGCTGTTGGATCCTGGGCCGATCTTCTGCCTCATGTGGTCAATGGAGCATCTCCCTAAAGTGGGTGATGTTTTAACTTAAGCCTAAAGCACAAGTGTTTTTTCCAGAGAGACTTAGTGACATTTCAAATAGAGGAAGTACAGACAATAGAGCACGGTGGGTCTTACAGAAGCTAACCACCTTTCACAGTGGTCAAAAGCACGAGGGAGGTTTGTGTAGGGGTAAAATTGGCAGCTACCAGGCCCCTGTGGTAATGGGACCCGTAAGGAATGGATGGTTAGGGTCACATTTCAGTGCAGTTATAACGATGATGTACACAGAGCTGTAGATCCCAGGGAGTCATTCATTGCCTAGCTTTGCCCACGAGGCTTCAAAGAGGAGGCGATGTTTGCATAGAACCTGAAGAAATGTTAGATGAGTGGGTGACTGCTGAGCAAATAAGAGGAGGCGAGGCAAACATTCCCAGTGAGAACATGGCAGTGCCCTGAAAAGTTCTCTGAGAAGGGAAGTTCCGGTGCCCAGGAAGGCTTATTAAAAGGAGGAGGCATTCTGGTGGGTGCTTCTATCTGTTTACTGATTCAACCACAGAGTGATCCTGCTCTGCCTAGCCTGGAGCCCCTCCCACTACAGTGCTGAGGGTAAGAAAGTTGGGTCTCAACCCTGTACCTTCTCATCAGTCACCTTCAGGTGGGCCTCATCACACTAGATGTCTCCGGTGAGTTTTAACAGCCACTGGCAACCTTCACAACCTGTGGTCTGTGAAATCACCTTCTTGCTCGCTTCTGTACCAACCATTTGAGGCTCTTTCTTTCTTCAGTCCTTGTCTCTGACTCCCCCCCAAAAGCAGCATTTCTGTTCTTCATTCTTTATTCATCCACTGCCCGCTTATCCATTCCCAAGATAGGCAAGAGAAGTGAGTGGGCTTTTCACGTTTGATGTCTGTCCTGCATCCCCTTTCACAACCATGTGGCTTGAATGCTATTATTTCCACTTTGCTGGCAACACAGCATAAGCCCAGAGATCAAGAGATTTGTCTAGCTACATATATCTTCTGTAATTGGAGAGTACAAAAAGGAAGAAAGAAATAGCTCACTGCATATTTTGTACTACCCTAGACATGATCTGTTCCCTATCCAAATCATGTCTAAAAATAAATAAATAAAATAAAAATAGGAAGAAAGGAGAGAAGGGAGGGGTGGGTGGAAGGAAAGGAGGGAGGGAAAGGGGAGGCTAAAATATCTTTCTTAGTAATTATCTTCTTGTTTACAAAATCAGCTAAAGTCAAGGTTTCTTTTTTTTGAGAGGTTAGGATCCAGTCTCTTATGGCAGGAAAGGCATGGTGACAGTTAAGGAAGGTAGTCACACTGTGCCTTCATTTGGGAAGTAGAGAACCATGAATGCTCCCCAGCTCACTTCCTTCATTTTATTCCATCCTGGACCCCACATTTAAGATAAGTCTTCCTACTTCAGGTGACCCAGTCTAGAAAATCTTTCTCAGGCATGCTCAGAGGTTGTTTGACCACGACTAGCCACCACAGTATCTATCTCTGGGCATACCTCATTTCTTCTATTGCTCACTGGGATCTGATGTATCACACATGAAGTAATTTCTTGTGCCTAGTCAGCAAGAGCAAAGTGAATGACCAGTGGGACATACTCAGGCAGGACAAGGTGCAATGTCACTTCTGAGTCAGACCCCGGCTGGGATCCAAAAGACCGAAATGCTAGTGAAAGGATTGCTGTAAGATGGTCTTGAAAGTGGGGACTGGTTCCAATTTGAACAAAGCCCCTAGCTGATTTTGTCCCTCACGCTTCCTTGGTCCTATGCTGACATTTCATTTGTTCCAAGGAGCCAAAGGAAGCTCTGAACACCTCAAACCCATGCACATCAGAAAACAAAGCCTCATAAAGATGCCTCTCTCCATCTTTGTCCCAGGATCTCACTTATGCTGGATGTTCATATCACCAGTGGATGGTCTGACTCCCAGGATGCCCAGCTTCTCACTTCACTTTATGTGTAAGTAGGAACAATGACTTCAGCTTTGCCTGCCTTTGAGGGGTTCTTTTAAGCAACAAAAGGACAAAAGGATATAAATGCATTAAACCGTCTACTCCATACATATGTGTCTTGTTATTTTCATAAGCCAAGCTAGTCTCATGCAAGGACACTTCATTTTGCAGCAACCAAGCCATCCCCCAAAATACCATTTCCACACAAATGCATCTCTGGAAGCCTTTGTGAAGGCTCCAATTAAGATTTTGATGTTTAAAAGAAATGCATTCCATCTCTCCTCGCATAAAAGTAATTTACTAACATCCTACATAAAGGATCCTTTTCATTTAAAAGAAGAAATCTTAATAATGGATGATTGCTTTATGAATATGAAAATTACATATCTGTTGCATAATCAGACATTTAATTGACACATCATTTCACTTCCCATGGAGTATGTGGAACAGATTTGAAATTATGTGACAAATTTTTCTCCTGCTTCTTCATGAAAATGAGAAGACTGTTATTTTGCTAAGGGTAAAGGGAAATATTTCATTCAAATCTTCTGTTATTGATTAAGCACCTGTTATGTGCAAGCACAAGATTGTTATAGAATTCACACTGTCCACCGAGGCATATCTGCAACTTTTAAGCTCAAAACTCAAGAGGATTCTGGATGGATCATTATGCTGTTCTCTGAGTAAAAATGTATAGCAGGAAAGGGTTTGCAGACACATGAAAACAGGGAAAGCAGAACCAAATCTTAAGGGTCAACTCTGGGCAAACACTTGAAACATGAAACATTGCATATCCCCAACATAGTATTGTATGATTGGTATCGTCAGCTTCATCTTACACATGAAGTTATTAAACCACAGAAAGAGGAGCATGTCTTTCTGAACACAGGTTGTAGAAATCAAGAGAAAAACACTGAAGATTCAAATGTTTGCCACTGTTTTATGCTAAGTTGCCACTCCTGTGAAATATATGTAAATATGTATATGTATATAAGTATACATATATAAATCTCACAAGGTTCTCAGTAGAATAGCCCCAGAGTAATGAGACAGAAAGTATTCCAAGGGGACTGAGAATGAAAAGGCAGCGTTTGGGCTGAAAGCCAAGGGGTAGAGAGTGTTCCAGAAGGAATCAATAGCATGGAGAAGACTGCTGCAGAAGACACTATCAAGAGAACAAAGCAACAGCCTACAGACTGGAAAAGGTCTTCACCAACCCTACATCTGACAAAGGTCTAATATACAAAATATATAAAGAGCTCAAGAAATTAAACACCAACAAACCAAATAACCCAATTGAGAAATGGGACTCAGAACTAAACAGAGAATTCTCAACAGAGGAATATCAAATGGCTGAGAAACACTTAAAGAAATGCTCAAAGTCCTTACTTATCAGGGAAATGCAAATCAAAACAACTCTGAAATTGCATCTTACACCCATCCAAATGGCCAAGATCAAAAACTCAAGTGACAGCACATGTTGACGAGAATGTGGAGAAAGGGGAACATTCCTTCATTGCTGGTGGGAGTGCAAACTTCTACACCCGCTTTGGAAATCAATCTGGCACTTTCTCAGAATATTGGGAATAGGACTACCTCAAGACTCAGGAATACCACTCCTTGGAATATACCCAGAAGATGCTCCACCACACCACAAGGACATATGCTCAACCTGTTCATAGCCGACTTATTCATAATAGCCAGAACCTGGAAACAACCTAAATGTCAAAGAACAAATAAAGAAATTGTGGTACATTTACACTACAAAATACTACTCAGCTATTAAAAACAAGAAAATCCTGAAATTTGTGGACAAATGGATGGAACTAGAAACAATCATATTGAGTGAGTTAACCCAAAGCAGAAAGACTCATATGGTATATACTCACTTATAATTGGACACTAGCCCAATAGGGATGTCCCCTAAAACTCCTCACTTACCAGGAGATTGTGATAAATGTGGGGACCTCCTATTGGGACTCAAGGTGAGAGAAGTATGGGAGAATAGGGAAATAGAAGGATCCAGAGGGTCCTAGAAACCTACAAGAAGAACATTATGATGGTCGGATCTGGACCCAAGGGGTTCTGTTCAATCTACTGCACCAACCAAAGACAATACATGCAGTAAACACTGAACTGCTACTCAGATCTAGCCAACGGACAGGGCATTTTCCACAGTCATGTGGAGAGCAGGGACTGACTCTGACATGAACTCTGGTGCCTCATATTTGACCACTTCCCCTGCATATGTAGCTACCTCAATAGAAGACACACCCAACTGTAAAGAGATAGAAAAATTTCAAAGGTGTGAGATTTGTCCTCATACAAATGAAAAGTGAGTGTATGCCAGAATTTTATTTATTAATGAGAAAATTAGCAATGAGTTACTAATTGGAATATGCCCATAAAATTTATTAAGAAAGTTTCTGAGTGTGGAAGGTAGGAATGTCCTTGTATGTCCCAGAGAGTCACCAACCTACCACACACATTCTATGATGCTAGAGAT
This sequence comes from Acomys percivali, assembly GCA_907169655.1. Lineage (NCBI taxonomy): Eukaryota > Metazoa > Chordata > Mammalia > Rodentia > Muridae > Acomys > Acomys percivali. The sequence goes on along the minus strand of OU015748.1, from coordinate 75,772,198 downwards.
TCAGAAGGTAGTCACAATACATGAGAGAGAAAAGGGGGAGGGAGAGACCTAAGGGAGATGCCAGTAGATGATGGATATGTGACACATATACCAAAAGGCCAGAGAAGGCTCCTCATCACCTTATTACACTTAGTAGTTTCACACTGCAAGCCCAAGTTTAACAATTTTATGAGAGCCCAATGCTGAAGTGCTAAATTCCTTGAGGTCCACCACAAGGAGGTGCACCACCAGAGCACACAAAACCCATTTCTAAGACATAGCACTTACTCTTGGACATACCATAAAAATTGGTTGTTAGTTTTCCTCCTTTAAAATAAACAAGGATTTAAAATCACAAGGAGCAAATCCCTACTAAAATAATTATATCTAAAATTGTTTCAAAGCATTTTCATACATATGTATATATGCATGAAATACATATGTGTATATACATATACATCATATTCATATATGCACATGTATGTGTATGTTGACCTGTAAATACCATGATACATCATGCCAACATATTGGACAGCCTACTCCCTGGCATTTGTTGATAACATCCAATGAGCCAGCTCTTTGGTGCCCTTGTTGGAAAGAAGTAAAAGGCATTGTGCCATTATCAGGAACTTCATTCAGACACTTGTGTATGTACATGTAGCATTGCAGCCTTTGTGGTTTGAGGCAAGGCTCCTTACTTTTCTGATGCCAGCCTTCCATGGTAAAACTGGGTGTGGTGCCTGTAAGCTTTGGCCTTGGCTTATTTTCTGGTGATCCCTGAAGACTTGATCAACTGCAAAGAAGGAAAGAGGAGGTATACTGGTTTGGATAAGAAATACCTCCACAGGCTGTAATTGGGAGTGCTGCTTGGAAATGCTGTGGGACCTTGCAAGAGGACAGGCTCTTCCTGCCCAGTTTTCTCTCTCTCTCTCTTTCTGCTTTCTTTGTACGGTTGTCATGTGATCTCCTCAGCTTCCTGCTCCAGCTGCCATGCCTCTTCTGCCACTATGGACATTCTCTTTGCACCCAGAAGCCCAACTCTGTCTTCAGTTATAACTAATACAGTGAGAGATGTCTAAGAAAACTTGGGACTGCAAATGTAGAAGGAAGGAAAAAAAGTGCCTAATAGCTGTCACATGTCCGGGAATTAATTATTCCATTCTCTCCAAAGACAGTCACCCCTGGAATTAGGACGTGCACATGCATGTGGACACCTGCATTCAGATATAGGTGAGCACATCTACCACCTTGCAAATGATTAGTAGATATTGTCATAAACAGTGTGGCTAATGGGAAAACAGTCAAGAAATGGATAAAATGGAAGTTCACTCACAAATAGCAAAACCTAGTAGCTGAGCTTATTGAGTTGGGTTGGTTGCTACTGATTGGAAATGCAGATGTTTAAAGGGATAGATACCGTTTTGCCACTCATGAAATCTTAGTATTTTATTCTCTCTCTCTCTCTCCCTCCTATCACCCTCCTCTCCCCCTTCTCTTTGTCCCCTTCCTCCCTCCTTCTCTCCCTCCCCCTCTCTCTCCCCCCATGCAAATGTGTACATGTGAGTGCAGGGTCCTGTGATGGAGGTGGCATTACAGCTTTCTGCAATGGAAATGTAGCCAGGCAATCCTTCCCTGAACCTGCTGTACCCTTTTAGTTATATATCTCTGCTAGAATATCTAGGAACTAGGGATTAGGGGAACCTCTACAGGTTTTCTCTTATACCTGCTGACTGATCTTCAAGCCCCAGCTATAGGCTTGCATTTACTTGTGTTGTCTTGTGAATTTCTTATATGTGGGGAGTAACATCACCAAGCCAAATCATGACCAAATTAATTAAAACAAGATTTTTAAATTCATGTATACAGGCTGTCTTTCAGTAAAGTGGGGTTCATTGGATATTGGGAAGATAAGGTCTTTTTATAGTTCAGGAGTGGGGAGACTCCAAATGGGGGATTTGGTAGGCAGGCGGGATTACAGAAGCAGAGCAAGCTTGACAAGTTGGACATAGCAACCTCCTGAGACAAAGACATGGCTTCCAGGTGGTCTGAACAACGTGATCATAATAACGTGGTCATAGCAATCTTTAAAAGAAAGGCATAGTTGCTTGGAAAAGGAAGTGCAGGACCATTTATCATTAAAGTTTCAGGTGGGATATAGATCAATTCTTAAGAAACAGAGATTTAGTCATAAAACAGGAACAGACTTAGGTAGTTTTTAGTATAAGATGGATTTTGAGCCTAAGATGGAGACAGGATGGTTTATCAATCTGACATATGTATTTTAAACCTCTTTAATACACTTATAATAGTGCTTTAAATTTATTCCTTAAGAATGTAATATATACACATAATCCATCTTGATCATATCTGCCCCAACTTTCCCCTCCAATTGCCTCCAGAAATCTACAATACATTTCTCTTGTAATGTCATGGCTTTTTTGGTAAATGTTTTGTTTATTTATATATGTATTTAAATTCACTTAGCACAATTAATGGTACCAATTACACATAGGAAAATGTCACCCACTGCATCATATGCAACCTAGCAGAGCCCACCTCCATAAAAGAAAGTGACTTTTATTCCTCCTGCATTTACTGACTGCCAATAGCTCCTCAGCCAGAGAATACAATTTTTCACTGTTGTAATAACCTCAGTGGCAAGTCCCTGGCTCTGTCCAACTCCAACTCATCTCAGACCCTCATGTGGCCCATCCTTCCCCTACCTTGCAGGGCCAAACCATCCTCTCCCACCTTTGCTGTAGAGATGCTTAGTGCAGCTACCTTCCATTGGCAGCAGGTCCAAACAAACGCCACTGAACAGCTGTTCTGTCCCACACTCTGCAGGTGATGCTTTTCAGCACATTTCTCTCTAAATGTGTAAACCTGTCACTGCTAAGATATTTATAATCCATTCTCTAAATGAGAAACTGGAGGCACAGATCAATTAATTATCTCTCCCATCAGCACATGGCCAGGCAATAACAGATACCCGATTGAAAACAAAATCCTTCTATCCTTAGCACTGTGCCTGCCATCTTTTTCCAGCGTGTGGACCTCTGGCTCCTGGGGCTTCCAGCTGTTTGTAAAGTTGCCTGCAGCCTTCCCCAGACCGACAGTGCATGTTAATTGCCAACACTGGAAGTCTCATTCTTCCTTCCCCACTGTTTTACATTTATGGCTGAAAGCCTCTGGTTCCCTTTGTTTCGTTTCCCTTTCATCCCACCCAAGTTTCTATTGGCAAAATATCCATATAATAGCAGTGTGTGGGACTATATGACACATTCCAAGTACAGGGGAACTGATCTGTTTTCAGTTATTTATCAGATATTTGCATATGCACTATGAACCTACCACAGCCAGAGTGGAGTGTTCCAGCTTGCCATGTGTTTACTTGGCCCCAAAAGATTTTGAGAGTTGCCGTTAACTGTCAAATGGAAGAGGAACTTGGATCTAATCAACCCACTGCTATTTCATGGTGTTTGAAGCAGAGAAAATGAACTAGACTATAGAACCATAGAATAGGCAACCTTTGTTCACTATTGTTAGGTTGTAGTTGCTGGGCAGACACAGCTATTTTAGTGTCCCAGGATGCATGGTTAAATTTCTTACCATTGATACTTACCAAGGCATAGCACTGGAACAGGGTGACTCTAATCTTCAGAACTTCCAGTTTCAATTAAATGTGTGTGTCACAAAGTGGACTTTGTATCAAGTAGCCTTTTCTATATAGTCCAGTCCCAAACTTGGGGCTTCACACCATGATTATCCTGAGTGGGGAAGTCACAGTCAGCCTGGGTTAGGTTTTCACACACATCTGTCTATGGCAGATTAGCTCAAGAACTGTCTCTGGAAATAAGAAAACCAACTTCAATTACTGAGATGTAGGGGGGAGGGTAAGAGGGACAAATGTGTCATCTGCCCCCTCATCATTCAGCATGTCTTCCTGAGTTTGTTGACTCATCAATAGGGTTACAAAAGCAATAAAATAAAAAAAAAGCAAGACCTGGGGCTGGAGAGGTGGCTCAGTGATTAGAAGCATATGATGCTCTAACAGGAGACACAAGTTTGGTTCCAAGAACATACTTCAGGTAGCTCATAATCAACTATCCCTCTGCAGCCAAGAGACTGAATGTGTCTTCTGGCCTCCGAGGGCACGATACTCACATGTACAAATGTGCAAATAAAAAAATGTATACACATAATTCAAAAATGTTTTTTTAAGCAAGAGCTGATATGTAGCTACTTGATAGGTTGCACCCAAGTCACAAAACAATGAACATGGCCAAGTTCAGAATCAACACAAAAGAACATCATTAAAGAACAGTCTTACAGGAAGATGAGTGCACAAGACACCCACAGTCATCCTCCTGATGTTGATGAGCCTTTATCTGAGTACTAGCCTACACCTTTCCTCAAACTTCCCTTTATTACAAGAGACATACTGCTCTTTTCTGTGTTCCCCTGGGGCCCCCAATTTACTTGCACTAATTCCACTGATAACCAGCCTGCCTCTCCAGTCATCAGCTCTGTATTATTCTTTCTCCTACATCAAAGAACATCTAACTATTTGCATTTATGACTAAAAGAGAGCATTCCAGTGGTTATTTGCAGAACAATGAGGATCTGATTCATAGCTGTTTTTCTTTGTGACTATTGTTGAGAAATAGCAGCTGATTCTCCTTTCAATAAGCCATACGACAAAACAGATTGCCAAAGCAGGATCCACTGTAAAAGTCAGAAGCCATCACTGTACATGCTCAGCTCAAACTAATTGATGCAGTAAACAGTGAAACATAACTCATGATGATGAGGCCTAGAAAATACTTAATTAACTCTGACATAGTTTCCCTTTAAACTTTTAAGAATATTCATTTATTTTGTGTATGCTTGGTAGTCATGGCACACCTGCAAAGGCTAGAGACCAACTCTGAGTATTCTCTGTCTTTCCTGTGGGTTCCTGGGATAGATAGAACTAGGGTTACCAGGTTATTCAGCAAACACCCTAACTCACTGAGTAATCTTATCAACCCCTGGTTTAGTTTGCTCTGTCCCTGTTTGAGCACATTTAACAGAGGTTTTTGTTGCTGTTTTTCCATGTGCTGGGCATGTGATCTCTAGGAAGGGTCACCATGTGCAATAAATATTCTGAAGTAGCAACAAAAATGGCTTGTGTTCTATTGCTTGATAGACCATGACCTTTGCAGATACTCTTTCACTGGACAGAAACCATTTAATAGCACTGCCTGAGAAGGTCAACAACTTGACAGGAAATGTCATATGGAGTGTGATGCCTTATGTATCACTTCACAATGAAGCAAAGGCTCTTAGATAATTAGGTAAACTCCAGACGCACTTGGAAAAAGATGCTCTGACAGTGTAAGGGCACCCTGTATGCTCTCTACCTGCTTCCCAATGTGATTCATATCAGTTTGAATATTCCAACAGGGAAGTCTAAGCTCAGGGAAAGATTCTGATGAGAATCACTTATGAAATCTGTGATTCAGCCATTAACAAATCCACAGGTAGCAGGCAGCCAGTCCTCAGGCTGCATAGATGGCTTTCAAGTAACTTACATGTGTTGATTGGCTTATCATAAGATCAGTTGGTAGAGGATAAGCAGGCTAATTACTGCAAGAATGTGTGCTAACTTTAGGTTCTTCCAACAAAGACATCTGACATCAAGCAAGCGAGAGTGATTCTTTACTCTGTTTTCATGATATAAATCTTCATAATCTAAAAGTTATAAGCAAGTATGTCTAAGGATAACCTACACACATGCTCAGATACTCAGAAAACACGACATGTGTTCTCCTGCATGTGGAATATATATATATATATATATATATATATATATATATATATATATATAT
>OU015748.1:75745545-75766339 GCA_907169655.1 Acomys percivali | reverse complement strand
AATGGTACACATGTCATTGAGTGAAAGGTCTTGAGATGGGGAGTGTGTTATAAATTACAGTGGCCCTTATAAGTAAGAGAGAAAAGGACAGTCAGAATAATGGCAGAATTAGAGTCTGAAAGAAATGGGTCAGATTGGTGTGGGCCATTGGCCAAATATTCCAAGTAACTCTTAGAAGCTAGAAATGCCAAGAAACAGGTTCTCCCTAAGGGCTTCTCAAAGGAACACAGTACTACTGACCCACTTGGATTCTTGACTTCCAGAACTAAGAATGAATTTGTATTGTTTAAAGCTGCTAAAATTGTTTAACCCATTATAGCATCAGATGGCATTAATACATGCATGCATATCACATGCACAGCTCTTACCACAACTAAAGCTATTGACATAGAAAGGTGATATTCTATTAGGTGATACCAGATGAAGGTCCCTTGGCCTCAAATCCCCTTCAGTGGAGCAGAAAAACTGACTGAGGTTACAATGAGTTGTTCTCTCAGCATTGTCATGTTGGCTAAACACACATTCTAGTTCACCTCCAATGTCCCAGTACCCAAGGCCTTGTCAGCTACTGGTAATAGAAGCAAGAGTGACCATTTCCTCCAGGAAGGTGCAAGTAGTCATAGAGATTGCAAACAAACTCTGGATGTGTATAACACATGCCCACAATAAAGATAGCAACTCTTAGAGCTGGATAGTGGACATTCTACATGGTCTTCTTAGGCATTTTGGAATCAGCATCTCTACATTACTAGAGAATAGGTCTCTACAATGGGTAGTCATCAGAATTGGCCTTCTGGTATATTTCACACTCAAAACCTTGACCATCTAGATCTGTGGATCTGTGTCCTATTCATGATTTGAAGAACAATGTTGTGTTGGAGATGGGGGCAAGGAGAGGGAGGCAAGGGAGAGGTCCAGCTAAAAGAGGGTAGTCCCTGGGCTTTTTAAGATGTATATGTATATGTAGGCATTGCTAAGTATCATTGCTACGTTATTGCATGGCTCTTCTTATCATTAAAATTGAAACTGAAGTTGTCCGCACATGTAGGGTGAGAGAAAAAGGTGTCAAAAACCTGGAAAGAATTCAGTATTGTATTTGTACAATGAAAGGTAAGACCATAGAGAGAAGAAAAATTAAATATGAAGCAATTTTTATTCCCTTCCTATGTACACCAGTACCATGGCAAGAGCTTGGCCTTCTTTATGAAGTGATTTGTACCCTTGTTCCCAGAGCAAAGTCCCAGGCATAGTTTGAGAACAAGCAACCCAATTGGCTCCTTGTGTTGGCAATTGTGGAAGAGCCAGAGCTACCAGGAGGCTTCATGTTGCTCAGTCAGCTTCCAGGAAAGCTGTTGTCAAGGCCTAATCATCAGAAGAGATGAGCCATCTCTGCTGATTCCTGGAGAGATTTCAGCTCCGAGGTTGACATGCTTCTTCTGGTACCTGCTTTTCCCTCAGGCTGCTGTGATGTACACGGTGATGCTCTTCACAGTAAGGAGGGGAAAAGGCCTTGCCAGCCCAAGTAATCCTCATGTTTACAAATTGATTGGGAGTCACTCCACAGCTGCATTATGGAGAAAGTTCTAGTGCTACCCTTTTTCTTTGAAGAGTAAGAGACTGGAATCCATACAGGCACAGCAGGTATGAATGACCCACTGGAGACAGATGCTTCAACAAATGCCACACATTCAAGACCTTGGACTCACTAGCAGCCAAGAGGAGTAGATGTGTCCAAACCCAGTAGATTAAAATTAAAAGGATATAGTGAATTAAGAGGGGCCTTCGAACATGGAGGCACACACTGCCCCTCTGATTTCAGGATTTGGAATGTTGCTATTGTCATTACTCCCATCTTAACCCCAAGCCAAAAAGTTGGGAAAAGATGGGTTAAAAGATAATTTCCCCCCACCAAGTTTCTCCTTTTCATATAAATACAAACTGGAGGTAAAGAAGCGGTCAGAAAAGGGTGAGAAGAAAGAAGGCAGAGAGAGAGAAATATGGGGGGAAAGAAGGGAGAAAGAAAAGCAGAGGTAGATGGAGGAGGAAGTGGAAAGAAAGAGAATGGAAAGAAGATAGGAAGAAATAAAGGGGGGAGGAAAGGAAGGAAAAAGAGAGGGAGAAGGGAGAGATGGACAGACAGATGCAAGGAAAAGGAAGGAAGGACATGAAGCAAAGGAGTACCCACCAAAGGAAGGATTCAAGCCCTGTGTGGTTAGAAATTACGTAGTAGCTTTATTTCTGCCACTTTTTGCAAGCACCATTGCACCATGTTTTATTGTAGGAATCAGGTGAATCCATTATAAATAATTTTCATTAGGACTGGTACACAAGAGACTCTCAAATGTGGTAGTTATTGCAGCAATAAAAGAAAGCTAACCCCACAGAATACTGAGATAATATGTAGACTCTCTGTTGTGCAGTGATGAACAAATGTCTGTGATGAGACTCTGAGTCCCCATGGTCATAAGTCTGTGCCCCAAGGCAGGCCAATTTATCTCCTTGGTGAAGAAAGTGTGGTCTTCACTGTGTTATGTCATGTACATACTCTGTTAGATGAATATAGAAGATTGATACATAGACCCCAGCAAACACTGCAGTAGTGCTACTAATTTATTTAATCCATTAAGAAAGCCATATGCATTTATTGAAAGGACATATAGATTTTATCAAAGAAAAAAAATATATTCCCAGGTCAGCCCCAAAATACTGCTGTTTTAATAACATTTCTTTTCAACTTTGCTGTTCCTCTTTATAGATCTTAACAAAAATTGTGTACATTATTTTTACCTCAAAGTAGTATTACATAACTTAATATTTAGAGTTTTACAGTTTGCTCACTTTATAAGCATCTTGTCCATCTTTTCTTAGACACATGGGCATAATTTTCACTATCTGCAAAATTTATCGATAGTTTGAGTCTTTATTTAACTAAAACTAAGTTGTTCTGACCTTTGACTTGTCTCAATAATGATGGCATTAACATCTTAGTGATGTTTTCTTTCAAATTTCTCAAGATTCTTTGTACTTAATCTGTGCTTTGGTATTTTCCAATCGGGCTTAGGACTGGAGAAGAATTAGCTAGAGAAGATTCTGGTCATCTGGAGCACTGTAGATTGTGAAAAGCCTGCCTATAACATCTTCCCAGCCCTTCCGTTTCCGCAGGGTTGCAGATACCTACTAGGATCGACATTTGTTGTAGAATGAGTTTGTAGATCCCCTAGAACTGACTCCCCTAGGTGTCAGCCAGTATGCTTTCTTGCATTTCTATCCACCTCACCCCCACGCCCGGCCTCCACACAGGGAACTGATGTCATCTGGACTCCTTCTTTCCAGGCACAGCAGAGGGTATTCCTGTGTGTACGTCTGTCAGCCCCTGGCCTAGAAGGTTCCCAAACACAAGGCTTTGTCCCAGAATCTCCACAGCTCTGCTCTTTTTAGGGGCACCAAGGGAGTGCTAATTGAAAGCCTCTGTGTTGCTTCCTTCCTATCTCCCTTTACAGTCTATTGTAAAAAAAAAAAAAAAAAAAAAAAGATGTCTCCATTTATCGCACTGTCAGCAAATCCTAGTGCCTGCATTCCAGCTGTGAGGCTGTCACTCTTGTTCCAAACACACACCCGAGTATTTGCTGTCAGTGCAGATGGTGCCTTGAGAAGTTGAGGCTCTGGCCTCTGTGAACCCTCAGAGTGCTCCTAACTCTGACTAGGTGCCCTTGCTAGTGGGCATAGACATCCCCTAAGGTGAGGGTGGTAGAAGAAATTATCCTTCTCAGAGAGGAGGAGGAACCAGGAGGAGCAAGCACAACCTGGTGAGAATAATGGGATGTTTTCCATCTGGGCGTGAAATAGGGTTTTCTCTGTGGCTAATGAGAACAGCCTGTTTCCAATTTGACTAATGTTTTCCATTAGAGTTCTGGCACAGCCCAGCAGAGAGAGGCATGGCTGGAGCCTTTGTGGTCTCTTCTTAAAAGCCAGGAACTGCTTTGTCATTCAGAGCGTTCCTTTGATCCGCTCCCACAATCCTAAGGCAAGGTTTATTAAGCCAGGTCTGAAAGTAGCTTCTCCCTTTGCTGGTGACCCTGAGCAAGATTCTGCATCTCTCTGGGCTTCAGTTTACTCTCTGGGAAAATGAGGGGTTACATTAACCTAGCCCACTTTGTAAGTTCATTGTGAGAACCAGATATTAAAACAGGAAGCTTGGGCTGGAGAGATGGCTCAGAGGTTAAGGGTACTGACTGCTCTTCCAAAGGTCATGAGTTCAATTCCCAGCAACCACATATTGGCTCACAACCATCTATAATGAGATCTGTATACATAGTAAGTAAATAAATCTTTAAAAAAATAAAATAAAACAGGAAGCTCTAAGGACTGCTACAATTTCTCCAGCCTCTGATATATGCCAAACACTTGACAAACCACTTTTTAAATATTTAATTTTTTTATTGTATCCTTGCAGTATCTCTTCAAGGCCTGGTAGCTAGGACCATGACAGCCCCACAAAGATGGTTATACCTTAATCGTGAAGCCTAGGAATAGTCACACTATCTGTAAAAGTAGATAAGTTGGAGGGATAGTGGTGCTGAGGAAAAAGCACTGCTGCTGTGGGTCCAACGGCAGCAGGAGTTCTTAAAGGTAGAAAACAGAATTTGAGAAAAAGATACCACCATGGTTCAAGTTCTGAGGGAGGACATGCAAGGCTATTGGCTTTGAAGATAATAGAAAGGATCATGGATGTATTTTCAGTTTTCCAGAGTGGACAAAAAAAGTTTTAAAGAAGGAAATGCAATTTATTCTAGACTTGAGAATGTAAAACAGTGATTCTTATCCTTCCTTTAATACAGTTCTTTATGTTGTAGTCACCCCCAAACGTAAAATTGTTTTGTTCCTACTTCATAACTGTAAGTTTGCTACTGTTATAAATTGTAATGTAAATTTCTGCTGTGCAGGATATCTGATATGCAACTCCTATGGGGGTTGTGACCCACAGGTTAAGAGCCATGGTCTAGAGCCTTTAGGATGTACACATCCCCACCTACATGTTTATGCCAGCTTATGGGTACCCATCTACACCTACACCTAAGTGCCAGCCAAGGGAAAGTCACAGGCAACTAATTGATATGAATGCAAGAAACCTAGTATATACTGTGGTAACCCACTTTGGGTCAATTGTACAATGACCATAGAAAACAACATTTTGTTGTTTCTCTCCTTTCTGTTTCAAACACACGAGTGACCTGAGAATCAGGGAAAGTTAGTGTCTTTCCATCTGTTCTAAAGACATTTGCATTCTTAAAGCAGTCTCCAACTGATTGGTCATAAGTGTGTGTTTGAGGACTGGGTCATGTCATAATTTGAGGAATTCATGTATTCTAAAGATGCAAACTACCCCATCCACGTGTAGGAAGCAGTGTCTTCTCTCTGCACTGGAATTGTAGCTTTCATCTTTCTAAGCTATGCTAGGAAGTGGACATCCTCTGCCTCACAGGAAAGCAGGGGCGTAAATAGAATGAGCAAAGCATTTCTGATGCTGTGTAACAAATTGTTATGAATTAACAGTCTTAACATGACACTCAGGTTTGGGGGTTGTTGTTGCTGCTGCTGCTGCTGCTGTTGTTGTTGTTGTTTTACAATCTCAAGGGTCCAGGGGTGTTGCCAGAAGCTTGAGGTCTAACAGTTCTAAGCTCAGATTATTCACATGACTGCCTCCTCATCTGGAAGAATCCAGCTTCAGACTCCCTTGGGTTGCAGATAGAAAGAATCATTTCCTGGAAGCTGTCAAATCTTGGAAACTTGTTTGAACGCTGAGCTGGTAAGAAGCAAGCATCTTGTTGCTCTATGCTTACGTGTATTTCCCTGTGGCCCATGTGTTTCTCTCTTACCCTTCCTACATCCATACTCCACACGGGCTTCTGGAAACACCAGTTTGCTCCCTTCCTACATATTCAGTCTTGAAGAATCGGCTTCTCTGAGATTCAGTTTTCTTTTCTATTGGAAAAAATTAAACGCCGATGGTGCACTAAAGGCTAAATCATGAGAGACACCTAGTTAGTCCTCTTATCTTCTTTTTTCTTTTCTTTCTTTCTTACCTCCTCCAGCAACTTTCATTGCCCTCCTCACTTTTACTTTCTGTCCTCTTTTTCTACCTCCCTTGAACTTGGCTAAAAAAGGGTGTTGGGAAGGAATAAAATTAATTATTTTAGTAAACAGGAAGTGCAGGTTAGCAGCTTACAAAGTGAAAAAAAAAATGACAGGGACAATTTGCTGCCTGAACAGTCACCCAAAACTCTCTATAACATTGGAGCTTCATCTTCAGCCTCCTCGCCCAGTATATCTGCCAGACATATTTGTGAGGCAGGAACTTTTGAGATCATAGGTCCTCTAAGTTTATCCCTGCAAGTCTGTTTGAGAGACATAGTCTGTAGACATGCAAAAGCAAAGGAGTTTATTACCTGACTTGTCATAAAGATGGGAGGCCTCATCCTGGTAAAGCTGAGGCTTTAAATACTTTTTCCAGAAGCAGAACCCAGCACACAGTGTTTAGTTATCAAGTGATAGGCTAATAATAGGTGACCTTTTAGGTGAATGGGGGTCTGAGGTAGTAAATTCTAAGTGAGGGAGATAGATTTCAGGTACGTGGGGGGGGGGGCTGAGGCAGTAAATTCTGGGGTGAGGGTTGAGGTGGAGGCTAGTCGGAACCTTTAACTCAGACTCCTCAGTTTGTTCTTGTTATCAGCCTGCAATTCAACCTGTTTGCTCAGCTGGCAAACGCTAGGTCTGAGCCTCCTGGAATCTTATGTTTCTTTAGCTAACAATATCACTGCTGAGCCCAGGCCATCTAGTTAATAATGTCCCTGCTGACCTCAGACCACCTAGAATCTCACAGCTTACCCTGTCTTGGGTCAGGTAATTAATTTTATTCCTTCTCAAGTCTCTGATGGAGTTAAAGACCAAAATGGTTAGTTCTACAATTAAGCTTAGTTATTTAGGGATTAAGATGTTTTTAGGCCTAGATAGATGTTTTAAGTTGATAGAGATGAGATATGATAGATATTTATTTACATTCAGAATTTTAGATGCACCAAGATAAGAAAGATGTTTATTCAAGGTTGCCAAATTCAAATAGCCAAAACACTATGAATAATAGTATAATTGATAATATGATGAATAATAATATAATTCCTAGTTGTTTTGTGGTTCTTCTTGTTGTATATAGTATATTGTATTTATGTGTAATAATATAAATGTGTGTGTGTGTGTGTGTGTGTATATATATATATATATATACAGAAAGAAAGAAAGGAGCTGGTGGTTTGAACAGTTTCCTTAAGGCTGGGTTTCCAGTTTTTCCACAGAGCACCATGCAGCCTGTGAGCAGTCTGCCCCTTCAACTCCAAGTGAGCCATTAGTGTTTTTCATTGTGCCTATTACTATGTAAAATTGTTACGCCTATTGCTTTGGTTACTGGTTAACAGTGAAATGTAAATAAGTGAACCTGCCCTACTTGATACCCCCATCCCTCACATCAGAAGCCTCTGAGAACCCACTCCTTCCAAAAAAAGGTAAATATGTTCCTTAGAACAGAATCTTTGTCAGTCTATATATCTCTCTGAGAATTCAGTCTGCTTGTAACTGTTGTTCCAAAAAATCATTAAAAGAGGTCATTATTATTAATGAATGAGTATATGGCTGGCTGGCTCAACCAGTAGATGCATAGGTGGACAGGGGCAGTTAATTAAAGGGAATGTGTCAAAGTTATTGTCGTAGAATTAAATACAAAAAGGATCATCAGATCTACTGAGGAGGTCCAGATTAGGTTTCTGTTAGCTGTTCTTGCTCCATGTTAACTTAGGGTTTCGCACCTCTGGAGAACTTAAAAGAGCAAGTGGCCACTATAAGCATGCTTTGCCTCCACTGAAATGCTCTACAAGGAAGATAGTCCTTAGTGGTGCTGAGAGACAACCCCCTGACTCTCATGAAAGCAGAATGCATTCAGATGAAAACCCAGGTAACAAACTACCCAACAAATCTTCCAGGAAGAGCAAAGAAAGGTTTGAGTACCTTCTAAGAAACAGAGGTTCCTGGTACAAAAATAAGCCTAGGGGTATGGTCACAGCCCTACTAACTTGCTTTAAGGCCAAATTAATCCAAGACATACAAGAGAGGGAGATATATTTTTTTCATTTTACAAGTTAATGAACAAATGGATTTCCTATTCATTATTCATTGACTTTTGAAGTTTAATGAATAGCTCTGGGACAGTCACTAATTTGGGGTCTTTCTAGAAAATGAGGGCAAGCCAGATTCAATATGCATCAAGTGTGCAAAAGTATCAGTTTGCTATGCATAATGAATTTCACTTATTATGTTAACAATCTAGGGTTTATCAGCTCTAAATTGTTAATGAACACAGAGTTATACACTCACCAAGCACACTTCACATCCCAATACTAGTATAGTCAATGCAACCCTAATTGTGCCCATTTCCACACCTCTACATCATATTTAATTCAAGGGTGTCTACAGCCCTCAGCTAACACCATGACCTCTATAAGCTAACAGGTGCTTAACGGGTCAAAGGACACACGGTAGGGAGAGTGAAATCATGTGTTTGCACTTCTTTTCCCAGCACAGTGCCTGACTTGAGGGAAGGAGGCAGAAAGAAGAGTGAGTGAGTGCTGAGGCAAGGTGAGACTTCTGGGTGGCTAACAGCAGAAAGCAGTTCCTCTATGCTGCTTTGGAAAAGCCATGTCCTCTTCTTATCCTGCATTAACTGTCCCTCAGGAAACCCTCTATTCTTCTGCTGTCAGCTCCATATGAGGGATCCTTGAATAAGCTGAGAGTCGGCAACATCAAACAATTATAATGCCTGTTCCTTGAAGTGGTACACCAACTTTCCTATGCCCTTGCATGAGCTGATCTTGGAACTGATCTTGGTCAATAGAATGAGATGCATATATAGTCCCACTTACGAATCCAGACTCATGAGATGACCCATACTTCTGCTCACTCTTGGATTTCACCCCAACAATTATTTACCATTTCAATCCATTTTGTGTTGCTTTAACTCCTACGTAGAGATGAATGAGACCTGTTGCCTGACCTTGAGAAGTTTATACTCCAGTCTTCTCTGAAACTTATGTATACATGGAGCTTCCATGTTCAAACATGTGCAAGACCCCAATAGTGTAACCAGCCAAAGAGGCCCCACAGTCACAGAAGACCATGAGTTGGAAGTCAAAGAGCTATTACACTGAGGGAGGAAACTCAGAGCCAGACAGCCAGATGTTGAATATTCTGTCTCATTTGTGGATCCTAGCTCCAAATTTTTATATGAGAGTATATAACCTGCAAATAAAACCTGATGCTATATACTCCAGCACAGAAGCCAGGAAAGTAAAAAGGGACCATGGATGGAGGACAAGTCTGAAAAGGGCAACAGCAGGATATGAGTGCTATTAGTGGGGAAATGTAAATGTGAGGTGGGTAGCTGCAAAGGGGACAATAATATAGAGGAGGAGGGAAGAAAGAGATAAACAGCAGTGAAGATCTTTGAAAAAGCTACAGGGAAACATTATTTTATACACTTACTTTATATATATATATATATATATATATATATATATATATATATATATATATATATATAATGTGTGTGGGTGTGTAGTTTAAAAGGAATTATGCCACATAGAATGAAAATGTTCATCCCAAGAGCCACAGATGATCTAATAAAACTCCCAGTTCAAGGCATGAGAAACCTCCCTTCAAGTGTTGGTCAGGAAAGTTCAAGGACCCCCAAAATACTACAGTCTACTGTCACTGCCATTGCTTGCCCCCCAGAATTTGAAGTGAAGACTCTCTTGGTGCAAACACCACACACTTCAGACATAGGTTTTAGAAGAATAGAGCTGGGATTGTCCTAGAAGCCTCATTCCTGAAGTCTAGCTCTCACAATATCAGAAGACACCACGCAAGTTGCCAAGAGAGAAAAGCAATCAATAAAGTTAGTCTTCCTTAGCATCAAAGCCTGTGAGTTACAGCAAGATTAGCCCAGAAAGATATCCACACCAGAAAAGGAGTGGCACTTTTATCCTGAGAGTAAACCAAAGCTGTCTAATAGGACTTAAGGCAGGAACTCACATTCAGTACTGCAAACCCTCCCAAGCTACCCATGGTCAGTTATGTCATAAACCCTAGAGGAGAACTCCTCACTGCCATTTTCTAGAACCTACATAATTTCTAACTGTATTCAAAATACTTACCTTTATACATACAGATAAGTATAGCTCTCAACCCTCATCAAAAATCTTCTTTTTGGAACAAATGGAGATTATTACAGAGGCTCCCAATTGGTCAAATTGCAGAGAGCCAGTGGTACCCAGCCCCAATGAGACAGCTATAATGCAATCCTTACACCTAAGGTCCATGGAAAAATTACAGAGAAAAAGACAGACATTTTAAGAACCAGAAGACCAGGATAATGTCATCTAGACATTAGAAATTGAACCCATAAAACCTCAACAATACAATTACTTTTAAAAACCCTGCACAACGACACTAGTTGAATTCTAATGCATATGGAGGACATTTCACAAGGTCCCACCCAAGAGCTAAAGGCAACCAATGGTGGATGAGAGGAGGAAACAACTCCCACCCTGGGAAGAGCTCCTGATACATTGTTCAGTCCTAAGCAGTCAGTTCTAAACACACTACACAAGAGCCATGCTAAATGGATTCAGTAGGTTACACATATATGTACATGTGTATATATGTAATAACAATAATAACCCAACAAAAAGTGATTGTAAATTGGAGAAGGAATTGGAGGACATAGGAAAAACTGAGGGGGAAAAGAAGAAAGAAAATTTAAATATAGTACTCATGTATAGAATTCTAAAAACAATAAAAAATTAAGTTAAAAAGAAAAAATACAAAAAAAAGTCAAAGGATTTCAGCTAACTTTACTGCTGGTAGCAGATCAGTAAGTGTGCCCAAGGGGAACCCCTCCTCTCTGGGCTTGAGCTTGACAGAGCTGAGCAGGGTCACTGGGAATAGCCATCCTTCCTGGCTCCCTGACTGACTTACAGATGGAAGTATGGTTATATGAGATATTTATTGATTCATCCTCCCAGGACCACCCAGAGATGACTTTCAGAATTAGAATGCATAATGGATGCATGAAGAGGACACATGACAGGACTCATTCTGGGGAAGATTGGTGACAAGTGGTCATCTTCACGGTAAGATGTGCTTTCCTAATGGAAGATGGGCTGAGAAGTGTTGACATTAGCACAGGGAAGCATCAAACATTCCTTTCTGTCAAGCAGGGTGGAACATGGTTTTAGAGAGTAGGTCACGCTGGAATAAAGGATAAATAAACACAAGGACAGACACTTGGTGTTGCTAGGCAGCTGGCAGATGCTGGATATTAAGGTGCTAAGGTTGGCTGGCCAATCTTTCTTTTTATTATTTCTTTCCACACAGGGCTAGTTCTCTGAGGAATAGCAAACTAGAGTCATTAACAGTTCTGAAACATGACATTTGAGAAAAATATGACAACAAGCAGATTCTAAAATTATTTTTTTAATATTTTATTAATTTATTCATATTACATCTCAACTGTTATCCGATCCCTTGTATCCTCCCAATCCTCCCTCCCTCCAATTTTCCCCTTACTCCCCTCCCCTATGACTGTGTATGAGGGGGACCTCCTCCCCTGTATATGCTCATAGGGTATCAAGTCTCTTCTTGGTAGCCTGCTATTCTTCCTCTGAGTGCCACCAGAACTCCCCACCAAGGGGATGTGGTCAAAAATGGGGTACCAGAGTTCGTGTGAAAGTCAGACCCCACTCTCCACTCAATGGTGGAGAATGTCCTGTCCATTGGCTAGATCTGGGTAGGGGTTCAAAGTTTACTGGATGTATTGTCCTTGGCTGGTGCCACAGTTTGAGCAGAACCCCTGGGCCCAGATCTGCCCGTTATGTTCTTCTTGTAGGTTTCCAGGACCCTCTGGATCCTTCTATTTCCTCATCCTCCCATACTTCTCTCACCTAAAGTCCCAATAGAATGTCCTCGCCTCTGATTCACTTTCCTGTTAAGTGAAGACTTTCATGGGACATGCCCCTTGGGCTAGTATGCAGATATAAGTGAGTATACACCATTTGACTCTTTCTGCTTCTGGGTTAACTCACTCATTATGATCATTTCTAGTTCAATCCATTTGTCCACAAATTTCTGGAATTCCTTGTTTTTAGTAGCTGAGTAGTATTCCATAGTGTAAATGTACCACAGTTTCTTTATCCATTCTTCTACTGAGGTACACTTAGGCTATTTCCATATTCTGGCTATTATGAGTAAGGCTGCTATGAACATGGTTGAGCATGTGTCCCTGTTGTGTGGTGGAACATTTTCTGGGTATATTCCAAGGAGTGGAATAGCTGGGTCTTGAGGAAGCCCTATTCCCATTTTTCTGAGAAAGCACCCGATAGATTTCCAAAGTGGTTGTACCAGTTTGCATTCCCACCAGCAATGAAGGAGTGTTCTTTCTCCATATCCTCGCCAACATGTGGTGTCACCTGAATTTTCTAAAATTATTATTTCAGGATGTTTCCCTCATTTTACCACATGCAATCCCTCTGACTAGTGCCTAATGTGTTCAATTCAATTTAAGAGTCAACTAGCTTCTAGTGGGACTGATGTGCCAGGAGTTTTGAAAGAGGCAGAATTTACTTTATACTCACTGAGGCCTTCTAAGATAGAATTGAGTAAGTTCCACCCACTTACAGATGGTGGAACTGAGGCTGAAGGCAAACTGGTTCATGTAATGTCTGAGGCAAGGTTGGATGCCTGCTGTTTTGAGACCTTGCTCAACACAAAGTATCAGTGAGGCAGCTCTCCTTGTTGGTCAGACTGTGCCCTAGATATGATCACTTTAGTCATTTTTAAATTACATTTTAATTATTTTTCAATGTTTATACAATACAGTTTGATCATATCTTTCCTCTCCCCCAAGTCTTCCCATATTATACCCACCGCCTTCCTACACTACTTTGTCTCTTTCTATCTTGTCTCTCTTGCTCTCCTTGCTCTCTCTTGCTCTTGCTCTCACTCTCACTCTTCCTTAAAAAAAACAAAAAACAAAACAAAAAAAAAAACAAAAAAAAAAAAACTAAGCAAAACCAAAAAGGCAAACAAAAAAGCACCAAACCATAAGCAGAGAAAGCATACAAAAGAAAGATTCTATTTGTGTTGGCCAACTGTTTCTGAACATAAGGTCGACCTTACAGTGTGGTTGACATACCCAGTGTCACTTTACTGGAGAAAATTGATTTTTCCTTTCCCAGCAGGCATCAATTGCAAATAGCTTCTTGGTTAGAGGTGGCACTTTGTGTTCACTTCCTCTTCCCACTGCATCTATTTTGTCTAGTTTGAACTTACACAGGTCTTCTACTTACTGTCACGGTCTCTGTGAATTCATATGTGTGTCAGTCATATTATATATGGAAGGCTGTTTCCTTGATGTTATTCACTATCTCTGGCTCTTAACAATCTGCCTTCCCTTCATTACAGATCCTTGAGGGCTAAGGGTAAGGGTTTGTTAAGAATAACCCATTTGGGGCTGAATGCTCCAAAGTTTCTTATCGTCTGTCTGTACAATGTCCAGCTATGGGTCTCTGTGTTGACTCCGTCTGCTACCAGAAGAAGCTTCTCTGATCAGGTGTGAGTAAAGCACTCATCGATGAGGATAGCAGAATGTCACTAAGAGACATTAATTCTATGTTCTACTTTATTTTGGGTTATTTAATGACTCTACTTCTTTTTTTTTAAAACTCATCTATCCTAGATAGGAAAGAAAAGAGGTTAATGGGGAAAATAGAAGTAGACCTCTTTAGACTCAGTTCCTTGGGCCGATTCTACTCTTTGTCGTCAGAATTCCAGAAGACTCTCTAAACAGCGAACCAGAATTTCAGAAAAAGTGACTACATCCATAGCGGCTAGAACACGGAGCAGCAGACAGAACCTTGATGTGCTCTCTGGAGCATTTCTCTCTAGGAGTGTCTCAAACCGAAGCAATGGACCACCAAGCTATGTGAGAGGATGCAAAAGGCCGAAGAGCCAGCCTCTGGATTTGGGATCATATTAGTCTCCTCTCAGATTCCATACCTGGATGTTTATCTGCTGGCAAAGACCATGTCCTTCCCACATAAGGCAGATCCTTTTCTAGCAGACAAACACCACATGCCCTCTCACAAGTCTGTTTCACATCCTACAACTGGGATCAAAACAAAACATTTTTACATTTACAACATACCCCCTTTCTGTAGAAAAAAAAAGCTTTTTCTCTAACAAACTGTATGAATAAGAATAATTATGGGAATTATCAGATAAAAGTTACATTTACAAGGTCCAATCCATTTGTATTTGACAATCTTGGAGAAAGTATTCCACTGTCTATCCTATCCTAGTGAGTCCAATCCTAGTGGCCAAAGTTTTCCTAAATCACTTTCTTATAACTTTTATCAACCTAAAAGTATGTTTTAGAGTCTAAAAAGCTAAAGCATAATTGTGGTAATACTATGACTATTTAGTCTTCAATTACATCAGAGACTTAAGAAGGAAATATTGCTTAATATGTAGGAAGTACAGGCAAGCGGCTTCCAAAAATATAGAAATGACACAGACAGTTGAATGCCTGGACAGTCACCAAAAGTTTCTCTGTATTGTTGAGGTATCCAACCGTCAGCCTATAGAATATCACACACACACACACACACACACACACACACACACACCTATATATACACATATATAGGTTTATATGTATACATATATGTGTATATACAACATGTGTATATATTATATATATTACATATATAACATTTTTATGGTTTAGTTGTTTTCATTTAGAATAGAGTTTCCTTCCCTCCACTCCTATCTCCAGCAGATCCATTTCCTCTTTGTTTCTTCTAAAAGAATAGGCCTCCAAGAGAAGACAGCCAAACAATACAAAAAATATACAATAAGACCCTCATATTGAGTCTGAACAAAGAAGCCAATAGGAGGAAAATAGCCACAGCTGCAGACAAAGGAGTGAGAA
Source organism: Acomys percivali (assembly GCA_907169655.1). Lineage (NCBI taxonomy): Eukaryota > Metazoa > Chordata > Mammalia > Rodentia > Muridae > Acomys > Acomys percivali. The sequence goes on along the minus strand of OU015748.1, from coordinate 75,751,248 downwards.
GTACACCTGCTCCCAGTATGAAGCCCCAGGTCTCTGTGTACATGTTATGGCTGTTAGCTTGGTGGTTTTATGTGAGCTTTCTCTAGTCTTAATTACTGTGATGTTTGATCTGGTGTTTGCAATGGGTAGAGTACAGGGCTTTTTGCTTTGCTGAAATATTTCCTTTAACAAGGAACATATGCAGTGGAAGATTACAATAAGCTATTACCCAGACGAAGACAGGGTCCCAGGAAATGAAATTAGTTTTCCAAGTTTATCTGGATCCTGGATATTTAAAGAACATGTGTGAACCTCCATGGTGAACCTTCATATTCAGCCACTTTACCATCTGATGGCCTCCATATCAGAGAATATGCCGTAGTCACATCTTTCCTTCTCAGCACAGTGAGATGTGACAGAGATTAAACAATGCAATGTTCTTTAAAATCCGACAGTGTTATCTATCATTTATGTTCCAACTCTGCCAGGATCTCACAGTCCTTGTCAATGGCATTAGCCAATTCTGTCATCAAAGCCACACATCTTCTCCCCACCTTTCCTCAACTCTCCCTTCCTCCCTTGCTACCAAGCCAGAGCAAATGAGCAGTTGGCCACCTGAGTTACAGCAATGGCCTCTTTCCTGTTTTCCTTGATTATATTTCTAACCTTCCTGGACTCTGTAGCAAGGAGCATCTAACCTCATAACACCCAAGTCATATCAGATAAGCAGCCTTCTGATACCTCCCTAAAACACCAGAGCCTTAGCTCTGCTGATAACCCTGTTCACAAGCACAAGCTAGGCCAGGCCTTTTTAAGATGTAAATCACATTTGTTGTATTTCCTATCCAATTTGCAAACACCAAAGAATGCCAACATTTTAAGTTTGTCTCATAAATGTCTCACTGTGAAGGGTTTGCTCATTAAACCTTTAACTCCTCTTTTCCCATAAGCCCTTCTTTCCCATGATTTCAAACAGCACAGTAATTTTCAGGAACATGTGCATCAGTTTGTGTCAGAACCAAGTACACACATATTTATAGTGATTTATCTATCATGTCTAGTTAACTATTTATAAGCTTATGGATGGATATAAACTATAGTCCTCAAATATAAAGTCATATTTTGCTTAGCTTTTATAACACATGTAAGTCATACACCTTGTGTCATTCAAGTGTGATCAGGACACTGGGACAACAGAAAGAGGTAGATAATGGGGAGGCTGTCATGGGATTTGGCATTTTACCATGCGGGGAGCTAGTTACAAGTTACAGCTCTTCCCATGAACATCAAGTATAGCTGGAGATGGAAGCTAGACACAAACCAGAACTGAATATGGAGAAAGGGAACTCATGAGGGCGAACGGTGATGCATAAGGACACTCCACTACATCCCCTGATTCAGTGGCCTACAAGGAACTTGGTCTAGAATGTTTATACATATCTGGACAAAGGCCTAGAAGTTGAATGAAATGGTGAGGAGTTAGTCAGAACCTGTTCTGCCTGTAGAGGATACATGGTGGTGTGAGCAGGTTCCACAGACTCTGTGTCCCACACTAGTGTCCAAAGCATAAAACTAGGCTCCATATTACTTTGCCCCTTATTATCAGCACCAGGGAAGAGGCAAGCAGAGGAGGGAATGCTGGGAAATGCAGCTCCAGATAGTCGACCTGACCCATCATGGATCTCCACAGAGCTCACTGGGAGTGGGAGGGAATACTCCCATTACAGAGGAGTTCACTAGACCCTCAGTTGCATTCAGACATTTCTCATGTTTTCAATGCCTGCACAAGGGATTCCCCGTGAAATGACTTGGATTTGGGAAGAGTGAGAGCATTTGATTGAATTTAATCTTAACAACAATCTGAGAGGCTGCTGGTGGACAAAGGATTATCTGGTTTGCATTTGGGCAAGCTGTTCTTGCATGGAACACTGCTGGTGCTTACGGAGAGAGGAACCATGTAAATCGGTCATAAATGAAAAGCTAACCTGCATCATAGATTCGAAGAGTAGTGAGTACTACAATAGCTATAAAATCCCAGGTGATCTACAGGTCCTGTCTAATCCCACAGCAATCACAATGACCTAGTCAAGAAAATAGGAAAAGTATTCTTAAAATTCATTCAGAACCACAAGGTTACCCTGGATAGCTTTAAAAAAAAATCGTGAGCAAAAGGAATGCATATGGAAGACCTGTGCTATATGAGTCAAAATATACTGCAATGCTCTTGTGTCCAGAACACAAAACAGGCATGGAGCCCAAAGCAAGCAAAGAGACACTGGAAATTAGTGCATGGACTAACAACTAATTGATTTTTGTTTTTGAGATCAGTGTGGTTACTGGATCAGATCAGTATGATTACTTTTTGCAAAAGTGATTCACCGTGATGTAACCATGGCCTAACAAACACATCAGGGCAGTAAGCTCACTCGCCTGGCATTCTTTAGTATCTTGCTTCTAACACAAATATGGTTTTCCAAATGAGAACGCAAGTTAACCAAGCATGCAATAAATGCTATCTCTAATCCTTACCATCGTACACATATAATTCTTACACCCCAGGATGTATGTAGTCCTCATACAACCAGGCATGACTTTTTCTTTTTCTTTTTTAAAGAATTTCTAATTAGTGTTTTATCATCTAGTTTATTTTAAATTATGTTGTTTATTTTCATAAATCACTGAATTTGTTTTGCTTTTGTATTAATTTTTCTTTATTTCTTTGTTTTGTTTTGTTTTGAGACAGGGTTTCTCTGTGTAGCCTTGGCTGTCCTCGACTCACTTTACAGACCAGGCTGGCCTCAAACTCATGGAGATCCACCTGCTTTTGCCTCCCAAGTGCTGACATTACAAGCCTCTGCCACAGCACCCAGCTAATTTTCCGTATTCTTTAAATTTTCATACATGTATACAGAAAGAATGATCATACCCACCCCTGCCCATTTTTCTTCGCAAACTCCCCCCAAGTCTCCCACCTTCAAATCCCAACTTCATGGTTTGCTATGTTTCTATTTTTTATGTTTTCACAACTCATGTAGTCAAATTAGTTCTGCCCATACATATATGGGTGTGGTCAACCCACCGGAGCATGGGAAATTTAAGAGAGCTCACAAACCCAAGACTAAAAAGAATGATTCTCCTTCCCCCAGCACCCATCAACCTGGAGCAGATCCTCTGGGGAGGGGTGAGTCCACACCATCTATTCTGGAACTTTGACTAGATTGATCTAGTTTAGATCTGGTACAAGCAACTGTAGCTGCTGTGAATTCATTAGTGCCACAACCAGCGTCACATTCAGAAGTTTGCACCTCATAACAGTGCTCTCCCAGAACCTGTGCATCAGTGCCCCTCAAGACCTTGCACAACAGTGTTTCCCCAAACCCTACTCTGGCATTTTCCCTGCCTCTTCTTCTGCAATGTTCTCTGAGCCTGTTACTTGACATTTCAAGAGAAATTAGTGAGAGTATTCTTCCTGAGGAGTACTACATATTAGTTTGCATATCTGCCCTTTGTCAAAAGCCACAATATGCTATTTAAGAAATTATTGTCGAGGCCAAGGCTCCTCCCAGCGTCTGCTATTTCTGCTTTTTGACATTGAATATGGTATCCACATACATGTCAAGTACACCGTGATGGCAATAGAAGGTAACAGAAATGGTGAACATTTCTGATCCTGCTTAAACCATCTTAGAGCTCATATCTGATTTTAGAATATGATCAACATTACTTTCCCTGCTAGCAAAGAACCTATACTTAGTTACAGCCAGTTTTCTGAGAAAGCTGGGATACAGGAGGTGGCAACACAATTGTAAGTTCTAGATAGATGATTCGGTACATGCCTATAGTCCTGGCAATTGGTAGGTATGGCAAAATGACAGAGTACAAAGCCATCCTCAGCTACAAAATGATTTTTGAGTACAGCCTATATGCATGACAGTTTGTTTCAAAAAGCCCCAAACATGTTTGGAGAGATGGCTCAGTGGTTAAGAGCACTTGCTGCTCTTACAAAGAACCTAGGCTCAGTTTGCAGCATCTATGTAGCAACTCACAACCATTTGTAATTTCAGTTAGAGAGCATCCAATGCTGTCTTTAGGCCTCAGTAGGCACTGGGTACACACATGGTACACATACAAGTAAAGCATACCTGCACAATACATAAAAGCCTCCAAAGAAAAACTTTGATAAAATAACCAAGAAATCCTATTACTTTTACCTTTGTTTGATTTCCAGGCCAAACCACTCACTCCTCCATACTGTGGCTGCCAACCTCCCTTTGGCCACTGTCAACTCTCACTCAGATGCTGCAAGTCTCCCAACCTTGTGCTGTCTCCATTCCTGACACATCACTGGCTGACCATAAGAACCAAAAGAACCATCTACATCTGATCATGAACCCCTGCATTTAAATCTCTCCACTGGTTTAGTTGAAAATATAGAGCAAAGTCCACCATGACGCTGCACTTCAGTCCCTAGCCTGCCAGGCCCTGCTGAGCTCCTGGACTCCATGCAGGGCTCCTCTACAGCAGCTCCCTGCTGGCTTGGGTGCTAGCTTCCTTCTTAGGCTTCCCTCTGGTTCTTAACTGCTCAAGCCCTGTCTGTCCTCTGTCCAGACATCAATTCTCAACACTTTATTCTTAACTGAAACAGAGTACCTGTGAGCTTCACGCTATTCCAGAAGGTTTTTCCTCAGGAAATGCATTGGTTTCCTGGGATGTCTAGCCATTTTAGTAAAAACCAAAACTGAGAGCGATCATAAGATATAATGTTTTTAAAGTAATACGAGGAATAACATAACCACTAGAGGCAGGGCACATTTAAAACAGACACCTTGTTAGCTCTAGTGTAAAAAGCGTGCAATTCAGGAAAGTGCTGGTATTCCTGGATAAGTATAATTAACAAATTGATAATAGGAAGTCAAGATGTGTCTTTTATCCTAAAACACATAAAGACCATTTAAATCCAGTACCATTTCAACCATTCTAGAGACTATAAGAGGGGGATTTTTATATTATCATTTTCAAACACAGCATTGATACCAAAACCAAATACAACTGTATTTTTAAAGTATGAGGTATCATCTTTTAGAATTATCATTTCAAAACTTTAAAGGAAGGATTACATATCAGAGCTCACAAACCAGTACACCATGACCTAATGAAGTTTCTTCCAGAAGACAAGGATAGTTTGGTAGTTAATGGAATATTTTTCTTATTATCAAAACTAATAAAATGACTTATGCTTTTCCATAAATTCTACATAAGCATTTAACAAAAAAATTTAATGCATACTCGATGACATTCAATAAAGTGTGCATGTTACATAGGAGATAATTATCCAGTGAAGTTGGAGAGGAGGGATAATTGGTTGCATACTATATGGGATACAGGTTACCAGTGTGCACAGAAGAGTTGACTGGCAATTTTTCAGAGACTTAATAAACCTCACCACGAACAAGGTAACTCAGTCAGAAGCTGATGTGTAAAATTCATATGCAAGAATCAACTACCTTTAAAATACAAATGAGAAATCTGGTAAGAAGAATCATCAAAATTCCAAGTAGTAAAAAAAAAAAATCCAAGTAGTGAGGCAATAAAGTACAAAAAGGTGGAGGAATCAAATTTATAAGAGAATAAAATGTGCAAAAAGTTTTATGAGCAATACCTACAGAATTCTCCAGAAACACACACACACACACACACACACACACACACACACACACACACACA
>OU015748.1:75732436-75745535 GCA_907169655.1 Acomys percivali | reverse complement strand
ACACACACACACACACACACACACACACACACACACACACACACACATGAACACACATAATGTTTTTTAGTAGAAGAATATCAAGATTCCATCTTAGGTGATGTGTACATTTAATGTGACTCTGATAAAAACCAATGACCCTTTTCTCCCTGATGTAATTTCTCTCTGGCCTCAAGCACATCACTTTTCTGTACTGACAAACAGGATGGTGAGAACTGGCAGTTTTTTCTCCTTGTCTCTGCAGAATCAGCCCCATGGCCTGTTGGCTCAGTGCTCTGAACATCAGCCATAAGCTGAGGTCAGTCCAGAGCTCAATGGAGTTCAGACAAGAAGGCAGGTCTTCTGCAGCAAGCCTTGCCCTTGGTGTGTCCCTTCATCTCTCTGTATCTGTCTCCTCTGCCCCAGCCACCCATTCCCCCTGGTTCTAATAGGATATACACTCAGGACATTCTGTCTTCTAAATACTTCACCTGTCCCTCTAACCAACTACTGCTTGCCCCTCTCCATGAGTTCAATTGCCACACACTTAAGCATCAGGCTTTGGGGGTAGACTACTGCCCTGTCTCTTAGCTCCTTGTTTAATGTACCTGCAGTCCATTTGAACGGCAACAAAAATATCTCCCCTCAGGATATGACACCTCTAACCTGCGTATGACATTTCACCACCTTGAACCAAAAGCTAACAGTCTTTCCTTAGCCCAGAAGAAAGCTTCCCACCCCCACCAGCTGTCTGTGCCTCAGAGGTCCATCTCATTGCTTCCTCGGTCACTTAGGCTGCCTCAAGCTCATCAGTCATATCTGAAGCCCCTACTGCAGGTCTTTGCTAACAACAGTGACATCATTTTACTCTGTTACAGTTCTCACATTCTATCCCTGAGCCTTGAACCCTTTTGGGTCCTTTTATTTTCAAGTCTTTTGGTCACCCCCTTCAGAAGAGCCCTTTCTGTCATGACTAGGCTAACTCATTTTCATGTGCTCTCAGAGTCTGGTATCAGTTACTAATTTCCATGGACTCTTATATGTTTTGAGATAGCTCTTTGTGGTGCTTGAAAGAATAGTTCTTCCCTGTCCTCTAGCAGGAGAGAGATGCTGGAAGATGAAGGATTCAGATCTGATGGTCTGATATCCATCACATTTTTAACATGCTTCCTCTAAATGCCTATTGTGAGTGAGTGCTACCAAGAGTCCAGAAAAGGCCTCATATGAGGAGGCTTAGTCGCCATAGGCCAATAGCTTCACATCCATATCACAGACATTTAGGAATCTTTGCCCAACCTCTTACCCCTTCTCCTCTATCTCACAGCAGACCTGAACCCCTGCCTGCATCTCACATGTCTCATCTTGCTTCCTTCTTACTTTGGTTTTCATAGACACTTTCCCTAACAAGACACCTGTATAATAACACAAGGGGATCCTAATCTTTTAGAGTCTAGACTCATACAGCCTCTTTTAGTGACAACACATAAAAAGCCATGGGCCTGGAGACACTGGAACCATGCTATCTTCCAAAATTTGCCACTGAGTACACAAGGAATCTTGGCTGTGCACACCCTTTTCTTGTCTTAGGCGATCCTATAAGTGCCTTATAGTCTTGGCGAATGCCACCCACTCATCATAATTCATCCCAACCCTGTGAAATCCTTGGCAATGCCAGAGTCAAGGCTTCATTTTCACTTCTGTGGAGCAGCTAAACGTTTCACATTCCTCTGTCATAGCATTTCCACTTTATGCTGTAAGTATTGCAATTTATACATCATATTTGTACACTGATTCTATCTCATAGAGTTCTCCGCTTTACGTTATGAGTATGAGTATGAGTATGAGTATTCTCCCTGGACATGTGCTAGCTTGCTGAAGAAGAGGGCTTCGATTTCCAGCAACTATTATGACAGACAGCTATGACCTGCCAATACAGGTGTGGAAACTTACCCCGGGATGTCTGGAAGAGCAGCCAGTGCTCTTAAACTCTTCAGTACCACATTTCTGAGTTTCTTCTAGCATACTGACTAATACACTAAAGATGAACAATCAGGATGGGAAGAAAGGGAAAGGGAAAAGAGTAAAGAAGAGAAGGAGAGAAGGTAAAAATAGGTTTACATGCTTGACTCTCTAGGCTTCACCTATAAACACCTTGACATTCCACATGTACCTCCATTGCCTGAGAAAAGATGGATAGCTTCCCCTTCCAACCTTGAACTGTAAACCAGGCTCTGACATGATGTCAGGAGATGTATACAAACCCCTGGCACATAGCAGGAGCTAAAGGAACAAAAACTACTGGCTTTGTTAAAGCCATGAGTCTTGGCTGGTAAGCCTCTAAAGTTAATGCTTAGCATCAATCTTTCAGTCTGGTGTTCTATATAAAGGGAAGTATAAACTGCCCTGCAAAGAATATACATTTGTGTCCCAGCATCCCAGGCCATTGAATCTTCTTATTATAGACAGTCATTAGACCAAAATTACCTGCATAAGATTTCAGTTTTGAGGCATTACAAAAAATGGAACTGAAATGATTGTTCAAGAGGTAGTCATGTTTTATCATTGGGGAAAACTTATAATGCCATACTAGCTCAATATTATTTTATATCTTCTGACAGCTTTTAATACTTGGATCAGAATTCTGGGATTATCAACTGGAAAATGAGGTGAGAGATTTAAAATATGTTGGTGTTCTCCCCATGAGCAGGCAGTTTTCAGAGTCTAAACTCTACTGACTCAGAATTTCCATCTCAATAACTCCATCCTGTAGCTTCCCTCCTCCCTTGGCAAAGGCTCACATGGGCTGTGTTGCTGCCAGCCTCCTGTTTGTTTGTCACTTGTTTTTGTGGTTTTATTTCTGCCAAGAATCCCTCCCCATTACATTAGCACACTCTTACTTATTCACCTTCCTGCACTGTCATGATCAAGGGTTAAGCATCCTTGCTTGGTGCCTCTGTAGGATAAGAACTATAATTTCTTTCTTATGTTTATTTTACCTACCAGATAGAATACTGAAGATTCATAAGTCATCAAAACAGCAAAATCCGACTTCCAATTGGGAAATACCCTACCAGGTGTAGAGAAACTAGTAAGTGGACAGTTAAATAATTTCAGCTGGGTTCCATGTTGCAAAGGAAGCTACAGTCCAAAATGCATTTCAATAGGCAAAATGGAAAGGCCATTCTGTGATAATCTTACCATGACCAGCAATCACATTTTAACACAGCTAGCCTAGCTCAGCTAAACCAGTGAAGCCGTATGTGTTTTCCTCTACAAGATAACTAATGACTACAAATATAGTTTCATAAACTCATCACCTCTTTCATTAGTCCAGCAGATAGCTGAGTCCTCTGTTCAGAGGTTCCCAGTGCTGTAACCAAGGTGCAGCTTGGGACTGTGTCATCATCTGTGAGCTAGACTGGAGAACGCTGAGTGGGCCAGTTCCTTTAGGCTGTTGGCAGACTTTGTGCTCATGTAGGGCTAAAGTACTCTTCTAATTTTGGCATCACTCAGCATCTCTTTTAATTCCCAGTGTCTTGCCCCCAAGTTCTTATCACAAAGCTCTTCCATTTTCATATCCTTTCCCATTCCAAAAGTGTCTGGCCCCTCTGAAGGGCTGAACTGACTAAACTGAGTAATTAAGGATCTTAATTATATCTCCAAATACCCCCTTTTCAGACTAGAAGTAGGCTAATTACCTGAGAGTACGTGTGTATTTCTGGGGATACGAATTATTGGCTTTCCCCAGATGTGTAGCTTGGTCTTCATATGGGTCCCCCACAAGAGGAGCAGAGGCTCTCTCTGACTCATATGCCTCCCTTTGGATCTCATTCCCCAAACTGGGTTGCCTTGCCTGTCCTCAGTAAGACAAGATGTCCTGCAGCAACTTAATGTGCCAGGGCAGGTTGGTACCCATGGGGAGGCCTCCCACTTCTCTGAGAAGGAAAGGGAAGAATGGGGTGAGGGTGTGCAAGAGGGGCTGGAAGGAGAGGAGGGAGGCTGTAATCAGGATGTAAAGTGAATAAATTAATTAATTAAAAATTAAAATTAAAATACCTCATCCTAAAAAAATTGTGGGCTTGTTCTGTAGGAGTAAACCTACCTTTAGTGCTCAATATTACATGCCACCCAATGTAGAAACTAGGAGAGCCTCTTCTCTGTTGAGTTCCTCTCCAAAGCCAAATCACCCTCCATATTAAGATCATGTTATGGAGTTACAGCTCAACACTGACTACTAGAATTCAGTTCCCTGCCCAACTCAAGGATCAACCAATCACAGTTACCTGTAGGTTCACAGGGAACCTTCACATCCTCATACTAAACAGGCCATGACTGTATGCTGTGGCCCAGGTAAAACCTCTATATGATCTCAATACATTTGATTGGTAGGCTGTGACCTCACTAAAGGTGCCAAAGAAGAGTCATCAATAAACTGTAGCTACTACATTACCCAGGGCGCCTTGCCTTAAGTTTGACCATCCTGTAATGGTAAAGAAGAATCCCTCCCACCACCTGTGAGGGAGAGAGGCCACAGATACTCCCAGGAAAACAGCCTACGAATAATACAGGTTACATAAAGCACATTTCCTTGATCAGAAACAATCAGATGGCATTTGCAACTTTGGGAGACTGAGAAGTAACTGCACACTCTGTGTTTAAAAGGAAGGGCCAGAAGTCTCAGTGACAGAACTTAAGGCCACTGTGGCTAAGAATGACGAATGAATGAAACACAGGCTGTTTCATTCACATGCTGGAGAGTTTGTGCTTACCTTTACTGTGCCTTTATTTAGTTCCTTTCTTCTTGGTTAAAAAAAAATAAGACATACAACAGGAGCAGTTCCTACCTCAAACATTTGCTGCAAAGATTAAGTAGATTCCATATGGAATTCTAGAGGGGAAAAGAGGTCCAAGGTGACTCAGATGTTAGCCTAAACAACAGCAAAGATGGAATCTCCAGGTGTGGATGATATGCTACAAAAAACCTGAGCACCCCTTTTCTACATTAACAGTTGTGAGCCCAACAGGATGCATTTTCTCATAAAGAAGAAGAGGCTTTCCACTTATGAGCTCCCCACCAGCTGGATCAGCAGGACACCCAGTCTTCAAACCAGCAGACATCAGTTCCTACCAGGCTGCAGTGTTATTCAAAGAAACCAGTTATACTTTCCCATTGGAACCAAGGGACAACTTGCTCTTTGATCATGACACAGCCTGCCTTCTATGGCCTCTCTGCTCTTGTGCCATGCATTGCACAGCGTCAATCCTTTTCAGGCTGTGTATGCAGCCAATAAACTGCTGATTAGAATATGCTCAGGAATCTTAAAATAGTCAGGTATGGGCAGAACACAAGGGCAAAACGTTAGGAAGAACAGATAGAGGTACATGAAAGTGGAACAAGGTCATACAGACTTCAACCTGTAATGTTACGTAGGACTGGTGGGTCTCCAGGTGGAAATGAGGTACAACAAAAGGAAAAGCAGGTGGAGTGCAGGGTGACGCTAAGAAACATAAACTTGAATGTCATCTCCATGTATTGGGTATTGCACATCGTGAGATGGATAATGTCATAAAGACAGGATTGAGCTTTAGGAACTGATTCCTAAGATTGTGCAGTGATTAGAGTTGAGGGAAGTAAGCAGGACTAAGAGAGAGAAAGATGAAGAAAGAGAGAGGCTGAAAACCCATCAGCGGTATGGTCTCATAGAAGTCAAATGAAAACAGATTTCAGTGGAGTGAAAAATGTGGTCCTAGGCAAGTGATTCTTATTTCCCTGTTTTAAATAAATATTGAGAATTGATCAATGAATTTTCAAAATTGACATAAAAAAGGTGAGTTTATTAATAATCAGTTCATTGGATGGTGGCTGATCAAAACAGATTAAAAAGAGAGATTGAGATATATTGAATATAGATAACTCTTTATAGAAATTAATTTAAAAAATGGACAAAGCTACCGAGGAATAACTGGAAAGGGCATGACATCAAGGAAGGCCTTATTGATTTTAAATTGCAAAATATGATAGCATGCTGACTACAACCATCTAAGGCAGTGGCTCTCAACCTATGCATCGCGACCCCTTTGGCACTATGATTCATAACAGTCGAAAAATTAGTAATCAAGTAGCAATGAAAATAATTTTATAGTTGACGGGGGGTCACAACAACATGAGGAACTGTATTAAAGGGTAGAAGGATTAGGATGGCTGAGAGCCACTTGTCTAAGGAAAGGGATATATGTGAGGAGGGAGGAAAGAGCCGGGGAATATCTGTTGTGATTGACTTTGAGGATGGAGCATAAGTATGAGAGCCTACTGCAAGGAAGAACCAAGTGAACTTACTCTGAGCACCAGGAAGCAATGATGGCGATGCACAGATGCAGGAGGCTGGCAACAGTGATGCAGTGTGAGATCTTGTCTCCCCACTTCAGTAAAACAAAAACCAACGATTTCAGCTGAAAGTGGAGATTGTTTTTAAGCAGATGGCTGACATGGGTTGCCAAGTGAAAAGCTCAGTTCCAGGAGGGACCTCTCACATCCAGTTGCTGGTCAGAGGTACCCTGGAAATCTCCTAAACAACACAGACCTATTGATGGAGATACAACACACTTCAGCCACAGAACATGTGAAATCAAGTTGGTACTGAAGAGGAAGCTGGTTCCCTGCTGACTAGCTTTCACAGAACTGGAAAGCAATATGCAGACTGCTAAAGAAGAAAAGCTATCAATGGTTTCACCAAGTTTTGAACCCCATCAGCTGCAATAATGATCAGCCTGCAAGATATGCCCATGGGTATACAATATTATTGTGATAACCAATCGCTTTCTAATTAGATTTAGGGCTGTAACTACTGTAAGAAGCAAATCCATTCTAAGATTAACCTGGACAAACAATCGTGACTGGAGATGTCATAGGCCCAAGGGAGAACTGACCACTATTATTTTGCTAAATGGACATATTATCAAGTAGCTGTCTAAACATATATCTCTAAGCCCATAGACTGATGCAGCTTTCACATCTCATCAGAGACATATCTTTTTGTGATTGGCAGTGGTTAAAACCACATTTGGCCAAGGTACAAAGAGTACGTGACTGTGGAGGACTCAGTCTCAAGCAAAACATGTATATTATGCCTCCTCCCCTAACGACCAGTATCATCATGCATAAAGGGATGAAATGATTGTAAGAGTCAAAAGTCATGGAGGACCAGAGCAAAATAACTTCTAGGTGTGACATGAGTGTCACACTCATGAATTCATAGTAGCTATGGGTGACGGCACAAGTTCACACCTGTCAACATTTTAGCATGGAGTGGAAGGGGCTTGTGAGCCCTCACCACTAGCTGAGGAGTTATAGAAGTGGATGGCTTCTGGAGAAGGAGAGTTGGTTTGCTTTAAGAGCATGGCTCTGGGAAGCTAACCACAGTTCACTGGGTGCCTGACACTTAGGCCCATATAGACAACACTAACTGAAGCCAACGAATTACTAAATAAAAATATAGAGGCCTGGAATTGTGGAAAGAGTTGGAAGTAGATGTGATGGGAGATGGAATTCAAGAGTGTATATTATAAGAGATGATATAAAAGTATCAAATAATTAATATACATTATTTTAAAGCTTAAAATGCATTATATACATATATGAAATTTTCAAAAATCAAAATATTTTAGAGCAACTTTAAAACACATTTTAAAAGGAAATTAATAGGTAAAGAAAAGCCAAGAAATGCAGACCAGTGATCAGAACAAGAAAATATAACAAGACTGACCATAGGACCAAGAAACCAGTATTAGGGGTGACTAAAATAAAGAAAAACTGTTCAGTATGTAAGGCCTTTCTCGACTGTGAATTGCTGTCTTAGAAAAAAGAAATAATAGAAAAAATGAGTGTTAGAAACACTGGTGTCTCTGCCTCTGCTGTAGTAGTGACAAAGAAGGGCCACAGATGGAGGTAGAGGTTATAACCACGAATAACGATGCAGCAAAAGCTTAGTAAAGGAAGTATAAAAAGGTCAGCAGGCTTGGGGCCTCTGCCACTGGAGTAACAGTAAGACACAGAGCAGTAGAGAAGACAGAGTTAAATGACAGGAGAGATGCCTGAGGAGGGCAGTGGTTGGGAGGATGCTATGCAAAGAGATCTATTGTCACAGGTAAGAATAGAGTAAATGTTACTGCAGTGAATAACTGAAGCAAGGTGGAGATCAAACTGAGACCACCAGAGAAGAGTCAGGGAGTCTGGAGATTAAGGTACTAGCAGCTCCCCTGTGGAGGACAGCAAGTACATCAATAATTATGAACAGTAGCATGGCAATAAAATATTCAGGGAATGAGAAAATCTGATCCCAACCACAACTATAGGGGCTGGGTGGGGTTAGATAGGGTCTGGTGGAACATGCTTCATATACTTTTGGGGTAGGGATTTGGGGAAGGAATTGATCATAGTCATGAAGCACTGGTGGTGGAGAAGGCATCCCATCCGGCCAGATGGTAGATAGCCAGGCAAGAAAACATCCACCACTGTGAAGACTGAGGAGGAGAAAAAAGAGGAGGAGGAGAAGGAAGAGGGGAAGTGGGATTAAAGTAAAACCTGAGGATAAAGAAGACCCCACATATTTGCCTAATGTAGGACAATGTGCAGAGTGGGAACATTCGGGGCCAAAGAGAGGTGGCATTTCCGGTCCTCAGGGATGAACAGATGAAGGACATGCAGTCAAGCACCCAGAAGGGAGAATCCACAGCCACAGTATTGTTAGTGGGGGAAGCAACTCTCCCTAAACATTGAAAAACACTTTAATGATTTCATTTGCACTTACGGTGCCTCAACGAAAGCTTCTGGCAGAAACAAGTATGCAAATAATTTTCCTAAGAATTGATTTACAAGGCTCAGGAAGGCAGGCGTCATCAGCTTGGGTAGGGATCCTTGTCTGAGGTGACACAAGTGTAACCCATGTCTGTGAGCAAAGAGACTGTGAAGGTGGCAGAGAGGGCAAGAGTAGAGAGCCACTTTAGGAATGTCGTATTGCCTAAAACTGAAAAAAGGGGTTCCTATGGTCTTGGGCAAAAGTTCTTCACTCCCAGCATCTATGGAACCTCTGGATAAAGGCTTTTCTTCTCTATGCACCAGGAAGAGTCTGTCAGCTTCCCAATTATTCCCAAAACTGTGCTTTCTCCTGTAGAATGGGACCTCATTCAAACTTTGTAGAAGGAAATCTGTTTGGGTTTGGCCGTAGCTTCTACCTTCCTGTTTCCTTGAACTCTTGACAGGTCCAGGATGGGGCATCCCTGGCTGTCAGACCAGGTCACCAGTATCCTACCTGCATCCTCTTTTCTAGTTTTCTCCCCAGCATGGACCATGCAACAGGCATCCTACTAGTGTTCTTAGACTAGTATCTCTGGATGAATATGGGGCTGTTCAGTTTCTTTCTCACACTGAAGAAAGGGATATATCCCAAGCTGCAACAAACAATTATAGGTCAAGTTTATTTAAAAAATGGTATAAAAAGGCACCAGTCCCCCACTTATATGCATGTGAAAGATCACTTGGTCTATGTATATAACTGGACAGGGAGAGCAGGTGATTGCATTTCTCAAGTGAACCGAATACGTTATCAGAAGCAACTGAGAGAAAAGAAAAAAAATATTAACCATGAGTCACACCACAAATTGCAGGTGGGATGAGTAGGTCTTGAACATCTTGATTAGATTTTAATCTTGTTTGAGCAGCAGCGGATCAAGTTAATGTTTGCTCAGTGCCATAACAGAACATGGATTGACACATAGGTAATTACGCTATTTATCTTCTTTCAAATTCTCAACTGGGGAACTGTGATTATACAGTGCTTGAGAAGAATGGAGACAAAAAGTCACATGGATGAGAGAAAAGAGCAGAAAGTTCTTGATAAATGGGATTGGCACAGCACCTGAGAGACTTGTTCTTATAGAAGGAATTGTATCAGGTTTCCTGGCATACTCTCATGCAGGAAACCCCATGGCTGCCTGATCAGTAATCTGGGAGTCAAAAAGTCTGTGTTAATGCATCTTTCCTTCCCCAGAATTTGTCCCACTTTCTGGCCTCTTCCTCTGTTCTGAAGCCTCCTCCCCCTTTTAAGTACATCTGCTACTTTGATATTCTTGCCCTTGTCATTGTAATTTTAGTGGGGTTTTTTTTTTTTTTGCCTAAAAAAACAACTGAAATCACTAAAGAACTGAGCAGATTTTTAAAAGAGGACATAATATTTTATGAGAAAAGATGCTATGAAGTTGGAAAAGGGCAAGGTTGGGGGGGCTATATAGGATGACTTGCAGAAGGAAAGGGAACGGGAAAATGAAACAATTATAATCTCAAAAGTAAAAGATGACCTAATATATATGCATACTTTAATATATTGTGTATAATTTTAGATAACCACAAACTAATATGATTCTTTGAGGACTTATTTAAAAAAGAAGACATGCAATCTCAAAGTAGTTTACAGACTCTTGATAGAAATATGGCGAACATTTTTAAGAATGTTTCTCAACCACTTGTATTTCATCTTTGAGAAGTGTTTGCTTAGTTCCACACTACATTTTAAAAATTGGATTGCTTGCTTTCTTGATGCTAGGGTCTTTATTTGATTTCTTTGTATATTCGATACCAATCCTTGCCAGATGGAGCTGGTAAAGGGTTTGCTGTTGTTGTTCTATTCTATGGGTTCCGAAAGACAAATGTGACATATTTTCTTTCATTTGTGGAAGTCAGTTTTGAATCTTTATATGTGTGTTCCATTTGGAATGTTCATAGAGGTCAGGAAATTCTAAGGGATCGCAGGAGGAGATTTCAAGGCTGGGGAATGGAAGACAGTGCCGTAAATGGTTAAAGAGAAATAACGGAACCCAAAGGTGTTAAATGGAGTCAAGGATGTGAGGGCAGGGTAGAGGAGCAAAGATGGAGAATGACAGCTAATATTAAAGACTTTCTGAAGGTTTTATGGAAACCTAGTGCTATAGAAGCTTCTTAAACTATATACATATACATTAAAAGGAGTTTAAATGCAGTTACTCTATTATGGGCAACAAAGTCTCTACAAGATGCTATAGACTAACAAGTAAAAAGCCCAATGTCAGGAATAGGTTACTTCTTTGGGAATTGTTGGCCAGTGAGATGCCCCAGATGCCTAAATATCGCAGAGTATTGCCTTTGCTTTAGGTTACCTATGAGAATTGTATAGTAAAACCCCATTGTGGAAGATACTACATAGAATGTGAAGAAATCAAAGAGACACTCACCCAGCAGCTTCACCCCTAGAAGCTTGCTTTTTTAGTGGTGGGGAGTCTGTGCACCCTATGAGAGGAGAAAGTAACCATCATCCTTATTCAACTGTGAACACTGCAAGCTACACCACTGACCTACCATGACATATCCACTGGTGCAAAAGTGATAGAAATATTATAGGAGTAAGAATGACTTTCTTGATAAATGTGAGGCCCATTCTACAAGTTAAAGTCCATACCTGGAACCAACAGTAAAGCCAAGAACCTGTAAGTAGACAAGCCATAGGCCTTAAGGGAAAACCTACTACTATTATCCTGCTAAATGGGAATGGTATTAAACTGACTTTTAATGGCATCATTACTTACATAGATGAGTACATCTCTTAGCCCTAATGAGAAAAACTTCCTTTGCAGCAGATGGTGATGAACTCAGAGACCCAGGACAGTACAAGATGCAGAGAGTGAGATTAATAATGCTCATCCTTGAATAGGACATCTATGACCATATATCCTCACCCCAAGGTTCAGGGAACTTTGTAAAAAAGGGGACAGGAAGATTGTAAGAGACCAGGTGGTTGATGGCAACAAAGCAACATTGTGTTCTGGACACAGAAGGGCAGTTACGAACTCACAGAAGTTTGACAATGTGCACAAGATCTGTCCAAACTCAAGGCAGAAAACATCCAAGTATGGAGAAGAGAGATAGGCAGGAACCCCTGTCCCTAGCTATAGAGCTGTTGGCAACTGACAGCCTCTGAAAGATGGACAATCAATATTTTTAAGGATGTGGCACCAGTGTTAATCACAGCCCCAGTAGATGGCCACATATTCAAAAGTATATGGGCAACACCATCTATACTTGACAAATTAAAAAACCAAGAGGACAGAAACAATGGTGTATGGTAGGGAAAGTGAATGAGGAGTTTGGAGAGCGGATGAGTGGGATAGAAGCACCCACAGTTAGGGGCAACTTTCTTCTTCAACTAATCTCTGGAAACACCCTCACTGACATACCCAGAGGTGTTTATAAATCCAGCCAGGTTCACACTGAAAAAGTAACTCTCTCAGGGTAGAGGTTGAACAGTCCACCTGGGTCCTGTCACCTCTACCTGTCAGTCTCTACAAGGCTCAGTGGACTTAAACTCTGAGACTCCATGACATCTCTTTCTATGGCCCCCAGAGCTAACCTTAGTTCCGGAAGTTGTTGTTCACCAACTGCTGATCCTATGGGTCCCAGAGTGCGGTAACTGAGGGGACAAAGGGGACAGCAAAAGGACGTCAGTAATGGTAAACACTAGAGATATACTCTGAGCCCATTTCTGAGGCAGCTGAGCCAGCAGCTGTCAGCTGGGTAGAGGTGAGTCCTGTGGTCAACAGAAGGCTCCATTGGGCCTGAGATAATGCACAGAGGCTGGGTCTAACTCTGAGGTATTGCTCTCAGCTCATGCAGGTCCTACAGTTGAAGCATCCTCAAGGCATCCTCCTGTGAGGTCCCTTCAGCCGAAGCCTGTGCAAGTAACAGGAAGGAGGAGCCTGTTGTCATCTTGGACATCCAATCTTCACTCTGGATCACAGCTTTCTGCCTGTGTGCTAGTTCTGGGACAGTTGCCAGCTTCAGAGCCCTCTGTATTTCTCTAGCACCCTCGTTTCTTTCTCTATTTGGTTATCTGATTAACTTCTCAGGTAAACGTGTCAGTTAACTCAGCCAAGCTGGGAGAGGGGGCAGTTTTGGTCTTTTTGGTAAGTGCACTGCCTCTGACACTAGACATTCCACCCCATAAAGGCATTTACTAACAGTGAGGTAGAACTGTAGGTGCACCACAGATCTTTTAAGAAATACTAGGAATAATATATTAAATGAATAAATAATAAA
>OU015748.1:75716194-75732426 GCA_907169655.1 Acomys percivali | reverse complement strand
GAGGGTATAAGAAGGCTGCTGAATTAAGCAAAGGGACAATGGTGATAGGGCAAGAAGATGGATTTGAGGCCACTTCGCCACTGCCACTATTTCCCTTAGGCAGTTTACATCCCCTTTCTGAGCCTTGGTTGTTCCTGCTATGGAGTGCCCACATGAAGGCTTTACTAATACCTTACAGGAGTTCATGGTCACTCTAGGATATCTGAGAGGACTGACCCTGTGTGTCACCTCGAACTTTGAATATAATTCTCTTACATTTACCTGGATCATGGATGCCCCTGGATGTCACCACAAGTCTTGGCTCTCCTCTAGACTCCCAAGAAGACATGGATAACAAAACCTAATGCCAGGAGACTTGGCCTTCCTAATGTGTACCATGATTCCAGTCCAGGAGTCTTTGTGGGAAGAGCTGCATCTCTGACCTGGCACTTGTTTCTTTGGCTTGTCAGATGGCAGTATCCCCAGATCTCCATTGAATTATACCTGTCCTTGAGCTCTACTTAAGTAGAACTGGGGGTGCTGCCATCACAAGGGAAAGAGAGAGAAGCCAGAGGCTGTCTTGATCCTGCTACACACCCACTGATGGGCCTTGCACAGGTTACTTTGCCTCTCACAATTCTTGTACAGACTATGTTTCCCATGAAAGTGTCTTACATGGCTACATCTAAGCTATTGACACCAGGGACACATGAAATAAAGTCTGCTCCTTGTCTTAGCCACCTTTAAGAAGACAACTCATAAATAATAACCTTTCTCCTCTCCATATCCTACTCAGCTTGGGACCTGTTTCATTTGTGTTTCTCTGGTTAATTGTCTGGTTCCCTGTGACCTGTACCTGTGCTGTCCCATTCCTGGACACAACTTTCATGGGCTATGGTACTATCCCCCAGTTGTTTCTATCCTGTATGTTAGTGCTCCATAGCTCCTATGAAAGCACATGCTGTTCTTGAGGAACCTGCCTAGCAAGGACATCATGTCCTATGTGGCTATGCTTTTCCTGTTAAAAAGCCTCCGTGGATGCTAGCTATAAGCCACCATTCTCTCAATCTGCTCATCCATCCATTCTCTGACTCTCCTCTCAGGTGTCTAATCCAGCTGCTAAGACCGGCAGCATCTCCTGCAGGTGGGGCACCATAGGTCCTCATCTACCACGAGCCATATCCAGAAACTACTGACTCACTTCTATGTTCCCCTCAGTTCCTTCTCTGCTCTGGAAAATGGGCAGCTGAGTGTGGCTGTGAGCTACCCTTCTGTCTATGAAATCTAGCACCCCATTTATCCTGAAGGGGGAATGTGTCACATTTTGCAGTGCTTCTGCACACCCCAAAATTATTCCTTCTATGGGTTCCAAGACTGGATCCAGTCATTTCTTCTTCCTGGAAATGTTACTGGGATGAAATAGACTCAATTGACTGTTCATAAAATGGAAAGAAGAGCTCTTCACTGAACAATTAAAATTATATGGGTTCCAAACTCAGGGTAGTCATCATATTGGGGTAGTCAGACAGAAGGATAATGTGGCCTCATGAGAGCCCCAAGGGCATATAGGGCTTGACTACCAACTGTGTGTCCAGGGCAATACATCTCTTTGGTTTTTGTATTGTTAATTATCAAACCAAGTCTAGAAATAACCATCCTTGCACTTGTGAAACAAAGGATATAAGTACATAGTAGGTACAACAATTTCCAGGTGATATTTACACTTTTCCTGCCAGAACTCTATAATATCTGTAGATCTTACCATTCATGCAACTAATCAAAGTAAATTGTGAGATTCTGTTTGTATGTCTGTCCCACTGCGTTTGCTTTGGAAGACTGTCCTTTGACATTATGAATACACTAATCTCACTAGTCTTTGAGCTCCTTCAGAATGGGCCTATGAGTTGTTCTCTTTAGCATTTCAGCACCAGGCACCATGTTTGGAGGACTTAAAGGATGTACAAAGCTGTGCATCACACTCCCTGGGATCTTATGAGCAGAAGATCTGCAGTGGCAGCCACCAAAGACCTTTCCTGACAGCATCCTGATTCTGTGACTATAGAGGGCACTACAGAAGGAAGCCAAGGTGAAAACAGGCCAACAAACCTGAGCGATATCTCCATGACAACATCTTGTCCATTATGCAAAAGATACCAGTTTGTTATGCAGTCAAAGGTCAAGTTGTCCACGTGAGCCTTTCTTTCCCAACACATCCCTCAGAACTGTCCATCTTCATTATCAGTCTCTCCTCAACCTCAGGGCTGTGAGATGCAAAGACAGGGACCCAATCAGTCACTGAGAATACCTGAAAATGTCCATAATCAGCAGTAGTGACAAGGTTGGCAAGGTATCACTTAGTTTCCCAGCACCTTTTCAGGCCACCATGGTCTTAAGGACAATCTTGGTCCTCAACTCTCACATCTCAGCTAAGTCTGGGGCTTTAAACGGCATCACTATCTCACCTTCTATAACTATACACATTATGGCATACCTACCTCCTACAGAATTCTGATGAGAGGTGAACCCTGAGATGGATCTTCACAATGGATAAGAGAAAAAGCAAGGAAGCAATGATGGCCTGGAAGCAGCACCTCCAGCCACATTATAAAGCAGCAAGAAGTACACTCCATTAGATTTAGCATCTCCTTACCTGTGCAGCATTTCTGAGAAGCACATCTGCGGAGCCCTCTGCATATAACTGGGTGAACTCAGGTACTCTTTAGAAAACACGGGCAGAAAGCCCCAGGCTCCAGCCTCAGGATGCAGATTGTGGGCCTAGGGGATGCAGATGCTCCTGCAGGTTGCATCACTGATTGGGGAGAGGGGAACATTTTCCTGGCAGCTAGACACCTGACTTGTGTATGCCCCAGTATAAGTCATTTGAATCATCAAAAAACACAGATAAACCTGTCTTACAGTGAAGGTCCACTTTTATTTTCAATGTGACACATTTCATTTTGTTTTGACCCATGATTCCTCTGGGATGGGACAAGGACACCTGGTTCAGCAGCAATTCAAATCCCAAGAACGGTGAGACTTTTGAAAGATAGATGTGAGCTGCTATGCAGAGTAAAACTCAGTATTAAAAACAGGTTGTTCTAAATGACAAAAATCCTTCAATAGACATCTTACCAAAGAAAGCATACAAGGGAGAAATGAGGGTGGAAAAAGATGCTCGTTTCTCTCTGTCACCAGGAAACTGCTAAGCAAAATAAGACATGCACATAACAGCAAAGAGGCAAAATGCTGATCACACAAAACGTGAACAAGAACTGTCCTTCACAGTTCATGAATGGATGCTTACAGGAGTTTTTATTCATAATTATTACAACTAGGACCCAACCGAGGTGGCAGTCAGTAGATGAGTTGATACAAAAGCTATTGCATCTCTAAACGATGGAATATTATTCAGCAATAAAAGGAATGCACTACCCAGCCACAAAAAGACATAGAAGAAAGTTAAGTGCACATTGCTAAGCAGAAGATGGTAGTTTTAAAAAGGCTTCAATCTATATGGCCACAACTATGATATTCTGGACAAAGCAAAACTACAAGAGGAATATAAAGGGCATCATTCACTTGGGGGGGTAGGTTAGGGAGGAAAAAGAAATGATCTGGTAGAGGACAACAGGTTTTGGGGACAGTGAAACTTCACTGTGTAAAACTATAATGGTGGGTACATGTCATCATACTTTAGACTAAACCCAGGGTCCAACGATGAACCAGAATGTAAGGTATGAGTGCTAGTTGCTAACATCACAGGTCCATCAACTGGAGCAGATTTATACTCTAAAGGGCATGGGGATAGGGCGTACATAGGAAATGTTACTGCTTTCTCCTTAATTTTTCTGTGGATTAAAAATGTGTTCCATTTAAAATAGTATCAAGAATAAAATAGAAATAAATGTCGAAGGGCTTCACATTTTGTCAGGGTAAATATTTTATCCCAAAATTCTTGACAGAGAGAGGGAAGGAGGGAGGCAGGCATGGAGGGAGGCAGGCATGGAGGGAGGGAAGGAGGGAGGGAGGGAGAATGTGCTTCTTGCTGTGGGTCATGCTCTTTGGAAGAGAGTTCTGAGTCATTGAGATTTCTTCCAACAAAAATATTACATTACTTTGCCATCTTCTGTGGTGTTGAAGACAACTGAGCTGGTAGATATCAAAGAGGCTGCAGAGAAACCCTTTCCTGCGCAGTGTATGCTGCCTCCCTGAGCCCTGCCACAAATCCTTCTTCTCCATCAGCACCAATTTGCCAAACAGAAGGAACAGGTCACAGATTTTATTTTAAGTCACTACAGTAATATTTGTCTGCCTTTAATCTTCCAACCTTCTTTAAATTCTCATACTTCTTGCTCCTAAACCAGAGTGTCTAAGTCAAGGAGTGCAGTGGAGGGGCTTGGTGAACCAATGATGTTTAAGTCTGTGAGGAGCTGGCCAATTGGATGAGTAGTCATGTGTGTTGGTTAATTTTATGTCAATTTGATACACGCTGGAGTCATTTCAGAAGAGGCACTCTCAACTGAGAAAATTCCCCTGTAAGCCTGGCCTGTAGCCAAGTCTGTGGTGTATTTTCTTGATTAATGATGTAGGTGAGCTCAGCTCCCTGGGGGGTGGGTCCTTCCTTGGGTAGGTGGTCTTTGATGGGGTAAGAAAACAGTCTGAGCAAGACACGAGAGAAAGCCAGTAAGCAGCATTCCTCCCTGGTTTCTACTTCAGTTTCTGCCTCCAGATTCTTGCCTTGGTTTACATCAGTGATGGAGCGTAAACTTAGAGTTGTAGGTGAATTAAAGCCTTTCTCCTGCAATTTGCCTTTGGTCAAGGTGTTTTATCACAGCAATTGAAAACCTTACGCAGACAACATATTAACAGACAGCTTCATCAGTCAACGCATCAATCAGTGTCCTCAGTCAAGCGAGAATACGGGCAAGAAGAGTGATTCTTTCAGACTGCTGGTAAGGATGTACACCCACAGGAAACATCCTGCTGAAGTCAACTTTCCAATTTGCAACAGACCCTGCCCACAATGGGTTTGAGCACACCAAAAGGGGCTTCTTTCCATATGCAAAACACATGGATGCATCTAAAAACAAAACAAAACAAAACAAAACAAATCATGGTATGGAAATAGCCCCAGCTAGCTCCATGCCACACTTGTTCCTCCAACGTCTGGAGGGAACAAGTAGACAAAGTACTGCAGTTCTAAGAAGACTCATCTAGCTCAGAAGCTAGAGGAGGGAAAGGAATGCTCAAGAGAAACCGAGAGGGAAAACATTTAGTGAGCATCTATCTGTTCATGGTGTGCATGTAGAACACACATGCATATGCATGCACAGACACACAGACACACACACACACACACACACACACACACACACACACACACACACAGGTACCACTGAGGCAGATCCCCCAGGTCCACAAGTAAGAAAGTCAAATGGCCACTGAAAGACTTTATTTTGCAATTCACACAATTGAAACCAGCATGAGGAACATGAGGGGGTCCAGGCCACGGTGTAGAACTCAATCCACACCCTGGAACTCTTCTTCAGCACCAACTTGTTCATTGAGGGTCCAGACACAAGCTACTGCCAACTCTCCGTGTGACTCCTTTTGGTTCTGGTAGCTTGAAGCACCAAGGACACCGACACACCAAGCCCAAGGCAGTTTTGAACTCCAGGTGTGCCCCTTGTCTCTAGAGGTCACCACACTCTTCCGGGCTGCAAATTCTTCTTCCTGCTTCAAGTCTGTCCTGGGAGGTGGGGATTTCACACTTACTTTTCCCTGGGCCATCTCTAGGCACAGCTGAGGGAAGCTTATGGTCTCCATGCCGTAGAGTTTCCTTTCCAGGAAAGAGGTAAATTCAGCAAGCACATAGTCAGGGCTGCAAAGCACCAAGGTTCCTCAGAATTGGCTGCCACACTTCAGCCAGTGTTGACAGGGGAGCTGAGCCAGGAAACCACTTCCTGTCCACGAGGAAGCTCCCTGAGAACTACTAGCATTTGAAATAATAGCAAACAATAACAATAATATTAATAACAACCTGACTGTCTGACAGTATCTGTTGGTTTTAATAACTGTGAGGTCTCTGAGGAACGGCAGAGAGAACTGAGGTTAGGAAGGCAAGGAGGGGAGGATGGGGGGGGGAAGGAAACAGGAAGAAATGGTGGGAGGAAGGGATAGGAAAGAAGGATTGATCTGAAATGTTTCAAGGCTTCTGGCTTCCCACTGGGCTCTGAGTTCAAGTTTCAGAAATCCATAGTAGTGTTTTGATGTTCTAGAATCTTCTATGGGCCCTTCACATTACTTGGTCGGGCAGCAAGGCTGGCAAAGTATGCACACTGGGAGGGGTCACACTGGCCAGGAGGTCCGGGAGGGCCAGGAGGGCCAGGATGTCCAGCTGGTCCTGTCTCTCCTTGAGGGCCAGGGCTTCCTGGAAGTCCATCTTTAGCATAGCCAGGTTCCCCAGGTTGGCCTAGCCAAGGAAGCAAAAGAAATAGAAGGCAGTTCACATCCAGAAGCAGGTTTATATCCAGGAATGAAATAGCCCTGTACTCTTTGTGTTGTGAACTAGGGTTCAAGGTGTACTCAGAGAGAATAGCCTCTGTCTGTTGCTTTAGACACAGAGAGAGAACAGCCCCTGTGAGCATCAGGCAGCAGTGGTACCTTCACTGTCTGGGCTAGGGAGGAAATCCTGACACCATGGAGGAGAAACAGAGAAGGGCAAGTCAAGGCCCTTGGGGAGCAACCCTTCCACTTGAGTCAGATGAGAAAGCAGGACTCTACACTCTTACACAGTCTAGTAAACAAATCTGAATTCAGAGCGGGACACCAACACAGCCTAGTGAGCCTCAGCACAGTGCACCTCTTCTTACAGGGAAACCTGATGATCCCGCATAATTCAACACTCTAACTGTCTGGGATCTTTTTATCATTCCTCAACTTTATCTACATGTTAAACCTGAACCATGTACTTGAACTATATTATTCTGTTATACCAAGTAAAATATATAGCATTCAGGACATACATAATTAGCTATTATACAGTCCGCAATATAGAATGAGAGAATATTACATATAAAGAAAGCTCTAACCCTACATTTACCAGGTGATATGGTATCATATGTAATTAATGTAGCATCCTCTTTTGCCTCAACAAATGGGAAGCTCAGTGTTATGTGTGGTGACCAACTTGAGCATGTTACATTCTACTTTACTTCTTAGCACTTTGTCAAAATATTTCTTAGAAAGTAAGCAAAGGGTGAACCTTTCCATTGTGGCTGCCTTTAGAAATTTGGAGCTCTGCTGATGTTCTAGCAAGAGTTATTTAGAGAGTACCCCTGCCTATGAGAAGTCCTTGGTTCAGCTGAGCCAATCATTCCTTCCACTGAGATGCACTGATGATGGTCCCTGATTCAACCTCACCTAGTGCAACCTGCCAGGTATTCTATACACATCCTCGTCTAGATGTTTCTGCTCTGCCTTTCTACAAGTTCTCCTGTTTCAGATCAGTATTTATATTATATTCCATTTGGGAGTCAGCAAGTAGTAAACAATATTTATATGAAATAACCATCACTAATAAAAGTAAGAACACATGTCCTACTGTAGCAAATTTGGAGCATCATAGAAGGATAAAACTAAAGTTAAATTATATATAGGTCAAATGTTCATAAATGATCCAGAGTAAGCATAAAATAGTTCAATTTAAAAGGTAGATTCCTCAGGGCTGAGGGTAGAGTTTGGTGGTAGAGCACACATGAAGCCCTAGGTTCAATTTCTAGCACTGCCCCCCAAATGAATATACACATATGCACACATACGTGAACGCGCACACACACACACACACACAGACACACACACATGATAGTGAGGTAAAATTTGGAAGCCTAGAGCTGAGAGTCTTCACCACTCACCCCTCCTTTCAGTGAGTCAACTGCTGCCCTCCAGACTCTTCTGGCATAGCCCTCAGACATAGGGGGAAGATCGTTCCTACTTCCCCAGTTATTACCAGTCTTCCTACAACTGCTCAGTCCCAGGAGTGCTGACCTTTGGCTGAACCTCTGGCTAAGATTCCATTGACATATTCTAAGAAACACTAATGGGACATGAATGAGTGTGGGATTTGAGAACATGGGTGTCACTTTGGCTTTGGAGTTCTTAGCATTTAAGGCCAGCTAAAGTGCAGAGCAAAAGTCCTAAGGAGAGATGCGTCTTCAACACGGCCAGACTAACTTAGCATATGCCAATCTCTCTCTCTCCCCTAGTACCATTTCTCACCATATTTAGTCATTTGCTATTTTAAATAGAATGTAATAATTCTGTATATTTATGTGGTGTGATGTGTTTCATAATGAATACATATTTATATTTAATGTATATTCTATTTCACTTGCATATGTGTATACATCAAGTGATTGCAGTACTGGTAGATTAAATCCCCTTGAACTAGAGTCACAGATGTTTGTGAGCTGCCAGGTGAGGGCTAGGAATTGAACAGATACTACTCCTAATCTCTGAACCAAATATTCAGCCCAACAATATGAATTTTGGTGGGAACATGAGTACAATATCTAATGAATAAATTGGAGCAACTAGCTTCTGCATCATCCCAAATATTACCGTATCTTTATGTTGGAAATGCCTATATATTTTCTTCTGGTTATGTTTGAACAGTAAATCAGTCATCGGGACTTTTGGTTTAGAGGTATGCCTCAGGTCTTGAAAAATATTTCATTAAACAACAAGTTCTCTGTTTCTCCTTAGAGTGGCCCAACTTCTCCTCTCTTCCCACAAGGAGAGGTACCGCTGTGTGTCCCTGTCTCCATGGGCTGGTGTTCGCCAAGCCTGACACTCTGAACCTTCATACCTGGGATTCCAGGGGGACCCATCTCTCCTCGGAGGCCAACTCCAGGTGTGCCAGGGTCGCCTTTGGCTCCTCTTTCACCTAATAGGAAGAATACACATCTTGAGTGGTGGAGACTTATGATGAAGGTACAGACAGGGAGTCCCAACTCTGTGTCACTGATGTAGCTCAATATCACTGATGAATTCCACTCACATCAGCCTGTTCACACATATTCTTTCTGTAAGATACTCTAGCTCTCATGCACACACACACACACACACACACACACACACACACACTCAGAATACGCACATGAAAACACAAAGAAATAGATGCTTACTCATGAACAAATCCTCAGATACACTTGTTTATACATACACGTTCACTCAGGCATCTATCTATCCAGTTACACATATTTACAAATATGCACTCAGAAGCAAATATAAAGCACACAGCTCTACACATACACATTCACCAAACCACAGGAATCCAAATTTACACACCCTAGAACTCACACACGTGTGAGTCCGCATAGGTGCCCTCATGATTAGTGCACTTGTCAGTGTACTCAAAGCTTCTTATCTGGACTTTCATGAAGAAGGAATGGTGTTGATAAACAAATGTATTCAACATACTAGGTGATGTGGGCACATACCGTAAGGAGACTCAGCTCTGATCTAATAAGTACTGAAATCTAGTAAGATAATGAAACAGGGTACGAGGAACATTCCATAGAAGACAGATGATAAATACCATCCTTAGAATAAACAAAAATTGACACATATATGACATATGTCCTCGGGGGGTGGGAAAGAAGAGATCATGTTCTCTGAAGGAGTATTTGGACCCTAGCCGATTTAAGAGCTTACAGGTTTAATTTAACTGGGACTACCACTGTCAATAATACCATGGGCAACACTATTACTTCTACCACTAGTATGAATGCTAAAGCTAATAACACAGCTAACACCAATTCTACCACCAGTGTTGTCTCTAACAATTGTGATATTGCAAACAGAACCAGGAGTCTCAACCAAGAACACTGGAATCTCTCTTTCAAACTATTTTACTAGGAAGTAATGTATTTTGCTACGTTATTTCCAAAGTATCTCCTGGACACAACATATTTTTTATCTAAATTTAAACTTTCTGGCTCCCAGATTTTCGAGCAGTCATCTTAGTCTTTTGTGACTGTTGTTTTGGGGGTGTTAGATTTATTCATTTGTATTGTATACTTATGAATGCTTTGCCTATGCATATGCATTTTTAACACATTTGTGCCTGGTACTTGAGAGGAGAAGAAGAGCAATAGATGTTGTGGAACTGCAGTTGTGAGCAGCCATGTTGGTGCTGGCAACTGAACCCAGGTCCACTCCAAGAGCAGCAAGAGCTCTTAACCACTGAGCAATCTCCCCAGATCCTCAGCTTGACCGTTTTAACTGCTACACTTGGCCAGTATCCATTGTAGTCCATTAAGTATGCTTCCATGGACATATATTTTGTGTATCTTGTTATATGAATGGACAAAGCTAGCCAGGAATGCACAACTTTAACAAAAGCCCTTTTAAATGGAAGAAATGCCACAGGGGATGAGTTGACAGTTACAAGGACATGGGAAGTCAAAAGAGAAGATGTTAGGTTTATCTGTCTCCCCAGCTTAAGGTCACCAAAATGAAGCCACAAGTCCACCCATCATGAGCAACTGTTCTGGAAAGATTGGAGTCTGGTCCTTCCTGGTCCTGCTTGTCATGACTACCTTGCCTGCAGGGAGAGTACTCTGACCCACTTGCCATTGTGCAGGCTGGGGCAGGCTCTTCCTCTTGAAGGAGAGCCTCCCACTGTCCAGATATCCAGTGATTGGATAGGTTACCCAGCCAGAGAGCCAGACAGTGAGTGGCCATTTTAGCTGCAGCTCAAAGCCGTTTGGCTGGACTTGAAAACTGGGCCTTTACTATCCATTGCCTGGAGATTAAATGTAATATCACTCAGCCAGTTCCGAACTGGGTGGGGGAGAAGAAAACATTTGCATCACTCTTGTAACTCAATCAAAAAAAAAAAATGGAGAGAAAGCAAGAACATAGGGAAAAACAGGTTCAGTCTTTCTGGCATAATTTCTCGAAACTGTCAAGTAAGAAATTACTGAACGTATGAGAAAAATTACAAGATGCCAAAATTCAGTGTTGCTGGACTGATAGGGATAAAAACAAGGTGGCTAATGTAGGCCCTGCCAGGTGTACACCCCACACCAAGCCCGCACTCTCCTCCCGGTTTCTGAAATGCTGTCTACTCACCTTTGGGGCCCATTGGTCCAGAGGGTCCTTCCAGACCTCCCTGGCCTGGACGGCCTGGCTCACCAATTGGGCCTGACCGGCCTGGAAGCCCATCTTTTCCAGGGGGTCCTGGGGGCCCGGGTCTACCTTGAGAGGACTTCATGTGTGCTGGAGGCATCTGGGCCAGGAGGTAGGCAAGTTTTGCTATGGAATAGGAAGAGCAGAGAAGTTCATGAAGAATGGATAAAGGGCGAGGGTTAGAGTGGCAGCTCAGTGCAAGCTGGATGTAAGGAGATAAACAACAGCATAAAATAATAGGGCATAAAGACAAGGAACGGTTTGTGCATACACGCTCTGACTGTGTGCACGCCTGCAGCATCAGGAGTAGTAGAGATCATTAATAGTGTTATCGGCAATGCAGTGGTATCGGTTCCAGCAGTACTAGGATTATTATTGTTTGTGATAGCAGCAGCAGTAATAGCCGTGCCTGTAGCTGCCATTTGGAGAAACTGAGGCCTGGGATGGGATGTGTAAGTGGTTTACACAAACCTATTTAGTGACTTTTATCTTTTGAATATCAAGATCCCCATCTACAACCGAAGAGCCAAATAAGCTGCTAATTGGAGATGCTTACAGATCTGTGATATGAGCATTACAGAATCATTGTAAAACCCAGAGCTCCAATGGTGGGCGGGCTCACTTTCTTCTTGGACAAGGGGGCCAGTGATTACCTAGTGGCTAGCAAGAGCCACCTAAGTTTCTATAGTCAGAGAGTACTGGATGCAAATGCCTGTCCAATGAGTGGAGTGGTTAGGATAATGACTAACATTTTGTTTGGTAAGACTAAAGAAGAGATGGTGGCGCACGCCTTTAATCCCAGCACTCGGGAGGCAGAGGCAGGTAGATCGCTGTGAGTTCAAGGCCAGCCTGGTCTACAAAGTGAGTCCAGGACATCCAAGCCTACACAGAGAGACCCTGTCTCAAAAAACCAAAAAAAAAAAAAAAAAAAAAAAAAAGAAGAGATAGAAGAGATGGGATTCCTCACTACCTCACTGACGCCCTCAGCCACTGCTCCTTCGCTCTTTCACAAGGCCCAGGGGTCTGCGGAGGCTACCTTGGTGACCTTGGCAGTTTGCTAAACTTGTCTGAGTTCTGATTTTCTCATCTTTGGTGGAAGTTGATATTTCTTTCTCAAAGACTTTGTTTTTTGTTTTTTTAATGTGTCAAATTTTTTATTTTCTCCTTTCTAATCCCAAGGTGACATATATCTATATTTTTAATTTCTAGTCCTTGTTTTTTTTCTTTCCCTTCTTTTTTTTTTTAGATTTTTTTGTTCCTTTTAAATTTTATTTTATTTTATTAATTTATTCAGATTACAACTCAATTGTTATCCCATTACTTGTATCCTCCCGTTCTTCCCTCCCTCCTGCTTTCACCCTATTCCCCTCCCTTAGGTGTATGACCAAGGGGGACCTCCAAGGACTCATTCCAGCTGGTGTTCCCAGATCCATTACAAACTAGTGGCTAACACTCCACTAGGGCAGAGACCATGCTACCATCACTGATAACTTTAACTGATAATTCTAGAGGCAGAGCTTGGACCTCCCCCACACAAGTCCTCAGACCTGCCCCGTCCAGTGGGGCTCACACTCTCCAGCCTGCCTCCTGCCTTCCCTCACCACCATCATCTCCAGCCCATCCATGTTCACCTAGACTCTAGAGGGGCAGGGCAGAGGGGCCACTTCACTTCTACACCCTCGTATCCAAGGCAGTATGAATGTGTGAGACACACAATAACTGGGACGTGGGACAGGTGAATGGAAGCACCTTTCGTCTCCTCTTCTTTCATGTCACAGAATTATTGTTAGCATCTTCTAAGCTTTTTATCCCAGGGGAAAAGGGAAGGGTGGCTACTAAAGAGGCCATGGTGATCTAGTGCACAGACACTGAGGTTGTGAATCATAGACTTACATTCCAGGAGCTCAGGCTCCCTGCTCCTCATTATCCTCCCAATATCCATGCTGCCTCGCATGGTCATTACTAGGCTGTCATGGACCATGTGTTCAAGCTCCGTGAACCCTCCTGAGAGAGGAACCCCTGTACTGTTGTTAATGCTGCCACCATTCCAGCGTTCCACTCCATCCCCTACCTTAGAGCTATCCGAGGCCTAGCCTCCAGTCCTCTTTCAATGCCCTCCATGCCAAAAGGAAATTACAGACACCTGAGGGCAGGGCAGTCATCTTGCCCATCTCCTGACTTAACGCTCTCCCTGGAGCTAAGTGAGGTTCACTGCACACCTTCCCAGAACACTGATTAATTAGATACATGGCTGAAGGCACAGAAAGTGTAGATGATCCCCACACAGCAGATGGCGATATCTGATGTCATTATTCACTAGGAGCCATTTTGACTAGAGGTGAC
This sequence comes from Acomys percivali, assembly GCA_907169655.1. Classification (NCBI taxonomy): domain Eukaryota; kingdom Metazoa; phylum Chordata; class Mammalia; order Rodentia; family Muridae; genus Acomys; species Acomys percivali. The sequence continues at coordinate 75,718,911 of OU015748.1, read as the reverse complement.
CAGGTGGAGGCTGCAGGCCCACCTCTGAGGGAGGCTCTGGAGAGTAAGTAAGGCTGGGTCCTCATATTACCACTCAAGCCTGCTGCACCACATTAGCCTGCCCCTGGGGTGCTGTCTACGTCCTTCCTGATGAACACGACAGCTGCTCACTGGAGAGCTCATCCTGGTAGCTGCAATGAAGTCCAGCCACTCACCTTCTAGCTGCTTCCCGAGCTCTTCCTGAATGAGGCGCCTCAGGGTGTCAATGGATGGAGATTCGCCCTAGGAGGGAACAGAAGCAGATTTACTCATCTTCCCAGTGACTCTCATGGAAGACCCCTGTGTCACTCCCCAAATCGAGAAGCCTGTGAGCAGCACAGACTTGGGCAATGACATCCTCTGTCTAGCCCAGGCCACAGGTGCAGCCCATTTCTCTCCACTCCGCAGTTCAGACCATGCCGTTCCGTTAACATGGTGGCTCAGACCTTGTGTTCTCAGAGCCACAATGCCCTTCCCTCAAGACCCGTATATCTTCTTTAGTTTATTTCCTCCTGGTACAAACCACTTTGCTCATAAAAAACAGCCCCATACTGGGTCTGGGCAGAATGGCCCCCAAAGCTTGCCCATCTCCAGAGCATAGTTTATGGACTGCCTGCTATGTGAACTTGAGTTTGACTCTTCTGGCTGGTATCTTGTCCCTATACTCCCCAGGGCCAGTTCTATCCTGCTCAAGTCCATACTGGCCACTAGCAGGCAAGTTATAAATGAAAGCTAAGGAAAGTTATCCATAAAGGCTGTATGTACCCACATACAGCCTTATCTATAGGAAAGGTGAACATACACAATGTGACAACAGTTCTCAGAAGGGCCTAGGGAAGGATTCTCTATACCCTATCAGGGTCACCCTTTCCTGCTTGACTCCTGTGGGGTAGTGTTATCCTCAAGAGTGGGTCCCCCATGCTTCTGTCAGCCCAGAACAGTGCATGGAATAGATCCCTCCCCTTTGTTGTTTTATTTCTCTCTGGCCAGGAACCTTTGTAACAGCCTCAGATGTTCCATTGCTCCACACAGCACAGGACACAGAGAGCTTGGCAAGGCTTTGTGGGAGGTTTGTGTGCCAACTGAGTCCTTTTGATTTCCCCTGGACCTGGCTAAGGAGCCAGGCTCTGGGTGCCAAGATCCTTAGAGCCACCACAACTAGAAGCAAGTGACAAGGCCACAGAGTGTCAGAGCTGGCAGGGACAGGAGTGACCATGCCTGTGCTTAGGGAACATAAAGCTCTCCAGATGACTAAGTGGGGTGAGGAGGAGATGATGTCCCAGGGCCTGGAGAGCATCTCTATCAGACTTCAGCTCCTGTTCTCTAACTGACAACCTGTGTCTATGATCCAAAGCAGGATACATCAGGACCTCTACCACTGGAATGACATATGTGAAAAGAAAGCAACTAGGCTTTCTGCTTACATTCAGTGTCCCCGACAGTCGAGAGAGGATTGCCAAGGCCTGCAGTGAATGGATGGTGAACGACCTATGATGCTTGTTGGACCAATGAGAGCCCATTGGGTGCCAAGAAAGAAGAGATTTACAGCTCAAGAAAATAAGCCTTGAGACTCATCACCCTTAGGGCAAGGCACGACAAAGAAGAGTATCTGTTTCTGAACATCTCTTGAGTTCCATGCATCACATCATTTCATCCTAGTAAATGTGAGTAGTGTTTTCTCAAGGACAGGCTCAGAGAGGGGCCGTGCTCTGCCCTTGGCTCTATAGCCAGTCCCCAGAAGCCTGGTGTGTGCATGCTTTACTCCCCAGAGGCCACAGACTCAGCTCTCCCTCCATCCTCATGAAATCTGTGTCTGAAATCTTATCATCATCCTTACCCGCAGTCCAGGAAATCCTGGCTGGCCAGGTGGCCCTGGGGGGCCAGGAAGACCACTCTCCCCTGGTTGTCCTTGGGGACCCGTTAGGCCAGTATGACCCTTGTGACCTGGGGTTCCAGGGTCTCCAGGTTGGCCCTTCCCACCTGGTAGTCCTTTGTCACCTTTGATCCCAGGGTCTCCCTAAATAGGAGAGAAGAGTATCAGCAAGTGGGGTTTATGTACAAGTCAGGAGGAGAACTTTTATTTTTCAAACCTATCCCCTAATAAGCCATTAACAGGTCTGTCATCATAGAAGGAGCAAGGACTACTGACTGGCATTCTCACACTCCTTTCTCCAGTTGCCAGTGCTGATGCTACTTATCAGGGACTATGTGGAGAGATCGCCAGGAGTCATTATTATATGGAAAATTCTAACTGTAGAAGAGTGTTCATTCACAGCGTGTAGAAGTTGAAGACGAATAAAAGCATCCACAAGTTTGCTCTGTGGGCATAAAACGTTGTGAGATGCTCCATAAAGTAGTTGCCTGTGAGGATGGCAGGGAGCAGTCTAGAGAGATGACTTCATAGTTTGCCACATGATTATGAGGATCTGAATTTGGATCCCAAGCACCCACATAAAACCAGGTATAATTGCTTACATTGGGGGCACAGATAGGAGGAACCCTGGGGGCAATCTCTGGGTTCAATGAGAGAATCTATCTCAAAACAGTATAGAGAAGACTGATTGAGGAAGACACCTAGCCACAGGCCTGAACATGTACACATTCACAGATGTATTCACCCACATAAATGTGTGCCTATGGATACAACAAACACACACACACACACACACACACACACACACACACACACACACACACAC
>OU015748.1:75635420-75707682 GCA_907169655.1 Acomys percivali | reverse complement strand
CTGGGGATGTACACTCACTGGGGCTCCTGGACGGCCAGGGTCTCCTGGGGATCCAGGCGATCCACTGCTACCCTGGTGGAAGAAACAGAAATGTTTATCCTGCCAGTACTCTGTGCCAGGACATCACCAGGCAGGGCACTAGAACAAACTCCACTGCAGGTGGATGACTTAATTACACAGGCTTTTCTCACCCAGGCTGGCATGGCTCTCTGAAAACCACTTCATTTTGCAGAAGATGTTTTTCAACTTGGAAAAGGAGCCTATGATATTTAATTCATAACATTATTATGGAATTAAATGAGTCCGTGGGCATGAAAAGGCCCAACTCAGTGACTGGTGCCCACAGCACTGCACAGTAAATGAGCAGGACCAACTTCATTCATTCTTCCATTCATCCTTCAACACAAAGGCTGGGCTATTAAAAATATAGGCATATAGCACAACCCAGCTCAGGAAGAGTTGCTTACATCATAAGGCGTGTCTGAGGAAGCAGGTCGGCCTGCTCCTCTCATTGCACACCTCTCCCCTAAAGCATTGCCACAACCCCAATAAATGCATGAAAGCACTAAGATATGGGGGACCAGAGTAAACACTGCCTTGCAGTTAGGGATTGGAAGGTGCCATTAACACAGATTCTAGGTCAGACTGCCATGAATCAAACAATTTCTAACTTTACAGTCATTTTGTACATATTTATAATTTTGGCAAATATTTCTTCTCACTAAGATTTCTCATAGTGACATTCACCTGTAATCCTAGCCATCCTGGGTGTCACGGCAGGCGAATCAGGGATTCAAAGTCAGCCTCAGCTACATAGTGACTTCGAGTCTGCCTTGCCTATATGAGGCCACTTATCAAAGTTAGCACACACAAAAAGATCCATCACAGAGTAAATACTGAGAGGCTGAGGAATCCTCCTTGCTACCCTGTTTCAATCTCAAATAAATCCCTGTTGCCTAAAATGCACATGATTAATTTGCCAGGGATCAACACCTTCTGCCCACCCGACATCCCACAGGATGCTCTCTCTGTGCTCAACTCTCATCCTTGCCATGCACCTGTGGCTTGTGGCTCTTATATCTTCAGCATCTAGTGACTGAGGGAATGGCAGACACTGAGGTTCTCTGTTTAATGAAAAGACGAAGAACATCACAGAGATCCATGCAGTGCAAATGTGGATAATGCAAGATTTGAATGATGTCTTGTAACGGAATTGTGTACTCACGAAGGTGTCAACTTTGCCAAAACTTGATACAGTTAACAGCCTTCAGCTGACCTTGGTCAGGTATCTCTTATATTACATAGCAATCCCCTTATAAATCATCCGCTTCTCATATGAAATGCAAATGTGGAGAAACTGAGGCACAGAAATGGAAAATCTGAGCATAGTTCCATCCCATACTGTACTGCTTTTATTAAGAAGGTAGCTTGTAGCTCAGTAACCAGAAACAGCCTGTCTTTTGCCTAAAATGGGCCCATGGATCCATGGTATTTAAGCACCTCATCTCACCAGATGCACCCAGAAACCAGGTAACATACATAACCTTATTTAATAAGGAAATCGAGGAACAGAGAAAGTCCAGGCTCTGCCTGGGATCTCAGCTAGCGAGTACAGAAATGGAAGCTGTGAGCATCATTTCTGACTGACAGGCATACTCAGACCTTCTAGTGAGTGCTGCCTGCTGCCCCTCCATATACTCCCTCCACCCACCACCAATCCATCTGTGTCTCTCTAAAAATATGCACTTTAGCTCATCCCTATGGAAATGCTATCTCTCCTGCTTCTCGCTCCAGTCCTCCCTCAGCCTCTGCAGAAGGAGGAGGGCCACCAGACACTAGCACATGGTGTCAACACTAGTTTTGGTGGCCACCTGTTCCCTGTGAAATTGGTCTTTTGGTGTTGGCACCAGGGTCTTTCCTGAGTCACAGAACCTCTGTCTGTCTGTCCGTCCGTCCGTCCGTCCGTCCGTCCGTCCGTCCATCCATCCATCCATCCATCCATCTATCTATCTATCTATCTATCTATCTATCTATCTATCTATCTATCTACCTATCTATTGTCCTCCAACAAGGAGCATCTCTGGTACCATTCTGCTTATGGATGGGGGATATAGTCACCTTTCCAAGCTTCTGTTCTCCGAACTTCAGTTTCAAGTCTCTTCCTTTAGGATAACGTTTCTGACAAGACCATCTAGTTCATAAACATTTAAGGTAGGGTCTTAAGCCTCAGACTCTTCTGTAGTCACCCTCTGTTCTCCAAACTTCCACTTCAAGCCCCTTCCTTCAGGACATTTCTGACAAGACAATCTAGTTCACACACTTTTAACGTAGGGTCTTAAACTTCATACTCTTGGTGCAAAGGCTGCCTCAATTGCTGATTTACTGTGTGATCTTGGGCAAACTATGAGCACCTCTACATCTTAATTTCTTGTCTTTGCATGGACAGATTCACAACATAGTTTTATAACTCAGATGGATGGGAGAAACTGAATGAATGATATCTGTGTTTCATGCAGTAAACTCTCCCACGTTCTTTGAAGTCAATGGCTGTGAGGTAGTAATCACGTGAGCTTTATTCACTCCTGTGTGATTGTAAATTTTAAAGAAAACAAAATAAAAGTGTGAGGGCTGTGTATACATCCACAGTTATGACAACATGAATGAAATTAATCTGCAAATGTGATCATCAACAACAGTTGAGGCACACATAACACTGTCAGACCATTTGTCCCACAGTGACCCCTGAAGAATGCAGCAGAGATAAAAAGTTCATGTTTCTGAGTGACATCCCATTGTAACAGGATAGTACTTCAGTTAGACATTAGCGGTGACACTGAAGCTACCAAACTACAGCAACCAGTGTAAAAAGGGCTCAGGCTAAGATGATCCATGGAACAGCACACTTGACAATGACGGTAAATTGCTGTTCTGGTTTATGTATTTGAAGTGATACACTTTCCTTCTTTGTTTTAGAGGGCAGTCCTCCTTACTAAAATCAAAGATTACTGATCATAGTATACCAAGTTACACACACAGCTGCCTGTCATGGGTCTCTGATGCTTTTCTCTTTACACAACACTGGGCATCCAAACAACTATTTTCTACATTTGCTCATACTCTATGGATTTGGCTGCATGTACAGATGGGAATGAGTAAAACCCTAAATGTTTAACAACATGTGGAACATTGTGGGTTAAATTCACATGTTGAAATGCTAATTCCTGGCCCCTTGGAATTTTAATATGCTAATGGGATCATCAGAAATGTAATAAGTTATGTGAGTTTATGGTATAATAGATGTGATCCTTAATTCAATAGAAGCAATGCCTGTATGAAGGGGGAAGTACACACACGCACGCACGCACACACACACGCACGCACATGCAGAACTTTACATGAAGACTGAAGCATAGCCAAAGAATATTATCATAGTCAGGGAGATAGAGGGATATTCTCCTTCTTGTACCTTAATCTCCCTCCTCTGGCCTCCAGAAATGAGGGGAAATGTTTCTGTATAGAAGCTAGCAGGTGTGGTACTTATAAGACACTCATGTGTGACACATGTATAAATCTGTGCAATGGAGGCAAACTGGAAGTATGGCAGCTCCTGAAGTTCTTGTGGGCAGACTGTCAGTGGGTTGCCCTGGAGTACATGTAGGAAGGCACTTGGGGCAGAGGGCAGCAGCTGTTTATCATGCTCTAGGACACAGAACATCATTTTAAAACAATGCATGTATCCACATTACGATGAAACAACCAAACATCACTATGGTAACAGTTCTGTTGAACTGTGTAGCAACTTAGTCTCAAAGCAAAACTCACCAGTGGGCCTCTTGGTCCTCTGGGACCCTGTGGTCCAGCAGGTCCAGTGTCACCCTGGAACAGAGAAGGGTCATATAATCACAAAGCTGCATGTGAAGATGACAAAGGTCCAGTTTGGATTAGACTTCACCAACAGGCCCAAGAACCAAGCAGTGTGTCCTAAAACTTCCTTTTGAATGCAAAGGACTTCAGACTTGCACAAATTTGTTTCACCCAGATCAGGAGATGCTATTCAGGTCACATTTGTAAATGAGTATGTTTAGTTACTGGCTCAGGCAGAGAGCACCTGTTTCCCTGGTAGTTTAAGGTGGTCACATCTCTAACCAAGAGAAGTCAAAAATGACAAATTTACTAGATAATAGCCTGGAACCATTCCTGCCAGACTCGCCACAGAATGCAGCCTGTCACCCAACAGCATCACCTCCCCATACAGTGTCTCAGGCAGCCTCATGGTGCCCACCTAATATAGTGGTTTTATAACTGTTTTAATTAAGGTTACTATTGCTGTGATAAAACACCATGGGGGGGGGAATCCCTGGAGAAAAGGGCGTCTCTTACTCTTCCTTATCAGAGTCCATCATCCAAGGCAATCAAGACAGGAACTCTGATGCAGATGCCATGGAGGGGTGCTGCTTACTGGCTTGTTCCTTATGGCTTCCTCAGCCTGTTTTCTTACAGAACCCAGGACCACCAGCCGAGGAGTGGCACCAGCCACAATAGGCTGGGCTCTCCCACATCAATAACTATTTTAAAAAATTCCCTACAGGTTTACCTACAGCCCAACCTCATGAGCTCCCTCCTCTTAGATGACTCTAGGTTACATCAAGTTGACACAAAACTAGTCAGCACAAACTGCTAGGAGAAAACAAGGGACCTTTTCCACACCATTGCCTCTAGACCCTTCAAGGCACACCCTTCAAACACCCACAATGCTAGAGCATCAAGAGAAACAAGAGGAGTCCACTTGCTATGGAGGTTTCCATAGAGGTCCTGAAAGATGTAAATGTCTAGAAGGAGACCACTGGGGTTCTCAGGACCCTGTCTCCATGCTTCTGACAAGCTCCCCATTCCTCGGAGAACATTCTACATACCCAAATGTCAGGTCCCCTTGCAAAATGCCATGTACAACAGGTAGTCAAGTCTTGGAGAATGGGAATGGAGGATGAGCTACAAATATCAGCTCCAAGATGACTCCCTTTACCTCTGAGTCTCTAGATCACAGTACTCACATTTGTGCCTTCCAGAGAAAACCTTTACCTTTACCTTCTCTGTCATAATCTCTGACCAAATAAAAGTGAGACATCTAGGTAGGCGTGGTGGTATACGCCAATAATCCCAGCACTCAGGAGGCAGAGGCAGGTGGATTGCTGTGAGTTCGAGGCCAGCCTGGTCCACAAAGCGGGTCCAGGACAGCACTGGACCCTGTCTCGAAAAACCAATAAATAAATAAATAAATAAAAAGTGAGACACCTGAGCTGTCTAAGGTGAGATAAAGCTCAAGTAGCAGCTGAAGCAGCAACTGCTACTGCTACTACAACTGCTACTGCTACTGCTACTGGTGGTAGTCATAGAGATGATGGTGGTAGTGATAAAAAGTGGTTTAGTGATGGCAGTGCTGATGATGGAATGGTATTAGTCATAGTAATAGTATTACTGATGGGGGATGTGATGCAGTGTTGCTGATAATTGTGGTAGCCATAATGGTGGCAATGATGACGGTAGCAATGGCGATAGTCTTGCTATCAAAGATAGAGGAAAGTTTGTGGGATTCATAATTACTGTGAGCACTAATTATAGGAGACAATTATAGAAACAATTATAGGAGAAAACTTGACACGCCTCACAAATCATGTAAGATAGATCCGATAGGCCTGACGTTGGACACTAGACAAATCAGATGAACCCAGAAAAGCTTTCACGAACTGTGAGATACAGGTTGACCCCAGGGATGGAAGAGGCTCAAGTCTCAATGAAAATCAATTATGTAGCATTCCATATCCTTCACAGAACTGCTATCTGCCACTCTGGTGGCGTCCCTGGGTGCTCTCCCCCATCTCATTCCCTCCACCATTCTGACTTACATCTTTTCCTGGTAATCCTTCCCTTCCAGGGGGGCCTGCCATGCCGGGTTCTCCCTAGGAACAAGAAACTGCTGTTAGGGACAGGGCTGATCCAGTTATAGGCCACCTCAAACGCAAAGCATCAGAAGGCTGTCAGGCAGAAGCACCCGTTTTGGATTAGGGGTAGGGGTTGGGCAGCCTCTACAGCAGAACTCTGGATCCCAGGAGAGTATGTGGACCCTCAAGAGGGGAGTGCCTCCCTGATAGGGAAGGCAGAAAGAACACAAGATGATTGGTCAGATGAGTCTCTTTGAGGCCCCTGTTATCTGCTTATCCCTGGCTCCTTTCTATAGCATACCTCTGCTATGGTTATCCACAATGCTCAAGGAATCCAACCATTGTCCCAACTGTCTCTTCCATTTGGGACATTTAGAAGAGATGGGTGTTAAAGCATATGAAAAGGTTCTAGGGGCCTCCCATCTAAGATAAGACCTATGTGTTACTATACACGGTCTATGACCTGAGAAAATCACCCAGAACCTCTGACCTCAGTTTGGTCCTCTGCAAACTAAGCCTAATACCCAGCTTGCTTCACAGCAATCAAGGGACCCATGTATAGCCCACATAATAAAGGTAACCAGGGTTCAGGTTGCTTTGGCTAACTTGGCTACATGTCATTTGGGGCCCAGAAGAACCATATAGAAGATTCCAATGAAAAGACAGGATGGTGCCACCCACAGTGACGGCATGCTAGCATGTATACTATTCTTTTCTGAATACAACAGCAAGGTGATGTCCTGCAAATCACTGAGTCCTCTGTCTTGTGTCACCCACTTACCCTCAGACCAGGTGGACCAGGATCACCAGTGTGTCCTTTGAAGCCCTGGAAAACAATGATGAGGTTATGAAATTACTCTACCGAAGAACAAGCTGGGGGAACAAAAGGGCAGAGAGTTTTAAAGATGCTTTGCTCCATCCCATCTTCCAGCTTTACCTTACCCTGCTGCTTCCTGCTTGCCACCAGCTTCAGGGTGTCAGTAACAGAAAGAGGAAAAGCAGGAAGGAAAGGCAAAAAGCAGAGAAGGAAGAAGGCCTTCTCTATGGGGTCCCACTTTACATGGTGATACAACCACTAAAACTGCTCATTTGGTGGTCTTGAAGCCTTGAAACATGGGCTCTGCTCTTCCCACTTTATGAAGAAACCAAAGTTCAGTCCTGCCCATCACCCAAATAGTGAAGGGGTACCATGATGCGCACACAGGTCCGTCTGATACAGAGGGCAACCTCTCCATGGCCATTATTAACACAAGGATGATAGAGAGCCCATGGGACCAAAATCCAGTTTCCACCTGGGTGCATCCACAAGTCTCCACTCTGATTTCATCTGATGCCATATGCAAATGAAGACATGGCTAGGGAGCAGAAAGCCATGGGGTGAGGCAAGCCCAAGAGGAAGTCCATCCTAAAAGGCCCTTCAGGGTATTAAGGTCCCAACTGAGAAATGCAGTTTGTTCATCCCCATCCACCATGGCAGATTAGAATATGCAATCTCTAGCCTCCAGAGCATGGGGCAGTAGGATGAGGTGGCAGAATGTAGTCCCTCTAGGACCCAGTTGGGCCAGTGGACAGGGAGCCTTGGTCTAAAGGTATGATAATTACTTCACCTAAGTCTGGGCTTAAAAATGGGGTTCAATGACACTCTGACCAGAAATTATGCTGTGAGCTGTTAGAACACTGTAGTCGTTGATGGAGAAAAATGAATGAAGACAAGGAAAAGGCGGTGGAGTCACATGAGATTTAGATTCAGTTTCAACCACTCTATGCCAATTCAGAAAGGGTATTTGCCCCTGGAGCCCTTACTATGGGTAAGATAACAAAAATGCCACCCTGCCCAGCCCTCTCTCCATATCTACAGATACCCTCTGTGCCCCTAAATCTGATGCACCAGATCAGACCATGGGCTGGAAGGGGTTAGTGTAAATCAAGTGTCTTCTATCCTCTGTAGCCATGGGACTGGGATGTTTTACGTCCCCTTACTAGGATTCAGTTTCCACACATGATCAGGAGAATGAGACCCATTTCTGTAGAGTTGCTGTCCAGAATAAATAAACCGAGGTTCTTCAACTACTCAGAATTCGGCAAGGTTCTAGAGCCAGTTGGCCTCGAAAAAGGGACTCTAACTTCTCATCCCATAAGCTCAGGACAAAAGCCACAACTAGTGCATGCTGCCAGGCACTTGACTAAGAGTTTTCTGAGTGCCATCCTCTCTATAGCACTAGCAGCTGCTGTGCAGGTGTGACAGCTACTATTATCCCCATTACATAGGGAATAGAGGTCCAGAAAGGCCCCATTTGATCAGTAAATGACAAAGGAAAGGACCCAGGTATATCGCTCTCCAAACTCATGTCATCCTTCACAGCTTTCCTTTGGCTCAGTGAAGTCGACCAGAGGAACTGGTCCTCTTTCACCAACTTAGGACTCTTAAGTCCACCCTTACCTTGAAATTCCTAGTGCACAAGTGGGTCCAATCCCTAAAGCAAGCCCCAATAAATGGGTCTCCCCAGTCCACAGGGAGCCCTACTTATTTCTATAAGCCAGGAGCCATCTGGTGAAACTGGACCATTACCATACCAGAATAACTTAGTTATAAAAGAGATTAAATTACAGTAAGCAACCACTTTCTGTATTTAGAACAGAGGATTTAATGGGACCACCAACTTAAAATAGGTTTAAAAAGAATAAGCAACCACTGATTCGAGGTTTTGGTCTCCATAGACCAGAACATTTATCCCCATGCCTGGCTTCCTCCTGCTGCACACAGGAGAAGCAGGGAGACTGGGAAAAATGAACATTGATTTTCATGTTTTGTTTCCTCCATAATGAATAGTAGCCAGATGATGTATTGATTTTCAAAAGAAAAATAACACGAAGGAAATAGCATTCTGATTTGCTACTTCTTGGTGGATAATTGGGTTTCAGCATTTTCATTAAGCATCGTCACATTTTTAAAAATTAAGGAATTATATTAAAAAATTCACCAGCATGAAGAGGTAAAATGTTTAAATATTAAAAATCTTAAAACATTTTATTATTATAGAAAATTATGTGTTTAGTGCAATAACTAGATATAGATTTAAATTCATATAAACACAGAGATTAGGTATAAAGTCAGGGATTAGGGGGAGGGAAGGATCTTCTGAGGAAGGGAAAATAGAATATATAATTATGAATTGATGGGGGCTAGAGCAAAAATCCTAAAGGTAGAAAGGGAGAAAGAGGGGAATGGGGTAAGGGAGGAGCTATAGGGAGGACTGCTAAAACCAAGTACCATGTGAGGGGCTGTACAGAAACCTACAGTAAATGTTTCTTAAAATATATACATATATGAAAGAAATCTAAATGGAATCACCAAACAATGCAGGAGACAAACTGCAAATTAGATGTCTATTGCCACCAAATGAAATCTCCAGTACCAGGAATGGGTTAATATCTAATTGAGTTGTTGGTTAAAGGGGCCCTATAGAAACTGCCAAACCCCTAAGGCTATTTAGTGCCATGGTTATTGATTGATCTCCACAAGCTGCTGATAAGGCCCTACTGCTGAAAGGGCGTATACAACCACACACCTACACAGTCCACTGTACATTGAGAAGTTGAGCTGGCCCCCACCTACAGCCTTCAGCGTTACGGAACAGTGTTCATGGTACTGGAAATTGCTTTGTACATGATCAGAGGAGAAAGGTAAACATCAACCCAGTTACAAAACCTTCCATATGAAATAAATAGATATTTTCTTTTTTCTGTATAAAATTTAAAAATTAACTAATTTGTTTATGTATTCACTTTACATCCTGATTGTAGCCCCCTCCTTCCTCTCTTCCAGGTCCCACCCTCCCTTTCTCTTCCCCCATACCCTCTCTTCTACGCCCCAGAAAAGGGAAGCCCCTCACCCACACACCCCAGCTCATCAAGTCATATCAGGACTGAGTGCTTGGCAAAGTGATCAAAAAGCAGGCAACAGAGTCCATGTCAGACACAGGCCCTGCTCCCCTTACTTGGGGACCCAATGAGGACCGAGCTGCCCATCTGTTACATCTGGTGGGGGGGTCTATGTCCAGGCTATGCATGGTCCTTGGTTGGTGCTTCAGTCTTCACGAGCTCCTCTGGGTCCTGGCTAGTTGACTCTGTTGGTTCTCTTGTGGAGTTCCTGCCACCTCCCGGTCCTTCTATACATACTCTCACTTTTCCAGAAGACTCCCTATGCTTCATCCTCAGTGCTTGGCTGTGAGTCTCTGCATCTGTTTGGATCTGCTGCTGGGTGTTGCCTCACAGAGGACAGCTATGCTAGGCTCCTGTCTGTGAGTATAACAGAGTATCGTTAACAGTGTCAGGAGTTGGCTGCTTCCCATGGGGTGGGTCTTGGGTTAGGCCAGACATTGGTTGGACATTCCCTCGATCTCTGTTATCTTTATTCCTGCACATCCTGTAGGCAGGGTAAATTTTTATCCCTCAACCGACAAATGGATAAAGAAACTGGCACATTTACACAACAGAATACTACTCAGCTATTAAAAACAAGGAAATCATGAAATTTGCAGGCTAATGGATAGAACTAGAAAAGATCATCCTGAGTGAGGTAACCCAGACCCAGAAAGACACACATGGTATGTACTCACTTATAAGCAGATATTAAAAATATAGCACAGGATAACCATACTACAATTCACAGACCCAAAGAAGATAAATAACAAGGAGGACCCAAGGGAGGATGATTACATCTCACTCAGTAGGGGACATAGAATGGACAGTGGAAGTGGTTGAAGAGAGGGAACAAGATATGACAGGGAACGCCGAGAGAAATGAGAGTGGATATCAGGCCTGTGGAGAGTGGCGGGCAGGAGGACAGAGGACCTGCAGAGAAAAGAGAAACCATGGGCGGAGGCATCTCTGTAACAAGCAGGAGACCTAGGACAGGGCAGACTTCTGGGAGGATATAGGGGTGACTCTAGCTGAGACTCCTAGTAGTAGGGGACATGGACACTGAAAAGGACATACTCTAACCAGACAGTGGAGGAAAGGGAACACCAATCCACTATAAAAAATGTTTTCAATTTTAAAAAAAAGGAAAAAATATACAGAAAGGATGTAACTCACTCAAGCAAAACTAACCCTGGTAAGACAATGAATGTCGAGTACCCTTTACTCTGCTGCAGAATCAGAAGCAACTTAGGCTCACCCTTGTACCACGCCTGCCTCTCTTCCTGGTATCCCCGCTACTACAGTGTGCAGGTAGAACGGACTTACACAAGCGGAAAAATGGTTAGTTGGTGCACTAAAGGAAGGGGCTAAGGATGTCCTTCAGGTGAGAAAGTGCCTGCCTAGGAAGCACAGGATGCTGAGCCCCATCCCCACCACACAAAGCTCATCATGGTCGTGTAAGCCTGTGATCCAAGCAAGCAGAAGGCAGAAGCAAGACCAAAAGCAGTGGTCATACGTGGAGACATAATAAGTTCGAGACCACCCTGGGTTACATGAAACCCTGATTCCAGAAAGTAGTAAAATCAAACAAACAAAAGAAAACAAAAACAAAATCCACTAAATTAAAAATAAAATAAATGAAAATTAAAAAAAAGAAAACAGAAACAGACAAAACACCCTGGTTTTTTTTCCCTTCAACTATTCAAAGTACAGCACATTAAAGTTGGGATAAACAGGATAAGAATGAAGAAAGCTTAGAACCCTGACTAGCATTGGATGGCTTGCAGTCTAGGAGAGAGAAGCTTGGGTGGCCTGCGGAGAAAGCAGAATTGGTTACACGAGCACCAGAGTGTTGGGAGGCAGACTTCTGGAACTCAGAAGCCCTGCACGCTTTCCCAGGAACAGCATAGGACCTATACTTACCGGCGGACCTCTGGCTCCCTCTGCTCCTGGTAGGCCTGGCTCTCCTGTTTTGCCCTGATTTGAGGAAGAAAAGAAGAGACTCAGGCTCCTGTGTTCAGGCTCTTCAGATGGTTGGCTGCCCTCCCTTCATACTACTGCATTCCCACATGTCTCTTGCCAAGCAGGCTACCAGACCTGGCCCCAGCATTTCCAATGTATCCCTCTAGCGTGGTCTCCACAGTACATCCCGGCCTGATGTATTCCTAGTTTTCCTGTGATGATGATAGTTCAAGCCTTATCCCCCGATTAACCACTCACAGGGGCCCTTCACTGTCAGAGTGCTCTGTCCTGATGAAAAACTGGAAAATCATCTCAGTTATTAATGACTTGACTCACAAAAGCACTTCAAGGCAGCTATGAACCGTTATGCTTTTCCAATGGCCACAGTGAAGATCAAAGGCATTTTATTTTACCAGACTTCTAAGGACAAAGCTAAAGAATACCCCGCTTCCTAGGGGACCCAGGCAGAGGCTCTGCTCAGGCCACCAGTGGCACCACTCATGGGGCCTGTGATCTAATTCACGCAGCCCTTTCCACACCCCATGTTCTCAGATAAAAAGGAATACAAGGACCTACTTGCTACATAAAATTATTGCCCACCATTTGCCATTACCCCAGGCAGAGCCAAGCCATGAAGAAAGGCAGCTAGAGCCCAGACAAAAGGCTCTGAAGGGGACGGGGGATGGAGAGGAGCAGGTGAAACTGTTTGATGGGCAGCTGGACCAGTTCTAGATCTTTCTTCACTGTAGCTTGAGAACATGGCTCTCCCTAAGCACTTTGCACCTCATTTTTACACAAAGTAAATACTGAGGATTTCCATAGAGTTCACATTAGAAGAGAAAGGAGAGAGATTGGGGCATTCTTAGATTTAGAGAGATCTCAGAAGCCAGGAATCAGAGGCTGGCTATCCAGGCCTATTCTTTTTGTTGCTTTCTGTGCCAGTTCATGCGAGTCTCACTGTGTGGTGTTGGATTGTCATTTCATACCTGCATCTCTTTCTGCAGCTTTAACTTTCCGATAGTCTACCTTTGCAGGTCTTGGCCTTGACCCATTATCAAGGTGACTGTCCCTACTAGCCACATTACTTATAGTATCAATTGAGAGTTATCCCTGCATTAGACACAACTAAGATGTTTGGAATCATGATGAAGCTTCATTGAGAACCAATGGAAGATAGCCTTTAGGAAAACCACATGGCGGGCACAGGAGGATTAAGTCAACTGTCCAAAGATGCACAGTGAGGGTAGTAATTAAAATAACAGAAACTCTGTACTTCATCCTAAACAACAATTGATGTTCAACTATATCTTATTAAAGCATTAAATAACAGGCAATTCAAAAATCTGTTTAATTTATACATTGAAATGTCCATCCATCCATTGGGCTACCATCTGCCTCTTATCTGTCTATCTGTTTGTTTCTCCTTGTATGGCCCTTACATGAGCATGGGTCAAAGTGGAGAAGCCCCATGTACTACCGTTGCTACTCTCTATCCATGTACCCAAGCCTCAGACATAAGGGCACTTGCTATGATGGGAAATACAGAGATTCTCAGTGTGCTTCTTAAGGTTTCTCAGGGGAGAAGCTGGATAGCTGCTGTTTCCATAGGTACCACTCACCAGCCTGTCTTTTATGACCTTACCTCCCCATGGTCCATTTGTTCCCGCACCACGTAGGGCTTCACTTTATTTTTATTTTTTTAATTTTAATTTTATTAATTTACTCAGATTACAACTCAATTGTTATCTCATCACGTGTATCCTCCCATTCCTCCCTCCCTCCTGCTTTCACCCTATTCCCTTCCCCTAGGTCTATGACCGAGGAGGACCTCCTCCCCCACTATATGGTCATAAGCTATTAAGTCTCATCTTGGTAGCTTGCTTATTCTTTCTTTGAGTGCCATCAGGCCTCCCCACCAAGGGGAGGTGGTCAAATATAGAGCACCAGAGTTCATACCTTCCTGGCATCAGAGTTTTTTCCTCAAGATCTCAGGGGATCTCAGACTCCACCTCTCTATGCCAACTTCCTCCCAACACAGCTCAGTGTAATAAACTATTAAGAGACTCTGCAGTGAGATTCCACAGCCAGCCAGAAGGAAAACTTAGGGTCTTAGAGTCCCACCTACTGTTGTGGTACCACTGAGTATGACCTGGTAGGTGAAAACTGGCTCTCTCCTGTGTGACCCTTGCTTTGCCAGAATAGGACTGGTCCTGTATCCCAATGACAATCCCTGGAACAGGCAGTCAACAAACTAATGGAACAAAGACTAGTGACCCTATGCTGTAGGGACAATACTTACTCAGCACAAAGGTGAATCAGGGCTCTGAGCTGTAAGCACTGAACTTTGGGTCAGCCTCAGAGATATAGTTCCAAGAGATTTCACTCACCAGCTGGAAGACCCTGTTCCAGCTATTAGCTTTTGTGTATCTCCAGTTTCCTTATCTGGAGACAATAGGAGTACCCGTAACCATGGGTTTTACTGAGGTTTAATTGGAAAATGAAGTGAAGTTCTGGCTGCTCCTGGCCTCAGTTATTCCCAAGAATACCTCTCTATCTCTTGTGCACCCCCTCCCCAGTCCCTCCCTCCATCCTCGCTCAGCCATCTGCCTCCTTGGAGCATCCCACTTTGTTCTCCCTGGAAAGGCTCTCTCTGTTACCCTCAGCGTTGAGCTGTTGCAACCAACAAACAGTTTAAAGTGATGAAGAAGGTGCTTCGGGCAAGCTGTGTAGAATTTAGAATGAGTCATAATAGTTTATGGCCAAGCAAATTAAACGGACCATGAACCTCACTAGAAAACCCTTTATGTAATCCCATTTAGTGGCTGCAGAGGCTCCACAGTTCTGACCTCACTGGGAGTTAAAGTAGGGCAGCTGCAAAGAGGAGCTCACTAAAATAATTAAGAGTTAGATAAACCTGGTGTTCTACGCATTCTTCACCTCATTTGATCCCCAACTTCTAGCAAGTTAGCGTATTACCCTCCATCTAATTTGAGAAGACTGACGCTTACAGAGGCCGCTTGATTCACTCAAGGTCACACAGCTTATGAGGAGGAGCTCCAGCATTCAAAGCTGCTATTTTGTTGCTATTTTTATTGCTGATACTGGGCATAAAATAATTTCATTTCTTATATTAAATTTAGTTCTGCCAATATGTAATACATAAACATTGCTTTGGAACATTATGATAGGCAGATTTGGGCCAAGGGGTCCTGCTCAAACTTAGGCACCAGCCAAGGACAATACAGGCGGTAAAATTTAAACCCCTACCCAGATCTAGCCCATGGACAGGACAGTCTCCACACTTGAGTGGAGAGAGGGATATGACTTTCTCATGTACTCTGGTGCCTCACATTTGACTATGTCCCCTGGAGGGGGAGACCTGGTGGCACTCAGAGGAAGGACAGCAGGTCACCGAGAAGAGACTTGATACCCTATGAGCATATACAGGGGGAGGTTATCCCTCTCAGGAACAGTCATAGGGGAGGGGAATAAGGGGAAAATGGGAGGGAGGGAAGAATGGGAGGATACAAGGGATGGGATAACCATTGAGATGTAACAAGAATAAAATAATAAAATTTTTTTAAAATTTGAAAAAAAAGATATTAAAAAGGGGCTGGAGAGATGGTTTAGCTGTCAAGAGCCCTTGCTGTACCTCAGAGATCAGAGCTTCATGACAAGTACCTGCATCAGCATCACATCACAGTTGCCGGTAAGTCCAATTCCTGGAAATCGGATGCCTTTTTCTCCCACCCCTGGCACTGCGCAGTCGCAGTGTATATATGTGTTAATTGACTAATTAAATTGACTATTAAATGAATTTAGATGAGAGGAATGGGAACAGTGACATGGCTGGCAAGTAAAGTCATCTGCTACCAAGCCTCACAAACTAAGTTAGATTGGCAAGACCCACATGATAGAAGGATAGAACCAATTTCTGCAAGCTGATCTCTGAACTTTGCACTGCCTAGACCTACACAAATAAACAAGCAAATGCAATTTTTAAAAATCCCTATTAAATTTACAGTAACTAAAATACCATGGAGTATAAAGTCACCTGTCTGTTCCCTTCTTGCAGAACCATCCTTCAATGGGTGGATCCTTCACTTCTCCGAGAGCTTCCAGGTATTCTGGTAGATGTGCTCTTGTTATATAACCAGGGAGGGGTGTGGAGGACCCAGGTCCCTCCCTATCCCTGCAGCCCATTATCTTCCCTACAAAGCACGTGGTTTGCTTGGGTATTGCTTCGTTTTGTGTTCCACGGTTTCTCTTTGCTGTAGTGGACCCAGGGCCCTGCATCATAGGAAAGCACTCCACTGAGCCACACTACAGCTGTAAACTTATGAAAACAAAAGTCATGCCAGAAACTGTGGACCCATCAAGAGAGGTCCCCAAGCCCTACGAGAGGACTTTGAAGTCATAGATAAGTCATGCAGCTATGTGCCCACTGAGACAACCTCAGTAGCTCTTTGTCCGCCTCACTGAGGTTCCTAATTAATATCATTAAAGAAAAGTAAAAGCAATAACAAACACCTGCAGGCCAGATTTAAAACATAAAGCTAGGAATCAGCTTTCAAGACCAGAAGCCAATGTAGCTCATTTGCCCTCAAATTCCCTTCCACATCCAGAGAGCCAAGGCTTCGTGGGCAGCAAAGTACAGTGTGGAAGGATAGGAGAGCTGAACCTGGAATTCCTGGGCTGTCACCAGACCATTATGTGACTTTAGGCTTGTAAGCTTGCCAATCTAAGATCAGTTTTATCAGCTGCAAGGCAGAGTTGTTTTCCTTGCAAGGCTATAGAGGAGAGGGAAGTGGTGCATCGGACATGGCTGTGTGTCTGGATCATAGGAGCCTCTCAGAAGAGCTGGAACTGGATGATCTGGGCATGTGGGTAAGTGTAGAGTCCCTTACCGGTTCTCCAGGGGGACCTGGCTTTCCATCTCTTCCCTGTTTGCCTTCTTCCCCCTGCAAGATAAACTCAAATTGCTTATTAGGCCTGGGTAGATTAGCGAGAAGCAAGGACAGACATGAAGGCATCCCATGTGCATCTCTCTGTGCAGCAGCAACCTTATGATCAATTAGCAGCACGCGGGCATCTCCGCAACATCTAGGGTCTGGATGTGGGTTTCTGATTCAAAAATGGACATCCTAAAACAAAGACCATTTTGCAGTTGCATCATGATTCCTGTTATTTATGTACAAAAGCCCCCACTATGGTCCTCACAGTGGGCCTCTTTGATGAGTAAGCAGACAGGGTGTGGATAATGGGGAAGAAGAAATCACAAGGAAAACACTTAGCAGTGTTCCTGAGTCTTTATGGAGTGCAGGGAAAGGGGGCCGGGGGTTGCTTGGTTCTAGAAAGACCGGTGGTGCTTTATGATTCTCTTTGCAAAGCCAAGCTATGATATGGTTCTCTCTCTAGTCCCTCTACCCCAGCTGATCTCAGCTCTGAATGAGCATATTGTAACCTTGAGGTAACTAGATAGGTACATATACCTATCTCAGAAAATGGCAATGATAGGACAGCAGCAAGTGCAATCCCATGCCACCTGAATCCAAAAGAAAGTAGCAAAGCTGAAAAAATGAAGAATTCAGTCGAGTGAGGTTTAAATTCTACTTGCACCTCTGAGGCATAGAGCCTTGGCCCCTTGGTGCCGCTTAACCTAAAAAGAGAGAATGAATATGCCTTGCAGTGAGTCGGAGGTAACCATTTGCAATGCTCAGCAAAACACTGGCTCTGGACAGTGAGGCAGCCACACTTACAGATGGCTGCTATTGGAAGTGTGCACTTTGTCCACTTGAGCCCTTGGGCATGGAGGATGCTGCTGGAACAATGACCAGAACATATCTCCTATCCAGCCTGCTAACCCACTGCTTACCTCACTGGTACCTGTGCTGTTTCAGGGATGCTGCTCCCAGCATGACTATGTGGCCTTCAAATAAAGAAACTCATGGGCCCATCTCCTCTGCGGGTTAAACGCTCAGGGGACACCATGGAAGAAACAGCAGGAAGATTGTGCCAACCAGAGAATCAGGAAGTTGGCTGTGAGATTATATCTCCTAGAAATGACAAGGACGCTGCACCAATGATACCAAAACAGTACAGCAGCCTGAACAAGACCCAAACACTGACAACAGCACACATACCGATGTGGAAGGAAGAAATATCAACATGTCCCTACTAGACAACGACCTTTATGTAACTAAGGAATGCTGAGAGAGGATTAGCCTTACGGGGATGATGTGCCCAAGTGACTATCGATATGAAATGGTCAGCCTTGAAATTGCAAACACATAAGCCAAGAAACACTAAATGGACTCAGCAGTTTGCATGTATGTATTTATATACATCTGTATCTATCTACTTATCTATCTATCTGTCTATCTATCTATCACTAGATAGATAGATATGAAACAATAATAATCAAAGAGAGGCTATGAATTTGAAAGCAGGTAGTGGGAGGGCATGAAGAGCTGTAGGACAGAGAGAAGAGAATGATAACTGATGTTATTAATATTTTAATTAAAATATGCAAAGATTAAAAAGTTCAACTGTACAATTATTGTCCCCCCACCCCCCTACACACAGAGACCATGGGGAGGCCGGTAGAGCAAGCTGTGCAGCCAGGTTGAGAGAGGACATGGGAAGAAAGGACACCATCAAATTCAGGCTAAAGAAGGCAATGGCTGGGGACTTCTGGTGTGACCCTCTGTCCCTGAATGCAATGACATGAGAGTATTCTGCTAGAAGGAGGTAGGTGTGTAATCTGAGAAATAAATGGGGCTTCTCAAGACAGGAAGTTGCCTTTTGGAAGCTGCTTAGATGGGCAGTTCTTAACTTTTAAAACTTGTCCTTTTCCCTTTGAATGAATAGGGATACACTTGTGTCTGTACTGAGGGTGAAGATTTGATGAAATACCCCAGATACAGAGTGTGTTGCATGACAAGGAGATGGCCCTCAATACATGGAGAGATGAACTATTTCACTTCCTGGTGATGGTCCTCAGATGTTAGTGAGCTTGCTGGCTCTTGCATCCCGCATAGCAGCTAACAGAATTGGAAGGGGTTAAATTCTGCCCCTCAGTAATACATGCATACAGTCCTGTGTCTGCAGCTGCTTCCACCTGCCACACCTCTTCCTCACCCCTGTCAGTGTTCTTCGCATACATACTTTGACCTTGACCAAGCTCCCGTTACCTCTCTCAGGAAGCTCTAGGAACTTCATCAGTTGAGCTTGGCTTGTCCCTCCCTGAGTCCCCACAGTTCAATGTGTAAGTTGGTGCATCTTGCTTTGCACCAACGCGTCTCCCTCTTTGATTTGTCTTCTCATGAAGCTCCAGTCTACTGTAGACCCGGGACTTTGGGTGCACAGCTCAGGAGCTTGTTATCACTCATGTGCCACTCATCATGCCTTGTCCCACCATTTAGTCCAGACCGAGAACATATTAACTTGGCACCATTAGGGGAGTTGGATGAAGAGGGACAGACAAGCAAGAGGTGCTCAGGGGTATGCCCTGAATTCTGTGATAGGGCTTTCAAAAGATGGTATTATGTTTGGGTTTCATTGTTTAAATTTAATTTTATTAACACATATGTGTGTTTGCCACATCTGTATGCATGCCCACATAGGCCAGGAAAAGGCACTGAATCCCTAAGATATACAGTTGACTGTGAGCTTCTTGATGTGGGTGTTGTCGACTGGACTCATGTTCTCTAGGAGGACAGCAGGCATCCGTAAGAGTTACACCATCTCCTCAGCCTCTGGTCTTATATCTAGTTCAAATTCATACTTAACCATGCTGAGAGGTCATGGATATGTCTCCGGAGTGCATGATATCTGGTGGTGGGGTTTAGTAATGAGTGGGATACACACATGTGTGGAAGGTTCTAAGTTCACAGCAAACTATGATGAACTTGTTGTGCATAGAAGTCACAGTGATTCTCACTGTTCAGGCAGAAGGCAAAGGAGGAGGAGTCTGGTAGGAACAATTGAATAGAGGAAGGAAAAGGAAGTGACTGTCCAACTGGAGAGGAAGTAAGAAGAAATAGATAAGCTGGGGCGGAAAGAAGGCTGGGTAACATGGGCTAGGAAGGAACCCATGACCTTATTCTGCCCTTTATACAAAAGCTTCAGGGAGGAGGGCCCACAGCTATGCACAGAAGAAAGCCAGTGCAAGCCCAGTCTTGGTATAATGGTGGTAACAGCTGCTAGAAAGATAGTGATATGATTATGGGTACCCTGAAGAGGAAAATGGGGAGGGGAGGATAAGCAGAGACATGGAAAGTAGTATCTTGGAAGTCAGTATTAAAGGCCAGAAAAGAGAAAAGTGGAGAAGAGGCTTGGACAGATTTAAGGAAATAGTATGATTATTTCTATGGCTTCCTGCCTTTAGTCTCATCCTGTGTTAGTTATAATGGGTGGATGCAATACCCAAACTGGAGATTTTCTTTACTTGGCTTTACTACTGACAGAATCAAATCAAATTACTATTCACCCACCAGTTTCTGGTACTGTAGTTCATATAAGCTCCACATCGCCATTTCATATTTGTGAACCTCAACGGGGTACAATGGTATTCCTTACAGCTGTCTAGGAGAGGCCTCCCCCATCGTAGTAGGACTGTTAGACAGTTGAGGAAGGGACCTCAGAGAGCTATTCACCTCCTCCCACATTACTCTTTGCTGTATGCAGATCCAAGGCTGAACACAAGCAGATGCCCACATCATAGAAACGGAAACCCAGAATACAATTCCTTACTATTCTTCTTTATTATTCTCCCCAATCTAGTATACAGGAACTTCCTAACTATAAGTACTGAATGATAATAAAATAAGGAGTCTGACCAGAGCCAGAGTGGAGATTCATAAACAAAGGAAAAAAAGACAGGCAGTTCACCCTGGCTGAGAAAGAAGCAGACTGAATATCTGGGCTGGGATTGGGGTTAAGACCAAAGGCTTCTGCCAGGGCGCTGCAACTGCCTGGCACACTCAATATAGTAGGTATGATCAGAGTCAGTAAATAATAATAACATATACATCTATGTGTGTCCATATATGATTATATACAGACACATATGTACATAATAAATCCAAAAAGGAGGAAAACAAAAGTAAATTGAATTAGGGTATAGGGATGTGACTCAGTGGTAGAATATATGCTAGCGTATATGAAGCCTTAGGATCCATTCCCAGTGCCCACTGGTTGAAGAGCATCAACCAGTGAAGAAGTTGTTCTGGCATGACAAAAATGCACACACAAAATCCTTGCAGCTTGGAGGGGATAGTTTGTGGCAGGAGGGGCTACAGTATAATTTAGAAGCCAAAGGAATATCAGTGTGGCTGGCATAAAATGATGCATGTTAGGGAGCCGGAGTCAGGTGCTGTGGGCAGTCAATTACAAGAGCTCACCCATAGGAGAAGGCCTTCCCAGACACACAATTAGTATAAAGTGGATATCTCAGCCCTACTGAGGTGTGTTTTAAGTTGTGGAACAGAGAACAAACATTTGTGTGATGAGGTCATTTTGCAGGATGTATCAAAAACCTTGGCTATAAATTACAATATAACAATTGAACTTCCACACATAACTTGCCATCATTATATATTACATGCAAATGTTATGAATATGTAACCATAGTGCTGTAAAAACATTTGTATGTCTGTAGGACACATATATCACACCTATATTACATGTAGAAATGTGTACATTTGTGTAACTGCGAGTGAAAAAATAAGAACTATTTAAAATCAGAAAGAAACCACCAAATTTTAGCATAAATTGAGATTAAGATGTGCTCCATCCAAGTTTAGTTGTCCTTTGTAATAATCAGGTTAAAGATTATCTTTCTTTTAATTTTCTAAAATACCACAAATTCCACTGTTATCCACACCTCCTTTTACAATGCATTCTTTTGATGGAAGATGGAGAATTTTTAAGACAACATCTCCTGTACCTCAGGCTAGCCTTTAATCCTGCTTCACCACCCTAGCACGGGGATTATAGATGTACACTCCCACGCATGGCTGGAATACATTTCGCTTATTTTTCTGATGAGAAGCCGGACTCTTCAAAGTGGTACTTACTGGGATTCCTGGGATACCTGATGGACCTTGGGGACCAGGAGGGCCTTCTTTGCCCTGGAAGAACCAAGACATAAAAACATCATGAAATCCTTGCTCAGCTGTTGTGGAAATAACTCTCACAGGGGGCTGTCCCATGAGGTGGGAGGAATCATGGTTAAAAGATAGGGTGCTCCTGTAGTATCCTTGATGATTCATGGGTTAAGCCCCTTGCAAGGACATCTTCATTGGAGCATGCTCCTCCCAGTGCTGTTGTGGAGAGACCTAGTCTACAATATAGAAAGCCCGGGAATCCAACTTGACAAGGCTGTAGACAACGCTGTGCATGGGAGTACACAAGACTTGGCTCCAGATACACCCCCACCTGTCTCTTCCCACAGCAACAGCCTGGGACCCGAGGGTTGCTCCACTTACAGGACCCAGTACAAGTGAAAAGACTGACCCAGAAGCCTGTGTGATCCACAGTTTCATTATTTTCATTATGTGTTTCCCCCAGCGATGGGAAATAGCTACAAGTCATTATCCCCTCCATGAAAGACATGTGGTGTTTTAAAAGTTTGTTTTACCAAATTGCATCAATTAGTGATTTGTTCCCCCATTTTACTCATGATGGGTGGAGAGCTGCCACTGGGGCTTCCGCCACTGTTCTGATCACACTGCTCAGCTTCCTGTCACCCTGCCATGAGTATGAATGGAGCTTGATGATTTTCTAATCCCCTCCCAGTGCCTTTCCAAGATAATATCTAAAGCCAAGATAAATACTCTAGTCACATAAAATGGGATATTTTAAAGGGTTACAATTTTACCCTGAATGGGAAGATACAAGGATGGGATAATAATTGAGATGTAATATGAATAAATTAATAAAATATATTTTAAAAATCAAATTATAAATGAAAACAAAGGTGTGTGTTTATTCTACATCTCCATATATTTTACAAAAATGATCCCATCAGGGGACAAACACCACTTCCTTGGGGCTGGAGGGATAGCTCAGTAGTTAAGAGCATGGACTGCTCTTCCAAAGGACCTGGGTTCAATTCCCAGAACCCACATGGAAGCTCACAACTATCTGTAACTCTAAGATCTGACACTTTCACACAGACATAGATGCATGGAAAACACCAATGAATATAAAATAAAAACAAATAAATAAAAAACATTTCCTTTATTAAACATTATTTGTGTAGCATACAAAGAGTATGTCTGTTTTCCAGCCAGTTCTAAGCCATGCATAGGATACAGCAACACTCGCTTACACCACTGAGAGATTGTTTTAGAGACACCTGAGTGTGGAGCAGAAAGGGGTCAGGCCTTTTATCATAGTTAAAGGATTCTGCAAGGCATTCAAACATTTGATATGTATCTAATAAATTACTTGTAATTCTTTTTTTAAAAAAAACATAGAACATGAGACACCTTTGAGTTTATTTCAGTTTGGTGTGTACGGTGTCTTTACAGAATTATGTTGCAAGACATTTTTCAGACTATCTGGACATACTGTCTCTCAGGTCTATGTACAATGAGCAAACTAGAGAAATGCAGCATTCACCTTCCTCCCATACAACGTCTACCATCACATATGTGAATAAAGTGGATATACAACATTAGTATTGAACAAATATTCAGCTAACACTGGGGAATTTTAAATGCTGATAATGTACCATTCTGGATGCTTTCCTAGATACTCATTGTTCCAAAAACCTTAAAATCGAAAAAAAAAAATGGTGATTCCAGAACAAAGTCAACAATTTCCAGTCCTCTGCTTGTTCTCATAAATAAAGTTCTATTAGCAGAAATCCACACTCTTTTAGCACATGTATTGTCTATGGCACATGCTGCTTTACTCTGTTGAGTAGTCACAACAGAGAACTCTGTCTCGCAAAGTCCGAAATGTTGTCTATTTGTTTCTTCATAGATACGGTTTACTAAGCCTTGAGCTGTATCATTCACTTGATTCTTGGGTAAAGGAGGCAAGTTCAGGAAAGGACTATGCCTCCTGACTCCCCAGCCATCATAAACACTTCTCTAACATTTACAAAGCACTTCACTTGTCAGCGGAACCAGGAGATAAACACAGTAGACAGATATGTTCTAACTGGCCTCCAGCTACATGTTCCAGCACACAGAGCCATCCCCACCAATCTTCCAGGACATCCTAGCCAGGCTGCGTCACAACACCGTGCGGATCTCCTAAGCACCACCAGAGCTGAATGCTCACAAAGCGATGCAGGGCTTGGCCCCTGAGTTTGCTCCCATCGCTTACTGAGGAAATGAACACATTTAAATATTTATTAAGCAACTAATTGAAATCAGGAAGAAAACAGAAAATAATGATTTTTCAAGTTAGGTCTTGGCTTTGAAAATACGAGTTTCTTGCTGTGTAAATAGATAGCTATAAGACAGCTATAGAAGATCAACAAAACGCCCAACAATCTAAATATCCCACTCATATATTGCTTCAGAGGCGTTGTTATGTCCTCGAAACATTTAGTAGCAAAGAGTGGCTATTTAGATATCTTGTTTTATAAGAGTAATTATAGGAGGTGATATTTGGGATCTCAACATCACACTGCTGCCCTTCAAGTCACATCAAAACTATGGCAAGTAGTTCTTATGTTTAACTGAAAACAGTAAGAGTACTCATGATTGTGTGTATTCTATATAACCATATTACCCAGACAACATTGTTTCACCTACAAAAACTTTGACCATATCCTGATTTAATATTTATGGTAATCTATCAGGTCTATGGACAGCTCAAACTGCTCCCATAACTTACCAGGGGTTCCCATGATAGAATCAAAGTCTTATTTAATAGAGTTTAATTCGTAGCGATGTAATGATTTTACAACTGGGCTCAGTATCTTATTCTCCTCAGGCAAACAGTCCATTAGTTTTATTGGGAAAATCTTTTATGGTCTGAGAATCAATAAAAAGCTGCCTACAGTGTTTTCTATCCTGGGATTTATGCATGGGTTGCTTCAAACCGATTGACCGCAGGATGATCCTACAAAGGGCTGTGGGGTTGTCAGTTATTCAATCTCAGTGCTCCATGGTGAGTTGGTGTGAAAGAGTGGAAAGAACACTAAACTGATAGTCTTCAAATTGACTTGAATCCCAAGCTGAACGTTAATTTCCTGTATGCCTTTGTTTACAGGGCATCACTTTTCCTTGCTAGCTAAGAAGGATGTGGTGTTGCTAACTGTACCCTAAGGGGCCTTCTGTACATGTGCTTGCCAGAGATACATGAGCAACAGCTCAACTTCATTCTCTGTGACTGTGCAGCTGAGCTTCCTGCAACCAGATGTTGGTTCTGACTCTTCCATTAAATGCCAACTGCTTCTCCACTCATACTTTCCTTATTCACACAGCAGGTACAATGATTCATCATTTCTCTAACTCTCGAGGCTGAAATGGCCAGAGAGAAGCCGGAAGGAGTAAAGGGTATTGATACATGCAATGTATCTTTAAATGTCATGCATTTATGTAACCATCACGATGCCTCTCAACCTCCATTTCAGCGTTTGGCTTTATGGCACTGAAGCCAGGTGTCATTCTAGTAGCTTTCTGCAATGAAAAGAATTCTGTTTTAGGATAAAAATGTGCTGAGGTCAACTGCCAACGATGCCCACTATGGTTGGAGACTTTGACCAAGGAATGTTCTTCCTTTCTTATTTTTACCTCCCTCTGGGACAGTTGTGACAGCAGAGCTGTGTCCTGCCTGATGTGCACTTCAGCACATCACTGCCTAAGGGGGGCTTCTCCACGTACCTGTGGCTGCTCAAACAGACACTACTACTCTGAGAAGGACAGATGGAATGCACGGTTAGAGCTTGTTTTCATTGGGCAATTACAGGTCACCAGACAATTATCAGAGTCTTCATTTTAGTGGTAAAGCAATGAGACACCTTGCAGAAGGCAATTTTCCATGCATTTTCCCTTCAGGAAACCATGGCCTGAACAGAATCTCAGGAATGTGGGGCTCACAACAGGAAAGTAAAGGAACAGAGTTAGCAAACATGGGACTCTAAAAAGTCCTTAAGGTCAACTTATAGATGATTCTATCTTGCACAGTACTTACCGGAGGCCCTTGAGGTCCTGGTGGTCCTGCAGCACCCGCCTTTCCGTCTGCTCCCTATAGGGAAAGACAAGGCAGAAGACCAGTTTCACATGCAATTGGATTGTGGCTGGAGGAGCAGCCACATTTTAGGAAGAGGCAAAGCACTGACCATCCAGTCAGTCACCTCCAAGACATCAGAAAACCTTCACACTAGTAACTGACTTCCCCAGCTAAGGCCAAGAGGGAGCATACTAGGACACAGACAAATAGGTGAACTACTGGGTCTATCTTCTTAGAGACTAGGGAGAGGATTACGTGTGCCAAGCTGGGAATGAGGAGAGACATGGGCAAGAAGATGGAAGAAGAGGTCCTGAGAAGTGAGAAACTAGTGCAGGGTGAGCCCCAGGCATGCATCTACAGCATGGTTTTGGGGGGCTGATGTCCCTTCTTTCCTTCTTCCTACAGCCTCGTTCCCTTCCCCCAGTCTCTTTCCCACTTCCTGCCCTCTCCTCTAGATTCATCCCCTCCCCCCTCCCCTCAGAAATTAGCAGGCCTCCCAGGGACATCAACCAAACACAGCAGAACAAGCTACAAAAAGACCAGGCACACACCATCACATCAAAGCTGGATGAAGTAACCCAGTAGGAGGAACAAAGTCCCTCAAACATGCAGAAGAGTCAGAGACAGTCCTTGCTCCCACTGTTAGAAATCCCCCAAGAACACCAAGCTCCTCAGCTACATCATGAATGCAGAGGACTTAGGTCAGACCCCTACAGGCTCCCTGATCTCTGTGAGCCCCCATGAGTTCTGGTCAGTTGACTCTGTAGGCCATGTTGTTGTGGCATCCCTGACCTCTCTGGCTCCTCTGATCCTTCCAAACCCCCCTCTGCAGGATTCCTTCAGCTCTACCTAACGTTTGGGTTTTCATTGATAGCAGTATGGGGCTCTGACTGGGAGCAGTTCTTTAGGTGAATGTAGCATTCATAAGCTGCATGTGATCTCTAAGCTTGGTTTCTTTCTCTGTGAAAGTGGTCAACACCCTAAAAAGATGAGGAATGTTTGAGGTGACTCAGAAGGGTGCTTAGTACAGGACAGAGGGATTGGCTCAGACAGAACCTCAGACTCAGAATTCTGTGTATATATCCTGCCTCTTGGCTCTGCAACCCAGTGCAAGATACTCTGCCCCTCCACATCCAAGTTCCTTTGAGAAGTGAAAATGAGAGCAACAACTGTATGTGGATTGAAGAATGCAACATAAAGAACTAGCCATCACCAAAAACATCCCAAGGACTCTACAAAACAGGCCACTTAATATCACATGTCTACCATGCATCTAAGCAACAGCCATAGCAGTTATTGACTAACCATGGAAGCATGAAGAAACAAGTTCTCACAGAACTTTCCTGATGACTCTTCAGTGGCCTTTGACTGATGTAGGTGCTAGCCATGTTTTAGGAACAGAGAGCTATCCATATGATAGCTTTGCACCTCAGTGAGACTTGATGTTCTAAATATGGCTGAGTTTCTATGGTTTGCAAGTCCCTTGAGTGGAATGCTATCTGATTTGCCTGCATCACTTAAGCTAGATAAGAAGCAAGGTAATATTCATAAACTAAAGGGACATCAACAATACTTAAACAAATAGCAAGAGTTTATTGGTGAAATGACACGTGTAATCCAAAATCACCAAAATAATGCACTTTCTATCTCAAATCTGGATTTTTCTACACAAACTTGGCAAAGGTTTCTTCCCTCACACCCTGGGCTTTGCAAAGTTGGACTTAGCAGCATGGCAGGAAAGTGGTGAAGGATTTATCTGGTGGAAGGACACTGACTGAGAGCAGAAAATGATGGAAGAGCTCTGCGGGCTTGGAGACTAGATCATGGAATACGTAGACAGGACCTTCCAAATAATAAGCATGTATGCAGAAATGGTCAGGCTGGTGACTTCTCTGTTGTTGGGTTGCTTCTGTGGGACCAGCCACTGGACCTCAAGGCTGACTCATCACTTAAGTGCCAGAACAGCAGCACAAAGTGTGCCATAAAACAGAAGCTCAGTAAGCATTTACATAAGCGGAAGGCATTACCCAAGTGGAAAACAGACACTGGCTTCTGGTTGCAATTGCTTCAGTGTCTGGTGTCTCAGACTAATCACTTAGCATGAGAACCCAAAGCCAGGACCTGAGCCTTATGGTTGTCAAGGAGATCTAACTTATAGCCATTTCTGGCTCGGGGTGGTAGTGGTGGTGGTGGTGGTGGTGGTGGTGGTGGTGGTGGTACTAGAGCCATATTTTAGCTTTGGAACTATTAGGATGGAGAAGGGAAGAAGGTTTACCCCTGTGTCCATTTTATGTGATCCTCAGCTGATGGCGTATATTTGGAAGTTAAGACTGTAATCACAATAAATTATTCACCAATGAACTCATTTTTAATAAAGCTGTCTATCATGTGGTCTTCTTTGATTAGTGTGGATGCCTCTCCCTAGTATCCACTGGAATCCCACATTTGTTAGGATTTTCTTTGCATGGCTTTTGGATCTAGCAATAAAATAGGTGTGCTGGTTATTTTTATTTATTTATTTTTGGTCAGCTTGACACAAGCTAAAATCTTCTGAGAAAAGGGATCCTCATGTGGGAAAATGACTCCATCAGATTGGCCTTTACGCATGCCTTCAGAACATTTTCCTGACTAATGATTGCTAGTCCCGCTTAAGGCAGCACCACCTGTGGAAAGGTGGTCCTAGGTGCTATAAGAAAGCAGTCTGAGCAAATTATAGAGAGTAAGCCAGAAAGCAGAGTTCTTCCATGGTCTCTTCTTCAGTTCTTGCCTCCATGTTTGTGCCTTGAGTTCCTGCTCTAACTTCCCTCAGGGATGGAATGTGACCTGGGATGTGCAAGCCAAATAAATCCTTTATTTCCCATTTTGCTTCCGGTCATGGTGTTTCATCACAGCAATAGAAAGCAAGTACAAGCAAATACAACACAATATAATTTACTAAGTAAAATTATAAATCTTGAATTTTAAATCTGTATGCAGTTCAATGACAACAAATTAATCAGTCCCTATCATTTCCTCCATAAAAGCACATAGCAGAACAAGGTAGCAACTGAGGCTGAGGAACTAAAAGAGCGGTTAAAAAAATCCTAAATTATAGGAATGGGGGTGATTGCTGTTGCCAAAGATTTAAAGTGAATTTTTCATTCTTTGAAATGACTGAATTTCCTACGAACTTGGTGTAGAGGTTCCGGTGAAGGGCCAACTGCTGCTTCATGCTCTCATAAGTATTCATTAAACAAATACTTTTTAATGTTTAATTTCTTTCCATTAATTAACATAACGACATCAATGAGTTGCTATCAAGGGCAGAAGAGATGGTTCACTGTTTAATGAGTACTTTCTGCTCTTGAAATGGACAAGGGTTTGGTTCCCAGTATCCATATAGCATCTTACAACTATCTGTCACTCAGTTTGAGGAGCTCTGATGCCCCCGTTCTGGGCTCTGTGGGTATCCCCATGCACATACATTCATACATGTGTACATACATACGTGAATAGACACACAATCTTTAAAACAACAGAGCAAGCTTAATTTCATAATTTTAACTTCATAATCCAAAATGACTCTCTCTTTCAAAATGTACTTTAAAATCCTGGCTTCTATATGGCACAGCTTCCTTTTCAGTGGGCTTTGAGTCATTCTGAGTAGCCTTATTTGCAAGGGTCTGAGGGAGTCTCATGGAGAAGCCATGGGTATCTCTGGGGTCCAGGGCTCAGCGGGGACAGTAATTGCCGCTGCTTGTTGCCATGGCTACCTTCAATGAATCTAGGAACTGCAACTGCAGTTGGCTCCAAGCAGAAAAACAACATGACTAATCTGTGGGAATAGAAAAATGTTGTGGCTCTGTGTCAAGGTCCTGGCCACAGCTACTACAAGAGCAAAGAAAGTATTTACTTAAATGGCACAATAAATTGAATTGTTTTAATAGTAGATGTCTTAGTTATCAAAATGCCGGAGAATAACTATAAGTGGTTAAAAAGAATAATAGTGAACAATAATTTGTAATGATTAGTTATTGATTGCAGAAGATTAAGGGGAACCTGGGGCTTTATGGGCATCCTCAAGTTCGATGTAAAGAACATTTTTACTTGAGGTCCTAACCTTGAAATACTGGCTTTGCCATCCCTTGCCAGGGACCCTCCAGGCCAAGATCACCCCTGAGCACCCCATCCTTCACGGCTACTCAAATCTCTCAATATTCATGCCATTCACTTCCTTCTCATCCCTTGGTGCTTTAAAGGTAAACCTATCCCTTAAAATAAGTCCAGTATGATGCAATCTCCATGTAGTACAGACATATGCCTTAAATGCCAAAACCAAGAGATAAAGGTCATTAATCTACTTACTTGTAGCCCAGGATTTCCTGGTGGGCCCATGAAGCCTGGAACTCCAGGGTGGCCCTAGAAAGACACACAAGATAATTCTTCCAAAGTGACTCATAAAAAAGATTTCTAAAATTTAAAAAAAAAAAAAAAAAAAAGATTTCTACTTGGACCAAAATACAAGTTTCAAAAACCAACCTAGAATCTGCCTCCTAAGCCCAGTGACAAGTTTGGTTGAAGACTGTGACCACAGAGGTCCTTTCTAATATATCTTTAGTGGCTCCATAAAGAAAGTTCTCGCAATATTTATAAAAATGATAATGTTTTGAAGGAGTATTTGCTTCGGTATCATCAGGGTGGGGGAAGGGCACATGGCAGTGACTGAAGATGCAGGTAAAACAAAAGCGGGATGGCATCTTAAGGCTCTAATATCTAGATAGAACTGGAAAAATATTGTTGTTGTTGCTGTTATTTTTATTTGGTTTTTTGAGACAGAGTTTTTCTATGGAGACTTGACTGCCCTAGACTCACTTTGTAGATCAGAGGGGCCTCAAACTCACAGAGATCTGCCTACCTCTGGCTCCCTGAGTGCTGGGATTAAAGGTGTACACCACCATGCCTGGCTGGAAAATAATTTTCATTATACTCCCAACCTTGTAGATATGCATATAGTGTATGACATTAAAGAAGAAATAAAAGAAAACGCAGTGGGCATATACATTTACACAGAGTTGTCACTTCTGCAAGGCTTAGTTCCAGGGTATCTTCCTGAGGACACCAGAATTGTGGGGTTACTCACTCCCTTATATAGAATGATCTATGCTTCATACACACACCTGTTCATATACTTCAAACAATCCCTGGACTACTTGTAATACTTAATGCAGTGAAATACTAAAGAGTTGTTATCACATAAAAACAAAATCCTAAAAAAGTTTTCAGTCATGGTTTACCCTATGGCTATCAAGACCAAGAATTTAAAGTGCGCTCTCTCTGTCTCTGTCTCTGTCTCTGTCTCTGTCTCTGTCTGTCTCTGTCTCTCTGTCTGTCTGTCTCTCTCTCTCTGTCTCTCTCTCTCTCTTTCTCTCTGTCTCTCTGTCTCTGTGTGTGTGTGTGTGTGTGTGTGTGTATGTAAGTGCTCATGCACATGTATGACCATTCATGTACAGACCAATGAACAGACCCCAGTAACATCCTTTAGGTGCCATCGACCTTAATTTTTTGATCTCAGGGTTCTCATTGCCCTGGGATTTACCAAGTAGGCCAGAAAACCCCCAAGAGTCCTGTGTATGTGCCATCACAGTGCTGGGATTACAAGTTCAGGCCACCCCTGGCAAGCTTGTTAATTTATTTTCTTTATGTGGAAGTGGTTGGGAATGAGGTAAAAACAAGAGGGATGGTATCTTAAGGCCTTTATCTCTGGATGGAACCTGAAAATTGATATTTTACACTCCCAATCTAAAAGAAAATAAAGTGGGAGTCAATGCCATACCACATTGGCGTACATGTGTACCTCCTTAACAGAATAAGCTTGGCAATTTTAATTATGACATCTATACTTTAACAATATTAAAGAAATAACTGATTTCCACATGTGAAGTCTCTTGTGAGTTACAGAACGAGCCGTTCATTTTTTTATAATGTAGATTTTAGCATCTAACATTTAGTCTGGTACAACAGTATTAAAATTAAAAATAATACTAATCCTTTCTCTCTCACCCCTCCAAACCTGCCACTGGAAAGCACAAACAGTACTCAGTACAAGGCACAGAGCACTTGCTGCTCATATGCCACCCTTGGGCTACCCTTGGCATGATGACCCAGATACCTCTGCTTCTCCAAACACAGGGAAGCAAACCTTAAGCACAGCTCTCATGGTGGCTGCTCAAGGCTGGATCTCCGGCTCAGTGGCTCACCCTGGGCTCACTCTATCATTTATGCCCTGAAGTCAGGACCCACCCTTGCTCATTTGTATCTCAGATTCTGGAGCACTGTCCGGCAGGGAACTGGCTACTGTGAGCGCTGGCGCTAGATGCAGAGCTGTATGAAAGCAGAAAGGGAAGGCTAGTGGAGTGTGAGAAAGGACAGGTAATGATGGTAGTGGCGACAATCCACAGGAGCCACTGAGAAAGCGCTAAGGCTGTGCAGAATTGGCCAGCGCTACTAGTTGGGAGACGGTGGTGAAGCAGTACTCCAGGTCGGCATGAAGGACGGAGCTTCAGTACTAGCGCCATCCGCCCATGTGTTAAGAGAGGGGTCCAGCTAGACTGAGTGGGCACCGACCGGATCAAGGACTGCTATGAAACACTAAATAGTACCATGAGAGTATAAAGGCGGTGGCCTCAAGAAATGGTGGGAGGGATAAAGAAGTGTTTCCTAGAGAACGAAAATCACTTCAGTGAGGGAGAAGCATGTACAGTCTGCGGGGGAGGGGAAAATGGAAAGATGGCGGCTCCTCAGACAACTGGGAGATAGATGAGGACGAGAGTCAGCAGAAAGATCGAGAAGGAAAGCAGAAAAGCAAGAGTCAAACTTTGCTCTTCAGGCAAAGAAGAGGCAAGGGTGGCATCAGAAGCGGTGGGTGAACACTGCTGAGTGACACCTTTCTTACAGTGCTAGCTTCTTCATAACAGAAATAGGCTGTACCTGGTCGCCTTTCTGTCCCACCTCACCCTCTGCACCACGCTCTCCTTGGCTTCCCTGGGAAGGAAAACAGAAAAGACAAGTCAAGTCACACTCATGGCAATGCATCTGTACTTGCATCATAAGTATTGGGAATACAGGTGTGAGCCACTACACATGGCTTTTATATATTATTATTATTATTTTTTATAAAACAGGCTTTTATGCTGTATCCAAGGCTGGCCTGGAACTCACCATGTAGCCTAGCCTGGGCTCACCACTCCTGTCTCAGCCTCCCAAGTGCTAAGATTGCAGAAGTGAGCCGCTACACCAAATGTATTTACTGTATTAACAAATGTATTCCACTAAACATTGTTAAACAGTAGCACTTCAATTCCTTGAAAATAACCAGCTTTGCTGGGAAGAGTCCTTGACAGTGAGTCACTCTAGCCCTGCTTTCCTTCCTGTCCCTCCTCATCTCTGCACCCTAAAGCAGGCCATACCCTTTCCTAGATGTCAATTTATCCATCTAGGATTTGGGGATGGGGGAAATTCAATGTTAGGGTGCCCAGAGACCCACATTTTTCTCATGAGATGTGACGTCCAGCCCTCTTTCCACCCAGCTCACTCTGACACACAGCAGCTCACTGATGCCATGGTTCCATGCTAATGACACTCTTTCAGTCCCTAGACTGCGCTGTGAGGGTTAGATGAATCGATGCTTATAAAGTGCTAGGTGCCATTGTTTAGAGGAAGGAAGAAAATGGTTCACAGGGGGGAAAATCTTATTCTGACACCTTCACATGCTATTATATCTAGGTGTCTAAAGTTGGCACTCTGTCTGCAGCCACTTTATAATCAGAGAAGTGCTGCATACTGCCTCGCTGACATTCAGGACAATTGGCCTTAAAGGTAAATGTATTCTTTTCAAATCCCAGTTCTTCCACCTAGCTGCAGAGTGGTTTCAACAGTCAGCTGGCAACAGTAAAAATGCCAGCGTCTCAGGTGCCCACAGCTGTCCCTGTCTCTGTGCCCACTGCACCAAAGATCTGCACAGCCACCTCCAAGCATGGCTCACTTCCTTCCAGGAAGAGATCTGACATTTCTGGAGCCCCTGCCCTGCTGGGGCACTCTGTCAGGGCTTTCCACAAAAGACCTTGCTAGATGCAGCTCTTTAACTATACGCTGAGCTCATGGCTAAGTATGTAATATGACTAAGACATCTGATTCAGCCATTGAAACACTTTTGACCTTGGCCTTTGCAGACTGATAAGAAATCGCCCCCCCTCCGAAAAAAATAAAAATAAACCTGCACTAAGAACAATGGCACC
This sequence comes from Acomys percivali, assembly GCA_907169655.1. Classification (NCBI taxonomy): domain Eukaryota; kingdom Metazoa; phylum Chordata; class Mammalia; order Rodentia; family Muridae; genus Acomys; species Acomys percivali. The sequence continues at coordinate 75,673,388 of OU015748.1, read as the reverse complement.
AGCTATAATCCCTTCAATTGGGCAGGGAGGACAGGAGGTGAAGGGGTTCAGGTAATGTTCATTTACATAGTGAGTTCCAGACTAGTATGGGAAATGTGAGACTTTGACATTAAAAAAAAAAATCAGTCAATTAGCAGGTTTAATCATCCACCTAAGGTCACAGAGCATAAAAGCAAATTCCAAGACCTAAGCCAGGTCCTAGGTCTGAAACTGTCTGATTATCAAATACCCACGAAGTTACTTCCCTGCCTCTTTCCTGAGGCAATGATGCCCAGTCTGTATGGTTTCTGGTTCCCTGAAATTTACTTGATAGTGCAGAAGGCAGATCAAGCATGTTGACAGAAGATGAGGCACATGGTTGTACATTAGAAACACAACCATCAAAAGACAGGTCTAAGTCCCGCTTTCCCAGGGGGACTGTAGCTTCCAAAGCTACAAGCTCATTTTACTATCTGGGGTCTCTTTAGATGCTTATTGATCAACCTTTCCAAATGCCTCATTCTTGCTTTGCAACTCAACCCTACACAAAGAACTACAGGCAACTAAGGAGTGCTGAGAGTAGAAGGAGCAGTCTTCCCTGGGTAAAAGCATCCCACATGTATCAAATGGTAAACCCTAAAGATGCATATATGAGTAACATTATACAGACTGAGCAGGTTATACTTAGGAATATGTATATGTACATACATATATGAATGCAGTAAAAAATTAATGAAAAAAAGAGATGAATTTGAAGGAGAGCCAGGAGGGAGTATTTGAAGGGAGGAAATGGAGGAAGGGAGAAATGTTGTGATTATAATCTCAATTTTTTTTTTAATTTTTAAAAAGAAGCTATATTGAGCACATTTTGCCTGGTATCTCTTTCAAATAGTCAATCACATAATATCAGCAAACCTGTTTCTATATTAAAATAAATGAACAAATGAGTGAATAAGTAAATAAAGAAATAGCAAGGGACCATGTCATTCCACATGCACACGGTTTTCTTAAAATGCTTGTGTCTCTGTTACTTTTGCATGGCTGTGACCAAAAACCTGAATTATTTATTTTGGTTCACATCAATCAAAATGGCAGAAGCAGCAGCATGAGAGAGCAGAAAAGTTTGTATCAGAGAAGCCATGAAGTAGAGAACAGGGGCACAGGAGGGATCCAGGGCAAGGCATACTCCAAGGGCCTGATGACCTGCTTCTCACGGCTGTGCTTTATCACAGCAATAGAAAAGTAACTAATACACAAACATTCTGCCTATTTATTGCCAGGAACTCAATTAATTTCTTTCTCTGAGCCTAATAATCATCTCTCTGGAATTTAATAAACAAGGGAGAAAATAAGCCTCCCTTTTCCAGTTCCTGCTGGAAGGCAGGCAACTAGCACTGCCAGCAGTCTGGATCACAGGCACAAAATCAGCCCCTGTGACAAAGACTGGAGATGCCTGTGTAACACCCTTGATTTGGCAGGATGTAAGGCAGCTAGCTTACTGCGGAACACCAGGTACCTGGCCTATCTGGAGTGAATGTGGCTGAATAACTGGGGTGAGGTGGGGTGGGGGGTCACCATGCCTTCTATCTTTGTACCAATTAGCACTTCCTGAGGCATACATGCGTGCTGAGGTCAACCCTACAGACTGGCTACCTAAGTAAGACTCAAGTTGTTCTGAATCTCCAGCCTCCTCCTACTCAGGCTGTGGTGCACACTGAATTCTGGATCAGGGTTTGCATGGTGAGAACATTGTTTCTTTGTCTACCTTTGAGGGGAGGCTTCTTAGGTTGGAAGGAGACTTTGATTTGCTTTTAAATACAATTATAAATTAATATAAGCCATAATTTGGAAATCATGGAAGCGTTTTATTTGTGCTTCCATTATTTAGAGCCTGCCTTTGTGCTGTCCTTTGCAAGTCGCATCTGCTGGATCTCCTCATGGGGTTTGTGAACTGTGGAGAAGAGGGCATGAACTCTTTCAGCTCCTCTCAGAAGGCCCAGCTGTTTCCTGCCTAGAAAACATCCCCCAAATGCATGGCAAATCCTGCCTAATCCCTCAGTGCAACAAAATCCATCACAGGTCACTTTTGGTCCCATGACACTGGTTTCTTTAAATGTGTCTATTCTTCTCCAGACATCTATTGTGTTTGTTACTAAGTTCAATGACCTTAGCACCTGGAGGACAACCACAGTCGGGTGTATTAAATGCTTCCTACATTCTGGACTTTAAAAATGTTGTTTTGTTTGGTTCCTAGACACTCCGTATCACTCTAGATTTTCCAACTAGAGTTATAATCAGGGTTTGGGATACTAAAATTCATGAGCAAAGCATCTTTCCAGTCAGCATCTTTAAATAACAAACCGAAGATTCAGAGAAGTTGACAGAATGTCCAGTTATTGCAATTAGTAAGTCAATTCATTCAGGTATCGGAAGGCAGGGGAGTTTGGAGAGATACCAGCTTCCAAAGCCAAGCCTGTGTCTGCCAATGTAAAAAGCCTCCTCCATACCACTTTCTCTGTATGCTCCCACCAGATTATTGGGTTTTTCCCTCCATCAAGAGAATGGCCGATATCTGACCTCTCCGTGTACTACCTGACTTGTAAGGAAGATGTTAAAGGGAACATGTAGCGATACTGCCCAGGACTGAGCACCTGTGGATGGTGGATGTGCCTGCTTATAAAGACATTATTGAGCAAAAGGCCCTGGTGACCTCTAAAGGATTGGGTTCTTGTATACTAGCTGCCAATAGAAACAGCAGGTAAGTACTACCTGTGTCCTCAGAATTACCTATGACTTCCCAGAGAGGATGTCTGCTTTCTGGGGTATCTCCATATCCATTTTAGGGTCCCATTACACACACATTACCTGGTTGAGGATGTGCACTGAGCAGGAAATAAAATGCTTTTCAGAGGCAGCTGTTAAGCCATCACTGTTACCACGCAAGAGAAGCTCTTACAGATGATTGAAGAAACACATGTTCTCCTGACTGCCATCTTACTCTTTACTCTGTGTTCTTCTTCTACAAGGATGGAGCATAAGAGCACCCAGTCTCTGGGCTCTGCCCCTGGAGTTTCTAAACAACCAAGATGGCGCTCTAACGCTATCCATGGTGCTGAGTTCCTCAGCCCCAGCCCCACCTTCTGCAGACAGCCTCTACACAGAGGCATACAGGGTGAATCACAGGAGGCTGCTGGCCAAATACTGAGTCACAGCAGCAAACCGAAGAGCCGGGCCCTCTTGGCAATGCAGGGAGACCAGTGAACACTCAAGGTCTTTACCAACCAAAGGATGCTAACTGATCATTGCTTCTCTGTCATGGGCAACATTTTCTGCTGACAAACTCATCTCTGTGTCTATAAATCCTACAAAGATGTTGTTTGATGGGTGAGGATACACAAGGGAAGAAACAAGTCTGTTTTGGGGAAAGTGGCATGGAACAAGTGAAGAGCAGAGAAAATGGAAATCAAGAACAAGGACACCAACCTGTGTGTACTCTAAGGAGGCATCAAGTTCTCCTTGAGTCATCCATCAACAGTGTATGACGGCAAGGACTGGCTATGCCAGGGATCTTAACTTCAGCCTAGGATAATGGAGCACTGCTCTCCAATAGAAGCTGTGATGGTGACGGTGTTGCTATTAGAGTAGCTAGAAGTGTGATGAACTATGGACTTTCAGGTCAGCTTCACCTACACTATCTGCAGGTTTGGTTCTTGGACTCTTGTCTTGCTAAACTCTGGTTTCCTTATCTGTACAATGAAACAGTCTCCCTCGCAGGATCATGTTGAGCATGGCAGGAGGCCATATCACATAGGCAGAAGCCTGGTCCTAAGGACACTGTTAGGAGGGAGTTCTCCATAAGCCCAAAGACTTTTCAAGGTCATCACCAGTTACCAACTGGAGGAACAAGAGCCTGGGCTTTCAGACACAGCATTGAGCTTTGTTCTTTTTCTGGCCACAGCTCTTTCAAAACGTTTAAAGAGCACCCTCCCTTGGAATAAATAATAAGAGAACAAGAATGGAAACATTGTTTCAAAACACCAATGCTTCCTGCTAAGTTGAGATGACAGAAAAAAAAATAGTCTGTGTCCAATACAGGAGATGCAATGGTTTAATTGATTCTCTCTTGCCTCTGGACAAAAGCTCCTTCTTGTTAGAGGTAAGCCTTGCAGCTAGCATAATGGCAGCAAAGGTCAACTAAGAAACAGCTGAAGTGACTGCACAGAGTTCTCCAGGGGAGGTCTGCATGCAGTGAGTAGTGGAACATTTGGTGATGCTACTATCTTGGTATTGCTTGATGTAAAACTGCCCTTGGCAAAATCTCCTGGTCTGTGTACAAAGATAACTAATAATGGCAGGTTTTGAAGCCCAACTTTTTTTTCCTTTTAAAAAAATAATTTATTCAGATGACATCTCAATTATATCTCCTTGTTTGTCTCTTCCTGTTCCTCCTTCCCTCCCTCTATCACCCTGTTCCCATCTCCTAGGTCTGTGACAGAAGGGGCCAAACTCTTAACTGGGACAAAACCATCTAAATCTTGATAAAATGTACGTACGGACCACAAGTGGTACTCATCTCAACCTGCCAGGCAGGGGCTAGGAGACCTAGCTATTTCTCACCATGATCTGTCTTCTGATTTTGGTCAGACCTCATGGCTTTTACTTGTCTGATTCATTGCTTTGTGATAGGAGTAAGAACGCAGCTGTGAGAGTGCTGGCTGCTCGTGCAGAGGCCCTGGGTTCATCTTGCTGTACTTAGATAGCAGCTCACAACTATCTGTTACTAGGTCTAGAGGATCCAATGGCATCTTCTAGCTTCCACGGGCACTTTGAACATGTGATGTACATACTTACATTCGAGTGAAACACTTATATACACAAAATAAACATGAATTAATCTAAAATAATTCTACACCATATGGAAGGGCCGAGGGTCTAAAGCAAGGCAAACACTCACCTTTGCAAATTTTTTACATGTACTTATTTATTTTTGGTAGTGGTCAGAGGACCACTTTCAGGAGTGCAGTTTCTCCTTCCACCCATACCGGATCCAGGGGTCAAACTCAGGCCACCTGGCTAGGTAGCAACTGCTATTACTCACTGAGCCATCTCACCAACCCAAGCTCTTTTATTAGAAAAAAACTCAGTAGCCAAGATTAAAGTACAACCCCTAGCAACATTTTTTAAAAATCTAAAATCAATTAATAGAATCCAAATGAAGAGAATTTTGAAATGTAACCGAACAGGGCTTCTGACCATCTGGGACTAGCAGAGAGGGAGTGAGGAGCCAAGTGGGGAGGTGGTCTTGCCTTTGTTTAAATTTTGATTTTTTTGTTGTTCCTTTTGAGTCTACCATGTTCATTTCAAGTTTCCCAATGGTATTCCATTAAAGTATTTTTTTTTCCATCTTGTTTACTGAGTTTTCTGGCTTCTTCTTAGATTTTATATCTACCATCTTTCTGGCACTTCCACAGGCTGTGACCCCAAGGAATGAAACAACAATAAACTGAGTCTGTAAGTTACCAGGTGCGGATGACAGCATTTTACCTTCAGTTGTCATGGTGACACTCCCCAGTTTATTAAAACAGAAAGGCAGAGAAGTTATGAAACTCTCCTAAGGTCATCGGCCGAGAGTCCAAGCCCATGTCTAGCTCCTGACCTCACATCCTTGTTACCCACGCTATTAGAAGAGTGACAGTCCATCCAGACAGGACACAAAAAGAGATGCAAAGAACTGGTCCTCCCTCACTACTAACACTAAAGACACAGGAGACCAGAGAGTACCAAGTATCGATGGGGACAAGGATGCGAGGTGAGTCTACCTCTCATATCCCTATCCCAGCTTTGTGAATTCTCTTCTTATTGCTGAGTCCTGACACCAAAAGCCCCGGTGACTCCAGGCCAGTAGCACTTGCTCCAACAGACAGAGAGCATTTCCCTGCTTGCTCCTTGCTTGAGACTCCCTGGTGACCTCTTTGCATCTCTGTGTCTTCACACAGCTGATTTTAAATATGTGTCTCATTTTCCTATGAGAGTAGCACAGAGCCCACATTTATGAAGCACACTCCTCACTGCTTTTTAATTGATCCCGTTATTTTATCCATCCTATAACTGAGTTCTAGTACTCCCTTGGAAGATGTTTTATTCTATGCAGTGAATGTGAGGTGTCTACCAAATTCACTAATATCCAGTAAGTACCACACATTCTAGTGCCCTCAATGGTCATACTGTGCATAGCAAGTGTTTGAAGATGGGAAACTGAGGCCCACAGCCTGCACTGAGCTTTCCAGGTCACTAAAGAGTCAGAAACACCACCTGGAGACTGACTTCCCAGATGTTAATACCATTAAGCATTACTTGCCTCGAACTTATGTGAAGCAGTGAAGTGGGAGAATATAGGCTGTTTATGGGATTCACTGACCTGTGGTCCAGCTACTCCTGGAGGCCCTGGGAGGCCTTGGGGTCCAGTATCTCCCTGTAGGAGAGACAAAAGGACATAGAAAATTAAGAATATATAATTGCGAGACAAAACTCAAGGTGAAATCATCACCAAACATCAGCCTTACAAGGTAACCAGACTCTTCCTCATGTGTGGGCAAAAGGTGTAGGCAGGCGATGGTATCAAATGTGGCCATAAAATCATAGGTCTAACCGCCACTAGTATGTCTAGCTAGTAATGACATGGTGTCTAGTTATCAAGGTGGCCCAATACCACCCCACCCGACCCCCATGCCCACGTTCACACAATTGGTGCCTGTGACCAACGGTGGGAATTAATAGTGGGCTGCCTTTGCAATCAGAGTGAAACCTGTCTAGCTCCTGCCTTGTTCCGCCTCCTTCACATTTGCTCCTTGATTAACTACTCATTTGAGGAAAACCAGCTTCCTAGTCTCAACCACATTGGACAGCCGCCTGGCATGGTCACGTGGGAAGATGGACTGGAACAGTGTGAAGCCTAGGACTAAGCTGAAAGCCCTGGGCGGACTTTGACCGACTGTCACACAGAACTTAAAGGAATTGTAGCCCAGGGCTTGAAGGCCACCACAGTGACACCTGTTCCAGAACTAAGTAACGCAGCCATGTACACCTACTGCTTTAAGCAAAAGTGTAATGAACTTATAAATATCCAGTGCACTCAGGGTGGGAAGTTCTGCCAGAGTGATGGAGTTGGGGTGTCTCACTGTGCGTGCCCATGTGATTTGTGTGCACGCACATGCATGAGTACACACAGTAGGCACTTTGTGGTGGTTGTTCTTGCTTTGTAACACCCAGAATGATAGCTGATCAATGCCAAAGAGGGGCTTCCCTGGAGGGCAGGCTGGGGATCATCGACACCCAGCAGCTCCTGCCAGGAAGAACAGAGCAGAGTGGGCCTGACCTTCAGAAGAGCTTGAATGGCAATTGCCGTTGCTATTGGTTTTCAGCCCATGAATGCACACCTCATTGCTGGCACTGTGATGGAAGACTGTGTTGTGAGGACTCCTAAAAGGATTGATCTAAAACTCTCCTTGAGTAATCTGTAGATGCCACACCAAGAGCCATCTGCTGGCAGCACCCCAAAGTGAGGACTCCTGACAGTAACCACATGTTCAACTTAAGTGGCTCTCCTCTCTCTTCTCTCTTTCCTCTCTTCTTCTTCTTCTTCTTCTTCTTCTTCTTCTTCTTCTTCTTCTTCTTCTTCTTCTTCTTCTTCTTCTTCTTCCTCTCTCTCTCTCTCTCTCTCTCTCTCTCTCTCTCTCTCTCTCTCTCTCTCTCTCTCTCTGTGTCCCCCCAGATGCCCCGTGTTACCGTTCCTAGTGAATCTAAGGCAAATATGGATGGATTCTGTTGAGTCCTTTTATTAAAGGACTCAATGTGGTTTATCTCAAGAAAATTCCTACAATGGGTAACTGACTCCCATGCGTATATGAAGTGGGAATTCTCTTTGCTTTATTAACCTCTTAGCATATTGCCTGCAGTGTGTAACACATTCTGGCTGGATACTTATTTAATATCAAAACATTTTTTCTGCCTTTATGGAGAGGTTTATCCTTCCACTCTGAGAAAACTATTCAAGCCAGCCCATGAGCCCCATAAGAGCCAGAACTCAAGCTTTTTATTTTGGATTTCTCCAGAACCTACATATTGACCAACATACAGAACACATATTTTTTTATGTGGGGTAGGGAAATAATATAAGGCCTCACTATGTATCTGGGCTGGCCTGAAACTTATTACATAGTCCAGGATGGCTCCAAGCTTGTGAATCCTCCTCTTCTATCTCACAAGCACCAAAGCTACATGTGTGTGCCATTGGGCCTCAGTACACACTTAATAGAGTATCAAAGCTAGGTAGTGACAAAGTGAATATACAGGTAAATGGGTAAGAACGGCAGTTCACAGTCTATATTAGAAGACTACGTTTGGACTTTATCCTGAAGGAAGGAATCTTTATGTACATATTACTGATAGAGCTGGCTTATGAGTTAGCCTTAATCCGAGATGATGTCATCTGATGTCTCAGGATATATGCAAAACCCAATGGCCTTGGTGTGTGTGAACCTTGTCCTGCCACTAAGAAGGAAATGATAAATGGCAAAGGGGACATCTCTGAAACAAAAACCAGCTGGCCAAGATGACACAACTAAATTTGAATTGATTTATCATCTCTGATCTGTTTGTCTATAAAAATGCTAAAGAGAAAGAGGATCTTGAAGATAGAGTTTGCTCAGAGTAACCAGACTGCTGGCTCTGAAGGAAGTAGGTTCTGTTGTCCCTGGGTTTTGCTCATGTGTCAGGCAAAAATGGGTCTGAATAATTAGACCCATTGTTCTAGAACTGCTAGACAGCTCAAAGTCAGATAGATGGAATGGAAGGCAGCAGTGGAAGAGACCCTCGAAGGAGCATGGATTTCTAGGCATCACTGTACATTGGAATGCCACAGGCAATGCTTTGATGAAATCGCAAAGACCTGCAGATGTCCAGACTGCCCTACTTGCATTGCCCTGCAATCTAAACAGTCCCAAAGCCTGAATACTCCTAAAGAAATGAGCATCTAGACATTGGAATTCTTCACTGCAGGAATGCAGCCTTGACTCCACTTCATCTTACCTTCTTGCCTTCTGCCCCTTCTCTCCCTGGCTTTCCTGGGAGACCCTTGTCCCCTTTGAAGCCTGGTAGACCTGGGAGGCCTGGGGGACCAGGAGGGCAGTCGTTGCATACATCCTTGGAGAAGAGAAAACACTAGGTAAGTAATTCAGTTACTTGCAAGGCAAAGTGGCCCCAGGTCCTACCCCTCTGGGTAATATTTGGTTATAAATGCCAACAATGATGGAAAACCAAATTGATGCATTGTCATGGCCCAGGCACTTTTATGTCCAGATTTATCTCAGCATAAATGAGTCTTGATTGTTACCCCATTTTTCCTTAGTTCTAGTCAGTCACCTGGCTGGAAGTATGGCCTGAGAAAATGATGTCAAAATTCATGTGAAAACGCCTGTGAGCATGAACAAAAAACATTAAGAGTGCACAGTGATGGCAAACACTTAGTGTTGCTAGAAATAGCATGTTCTGCCCAGAGGACAGAGTCAAACAAAGCCAGGAGGAAAAGTCTCTGTGGTGTGCCAAGGTAAAGTGGCTTCCTAAGAAAGGAGAACAAAGGAGGCCACAGGCACCTAGCACAGTATGCCCTGGATGTGACACAAAGCCACATTGTGACCCTGCTCAGCACTGTTCTTTTCCCAGGACAGGCATTTAATAAATGTTCCTAGGAACTCAACTTTGTTCTTCCAGACAGGTAAATGCTGTTCCTGCAGTAAATTGAAAGTTTGAGACTTGTCTGTGTCACCTCTAAATCTTAAACGTTCACAGCATGGGACGTATCAAGTAAGCTGACTCTACTCCAGCTACATCCTGTCCCGCTCTGTTGATCACCTCCTCCTAAGCTCTTCTATTCATTCTCTCACTTATGCCCCTTCTCTCTTCTTATAGTAAAATTACATAAGATAGCACAAAGAAGGCGCTAGGAAGATAAAGAGGCTAGCTAGATGGTGCCCAGATCATCAGCCATTGTTATTGGCTCATTATTCATTTGTAACAGATGCTTGCGAAGCCTCTGGTCTGCCATACCCTGTGCTGAGACCACTGACTGTATAATCTGAAGGGCAGCTGGAATTAATCAACACAAAATGCACTAGCTAAGTTCCACTGCTCTGCATGGGAGGTCAAAAACAAACAAACAAGAAAGAAACAAACAAATATGTGGCCGCTATATGGGTTCATACTCAATGGCCTACAGTCTCAACAAATTCCATGTTCACCTGAGTTGACCTCTAATCTCAGAACGTGATTTTTCTGTCATAAAAGCAAGTTCTCTTTTCTCTTGCTTCTCTCCTATGTAATCCTCAGACATATTCTACGTGTCTTCTATTCTAAACTTTCCTGATGGCATCTGGGTAGGGATGGTGGTTTCGTCATGCTCCCATGGACTTGTCTCACTGTTGGGTGGGCTGCTTGTCAGTTCATTCTCTCACCACAAAGTAGAGAGTGGGGACAATCTTGATCATCGCAGGGACATGTCACAGCAAACAATCTTTCACGGTGCTGAGTTCAATAAATGAAACCAAAAGAGCCAACATGACTTTTCATGTCTTTCCCCATCTTCTTTAAGTAAGCTGTTTGAGAAACTGACTGAATATTTGGAAGGTATGTAGCATAATTGCTGGATTATATGAAGCAAGGGTGAGGGAGATAAAATGGAGGAAGAAATTACGTGTTTATTGGTTTCTTTCTTTCTTTTAAAATTAGAAGACCCAAGAAGAAACTAGGCTTTTTATTACAGTGCTTTTAAATGGGACGCATAAATTGACCATTCCAACAGTGAATGGGTGAACAGATGGATAGATGTAGGTATCTAATGGTAAATGGATATATGGGTAGGTGGATGACTAGAAGATATGAATAGGCAGGTGAATGGAAAGATGGCTGGCAGATAATGTTTTGATGACTAAGTTGGTGAGTGGGGCAGATGAGCAAGAATGAAACTAGCTTGATGACAGCACGGATTCATGCCACTAAGACTTTTTTTTTTTGGAGTTGGAAACGTAAAATCTTTACCACTTTCTATTGTTTCCAGCAAATCTTTAAATTCATACCATTCCTAGTTGTAGGCTATGCAAAACTGTTCCCTGAAGATCAGAGCTATCAGCAGTCCCAGCTGTTCCACTAAGAAGGCTGGACACAGCCTACTGTCTGGAACATCAGTCAGCACAAGAAGAGATGAGTACCACCAATACTTTCTACTGATGTTTTTCTTGACTGTTGACACCCTGGAATCCCAGTTTCTGTAGATCTTATGCCCCATCAGGTGTAAGTCATGTATTCTCTGAATTTCTAGAGACTGGACAGGGTCCTTTTTCCAACCAGATGGTCTTGACCAGACCCAACTGGCATATAGCCTCATGTTTCTGGCACAGGACTTCACAAGGCTTCTGCCCACTTGGACTATGTGCTCACATTTATGAGCCTTCATCTTCTTGTTTGTGAAATGGAGATCTCAAGTCCACTGATAAAAAATAATGAATGGAAAGTGTCCACCATCTCATCAGGCAGAGAGGGTAAGCACAATAAAGTGTAGTGGCTATATGTTCCCACAAGGTTTATTATTTTACAACCTAAACTGATATCTTGCTCCATGTACAGACTCATCCATTCCTCAACCTCCTATCCTACAAAAGGATGTTAGTAACGGAACACTACCCAAGAATTTAAGGGAGGGGAGATAAAGGGAGTCATTTAATGAGACACTCTGAAGTTGCCCTCCCTGGAGCACAGTTCTAACTACATGAGTCCATTTCACAGGATGGTTTGAGATGAACCTTCTATCCCAGGTGGTATCCAGACTATCATGATGAGACACAATACTGCTCTAAAACGCTTAGAAGGAACAGTAATTTCTGTAATGAAAGATGTTTTCTTGGTTCCCAGTTAGCTGGACTAGATTGTCATAAAGGATCACAGTGGCCATAGAACCCAGTGTCAGAGCCAAAAACACAGTTCCAGGCAAATCCAGGAGTGCAGCCTACACTTTAAAGGTTTCCAGCTGCACTGACCACAGTGTCCCTATTCTCTCTGTGCTTACATCTGCCCAGATGAATGCAATGGCATCCTTTATAGCAGGTGGAGGGCGAGCATTTGGGCTAATGTCTGTCTCAGTGCTGCCACAGTGAGATGTGAGGTTTGACCCTCCTGTTATTGCTGGCATATAGATTGGGATATATCAAAGATTAAATCCTGAGAAGTGGGCTCTGATGCAAACCCCAGAGCCACAAAACTATGAAGAATTATCTAAGCTAATAAAAGCCTCTAAGAAATTAGAGATGGAATCAATGAATAACTATTTTTTATAATCTCTTTGATGGTACAAAAAATATCTCTCCTGTCAGTAAAAAAAATCTATGAAAGTCTACTCCTCATATTTTAATAAAATGTGATTTTCCATTAATAGATCTCAATGTACAGGAAGATTAAAAGCCTCAAGCTTATCAGTATTTGTGCGGTTGTTTTGTTTGTTTTTTCCCCATTGGGTTCATATGTTCACCAGACAACTTCTGCTGGCATCCAGTGGTTTTTAGAATACAATTAGTAGAGACCTACAATCATATGTAGTGTTGAGACAAAGGCTTGGAGTAGAGCTAGCCAAGTGTCCTCCATCCCCATCCCCATCCCCATCCCCATCCCCATCCCCATCACCATAGCGCTTCTTTCTGAATCTGAATTCAAAGCTGCCACACCCCTGCCCAGCTCTTCATCAGTCATATCAGTCAATAATCAAGACCCTTAAGCAAAGCTCCTGGGCACCTCCAGAATTCAGCTTCCAGGTATGACTCTGGCCATATCTCATTTTTTTCTTGTCCAGGTATGCTCAGTGCTTTGTATCTTTCAGAGAAAGAGAACACCATTCTGGAAACCTGTTAAGTATCCATCAAGTCAGGTGTGTGTTGGCTATAGGAACCAGTATTTGTCCTTACATCAGTGGGCCTATATTTCTATCCTTCTCAGCAGGAACCAGAAACCGGCTGTTTGGCTCTGCCTCCAGACATTTCCAAAGGGAAGACATTTGTATATAGGGTCAAGTACAGCCTTTGATTATGAAGATTGGATTCAGTTTCCAAAACAATCTATTCTATCCATTGATCCACTTTGTGTCTCTAGTTTCACATATGTACAACAGTACCATGATTCATACCTACCTCATAGAGTCAAAATTTGGAATAAATAATTTTCATAAAGCATTTCAACAATACCCTGCAGAGAACTTCTGTTCCATGTCTACATTGTTTCATAAGGGAGTTCGCAATTCATTTAGGAGGGTCACTAAGTACTTGTAATGTGCCTAGTACAACCAAGACCATGAATTATAGCTGGATTTAACTTTAGGTAGATGCATATGGGCTCTGAGAGAGAAGAAACAGGAGTTGAAAACTGAGTGTCCTTACAGAGGACCCACTTTGATTCTCAGCATCTGCATGGTAGCTCAAAGCCATTTATAATTCCAGTTCCACGGGTTCCAACACCCTCTTGTGGCCTCTGTGGGCACTGCATGAATATAGCACACATTCATACACACAGGCAAAGCGCCCATACGCACAAAACAAAAGGAAATCTTTGGTGCATGTGGTTGGTAGCTGTCTTACTGGATCATCCAGATGTACCAGGAACAGGTCACACAGTGAATTCATAACCAATGTTGTTGCTGCTGTTTTAATAATACCAGATATTCCTTTCAAGAAGGAAAAAAAAAGGGGTTTGAGGCCTGTACTTCCCCATCACCATATTCAACACATGAACTTTTACCTTTACTAAGAGATTTATGTCCTCTGGAGACAGCAGTGGAGAAGGGCCCTGTCAAAGTAAAAATAAATAAGAGCAGACACACATATCGACATGAAGTATCTTTCATGCATCTTCAGAGAGTGAATGGCCTTCAGAGTATGCCTCGTCACAACAGGTTTGAACATGCATGGGATGCAAACGGGTCTACCAGAATCCCAAGCCTGAGAACCACCAAAGGAATCTGTACCAGGGCAGTGGCCACTCAGGATACCCAGCCCCAGACATAGCTAGTGGACTTTAGGCCTTCCTGTCCCCAGCCTCATGTTGTCCCCTTCAGTTCTCCCTCCCTGCCCTTATCAAAGCTTAATAGGTCACCACAGAGAGTATAGAAAACAAATGGACAGACGGCCTACAATGCGCCTGTCACAAATCTTCTAGATGGCCAATAGTGGTTGCTGTTCATCACTCATGACCTTAGTATGCCTGTCAACCAGTGACTTCAGCTCTCATGGCTGAAAGAACATTTTAAACACTGCACATTATTCTGGGATGAAAGTCTTTGGTTATGGGAAGGGAATCTGAGACATTTCCAAAGTGTCCTCCATTGCCATCACCATCATCACATGGTGATGTGTGTTAAGATAGTTGAAGGGTATGAGTGTAAAATGAGCAGCCGCTGCACTCACAAATCCACTAAGTTGGAGCATGCCCTATGATGGCTATAGCCAACCAAAGCACAGAAGAAGAGTGGGGTTCAGTGTACATTGGGATCAAGGAACTGTTGGCGCAAATGGAAAGGCAAGACAACCCTTACAGGGGAGCAGTACCCTTAAACATTCATCAGGGGTTGGAAATCTCTTCTGCAAGTTGCAGACTGTGCAATGGGAAGGGGCACCATAGGACCACTCCCCAGGGACAGGGCGTGCACTCCACCCCACACCATGCATGGGAAGTGTGGGCCACCATCAGTCTATGGCAGTGACTCTTGAAAGAGGATAAGGTCTAGACAATTTTTCTAGAAGTATCCATTCTCCCTAGCTCAGAGGCTTTGCCTCATACCATAACTGACAAGCCATCCGACTGTTTGATATAAGTTAATTGCTGGTGTCTACAAAGGATTTATGTTGTCTCCTGTGCTCAACAGTTCAACAATTCAACCAGCTCTAAGAGCCACAAGGCTAGATAGAATACCCCAGATTTGGGGCAGGGTGGTGGTGGTGTACAGTGACTAGCATAGGAAGGAGAACCCACTTAGCATAGAGTTGCTAAAGAGATAGCAGAATGAGACACTTATTTGCCTCCAGTTGTCAGAGTGAGACATTCTGGAGAAAAATATGACCTTTCTAATAGTAATTCATTAGCCTTTTAATTTAAAAGGGGAAAGTTTTAGTTGAGATCTTTTTGTTTTCTTAAGAAGGTCATTTGTATCGCAGGGGAGTGGGGGAGACAGACAGCTTCCAGTGGAGCATTCTTAGGCAGTTGGCACTGTACTGTGATATCTTATACTGTCATCTGTGTTCTTTTAATATCTGGTGTGAGCCCTTTGAATGTATTGGGCATTATTCACAGAGGGACAGAGGGCAAGGGAGAAGTAGAGACAACAGGAAAGCTTTGTGATAACTTCATCACTTTTCTGTAACCCCCATGAGGGGTTCTGAAGAAAGCTGTTTTGGTATTTTATGGAAGTGGTAACCTTAGGGCAGGGGACACAAGATACACATCCATGTGTCGTGGATGCCTTTCAGGAGCTTGTCACAAGCTAGAGATTAGGCCCAATAACTTTACATGACACATGGTGGAATGTGTTAGGGCTAAGAAGACATTTCTTATACCTACCTAAAGTCTCCTTACTCCTGCTCAGCCTCTGCTGAGAAAGCTATACTACCAACGATTGACAGGGGTGTCAGCTCAACAGGCCACTCATTATACAGCTTCATGTGGGTTCGGGCCAGGCCAGACAAAGATGGAGCCCTCTGTTCTATGGTGACCACTTGTGAGACACCATTAACTATACTGTCTGTATCATCTCTGCAGGGTGGTGTCAAGGTATAACATGTACCAGATGTGATATAAACTTTCAATGCCTCTGGCCTGAGTCTTGCTCTTCTATCTGTCTCACTGTGGCCCTGCTGCCCCTCGATGACGACACAGCTTGCAAACAGCTTCTTTCATTGTTCTAAAGCAGAGCCCATGGAGGTAAGGAGGTACGTTATTTTCACACTTTGCAATGTGACTTCTATTCATCTCTCCTCTCTGGAGGTCTGCAGTAAGAAGTGTCATAGCTCCAGAGACAGAATAAGATCCCTTGCTCTAAGCTAGGGCCACCAGCTCTAACAAGACGGGGAGGGTTGTATGAGGCTACAACATTTTCTGTACCTTGGGCTCTGATCTAAAGCTACTCTTGCAAAGAGGACAAGCAATCCCTCAGACCCATCATGAGATGAAGTGTCTGTCCAGTGGAGCAACTTGATTGCAATAGTAGACTATGGGATGAGTCACCAGGCCTGAGACTCCTGCCTGATGGCTACTCTCTCTTGGACCATGGTCAGCATCTTCTCATGGTTGACCTCTGCCTAGAGCTGCCTCTCCCACCTCCAGACATGTTCAGTCTCTTGAGTCCCTCCCTAAAGGGGCCACAAATGACCTGGTGCCTGGCTAAATCTCTTGGACTTCTCTACTGCCACTATCAATTCAGGGCACGTCCCAGAAGATGGAGGCACTGTACCTGAGAGGTGCCTGCTGGCCCTCCGTTTGCTAAGGACCTGTCAGTACCTCAAGCTCTTAGAGAATCAGTCTCTCATGATCATATGAAACAAAGCCATGTCTAAATGTTTAACAGGGCCAACAGGCCACTCAGACAAAAGATAGAAAATGGACAAGTTGAAAATTTTTAGTGGATGCCACTATTGTCCAGTTTCCACAATAGCATCAGACTCTGTCTTCTGCTTTATTTCACTGTATCTCAAGGCTAGCCTGCCTGCTGGCCCATGGCTTACCTGAACCAAAGGGAAGCCCTTTCAGGGACTTGGAAGGTAAGAAGATGCCCACCTTTCCCAGGCTAGGCTTTCTGCCAGTGAGATGGAATCCACAGCTCTCATCCCACCATTCTAGCCAGTACCTGGCTCTGCAAACAAGCACAGTGGTGGACATGGCTCCCCACTATGACTTATGTACCCCAAATCATTCCCCTTTGCCCAGTTCATCCCTTGTTAAAGCTTCTGGAACTGTCTCAATTGCACTTTATTTCTTGCTGGCACCCTGATTGACAGTCAGCATTTATCTAGACCTGGCAGGTGACATACTGGTTTTCCAGGAGGCCCTCTTTCTCCTGGATTTCCTGGTGCACCCTAAGAGAGAAAAGAAAGAAAGCCATCATGACGGCGATCTGTTCATCTTTATCTATTCTGCACACCCATCCCCTCATCAACCTCTGCTTCAGCCAACTGTGACTTGGCTGTGGGGGGGGGGGATTCACACAGCTTTGAAGATGGGCTCTGGTTGAACTTCCAAGTGACAGTGATAAGGGTGTAGGGCAAACTAAACCTTCTTGTAAGTCCCTTCCCGAACCTCAAACTAAAACTGCCTTGTGCATATTGTGTACATGCAAACACACATTTACATACAAACCCATATTAATATTTTGTTCCAAATATAAGGGGTAGGATAGCATTGAGAAGAGAGTGATTTCATTGATGATTGGATACAAGAATGTAATGACAGGGGCAGTTAGATCTGAGTGTTGGGAAACAAGAAATATAGTAGCCTTCTTTTCTGAACCAGAGCCCAAGGAAGGGAAGAGGGCTGTATTGTGTCTGTCTAATGGGGACCAAAGAAGCACAGACAATGAGCAGTGAGTAATGATGATTACTGAAGCTAGGCATTTTTTTTTACACTATATAAACTCATAGCTGCCATTTATTTTGCCAGTGAGGGTATACTGAATGCCTCTGGGGTCCTGGTTGTGCCTGTATCAGGGACCTACAGATGGCAAACTCGGGGAGCTCAGATCAAAGGCCAAGAGATAAAGAAAAAGATGACTGTCATCGTCATCATAAATGGGTCTTGTCCCAAGGGGCCTCGGCTGAGCCTATGTAAGTCCCTTGAGGAGAGGGGCCAAAGTAAAAGCAAGAAGACATCTGTGGAAGAACCAGATGCTGTTTCATCCAAACAGAATGGCCAAGAAATACGAGACAGTGTATTGGAGACCCAGGCGCTTAAGAGAGAAATATGAATAATTAAAAAAGCCACAATCGACAGGAAAATAAAAATTACATAAACAATACCCTGGGGCTTCACAGAAATGTGACTGAGGCAAGGATGCCATCACATGAACAAGGGAGGCTAGGGGATGGTAGATGAGCTCAGAGGGGAGACCCTAAACACTGACTAAACCCACAGCTTTTCTTGTTACTTACGTCCTGGCCAGCTGGTCCCTGGGGGCCGGGGAATCCAGGTAAGCCTCGAGATCCCTGATGGAAAAGAAAGACCGGCTCCAACTGTGAGAAGATAGGACTTACCATTGTCCAGCTATAGTTGGCTATGATTACACAAATGCTATGTTATGCTATGCTATGCTATGCTATGCTATGCTATGCTATGCTGTATGCTATGCTATGCTATGCTGTATGCTATGCTGTATGCTATGCTACGCTATGCTATGCTATGCTGTATGCTATGCTATGCTATGCTATGCTATGCTATGCTATGCTATGCTGTATGCTATGCTACGCTGTATGCTATGCTATGCTATGCTATGCTATGCTATGCTGTATGCTATGCTACGCTGTATGCTATGCTGTATGCTATGCTATGCTATGCTATGCTATGCTATGCTATGCTGTATGCTATGCTGTATGCTATGCTATGCTATGCTATGCTATGCTATGCTACGGGGAGCAACAACTGGTGTGAGCTATCAGCCTAACAAAATTTAGAATCACCACAGAGACCAGCCTCTGGACATGCCTGTGGGGACTATGACAATCATGCTAACTGCTAAGAGAAGACCTGTCTTAAGCATGGTCAGGGGATCCCGGGCTGTGGAAAATGAAGATGCTGAGCAGAGGACTAGTTTGCATTCATCCCTGGCTCCTAAATTGTGTGTGAAATGTGAGCAGCTGCCTTGTCATCCCTGCTATAACAGACTGCACCTTGCACAGAGCCAAGCCAGTCCTTTCTTCTTTACAGTGCTTCTGCTAGGGTATCCTATTACAACAGCACGAACAGAAATTTGACAATAATATACGTGTCCAGAGCACCATGCTCAAACCTTACTGAGCAGGACATGCTCTGTGCAGACGTGTTCTGTACACAGATCCAATGCTGAGGAAAAACTTGCCTGCGAGCTTGACATGAGTCCTATGCACTGGCCCCTTGCTGGAGTGGGAGGCACAGCTCCTGTAGAGGACCAGGCCTGAGCACCAATCCAGAATGCCCTTCGAAGCATCATGAGTTGCACAGCCATCCTCATGAGATGCTAATTGGTTACAGTCGTTTCCATGCAGAAGACCCAGCAAAATGCTTGGCCTCATGCATGACAATCATGCTCTAGAAGATCACTCCATTGTGTTGACATTTTCTTGTCAACATCGGAGAACGGCACAGGCAACAGATCTCATGTCCTTACAATTACCAGGGGAAAATCAGCTCTTCTCGAGGCACTGGCTACCTGCCCTGCAGGAGCTGAAACTGCCTTCTCTAAAGCCTCTGAAGACCTCTCCTCAAACCTACCCTTCATTCAGAGTCTCACCATTCCTCTGCTCTACTCAAAACAACTTGCTTTGGAATCTAATGGCCATAAGCCTCAATTGTTCTGAGCCTCAGTTTCCTCATCTAGCAAAGCAAGCGCAAGGCTACCTGCCTGTCTTCCTGAACGAGAAGTCTTACGTGAACATCAGTTTAAAATACGTGCACAGATCTAAAGGCTGCGCCGGATCCCAGCTGATGTTCTGCAGCTTGTCTGCTAACGAGGTGACATAAAAGCAGTGGATGCTTGCAAATAGCCACCAACAATGGCGGCCGCTCCTGAGAACAAATGCATCCTGGGAGCTCTTTTGATGCATTAGCCGAAAAGGAGCTCAACACATTGCTACAATGGCTCATAGGTGGATTGTTGCCTCCATATCACAAGTTAAAAGAAATCCTCTCATATATTCTTCGCTCTGTGGCTGGAAAAAGCCGGAATTCAAAACCAACTCTTCTGATCAAAGTCGATCAAATTCACTAAATTGAGGCTCTACTTCTTTACTGGAGAGGTACTAACAGACAGGTAACGTCAGCCTCAGTATTCCAAGCTATAAAAATTGTGCTAGATTCAATTACTCCAGCACTCCCTCCCTCCTCATCTGCCCATGCTCATGTTTTGGACTCTGTCTAGTGTGAAGAATTCCTAATAATGTTTGATTGTCCCTAGTTTAGAATGCTCTATCTAAAGCATACTGTACCGGGGGTCCTTTGTCTCCTGGTTGTCCTGAAGGGCCCTAAGAAGAGAACAAATAGATTAACAAACAAAATAGGAACACTCATTTCACCATTTAAGCATGTTGTGGTCATTCTTAAAAAACAAAAATAAAACACCAGGACCTCACATAGTCCAGGCTGGCCTCAACACTATGTGGCTAAGGATAACCTTGAACTCTTGTTTTCTTTCTGCCTCCACTTCCCATGTTATGGGACATGTACCACCACGCTGTTTTGTAAAGTGTATTGCTAAGCTACATTCCCTCTATCCTTCCAGAACAAGTGTCATGCACTGTTGCATCCATGAGGTTCCTCAGTCCTGTTCTGCCCCTTTCATATAACTTTGGTGTGACCTAGGTTTCCCATCTTATCCACCCTTGGAGAGGTCCTGGTTCTTTCTGCATATATCAGAGATTAATTTATCAATGAGCAGCTCTCAGTTTTCCATGAACAGATTAGTCTGTGTCCTGAGCCTCTGCTCCCATATTGGTGCCTTCATCTTGCTATAGCAGTTCCCAGGAAGGCATTATAAGTATTGCCAAGAGGGAGAAGAGCTTCCACACAAAGCCCCAGGCCCCTGCATTGTGATGAAGTCCCCAGGGCCCCTATTGCTTATGCTCCTGAGCTATAAGACAGCAAATGAGCATCCTTTCAAGTGCACAGTGGAGCACCACGAGAAGCCGAGGTCTGAAAATACAGCAGAGAAACAGAGCCTTGAGGGCAGTAGAGATGGAGAGAAGGGTTCTAAGGATGTTGTAGAGGCAAAGAGTGAGGACAAGGGCTCTTTGGATCAAGATGCTACACACACACACACACACACACACACACACACACACACACATCAAACAAAAACAACAAACAAACAAGCAACAAAACAAGCAAAACCAGGACATTTACTGGATCACAATAAAAACCCAGAAACATTTATGTGCTTTTTCTCTTTTTTCTGGAGAAAGCATCACAGGCTTTTTATGACAGGGTCTTCACCACAACACTACATCCTGCTACAGAGTAGGGCTTCTGCCAACGATCTCTACTGACACAAGCATTTCCACTCTCTTTCTGCATGCACTGTAGACTGGGATGCAGCCATCAGTGAGCAAGCATTTTTTTCTGTGCAGAAGTATTCCAGCTAATAAAAGCTCGCAGAATGGGAATGGCATCACTTAGCTATTGATGAGTTTTTATTATTCACTTCTCAAACTTTTATAGCATTCGGTAATGGCTTAATCCTTATCCACACACGAAGAGGACCAGCTAAAGACATAGAGAGGTCTGTGAAGAAGGAGACTTTTCACTATTATTATTTTCCATGCCAGGAGAGGTGCCAGATGCTACACACACACACACACACACACACACACACACACACACACACACACTCACTCACTTTAGCCCTAGCAGGATGCCTGAACACTGAGTATCTCCATCATCCATTTGATATAGATAGAAAAGCTGAAACTGAAATACATTAATTTAGATGAAGTCAAACAGGTAAAAATGATGGGCTTGGAAGTCCCCTCTGCTGCACTTGGCTCCGAGGCCACTGATTCCTCTATCATAATGCACCATGCATCGGAATTTTGTTCTTCTCGGGTAGTTTCCAATGGGACTGTAATATATTATTTAAAGAAATGTAATGAGGGCAGCCTGTCCTTGGCATGAGAAATGTTGCCATCTTATATTTAGTGTCACTCTTTGTTTCCAAATTAAATTCCAACTTTAAAACCTTTAACTTGCTCATTAAGCCAGGTTTCAAATTACTATCTTATGCAACTTTGGTGGACAGGCTTTGCCTTCAAAGATGTTAATTTCAAATCTTTGCTTTATGAAATATTAACTCTTTAACTTTAAGCAAAATTTTTCACATCTCCGAGCTTCAGTTTTTTTCCATGACAATACAACAGTAGGTGGTCACTCTTCCTCATGTTATTAGAAATAAAACACAAAATAGAAAAGCTATCTGATGCTTGTACCATAAAAAGCATGCCCCGGGCTATTCTACATACTGTTCAAGGTTTTATGAGCAGTGGAGTAATACAGAAGCCCACAACTGATGAAAGTGCAAATCAGTGCAAGTCAGTGGAATTCTCAGACACAAGTGGGACACCTATGCCACATCCCTCTACCCAAGACTCATATGCCATCACAAAAGCGGGGCAGAAATCAGTGATAGCCAGAGATCAGGGAGAGCCACAGCAAAACACAATCTTCTGGACATGGTAGGACCACTGTGCACACGAACTCATAGTAGCCATGGTTGTCTGCCTAAGATTAAGCCAGAGAACACTCTGACATGAAGATGGCAGAAGGCCATGAGCCCTACCAACTGAGGAACTATAGACAGTTGGTGGCCTCTGAGAAATGGAGAGTGAGTGTTTTTCAAGGCTGTGGCTCCTGGGAGGTCAACCATACTCTAGTGGAGATTCCCACACCTGAATATATGGGTACTGCAACTGGAATCAGTGGGTTATAAAAAATTATGGATCTTGGAGTAGTTAGAGGGAGAAGGAGAGGATGAATATGACCAAAATACACTGTATACACATATTACATTTCAAAATATGTGTCGTGGAAGAGTATTACATAGTGACTTCCTTCCTAGTTCTGAATCCTTTGTAAGACTTTGTAATGGTCCCAGGAGGGTGTTTTTCTAAACAATTAATTGGTCCCCAGATAATGATGCTATTTGGCCAAGTAATAAAATGCTATGGAAGTGGAGCCTACCTGGAGGAAGTAAGTAGATGCTGTAAATGTCCTAAGGGTTAAAGCCTGGGCTTGATTCCAACCTAAGCCACAGTTCCTGGCTGCTGACATAGCATAACCAGACATCTCTGTCTCCTGCTGTTCCAGCTGTGAGCTAATCCCACACACATGCATGAACAGCCATGGTGGACTATAGCTCCCAAACTGTGATCATGAAAAGACAAACTATTCTTCCTTTGAACTGTTGGGAACCCCATCACAGTGATTACAGAGGCAACAACACATAAGCGGATATGCATATCCAAAAGTCATCTTAACTAACACCCTGGTTTCAGCCTTTGGTACCATTTTCCACCCAGAGAAACTACTACTGCTTATTGGATGTATAGTCAGAGATTTATCCAAAGAACATACATGACACACCTAGACCTCTATGACAAAGAGAGCAAGGGAGTTGCCAAAGGCTGCTAGACTTGTATCAAAAGAATCAGGGTCAACTTGTATAGACTCCTATTGGAATAAGCTAAAACAATTTAAGCATAAAAAGATATATTAAAACATCAAATGCATTTAAATTGTTGAGTTCAAGCATTATTTAAAAATACTCAATCAAAAGTCTAATGGTCCATCTCTGTAAGGCATTATGTGAAAGCACTCACTGGGGAGGACCCATGCATTTCCATTCACACTAGGTGTATAAGCTGTGTGGACAGGTTGTAGAGGAGGGAACTTTTCTCTATAGAGAAACAGTCCAGCCAATAAAGACAGAAGAATCATCTGACAGAACTACCATAGCACCAATTTGCAGCCCTTGATGTGTTAATTGATGGGATTTTGGACATCAAAGGGTGTGAACATCACAGAAAGAGACCCACCAGACATCCTATGGGCTCCTGCTGTGCAATGGCCATCTGTGAAGCCTTGCCAAAATCATCATCCCTGGAACTGACCAAGCCTCTGGACTTGGATACTAGCTAATGAGAACTACACAGGTGGCAGCCCCTGCTAAACTATCATATTAGTGTATCCTATTAGCAAAGTTAAAACAACCCCATGGAACAAAGAATAAACCTGATGTCCTTTATAAGCAAATAGGGAAATTTTAAAAGGGGGGATGGGCAGCCAGCGTGGTGGTGCAAGCCTTTAATCCTAGTACTCGGGAGGCATAGGCTGGTGGAACACTGTGAGTTTGAGGCCAGTCTGGTCTACAAAGTGAGTCCAGGACAGCCAAGGCTACACAGAGAAACCCTGTCTTGAAAAACAAAAACAGAAACAAAACAAAACAACCAAAAAAATAAATAAAAAGGAGGGGATGGGAAATCTACAAATTAGTCAGAGATCTCTTCTGAAAGGTTGAGCAATTGATATTTGCTCACTTGGCTCTTAATTCAGAGAAAATAAAAAATTGATGAGCAGGACACAGGTGAAATGATTAAGAGGTGAGTCATGGCAATATATTTGCCATCGTGTTTTCTGTGTGTGATGATGAAGTTGTACTTGCATTTTAGAAGTTTTTAATCTTTCATAATTATAGTCTATAAAATATGTAAAGTAAAAATTATGTATTCCTGGGCATGATTCAAAACCAAGAGGATCAAGAGATGATAAAAGGAAAATAGGGAACATTTACTGAGAGTTCCTGGTAGGTGACTGTTTTAGAGTTTATGCTGTTATGATAAAACACCATGGCCAAAAGAAGCTTGGGGTGGGCAAAGGGTTTATAACTGTAGGTCACAATTCCAGGCAACAGTCTATCAGTGAGGGAAGTCAGGGCAGGAACTCAAGGCAGGAACCTAGAGGCAGGAGCTGATGCAGAGTCCATGAAGGAGGGATGCTTACTGGCTTGCTCCTCACAGCTTGCTCAGCTTGCTGTCTTAGAGCACCCAGGACCACCAGCTCAGGAGTGCCAACCAACCAGCCTAGCAGTGGTGGGCCCACCTACGGGGAGCTGGGCCCTTACACATCAGTCATCAGTCAAAATGTACCACAGGCCAATACGGTTGTGGGAAGGTATTTTCTAAAATAAGGTTCCCTCTTCCAAAATAACTCTAGTTTAGGTCAAGTTGACATAAAAACTAGCCAGCACAGTAGCCATATGGCTACAAGGGGGGTATGGTGGAGGGGATCATTGTATTATCCTTTCTACTTTTGGTATGTATAAATATATCATTCTGTATCATAAGAGAGATAAAATGACAGAAAGGGGAGCAGGGATTAGTACTTTTCTGTGCAAAGTCTGGTATTCTTTTTTTTTTGGCCTGGTGTCCCCTCTGCAGGAACATCCTGTTTCTCTTTCTGTGGAACTCCCTGGTCTTCAACTTTCTCACCTGTTTCCTTCTGAGTAGAGTCCCCAGTTTTTCTTAGGTAGATTTCAATGGATCTTGACATCTCATAACCCTGACCTACTGAGAGTCCTGATCAGGTGTCAGGGAGTGGCTTCCTTCACACAAGGAACATCATAGCTTGGCTGCTTCTGGCTCTGGGAGTTATTGTCCTCTGCCCCCAGCATGTAAGACACATCACAGGAATCCAGAAAAAAAAGTTCTAGAGAATAAAAATGTACTATACTTCCTCATATGTCTATGGCAAGAGGAAAAGAGCTCATCAACCTTGTAAAGATGTAAAGGAGTGCTTCCCAAAAGCAGATATAGACAGAAGGCATGTACCACTTACCAGACTATTAGGACTCTGTCTTATCAGTTTCTGTGAACTGCACCTGTCAACAGACACCAGTGTAGCCAAGCCATGTGTGTATGCATTCCCATGTGTATATATATGTTTGTGGTATGTATGCAAGCTTAAGACAGAGATATGTTTTGGAAAATACATCGTTAGGTAATTTTGCCATTGTGCATACATCATAAAGTGTCCTTATAGAAACTAAGATGGCTTTGGAATCACTAAACAAATAGTAGTCAAAGACTTCATTATACATGCCGTCCTTTGCTGGCTGTAACATCCTTATGCAGAGGGAGCACCAGGCACAGAGTGTGTGCAGACTTTCTACACAGAAGAGAAGTAGATACAGAAAGAATCAAGAGAAAGTGAGGTCTGGCCTGGGGAGGCCTGAGTGTCTCCAAATAGGCAATAAGTGGTTCAGGTCCAGGGTTCAGAAAAACAGCTGTAGGTCTGCATTCTGGAAAGAGTGCAAGGAATAGAATAGGAACACAGAGACCTAGAAGCAAAAGAGACAAATGGACACTTGTGGGCAGAGGGAGATAAAGGGACACCAGGGCCAGCATCATGTTAAAACACAGGAGTGCAGGTGGCTACTTGGCAAGGGCATGGGTTATGGAAGAAACAATGACAGAAGTAGCAGCAGCCAAGGCCTTTCTCTATCCAGGACCAAGAAAGAGCTCTTCCTTGTGATGACTTTGGCTGTACACAACAAAAACTAGCAAGGAGAGCCAAAGTCCCCAGCATGTCATGAAGCAAGCAGAAGCCTCAGACCCCCCAAAAGCAGAGGCTGATCACAGTGCCTCCATCCAGAGTAAAGATCAACTTCTTTCAAGTGGCCCCCATGCCTTTCATAAGCAGCAGCAGGGGCAGGTGTCTCAAGCCTCAGGCTCTTTATCCACAGTGTCATCCTGAGACTAGGTTCATGGAAGTCCTAATCCAGAGCCTGGTCCACTCAACTGTGCCTTAGGAAGCATTGACAGCAACACTTGTTTGTTCCACTTACAAGGGAGACACATTGTTTTAAATCATTCCTTACCCTCAGAAGAAAGTCCTGGACTTTGCCCTAAGGCTTACTTTTGAAACGTGGCTACATATAAAGCAGTGTTGAAGGCCAGGAGTCTGGAGGGAGGCAGCTGTCCACAGGCACAATAACAAACTCCATCTGGACTTCCTGTCTCTGACTCACTTTGTCACCTCTAGGAGCAAACTTTTAAGATCATCTCTAAAACACATTACCCACCCTAACTTTGAAGGATAACCTGTCTCCCCCAGGAGGGTAGTGCTGGATATGATCCTGTGCTCCACAGCCTGGAGGAAAGAGACAGAGAGAGAGAGAGACAGAGAGAGAGACAGAGAGAGAGACAGAGAGAGAGAGAGAAAGAGAGAGAGAGAGAGAGAGAGAGAGAGAGAGAGAGAGAGAGAGAAGCAAGAGACAGAAACAGACAGAGAGACAGAGACACAGACAGAGACACAGAGAGACAGAGATAGACGTCGGACTGCTCAGCAAAGGTCCACATTCCCCAATAATTTGACACATCCCTTCCTCGCCTCCATTACACACCTGCTTGCTAACAGCAAGTCCTTGAATCTCTCATGCAGCTTCTGAGGCCATCACCAGCCTAGGCTGCTGGCCAATGAGATTTATGGAATGCAACATGGTTTCAACCACCAGGAAGCTTTTAATAAGCTCAAGTGGTAGAAATGCACTAAAGAGTTGATTTACAGCCTTTTGGCTGCAGCCACCAAATTACATTTCCCGTGGAATCAGTTAGGCAGGAGGATTTTTCATGGTGATTTCGCCTAGCTAGATTTGGGGTGAGTTGTGCTACCTCTGCTGCCTGGCTGTGTAAAGATGAGCTTGCTGTGGTACATCCTTGAGGAGTAGCCAGGACACAAAGGGACAGCCATATTGTAGGCACTGGGCATGGTATTTCCTTTTCTGAGGATTAACTCCATCGGGAATCAAACTCCTAATTCAAGGGAAAGGGGCCCTTCTGAGAAGACAACTTCAGAAATAAAGAAGTCTTGTCTACTGTCTCTTACCTTTTGCTCCTCCCAGTTACTAGACACTAAAATAAAGAAGTCCAAAAACAAAAATCAAGCAAACAAACCCACCAGAAAATGGATATGTAATGGAGAGCTTTGATTTTCAGAAGTTCTAGATGAAACTTTCTATTACGGAAGGCAATAAAATCAGACAAGACTTCCCGGAGGAAATTCATTTGCTCCTACCACAGTGTCTGTGGAAACCAGAAAGACCCAGAGACCCTTTGTAATTCTGTCCTGTCACACTGAAGGAGTCCTCATTGCTTGTAGGGAAGGGTTGGTCGTTTGCAGTGGGGAGGTGGCCAGGCCTGTTGGAGAGTTGAAGAACAGAGAGGCATGTGTGAAGAGAGAGGCCTAACCTGACTCAGATGTATGCAGACCACGGACAAAAGCAAAAGGGAGTTTTATTTCATATGATCGTATAGGTGAAAAATTACATCTCTCGTCTTATTCTTTGGGAGTTATATATGAAGAATTGTTACTTGGCCTATGAACTGTAACAATAACCACCACGGCAAGGTATCCCCAAAGGTGCCACATTGCCACTTATATGTTAGGGGCAAACACAAGCTGTCTAATTGGACTTAAGGTCTGCTCAACTGCTCAAAAGGAGAGAATTTACCCCTGGTACTGTAAATGAGCCAACTATCCAAATTGGTGAGGCATGGACACTAGAGGAGAGCCCACTACTGCCACTATCCTAAGCCAGCATAACTTCGAACCACATATCAATATTTCTTCTTATTCCCACAGGTAAGTGTAGCTCTTAACCTTCATCAAAGAAACTTCCTTTTGCAGCAGACAAAGAACAATCTAGAAATTTACAACTGGGCAAAATGCAGAGAACATCTGACCATGGGATGGCCAACCTCAAGTGATACATCTGCAACAAAACTCCTCACACCAAAGGCTCAGAGCATGCTGTGGAAGATGGGGGTGGGTAGCAGATTATAAGAGTCTAAGGACCAATATATCTACTGGAAGAGTTTGTCTTCTATAGACGATGGGGAAGTTGTACCCAGGAAGTTCAACACTATGGTGGATAGCAGAAACAGTATGAAACTCCACCACTAAATGAAAAGATAGAGGTAGCTAATAGTTATCTAATACTAGATAGCCAGCCCTAAACACATATACACACAAGCAACACTAAATGAATTTAGTAGGCTATATTTACAAATACACACACACACACACACACACACACACACACACCACATAACATTAATAAAGACAAGAGGTCGTGAATATGGTCAGGAGTGAGAGATGGACACAGGAGGAGTTGGAGGGGTAATGATGTTAATAGAGAACTCTATGTGAAATTCTAAATTAAAATAAAAACAATGGTATTATTAAAGATCATCGTGGTTGTGGTCCACACTCCTCAAATGTGAAAAAAAGCAGAGACTGGGCCATGTGCTGTTCTGGTTTCTAGCCAGGTTATGTTTAGCAGGGTGAAGTTAGACTGGGCACATGGCTTAAAATAATAATTGCACGTGGGTACTTGAGCTATCCCAAGGCTTAGCTGAGCCTTTGAGTTTTTCTCAAGTAACAGTAAGACATGGCTGGCTGTCAAGAAAAAAAATGCAGTTGAAGCTGAATCAATATTCTGCCTCTAGCAACAAAGAGAGCAGACAGGAGAAGAGAAAACTTCAGATTGGAAATTGTCCTTAAATTCTGAAAGCTATCGCTCACTGACAGGGAAAAAAGACACACTTCTGTGGTGGTAAAAAGACACCAAACACTACTCTATTCTCAAGAAAAGAAATGTAGTTCTTCACCAAAAACAATTCTAAATTCCAATGTCACGTGTTCTGTCTTTAGCCAAAGTGGAGGATGGCTGGGCTGAGGACAAAGAGAGTGAGCCTCCACAGGGTGAGCATGTATAACTCCGAAACAACAAAAGTACTAACACCATGGGCCTTACAAGCCTGAAAAACCCACAATAAGGGAGGGAGCTATGAGTGGGCTGTAAAATGAATAAATTTTTAAAAAATAAAGCAAAATAAAATAATAAATCCCACAGTTTGAGGACCATTTGTGGATGCTGTTTTGCAACCATGATTCGATTTAAGTTCTCATCTTTACCAAGGAGAGGAATTAAGGTAATTCACATTTTGTTCTTGTTTTTGGTCCCGAAATACACAAAACCATAATGTTTCCCCGGACGCATTCCTTCCCCAGCCTAATTTTATTGGCTATGATTTTGTTACTCAAAGTTTGATCCATGAGTCTTTATTTTTTCTTTACAAACACTGTGTGAAATCACACCAGCAGTAGCTACATGCACAACGCTGGGCACAACAACACAGCATCATAGAAACGAGCAGGACTGATAAGACCCCAAGCAGCCCTGAGAAGCTATAGGCACTTGCTGGGGGAAAGAAGTCAAACTCCTCAGTGGTCATCCTCTGTAAGGCGAGTGCCCATGCTCAAGTATATAAAGCCACACCTGTGTTCACACAGGTAACCCTAATTCAATTCAGTTGGCAGCAAGCAAGATACGGAAACAGAAGGACAGTTTTGGTGGGAAGGAGGGGTTTAGTGGAAGGAAGGAAGAAAAGGAGAAAGTAATAGTGGAAAATATGACCCAAGTACATTTTATATAATATATATATTTCATATGTATATATGCATTATATAAAAATATATGTGTGTACACAAAATGTATACATACATATATATGTGTATATATATATATATATATCATATGCATGCAATGAAATAATGAAAATAGAAATACAGAATTGGTGAGATCTGTTGCCCTTGTTTTGAATGAGACCCACGCTTTGGAAAAAGTTGAGTTCTTCTTATTCCCATTAGAGGTACAACAAATTTTGTACCAACCCCAGCCATGTATCTAGACCCTTCATTCAATGGACCCAAGAACCCACAGCCCATGGCCAGGTCAGCTGAAACACGACTATCTCCGCAGGTTCTTATGCTGTGGACTTCCAAGACAACTAGCCGGGGTGTGCAGTGTGGCCTGAGGACAGTGACGCTACTGAATAAGGACTCACGGGTGGACCAGCGACCCCGATTCCTGGGTCGCCTCGGCTGCCAGGAGAGCCAGGGATCCCAGGTGTTCCTCTGTCACCCTAGGGAGACAGAAAGATGGGATGAACAGGTCAGTGCTGGCAAGATCAGGAAGAATTACACTTCTCACAAAACCCTCACTGTTGCTCCATCGGTTCCTCACCCATCACCTGTTCTTCATGTTCCATTCCAATATGTGCTAAAGGAGCTCATCCTCTCTCTTGGCCCAATGCTACATGGACTAGAGCCCCATGATTATGATCACAATCATGTGATCACAAAGCTCCCCAAATTTCAACATGACCCCAACTATGATGAGAAAACTAAGACTGCTCCCCGTGTTGGAGACAACATATCTACTGTGATTATCATGCCTCCCTCCCAACCACACATCCACCCACATTTCAACTCAGATCCCACAACATCAGTAAATAAACATATTGATGTCTCAAGAGTTTCCCAATGCCTACATGCTGTGATTAGCTCTTCTGGGTGTGTCAGAGGTGGCGTCAAAGATATCTCAAGTAAGACCATAGCTTCAAGCATCACAGCTAAAAATATGGGTTTGGATACTGGAGGCTTAACTTTAAATTGTGGACTCATCACTTAAGACCATGACAAGGTCTCTGAGGACAAGGTCTCTGAGGGTGCTTCTTTACCTGTCAGATTGGGACACACAAGCAGCTGAGCCAACATGAGAGCATACTGGTTAAAAGAGTTAAGCACAGAAAGAACATGTGTGTGATCCTGCCACTCAGTCCACATAAGCCCACAGCTGCGTTTGCTGCTGCTGTTCTCACCTCATGACTCTCCACACTTGATGAAAAAAGAAATAGAAAAAAGAGGACAAGGAAAGACTTTGCTATCTCCCATAGAAGGACTCGAAGGTTTCAATTTCTGGTATTTTTTATTTAATTAATTTATTCAGATTACATTTCAATTGTTATCCCCTCACTTGTATCTTCCCATTCCTTCCCCCCCTCTCTTTCACCCTATTCCCCTCCCCTAGGTGTGTGATAGAAGAGGACTTCCTTCCCCACTATATGGTCATAGGCTATCAACCAAGTCTCATCCTGGTAGCCTGCTTATCCTTTTTCTGAGTGCCACCAGGCCTCCCCACCACGGGGAAGTGGTCAAATAAGGGGCACCAGAGTTCATGTCAGAGTCAATTCTGCTCTCCACACAACTGTGGAGAATGTCCTGTCTATTGGCTAGATCTGAGCAGGGGTTCAATGTTTATGGCATGCATTGTCCTCGGTTGGTGCAGTAGATTGAGCAGACCACCCTGGGTCCATATCCGCCCGTCATGGTCATGTTCTTCTTGTGACTTCCTAGGACCCTCTGGATCCATCTATTTCCCCATTCTGCCATACTTCTCTCACCTAGAGTCCCAGAGAAAAAGTCTCTGACCAAGGCTGACTCTGAGTGGGCAGCAAGCCTGCAAGGTATTTCTAGTCTTGGATCATGCTATGTTGCACAAATATTCAGATTTTGGATGCCTAACTGCTAATGAGTTTGTTTGCTGTTTGTGCCCACCGGCAACAGTGGGAAATGCAGTTTGCCTGGGACTGTTTCTCAGAACCCCAATTCAAAACACAGAGCATCACATTACTTAAGGGATTCCTGCCTGTATCTCCAGCCTTACAATGCAGTAGCAGGTGTCCTTCCTTGGGCCACTTAATATCCCTGAGATGAGTCTGACAAAAGGAAATATTTCAGAAGCTGGTCACAAAAAGCCAAAAGGATTATGTTCAGAAAGCTGGCTCAAGGAAACATTAACTTATTAACATTTATATTTTTAAGCATTTAAAATACTGTTAATAAACAGGCTACATTTTTTTTGTCCATGATGGCCACTAGAAACCTTTGCATTTGGGACTTTAAGAAAGTAGTGCTGATCATTGAGCAAGCAATCATTGCTGCTGTTGGCTCATGTGTACAACAGCCACGTCACAGCCAAACAACATTTCACTGCACTCTTTCCCACATGCCAAGCCTACAGTCTTTCTTCCTGCTCTTCCCATGTGTTCCCTGAGCCTCCTGTGTGGGAGAATGTCATAGATGTCACTTTACAGCTAACACTCAAGTTCATCTATTTCCAGAACTTTGAACAGTTATGAGTCTTTGCATTAACAACTGTCCATACCATAAAGAGGCTGCTCTGACCCATGCTGGCAGGCTGCCAATTCCCAGTGGATATCCCCACACTCACATGCATACAGGAGGCCATAGTTGCACTCTATGTGTTGTTTTTATAAAAAAAAATAAAAGAAGACTTTAAGTTGGGAGGGAGATATACTGGGGAGCCCAGGAATGGCTGGGATCAAGATAAAATATATATGTGTATGAAATTTTCAAATAAAAATAAGACAAACCATACAAAGCTAAATAGGGAAAGCCATCCTTCTACGATGATGTATCTTTCCTGTGCCTGTGATGACTACAGCTAGATATTCATCCAGCTAACACTCAGTCTGTCCAATCCCGACCTGCCATTTAGCTATGATGCCTGCTTGCTGTCAGTACTTAGTGCTAAGTTCTGAAGTAGAGCATTCGTCGTGAAGATGGGTGGATTGGCACTTACACAGTCCTTACAAAAACATAGGAACCAAAACCCAAACCCCTTGCTAAGCCTCCTTAATATCTGTCATTTCTCTTCCTTGTCCTCCCAGGCCTAATGTGGCTATGCCACCAGCTGTGGACAATCCCTGAGAAACAGATCATCCATGGTCCCACCCTCAACTATCTCACTAGCTCTTTCCTAATTTCTCTTCAAATTCCTATTCAGCACATTCTACTTCTTTAGGGTGATATGGTATGGCTAGGTCTGAGAAGCAAAACATAACTTAGATCTCAGAAATCTAATTAAGAATTATAAGGAAGGGGGTGGAGAAGATAAATACAGAAATGAGCGTGAGCCTGACCCACGATTCATCTGCCAATAATTCTTTATAAGAGAGAAGAGGTTCAGATAGGAACAGTTCAGACAATTGAGTAACTCTTGGTCTGGCCCCAGAATAATGTCATGCTCCTACAGTAACCTTGGGAAGTCCTCTATACAATAAAACAGTAAGATTCTACCAAGGTCCCCTGCAACTTATATGTAATCATTTAGAAGGCAAGTGACTATGAAGTTGAGAGATACACCAAGCGCTGCACTTATGATGTTACCATTTTACCACAAGAGTTAGCAGAAAAAAATCAGATGGACGCATACAATGTCAAACAAATCCATTCCTTTTGCACCTTAGTTTTGCTTTAAAGAGATTGATGCAGACTTCCCTGTTATACCTAGCCTCCAGTTTCCTTCCCAAGGCCATGTTCCATGTACATCAGTAGCCCTAACAGTTGAAGAACAGGCCACACCACGGATCTATATTCTTCCGTATTGTGTATCCTGGCCCCACTTTTGTTGTAGTTGGGATGAAAAATGTCCTCCACAGGTTGGTACATTTGAGCATTTGACCCTTGGTTTGTGGTGCTGTTTGGACAGGAAACTTTAGGAAGTTCAGCACTGCTGAAGAAGTACTTCGTTGGGGTAGAAGCGGGGTTGAAGTTTTGTAGATGGCCCCCACTTTCTATTTTTTCTCACTTCCTCCCCACTTCTGCCCCCCCATCTGTTTCCTGTGTATGGATAAAATATGACCACTCTGCTTCCAGTCAGGCTTATTACCCCGCCCCACACTTCTGCTTCCTTGAGCCTTTGTGATGCTTCCCCTGTAGGGATAAAATGAGATCGCTCTGCTTCCTGTCAGGCTGAACTCACGCTGCTGCTGCAGATGTCATGCCTTCCCCTCAATAAAGGACTCAATCACTTTGGAACTGCAAGTCAAAATTCTATCCTCTGTGACTTGCTTTTTGTCATATTATTCTGTCATAGCAATAGCAAAGTAACAGGTAAACCTCACCCGCCCCCCCCAGACACACACATCCCTGCTTCCTGCACATGGCACTGCCTCTGAGAGCATGGTTAAACTTCCATCATCCGAGCTCCCCAAACTGACCCATTCACTGGGTTGGTCTGGTCATTCCATTTCTACAGAAGTACCTAACACACTTGCCTGCCCTCCCTCCCTTTCCCCCTCCTTCCTGGTCTGTTTGTCTGTGTCTGTCAGATTTCAGGTGTCGGCACACATCTTCATTAATCTTCCCACTGACTTTTGCTGTTCATGTGTCCAAGTTACCTCTAATTTCCTTGTAAGCAGCATTAAAGTAGACTTTTGCTTATTCAACAAAACTTACCATCACATACCTCAAATGAGTCAGCTATAGAATAGATATCTATGTATCTCTGCACCAAGTGTCTGGCTTAAGGCCTGATTCTGGTGGCTGGCTTTAATGCCCTCTGCCCAGACGCAGGAACAAGCAATCCTTCACCAGCCACATTGTGTCAGGCACTGAATTTTGCCTTCCCCGAAATGAGCTTCTCTCCTATACCGTAGAGAAAAGAATGCACTTGCAAGGCCTCCCTGACCCAACTGTGATTGATTTTCTGCACAGTGGCCAGGTCTGGCCCCATCTGTGCCTGTAGCCTATTGTGATGCTAAAAATTCCCTCAAGAAACCACTACCCAGCTTAACGAACAGACACTTTTAGAAAATGGTCCCCAAAGGACATGGAAATAAACCCAGCATCATGTCATCAAGAGCAAGAAGGCCAGTGGGTAGGAAGGAATAGAGCCTGTGAGCTAGTGTCTGGGACCCACATTCCATTGAGGAACGTGTGAAGAAGTTTGGGGCTCTGCAGGGAGATGGCAATTATAGCACAGTGACTATACACCATAAGATCATTTTCCTCTCAAGGAGCCCTTTCGGTGTCAAATATTCTTTACTCCTTGAAACAGAAGAGCAACAGTCTCAGAAAGCTAAAGCCATTTGCTCTCCAGTCATCTACCATGGAGGCAGCTGAGCTGGAATTCAAAATAAGTTCCCTATGAAGCCCGAATGCGTTCACTTTGCAGGAAGTCACTTTGTCACTCACAAAGAGTTGCCTGTAATTGCCAGCAACCAGGAGCCATCGAAAAGTGATGATAGGACCTTACAGATTACATCTTCCCCTAGTTCCACAAGGCATGTTCTCTCAACACCTGGGATGGGGCAGGAGATCTCTCTCCATCTTTCTCCTTCCCTGCTCCATTGCTCCTTAGAGCAATCCATTCTCCAAATAAAGATGCCTTTGAATTTCAGCTTTCTTTCTAAATGCCTTGCAGTGGGAACTCTTATTTGCAAGCCAACTGTAGCTAACACATTCGTACATCATCAACAGTGGAATAAGTGCATATTTAACGGGAAAAGGTGGTCTGGGGCAGCATGTGTACCCTGAGCCCTATGGTGCTGAAACTGCTCAGCAACACTGGGTCAGGAGTCTGAGCCTACCTCTGTACATTTGTGGATGCCCACAATGATTCCCGCATGGCCTTCTCCAATAGAATGTTTATAGGTAAGATATAAGCTACCTAGGTGAGTATCTTCCTGTAACAACAGTAAAGATGAAACCACAGGATGCCATTTTTCTGAATGGGTGTTAGTGAACGCCTATGCTAGCAAACT
Source organism: Acomys percivali (assembly GCA_907169655.1). NCBI lineage: Eukaryota > Metazoa > Chordata > Mammalia > Rodentia > Muridae > Acomys > Acomys percivali. The sequence goes on along the minus strand of OU015748.1, from coordinate 75,637,125 downwards.
ATTTCCTATAGATTGGTAACATGTTCCTTTCCCTGACATTCTACTTGGAAGAAAGAAAACAATATATTTATGGTTCTATTGTTAAGATCCCAAGATCCAACTGCAAAATAAAAAGAATGTAAAGTGTCTGCCGCTGTCAGATAAAGGTTATATGTAATTATGGTGGAAAATGAGACAAGGCAACCCATTTACTCCTTGCCACTTCTGACATCCCCTTTTCGCTTCTAAAAGGTTATCAGTGTCCTCTTGGTCCTGAAGGTCCTTCTCAAGAGAGAAGGGTCAGAGTGCTTGGGCATCAAAGGTGAATCTGGACAGGGCTCACCAGTGACAGAGGGCCTCCCCTCATAGGACGCTGACCCGACTCCCCCTTCAGAAAATATGCAGCTGACATGCAATTACTCCTACTATATAGATAATTGTCCCATTTAGAAAAATGTTTGATCATAGATAATGCAATCAAATCACCATACTGGCAGCACGTTAGTGTAGTACAAACTCACTTCCTGCAGGTCTAGGGTAGTTATGGGGAACACCTGCTTGAATAGGGAGAAACGAATTAAGCCAAGGTGTGTGTTTTGCTACTGTCAACATCAGTGGAGCCTCAAGCTTCCTCATGCTAAATGTTAGTTTGGTGAGCTTCTCACATTCCATTTTAAAATCAGTTCACACTGTACACGTGTGGCTGCCACCCCAAAGATGCACAGCCACAAAAGAAAAGGAACAAACAGGGGAATGGTCTCGCTCCAGGCGGCTGGACTTTAAGCCTGGGAAGAAAACTTCCAGTCACAGCAACATACAGGAAAACTTAAAATACCATCTGGGATGGGAGCGAGTGTGGTTCAGAGAGTGCTGGCAGTCTTGGGGTGACTCGGTGGATGACAAGACCACGGTGTAGACCATACATAAGAATGTGTTCTTTGTGTTTTTTAAAGCTTTTTTGTTGTTCTTGTTCAAAGGGCCCTTATTGTGTAGCCCAGACTGACCTATATCTAACCTCATGACCCAGCCTAGCCTCAAACTCAAAATCCTCCTATCTATCTCTGCCTCTCAAGTTCTGGGATTACAGGAAAGTACCACCACTCCTGGCAAGAAGTACTTTTTGAAGAAATTGTTTTGGGTTTTTTTTTTTATAAATAGGCACAAGTGGCAAGAAGTGATTTTATAATAGCATCTTTATGTAATTTAAATATGCATATCTCATTAAAGCTGTCTGAGCTTCCTTCCATCCGAACATCAATGAATGACTAGCCCATGGACCTGGGCCGGTGTCATAATTCTCACTGTCCATGGGGGTGGCCACAATTAAATTTGCTGCAGCCCATGCCTCAGTGGGCCCTGCAACCTCCCGCCAAGGCCTACGGTAGCATAATTCCCTGCTTACTCTGAGGATTATTGCCTTTTCGGCACGATGAACTGAGGGAGAGCTTGGCTGTTATTCACCCACTTCCTTCTTATGCTTGGCTGCCCAACTAGGTAACATTCTCTGACTTTCTTTGTCATGAAGGTTACTAGAATTTGGTGGGTGGGCATACTAACCAATTTCCAGTGCTACCCTCCCAAATTCTCCCTGCAGCTTCTTCCCTCTCTACCCCGACCCACGATATATGCCAAAGCTTTGGGGATAGAACACAAATCCCTGAATAGACCTGGACCGCAACACACACACACACACACACACACACACACACACACACACACACACACA
>OU015748.1:75579214-75635410 GCA_907169655.1 Acomys percivali | reverse complement strand
ACACACACACACACACACACACACACACACACACACACACACACACAATCATGACTCCTAGACATCCATTAAAATTATGTTAAAGTTTGGGGTACATCTGCTACCAGATGTTCAGTACCAAGACAAGAGTTAACTTTGGCTTAGCCAGACGAAAGCCGGTAGCTGTCGAAGTTCAACCAATCAGTGTTTATGAAGCACTACTGGGGACACTTCTTCATGATGTCAAGAGTGTTGGCATGAGAAGTCTAGGAGTGCTTGAGATGACCAGAGGTGCTTCCAGTAAAAAGCATACACACTCTCTTAAGTGGTCACTTGTACCGTCTCCAGTTTGCTTGGACCAGCACTCACCTTGGTTCCTAGGGGACCAGGTAACCCAGGTGGTCCACGTAGTCCCTGTTGAAATGAACAGCATAGTTTACTGCCTATATTTTCCTTGGCTGGTGCCATAGTTTGAGGAGGACCCCAGGGCCCAGACCCGCCTGTAGTTTTCCAGGACCCTCTGGATCCTTCTATTTCCTCATTCTCCCAGGCTTCTCACCCCTAATGTCTCAATAGGATTTCCTCCCCTCTGACCCACTTTCCTGGTAGGTAAAGTTTTTCATGGGGGCGTACCCCTTGGACTAGTGTCTCGATATAAGTGAGTATATGCCATTTGACTCTTTTTGCTTCTGGATGAACTCACTCATTATGATAATTTCTAGTTCAATCCATTTGTCCACAAATTTTGGAAATTCCTTGTTTTTAATAGCTGAGTAGTATTCCATAGTGTAAATATACCACAGTTTCTTTATCCCTTCTTCTACTGAGGGACACGTAGGCTGTTTCCATGTTCTGGCTATTATGAATAAGGCTGCTATGAACATGGTTGAGCATATGTCCCTGTTGTGTGGTAGTGCATCTTCTGGGTATATTCCAAGGAGTGGAATAGCTGGGTCTTGAGGAAGCCCTATTCCCATTTTTCTGAGAAAGCGCCAGATAGATTTCCAAAGTGGTTGTACTAGTTTGCATTCCCACCAGCAATGAAGGAGTGTTCCTCTCTCTCCACATCCTCGCCAGCATGTGGTGTCAGTTGAGTTATTGATCTTAGCCATTCTGATGGGTGTAAGATGGAATCTCAGTGTCGTTTTGATTTGCCTTTCTCTGATGACTAAGGAGGTCAAGCATTTCTTTAAGTGTTTCTCCGCCATTTGATTATCCTCTGTTGAGAATTCTCTGTTTAGTTCTGAGCCCCATTTCTCTATTGGGTTATTTGGTTTGGTAGTGTTTCGTGCTCAGAGCTGGCTGAGGGCTCAGCAGCCACACAGACCCATCTGTGGTTTCATGTCCAAGGATCCATTTTCCTGTGGTCAGCCACAGGCTGAGAGTATTAAGTTGAAGATTTCTGCTATAATTCACAAGTTAATAAAAAACTGTCAATGGAAGTACAGCATTACAAGCTTTGTACTTTAGCATTATTTTTAAACATGCCGATTGACGGGACTGTGTCCCTGGGCCAGAGGACATCTCAGGGCTTACAGCACCCCATTTCTACTCACCTGCAGTTCATCAACTACAGCTCACTTTCTAAAATGTGTCTTTGCTTTTACTTTTTCTTTTCTTTCTCTTTTCCACTGGTAGCCTGGCTTCCCAAAGGCCAAAGCAGGTCAGCTCGCCACTTACCGGCTCCCCATCCTTCCCCTTTCCTGGTGGTCCAGGGAGGCCAGGAGCACCAGGATCTCCCCGTGGACCAGCCGGCCCTGGGCTGCCTTCTTCCCCTGCTGTCCCCTAGGGAGGAAAAAGGACACTGATGAGCATTAGTGGTGGGTTGACAGAACTCAGCTTCCCAGTGGCCAGTCAGCCCAAACGTGCTTGGAAGCTTCTGGAGCTGCCTGTTCTTTGGGGTAGCAGAAGACAAGCTCACTCAGGGAGGGTCAAAAAGTGGATTCTGTCACCTCCTTCACTTTGATGGTCAAGTGCAGGAAAATCAGTCAAGGCTCTCAAGCAGGAAATGAAGGGGTCCCTGCAGGCCTAGAAAGCAGGGTCCACTTTTCTAGCTCCCAGCCAGTCAGTCATAGGACATGCTAACGAGTATGTGGAAATCTGAGGGAATTTTGTCCTTTTGCAAAGGCCCTTCTAGCCAGGCGCCTTGCCCGAGTCGGCTGAGGCAAGAGAAGGTGTTTGGCTCCCTCTTCAGGTCAAATGGGCCAATAGCACACAAGAAATATTTGGATATATCCGTTTTTAATTTAGGCGCTCTCTTGTTTCTGCAATTTAAGGTGACATTATCTTTTTTTAAAATAAAGCACCCTCAGGGCATTGTGGCATACAGTTATAATTCCAGCACTCGGGAAGTAGAGACAGGGCGATTACTGCAAGTTGTATACCAGCCTGGTCTATGTAGAAAGTTCCAGACATTCATGATTACATAGTGAGACCCTGTTTTCCAAATGCTTGTGGTCAACAGACCATAAGGAAAAGATATGTTCTACAGTTTGTATTTTCCTCTAAAATAAATCATTTTCATGTGAATTTTGTATTTGAAAATCAAATCTCTTGATAAAATGAAATATGCACTCACTCTTGTTAAATTTTTACCAACATAAAAACATGAAAGGTTAATATGAGCACATTTGAAAACATTTCCAGGAAAAGCATCTAGAAGGAATCCATTTGATTAATTTGGAGTGGCTTTCACCTCAAATGCCTGCACTTGAGGGGCTGAGGCAGGGAAATTGCCCCAGATTAGTAGCTAGCCTGAACTACAGAGTGAGTTAAAGGCTAGCATGAGCCACAGAGCGAGACTCAATCTAAATTACAAACCACATTTGGGCAGTTGTGTAGACTTCTGTAGATGATTTCACCAGCGAAAGGACACCTGACATGTAATGGGGCAAGACACACCATCATGTCCTTGTCACATGTTCACTCCCAAGACCATGCCCTGGCATTTAGTCCTTAGGGTGATGTCCATACTCTCTGCCATCCTCACTTTACAGATGAACGGTTCAGGTGCACTGAGAATGCCATTGGCTAGGATGATACTTCCTCAGCCTTGGTCCTGCTGACACTGAGGATGGTGAATCTTGTCTGTTGTGATATGCAGGGACAGCATCCTTCACTGTGTTTTGTGATAATTAAGGCAGAATCCTGGTCCACTTGTAGGCCCTCTCTCTGATATGGGGACCACCAAATGTCAGAGGGAGATAGAATTATCCCTATTGATAACTACTGTTCACACCCTAGCTCAGAGTCACACAACTCAGACATGAGACCAGCCTTTGATGAATGTGAGACTCAGTGTCTCCCTTGGGCACCGATGAGCACTGTGGGTTTCCCAAGCTCTGCCTCAGTGCTATGAAGACCTTCCTTGAAGGGCACAGTACATCAGCAAGGTTCAATGGACTGCAGAGGTGCCTCGGCCTGTGGGCTCTTTCGAGCTGATAGAAAGGGGATCTTGTCTCATCTTTTCTCTAATAAACAACACACTTTCCCAGGCCTGGGAAGGGTTCACTATCAATGGTGATGCTCAGTGGACAAGAGGAACACTGAGTTGAAAGTGGGATGGAACAGTGAGATCGAGTTCTGTTGCCCAAATAAAGTCCCTCAGCACTTCTGTCTACAACCATAAAGGGGGCATCGCTCTGATCTCCAGCTGAGTCATGAGGGTGAGCTGGTATGAGATGTCACATTCCCCTCTGATGCCTGGGCCCTAAGCCAGGCCTGAGCAGTGTGAGCTCCTAGCCTACTGGCCAAGTGAAGCCTAAAACAACGGAAGCCTTTCTGTAGTCTGCATCGCCCTTACCTTCTCCCCACGCTCCCCATCTTTCCCAGGGGCACCTCTGACACCAGGGGGACCCTGAAAAAAGGAAAGTTATCCATATGGTTAGTTTTTTATAGACATTAGCTCCCAGGGTTACGCCAATAGGCCCCTTCCTCTCAGCTCACATGTTCCCCATCCCGTCTTAAACTCTTCCTAGTGTCTGCAGAGTTCTCCCCAGTATCCCAAAGAAAAGCTCCAGGGTAAACACTGTGTAGACACATCCATGGGGACATATGGTCAAGAGAAAGAAAGCAGCCAGGCAATCACACTGAGCAACTGGAGCTAAGGCCTGCTGAGGATTCAGCAGCAAGGACACATTGCACAGCCACCTCATCTTAGGGCAAAGAACTAGGCCACTGGGGCTAAAGAGATAGGTCAGTGGTTAGGGCCTTCAAGAGGACCTGGGTTCAACTCCCAACACTTGCATGGTGGCTCACAATTACATGTAGCTCCACTTCCAGGATGTCAGAAGCCCTCTTCCGGCCTCCACACACATCAGCACACAGGAGTACACAGACTTACATGCAGGCAAACACATAAAAAATATTTTTTTCTATATTTAAAGAGGTGGGCTGTTTCTTCTCCCACCACCCTGGAGCCACACCAGGTGACAATCCTGGCCCCTTCCTCAGGATGACTTGGACACCATGGTCTCCATAAGCCAGATAAAACAGGCAAAAGAAAGCAGGATTGGTTGGTGGTGACTATGTATGGGTGGGAAAAGAAGGGCTTTACAGGAAAGAGCCACTCTAACCACTTCTCGCATGACTCAGTCTCTTCCTGCCCCCATTTCCTCCTGAATAAAATGGGGTCAGGGATGGTATCTACCTAACAGGTTTGCTGTGTGGATGAAATAAACCAACACATCATGCATGAAAACATCTAAATGCCATGCATCTGGCCTCTGAGTCACAGATACCTGGGAAGGTTTAGGAATGAGCAAGCCTGGCCTAATCTATTGCAGAGGGAAAATTCCTTTTAGCCTGTGGCCAGATACCACTGTATTTGTACTGAAAATCATTGAAGTCTAAATCAATTATGCTTATGTTGAATCATAATACTAGCCCATTAATACATCTTGGATCACCATCCAGGACAGAGAAAGGAAGAGCTTCAGCAGATGATGTGGGATCAGAAAGATAAGCTGCCCTAACCCTGCCTCATTTCCAGATGAAAGAGCTTAGGAAAGTATGACCAAGGTCTTAATGCCAGTTGTGGAGAGATCTCTGTTAGAATTCAGGTATCTAATAGCCATCGGGGAGCTTTGAATTCTTTGGGATTGAAAGTAAACAGTGATGCTGATTCCAACAACAGTGAAATGTACAGCCCCTCTGTTACCATCTATAACCTAGGGAGCTGACATGTTACCTAGAACCTTGGGTTGGTCATGTTCTGGGTAGCCCTCACCAGTACACGGATTATAATGCTGCCCGCATCCCTGTGTGGATGGGAAGGAGGAGAGGAAGTGAACAGAGGCAGGTTCACACTGATGCCTTTGCTCTCTTTACAATACTCACCAGACTTCCTGGGGGGCCACTGAGGCCTGGAGGTCCTGCAGGTCCTGGAGGACCCTAAACAGATATGGAGCAATTGAGAAAGTGTACTGGCTAGAAATAACTATCCCAGCCACTCTCCATACATCTCTCACACTCAGTTCACCCTGAACGGCTGGGACAGCCTCCAAACTGGCACTCACAGATATTAGCAACCTGCCCTTCACTGAGACTATAGTGTCCCCTTCAGCCAGACTCAGGTGAATGGGCTTGAAGGTGGAGGGAACCAGAGACAGGAAGACTCACAGTTCCTCAGGCCCAGGAATGGTGGGGAGTGTGGATGGCAAGAGTGGGCAGAAGACAGCCACTCATCATGCCTAAGGAGTTTGGCTGCCCATCCGCCTTGATCCTATGCACAGGGGTAGAGGAGGGACTTGCTCCGAGCTGAGTTATGAAGAAAAGGCCCTTGGTGCACTGAGGTGTTCAAGGGTACTAGGAAAGCCTTGCAGGACACATAGATGATAGAGTTTAGCAGTAGCTTGACAATAAGATGGACAGAAAGGGGCTTTTAAAGGATGGGTGTAGGGGGCTTATGATGAGCTACTGGGTCGCAGGTGATCGAAGGCCGGTACAGCTCTGGGAAGGCCACTTGAAGGCAGTGCCAGGCTAAAGGTGCTGGCACCATCCACAGTGCGAGGGCATCTGGTGAGAGGGCAGAGAAGTGAGGGTGAACGCAGGTGTGTGAGCCTGTGTGCACACTTCAAGTGCGTGCTTGATTGGATGGTCCGTGACTGCTTCCTGGAGTGGATTTTAATTAGAACTTGGTGATGACTCTATGAGAGCGTGGGTGTGGATGAAGGCATTTCAGGAGGGTCAGTGCCACAGAATGGGAACTAGGGGATTCCCCAAGTACCAGAGACTGCTTAGGTTCTCAGTTTTGTCCACTGTCACAGGTCACGTGGAGGACAAAAATCACAGTGCACATTCCTAGCCTCCTTCCCAACTGTTTACACTTTACTCACTCTCAGCACTGGCCAGGCTGTCTTTCCTATGGGGAATAGCTCATCTCTGCCCCTCCTGTGTCTTTCCCGTTAGCCTCTACTCACGGCCAACCCGATCTCCTCTAAGTCACAGTCACAAATGGTCTGGTCATATAATGCTATTTTGGCCAGTATATTTGGTCTGTAGTCCTAGGACCAGACTGGACTTTGACACTTCTCTTACTGCCTATCACTCTTAGGAGGCTACTCAGGTCAGCCTGACTCTGCTCCAGCCGGTACCATAGGGACACTGGGCTCTGCATCTTTGGTCATGCAACACAACACCATGCATTCTGAGAGGAAAATGCCAGTCTCTTTGAGATTGAAGCGAATCTGTGGATAGGACAGGCAGGAACAGCAGCCTGAGAGATCAGAAGGTGCCTGATGGGAAAATCTGTGTCTGCTCGATTCCTTCATGTTTGAGATCTGTGTGTGAAACACAGAAATAGAGACAGACAGAGAGAAAACACAGACAGAGGCGCACAGAAAGAAAAATGGAGAGACAGATAATTGTGTAACTTAGATTTTTATCTTTAGGGTGTGCATCTGTGGATCTGAACCCAGGCACATTTCGCAGAACATACAACATCTGGAAGTGGTCCTGATTATTCATGGAAGGTCCTTTGTGCACCCTCTATGTGCACTGAGGATTTCTCTCATGACTGGTCACACAGGCACAGCATAGGTTTGTTCTGGGATTGTGTCTTTGTAACATCCGTGTATATACAGGAGAAACTCTGCCTCAGAGTTTGACACATGAACAAAGTTCAGGCCTGCTGATAACATAAGGAAGACCAGAGCATCTCTCTTTAGCTTAAGGTTCAAATAGTCCCTGGGCCTGGACAACCTCACTAGTGTGGAGTTTCTTTCTTAGCTACATTGCAGTTAGTCCAGAACTGTAAGCCAGAGAGAAGATGTTCATCTGGGCCACCCCATCTAGGAAGCCCCCAGAAGTCGGGCTGGACAGAAGGACTCACAGGGTTTCCAGCTGCTCCTGGAGGCCCATGCACACCATCAAGTCCCTTGGCACCCTGTGCAAGAGAGAAAAGAAGGTAGTGGATCAGAGGCCTGGGGTCTCAGGTAGTGCTAGCCTGTAGCTCAAACTAGATTCATCAGAACATAAAAGGATGGAACGGAGAACAGGTTCTGTCAGGTGCAGAAAAGCCTCCTTCACTGACCCTGCGCATCCTCTAAAGGCATCTATTTCATATCATTAATGCATTATGTACATGAGGGAGAGAACTGGACAGCCTTGACCTTGGGGGTTTTAAACAATAAGCTATTCCAAACCTTCTACAATCCCTTCTCTTCCTCCCCAAATAACTAAGATAGCCTCTCATTCCAAATCATACCAGATAAATAAAATAAAAATGCTAATAGGTATCAGGCATCTTCTAAACCTGTTTGCTCATCAACTGCAGGGGAGGAGGAGCCATCTGCAAATGCACCAAAAGCAATCTTGCTTCCTGGACAACCTCTCCAGAACATTCTCAGTCTAAGAGAGCACTCTTCAGCCACAAACAGCCCCTTAGTGGAAGGCAAGAACAACCAGCACCCCAGAGCCAGGTTCAGGTAGTTGCTTTTGGGGACAATTTTGCAAGGTGTTGGGACCCTTAGTTGTGGATATTGTCACAACCCAACGTCTCCAACACCATCCACCCACCACCCTAGTAAGTGAGAAGGCTTGGGGAAAAGGCACAAAGAAAATACACAATGGGTGCAGGGCAGCACGGTTCAGGAGCTAATAGGTGGAGAAAGGGCTCTCTTACCGGAGGGCCAGTGGGTCCCCGAGGGCCCAGTTCTCCAGGATGACCCTGCGGTCCCTGCAATGAAAGAGAGATGTCCACATGAACTAGCTCAGCACCCTGCCCTAAGCACAAGGGGCTGTGGGGGAGGGGGAATGTGCAATGGTTATAATCTGAGATCTACAGAAGCCACACCACTGAAGTCCTGAGGGCTAAAACATACATGCTATACTGTTTACTAATTCCACCAGTGTGTCAAGTGGCTGGTGGGGTTCTGGTATAGAGCCAGCCAGGCCTGGATTCCTGGTCCTCCGGAAACTCGGGGAATGGTGAGATGTACGGAGGTGTGGGTACTCACCATGGCTCCAGGCTTGCCAGGGTCACCCTTTTCTCCTTTGGGCCCTTGCTCTCCCTGTGGGTTAGAAGCACATGGTACAGGTGATGCCCTCCCATACACATCAGCTACAACCCTCAGCAATGAGACACGGATCATGTCTACACCCTGATGACCATAACTAAAGCTGTTCGTGTTGGCAGGATTGGCGGCTCTTCTCTCTCTTTCCTGGGGCTCGGAAAGATTCCGACTCTTTTTTTTTTTAATTTTTTAATTAATTTATTCTTATTACATCTCAATGGTTATCCCATCCCTTGTGTCCTCCCATTCTTCCCTCCCTCCCATTTTTCCCTTATTCCCCTCCCCTATGACTGTTCCTGAGGGGGATTTCCTTCCCCTGTATATGCTCATAGGGTATCAAGTCTCTTCTCGGTGACCTGCTGTCCTTCCTCTGAGTGCCACCAGGTCTCCCCCTCCAGGGGACATGGTCCGACTTTTTGTTTAGATCCAAGACTGAGGGTCTCTTCTTCAGGAAAGCAGAACCCCAAACTAGCCACATCCTCCTAGTAGGCATTCTCGGGGTTTAGTGTCCCCTCCCTGGAGCCTGCTGAGGTTTCAACTTTACACATGAGTGATCTGACCCTTATCCCGTCCCACTCAGGGCTGACTGACACAGAAGGGAACATCAATATATACAACAAGGGGGCGGGGCAGGTCTCTCAAAGTCAAACTCTTTCTTGAGGAATGTGCGGAGAGAGATTTGCTGAGCAAGTTGAGTTCTTGACAGAGAAAAATAGAAGAAGCAGAAGAAACATATTTTTAAAAGATAATTTCCTCAGCGTCATTTTGATTTGCATTTCCTTGATGACTAGGGATGTTGAGCATTTCTTTAAGTGTTTCTCAGCCATTCAATATTCTTCTGTAGAGAATTCTCTATTTAGCTCTGTACCCCAATTTTAATTGGATTATTTAGTTTGGTGATGTTTAATTTTTGAGTTCTTTGTATATTTTATATATTAGCACTTTGTCCAATGTAAGGTTGATAGAGATCTTTTCCAAATCTTACACCCATCAGAATGGCTAAGATCAAAACTTCAAGTGACAGCACATGCTGGGGAGGATGTGGAGAAAGAGAAACACTCCTCCATTGCTGGTGGGAGTGCAAACTTGTACAACCACTTTGGAAATCAATCTGGCATTTTCTAAGGAAATTGGAAATAGTGCTACCTCAAGACTCAGCTGTATCACTCCTGGGCATATATGCCAAAGATGCTCCACCATAAAACAAGGGTATCTGCTCAATTATGCTCCTATCAGCTTTATTTTTAATAGTCAGAATCTGGAAACAACCTAGATGTCTCTCAACCAAAGAATGGATAAAGAAACTGTGGTACGTTTACACAATGGAATACTATTTAGCTATTAAAAACAAGGAAATCTTGAATTTTGCAGGCAACTGGATGGAACTAGAAATGATCATCCAAAGTGAGGTAACCGAGACCCAGAAAGACATGCATACCATATACTCATAAGTGGATATTAGCCCAACATAGATGTCCCCTGAGAGACTCCACCCAGTATCGGAACAGATACTGGGACTCAAAGTTGGACTCTTGGCAGAGCACTGAGAGTTGTAGGGAGGAGTGTAGGGATGGGAAGTCCAGGAGGGAGCACGAGCTCCACAGGGAGACCATCGAGGCCTGCAGATCTGGACACAGGGAGTCTGCACAAACTAATGCACCAGCCAAGAACAATGCATGCAGAGAAACAAGACCCCCTGTTCACATGTAACCGATGAAATGCTGATTTTCCACTTGGGGCGAAAGGGGACTGCTGCTGAACCTCTGACACGCACTCTGACGCCCATGATTTGGTCACTGCTCCTTGGCCAGATGGCCTAATGGGCACACGGAGGAAGGGGATGCAGGCTATCCTGATGAGATTTAATAGGCTGTCTGTCACCAGACAGTTGGACTAGGAGGGTTCCCCATCAGTGGTCTAGGGGAGGGCAATAGGCAGAAGAGGGAGGGAGGATGGGAATGGAAAGATAAGAGGGAGGGAATAACAATCGTGATATAATGTGAATAAATTATAATAAATAAAATATTTGCTTAAAAAAGGTAATTTCCTTGCTTTGATTCTGAAAGTGGCTACTGACCTTTTCAATAGTACACATCTGAAAGGACACCCCACTGAGACTCGAAAGGGAAGACATGTAGGACACTTAGACCTCTCTCCTTAGGTGCTCTTCCAGTGGGATAGTTCAGAAATTATCTCTATGGGGCAACGATAGGGTAGTTCTAATCCCTGAGGCCCATGTGCACCAAAGAGGGAAAAATGAGAAAGTTCAAACGTTTAGAGTCAGACACTCAATATATAGTTGGCAGAGGTGTTCTGGGAGGGAGGCGGTGAGATGGGCACCCTGCCTGAGTGTGGGAGGAGCTAAGCCTTGAAACACAGGGACCTATGGGGGCATCGCTACAGGCAGCCACTAAGGCTGACAGACATCTCCTCTGACAACTCCTGAATTCCAGGCTGCCCAGAGATGTCCTCCCTGCACTTCCTTCGCGTCTCACCTCCAAAGCATAATGACCTTCCTTATGCTTCAAGGACTTCAGCATCTGACTCAGTTTCCCCCTGCCCCATTCCTTTATGTCTTATATAAATCCTCAGTGTCTCTGAAGTTGCACCGACTAATTATTGAAGAAATGGAGACAACATCAGTGAACTGTAGCTCTTCCCACTCCACCCTTTCAGCTGTTCTGTGTTGTGAAACACAGGTTATATCATACTGAGAGAGGAATAATATACACACACAAAAACAAACAATTAAAAAAAACACAAAAACAAAAAAACAAGAGGAGCCAGACATGGTGGGCTTTCATGTGAGCACTCAGGAGGTATAGGCAGAAAGATCTCTGCATTTGAAGCCACTTTGCCCTGACTTATTAAGAGGGGAGAAGCTGAGGGTGATGGTGGTGGTACCATTCCCTGTCCTCGGTGCTGCCAACAGCATAAAGAGATTCTAAATGGTTAGTTTTCAGAAGACTTCAGGAAGGAGGAGGCAAGGGGCCTCCACTTCCACAGGCTGTGGAACTGATTTCTGTCTTTCAGTTAAGTGTCTTGATGTCTGCAGGAAACCACTGAAGCTTCATTCCCCAAGCAGCCTGAATGGAATATTCTGGGAATTGTCTCTATGGAGCAACCAGCTTCCGTGGACTGAGGACTTGAAGTGTTCCCATCTCTGGTCTCTCTGCTGCCAACACTGATAGAGATTGTTCTGGCATCTCAGGTATTTCTAGTCTCATAGCAACTAGCAGCACCATGGACTCATATAGCAACATGGACCCCATACAAACAGAAAATGGCCTTCACTCTTGACCACTGGGTGATGTTTCTAGAAAACCTGCCTGCCATGAGAACCAGTTTATTGCAATGATTCATCTCCCACTTTTTGCCAGGACAAGTTCTAGAGACCCTGGTCCTGCCTAGCCAGCATGAAGGGCTGAGAGTTGAATCAAATCCTCAAAACCTCCACTGCCAATGTCCGCACCACTCCACAGCATCACCGGACACAGGCTACGCAGGGCCCACTGCTACTTACTGGCACTCTTGGGTGTGGTGTGAACATCAATGGCTGGAAAGGAAAGCACACAAGTTAGAAAGCTTGGACTCAAAGGAGCCTTCCATGTCATCTTTTAAAATCCTGATGCTTCTAAAAGATTTACCTAGCCAAGGAGCACAGAACTGAAATGCCTTTTTATATTTGTCTCTTGAGGGCAGTGTTAGTATTTTTTATTCTTTGAAAAATCCCAATGCAGTCTGGTCATCTCCATTTCCTACTCCTTCCCTCTGATTCTCCCCAGCTGCATCCAGCATTTTGTTCCTCCTCCACCTTCAGGTCCTCCTTTACTAATGACCCACTGAGCATTATGAATGTTGCCCATATCGGCATGCTGTGGAGAGTGTGTGTGCACACGCGTGTGTGGGTGTGTGTGCATGCATGCATACATGTGTGTGTGTGTGTGTGTGTGTGTGTGTGTGTGTATAAGACAGGATCTCATGTAGTCTAAGCTGGCTTCCAACTTTTGAAATAGCCTTGAACTCCTGAGCTTCTTGTCTCTCTACCCTTCAGGTAATGGAATTTTATATATATATATATATATATATATATATATATATATATATATATCCAGTTTTGTATGTGTCCATGTCCTTTATCATCACTAAGCTTGTCCAACAGAATCAGATTTCTCCAAATGATCTGCATGTGTACTCATACATCAGTGAAGGGGTGTGCAATATATAGATTTCGATGGCCTGTGGTCCCAACCTTCCTATGACTCTAAGTATCTTCCTGAGGTTCTCCGGAAGCCAAAATGGAATACTCCATGCAGGCAACTCGAAGGCCGCCTAGGACATTGATTTCAGGTCTATCGGTTTCCAGCATTATCACCTATCTTGTCCTAGCCAGGGACAGAAGTGAAGAGAAGACAAGCAAGGGGGCCCAGCCACTTGCTTGTGGAGAGGCCAGTGGATACCATCATGAACTTCAGAGACTCTCTAGCCTTACCAGCCCACAGGCTGCACTGAGTCCCTGCTTTGTCCAGCCTCAACACTTTCATAGAAGCTATTATTTGGATCTGGAATACTGCTCCCCTTTAACTTTGGTCCAGCCTTCATTCAGGACTTCTGTGATTAGCTCTGCAAATGTTCCTTCCTCCTCCAGTACTCACATATAAATTAGGCCATTTGAGCCTCCTTAATATGCACATCAGTTGTACTGGATGGTCCTGGGAGGCATCTTTTGCAACTGTGACCAGAGTGCATTCCTATCATTAGAGCATCTGTTTCCTTCCTCTGATCTATATGTCTGGTTCTGTGCTAGCACCATGCTGTTTTCATTACTACAGCTCTGTAATATAGCTTGAGATCTGGAATGGTGAGTCTATCCAACACTATTCATTTTGTTCAGGATTTCGTTGGCTATTTGGGGTCTTATTTTTTTGGGCCCATTGGAATTTTAGGGTTTCAATTCTGTTTCTGTGAATTTTTATAGAGAATGCATTGAATCTGTAAAATGGTAGATGATCAAGCAATACCAATATTATGAGGCCATGAGGATGGGAGGCCTTTCTATGTTCTAGTGACTTCTTGCATCTCTTTCTTCAGAGATTGCAAGCTTTCATTGTGGAGGTCTTTCATCTATTTGATTAGATTCATCCCTCAATATAGTTTCGATTACCGTGGATGGAAACATAGCCAAAATTTCTTTCTTAGCATGTTTTAAATCAATATCTAGAAAGGTTACTGGATTTTGTAACTTGATTTTGTGTGTGTGTGTGTGTGTGTGTGTGTGTGTGTGTGTGATATCTGCCACTTTGCTGAGGGTCTTGATCATTTCTAGAAGCTTCTGGTAGAATCTTTGGAACATTCTATGTAAAATATCATATCATCAGGGAATAGAGATGACTTGCTTTTCTATTGGTACACCTTTCATTTCCTTCCCCTAAGAGACTAAAGGTTCACTGTGAGGTCTGAAGCCCGCCGGTGGTTATCCCAGAGCAAAAGTCCAGGGGGCAAACTGAATAGGCAGAGAAACATAATGATTCACCACAAAAGGTAAAAGGCGGCTTCCTCTCGTTCCCGTCAAGGCCTCAGTTCCAGACTCCTCCCCGTTGGACCTCTGTTCCAGCCCAGCACATTGGAGCCCATGCTAACGTTTTCATATGACTGTGAGGACATGGAAATATGTAGGAAGTATGTGAATAGTAAACCTGAGTACATCGTTGTCAGTTGATCACAGGCATCAAGAGATGCTTTCACCATCTGGTGACAGGTAGTAATCTGCCTCTGCCCTGTTTTATGGACAAGGAAAGCGAAGGACAGAGACATGAGCCCCCCCAAGACATCTGAGTAACAAGATCATGCAGGGTCAGGACCTGACAGCCATACTGGGAATGGAAGTCTTTGTTCTCAAGCCTTCAATAGCCAATTATCAACATATTGTTTTTTACTGCTTAGCTTGTTTTATTTTATTTTATTTTATTTTATTTTATTTTTGAGACAAGGTTTCTCTGTGTAGCCTTGGCTGTCCTGGACTCGCTTTTTAGGCCAGGCTTGCTGTGAACTCACAGCGATCCACCTGCCTGTATCTTGTTTTATTTAGTGTGTTCATCCATAAAATTTCAAGACTCTAAACTGTGTTTTTGTGTATGCATATGTGTGTGAGTATATTCGTATGCATGTGTGGACATGTGTGTGTGTGTGTGTGTACGAGGGTGTAGGTTAGCATATATATGCCTATGTGTCTGGGAGTGTATATATGTGTGTTGTATAAAATTAGATTTTGTTATATGAACATTCCAGGACTTATTCAATCCTATGTTGTAGTCATGTAAGTATTTTGTAAGTTTTCATCATTACAAGCAACACTACAATGTTGCTTACATATAGTTTTTAGATAAATATAACGCTATCAAACAAACACCCTCAAAACATTTTCTTTTCCCCAGGGAAAAGTTGAAGTAAAAGTTGGTTGAAGTAAAAGCCCCAAACCTGGTGCCAACCACGGGGGACTTTGTCTCCAGTCTCACCAGAACTCATAAAGAGAGCCATATGCTATATCTCTGTTAACTTCCAAAACAGAATCACAAGATGCAGAAGAAAATTGAAATAAAAAATAATTCCAAAACTAGGCCTATTGTAGAATTCTTGGGAATGAGATAACTGATAATAAAAATGGCCTTTTTATATTTATTGCATAAACTAATGATGCCAAATGAAGGCCATACCTATGCTAAACACGCTACAAGGCTCCAATTATACGTTTGTGGTCATGGAAAGTGAATGTTGTTAACACAGAACCGTAGTGTCTTGGGCTGTCTCTCCTCCCTTCACAGTCCTTCACTGCTCACCAGTGTACCTGATCTAAGACTCTACCCACAATTAGGCAAAAAAATCTACTGGAATATATTAACAAGCCACCAACTGAAAAGTGAAGACTGTCATCAGATAGCCTTGGAAATTACTAGACTCTGAAAATGCCCATGGAAGGAGAGGAATCAGAGGCTTTGGTTATGGTACTGTGGTCCCACCTTGAACAAATAACTTCTTGCCTCTAGATTCTTGTCTCAGCTTCCATGTATGTAACAGGTGGCTATGTATTCTCAGTGCCTTTAATTCATTCTGATAAATAGTAATTGTGTTTTTGTTGAAGTAAGTGAATAAAATAAGCACAGGGCTTCTCTCCACTAGAAGAGTTAGGAGTGGGGAGAGAGGAGAGAGAGAGAGAGAGAGAGAGAGAAAGAGAGAGAGAGAGAGAGAGAGAGAGAGAGAGAGAGAGAGAGAGAGAGAGAGAGAGAGAGAGAGAGAAATCGCCTTATGGTCCAAAAGAGGAGATAAAATTAGAGTCAGAGTAACTTACACTTCCAGGTAAGCCAGGGGGGCCTGCCGGACCAACCTCACCCTAGAAGAAATGAAAAGTATCTTATTCCTGTTCATTCTGCTTATGCCAGGAATGATCTGTAGTATCCTGCATAGTATCAGAACTGCATTGCCCTCCCTGCACAGACTTTAATAGATTACAGTTAGGTGGGGCAGGGAGCAGGATACACACATACACTCTGAAGTATGCAATATCTCAGACATGTATTTTTAAAGCATCTAGACAGTACCATGTGACATTCTAGCATTTTGTAATAATGATGAAGATGTTGAAGTTGTTTCCATTGCTGCCAGCAAAGCCAGTTAAAGCAAATGTTCCCACATGTGTCTTTTTGGCGTAATGGCCACACTGAAGTCTAGTTCCCTTAGAGACACCCCCAGAGATGTCCTACACCCCCAGGAGAGGCGATCACTCTCATACATCCACATATACCAGGATTGTTCTTGTATACTGCACAAGTTTGGGAGCTGACTTGGTTGAACTTGAAACCCATTTCTACTATAGCATAAGCACTAAAAAAGGTAGGTAGAGTTCCCTCTGACTTGCTTATTCTGTTACATGACCCATTCTAATTTATGTGTTTCATGTATATGAACTGATTCATCTCTGTAGATAGGGCCATGAAGTATTTTATATTGTATATGCATAATGATATTTTATACACTTTGCTCCTGCACCCCACACTTCTCATGATTCCCTTCTTTATCCAAATGCTCCACCTTCATTTTAATGTCACATATACATTCATGTCATCATACGTGTCATACACATACACATTTTATAAGTTCTAGATGCCACATACGAGAAGAAGCCTGTGGTATTTGTCTTTCTAAGTCTGATATTTTACTGTTAACATGGTTTTCTCCTTGTTTCAACAATATAGATAGTGACACACAAAAGCCTCAATCCAGATGCACAAATATAGGCAGTCAGCAAGCCAGGCACTTGGTTTCACACTCAGAATCCAGCTTTTCACTTGGACTGACACTGCAGAAATTCCAGAAGAACCGCCATTGGAGTCACAGTATGACTGACCACTCTGTCTCCTCCCTGACAGGGGAGGTCCACACTCTCGTGCTCTAGAGACCACCATGAGGACCTCTACCTACCTCCTTGCTATTAACAACACCAAGGGATCAAAACCCAGTGGTGCCTAGTAGGGGGTGTGGACAAAGGGACAAATGAGTACAAAAGGAAAGAGCAAGAAAAAGTGTTCAAAGCAGAGGACACAGGATGCCTTAGCAGTGGTCTCCTTGCCTATCCCCAGAGCTGGGCCGAAAGAATGGTTGCCAGTGGTGGGAGGGAGACTCTCCAACGTTGAGTAAGAGGCTTGACTCCAGAAAGCCATGGGTTTAGGATAAGCTTGACATTGATGGGATTTCAATCCTCCTTCACTGTGGGTTTTCAGCCATCAGTTGCCCTTGAAAAGTAGGAAGAATTGCCACCCCCAACTCCAAGATGTTAACTATAGGGCAAAGGGGATTGGGGTGGGAATTCAACAGAGGGCACAGCTGAGGAAGGGCCCTGGAAGGGCAGGCAGAAGGGGAATCCTTGTTTTAATGTCTTGCATTGGATTTGTTATCACCCAAATCTCTAGGGGAGCCTACCATGACCCAACATCTTTAGAAGCCTGCATGTGATTCTGCCAAGGAAATTACAGCTTCGTGGTCTCCCTAAGCCTCTGCATTCTGGAAAAGAGCATCTCTAAAAGAAAATCCATTTTTGAGAAACCAAGTTTGAGCAAAAGTTTCTGGAAAGAAGCAGCAAGCACCCCTTCCAGAACCTTCCATGACTGATTAACTGATTAGGACTTCAAAATTGTAGAGATTGAAATATTACAGGAGCCATCCTTCTCCTATCTGGGTCCAATTTCCTTGTGACTATCAGGTAAACCTTTGGACTGTATTAACACATCATTTGCTTCCACGACTCCAAAATCTGATAGTGTCATCACAGAGCATCAGGAGCCTACAACAGAGGTTCCCTCTCTTCACTGAAATCTGCCCATCTGATGCTTCCATTAAGGTATTTAAAAAGCATTTTGATTTATGACCTCCTTTGTCATGTTTCTATTAAACATTCGTTAGCCCACCACCTCACGAGAAGCACAGTATTTGAGGTGACCTAAATCTCTGTTCCCAGGTCATCATGGCTCATCTTTCACTCTAGAATAAATTGTCCCTTATTCCATTGAAGTGAGAGCTATTTCTTTCTGAGACATCAAGAACCCAGCTGACTCAGGGAGCATCACCAAGGCCCATGTTGTCAACATGGCTGGAGTCAAGGAATGGGAAAGGCAGAAGGTGTGCTGAAAACCAGAGTGTGGAAGTGCAGTGTGAGAACAGGCTCCTCTCAGAAGGAAGGAGACTGTGGGCTGCTGAGAGTCACTGGCCCGTGGACCCAAGATGTCAATTTATGTGTCATCACTCTGCGAGTCTACTGTAAGCTGTCAGCAGGCTTGGAAGTCAGTGAGGATGAGCCCTCTTCCCTCATAATCAGCAGCCTGTGACACTAGGAACTGAATCTGAAGGACTCTGACAATTGGTCAGAAGCATAGGCTCTGAGTCCTGCCCTGGTCAGTGGCGGAGTAATGACATTCTCAACTACCCTAAAGATCTTAAGATTACTATCTAGCCAGATGCTGTCTGGAAACAAGCCAAAAACATGACAGTGTTGACAAGAGCTTTAAGACAGAGTAACAATGCTTCCATGTGTCAGGATTACTTAGAAACACGCATTGGAGCAATACTAATACATCCTGTAATTCTCTCCCTTGCCCTCTCCCCCTCCCTCTTCTCTCCCCTCCCTCTCTCTTTCCCTCTTCCCCTCCTCCTCCCATTTCCTCTCCTCCTCTCCCCTTCTCTCCTCTCCTCTACCTCCATCCGTTTCTCTCTCCCCCCTCCCTCACCTTCCTCTTCTCTCCCTCCCTCACTCTCTCTCTCTCTCCCCCCACCTCTTCCTTTCCTCTCCCTCCCGCCCCCTCCTCTGGAAATCAGCTAGGAAATTTAGGGATGAGGATGAGAGCAAGCAGCTGTTACCTTTTCACCTCGGGCACCTTTCAGCCCAGGAAGTCCCAGTTCACCTTTTTCTCCCTGAAGTAAAGGATGCATTTAAAAACATTAGAACCTCTGCCTCTCTGGGTAAAGGCACTTTGGCCTTGGGCGACAAGAATATGCCTTCACATTTATTTTCCACCTCTCTTCATGGCCCTTGGCTCCTCTGCAGGATAGCCACACTGAACCCTAACTCCAAGGAGGCTCTGGAAGCAGCTGGCTTGGGTGCCTCATACTCCCCCCCCCTTTTCCTCAGAAGAGGCCCACTCTTCCCAGAGGTGTCTCCCAGCTACTGTCCTTTCATTCTTGCTTAAGGACTCTAGACTCTGATCTTCTTGCATTTCTCACCTCCCCACACGAGGAGTTATTCTACTCTCTTAGTCAAAACCATCACCTCATCCCAAGGGTCTAAGACTCCAGAAGATGATCTTTCCTTGGGCAGAGGCACAGTTGCCATGGTGGCAAGAGGCAGTCACATTTACCTGGTCTCCTTTGTCTCCACGAAATCCTGGGGCTCCTGGAGCACCTGGAAGGCCAACTTCTCCCTATGCAAACAAAACCAGTGGGTACCAGTGGGAGGTTTTCCCTATGAGAGAGGTCCTGGGTCACGTACTTTTCATGCCCTCGGAAATTTCATGCTTATTCATATAGAAAGTAGAGGTTTGCCAAAAGGGAAATTCTAGAGAATCTGTTTTGAAGTACCCAAGCTCCTTCCTGCTTGGGTCATTTCCTCTCTCAGGAACCCATCCTATCTCTCTGGGTATCTAACTTTTCCACCCTTTTAGGATGGAATGTCAGCCCTTTAGCATCCTTCCTGGCACGCCTAGCCCCCTCTTTAAGATGACGTGCCTCCATCACCACAATGTTCAACTGTTCTATGTCCAGTTTCTCTTGGTTCCTAATTTGGTTCTAACTCTCAGCACAACAACTGCTGCCTAGGACACATTGAAAACTACTAGTCAAACAAACGACGGCATGAAATAAATGCAGTCAACTTTCAAAAGACATGATTCTTCTTGTAACTTAAAATGTTAATCTAAGACATAATGTCTAATGATGATTCATTAATTAAATAATAAATGATAAAGATATGAGCACACTAACCTTCTCACCAGGATGGCCTGCAAGGCCCTGCTCCCCAACTTCACCCTGTAAATAGAGTGGCAGTGTTTGATTATCTACTATGCACACCTTCAAACATGGCTGTCAGTCCACAGTTGGCCTCACACAACCGCAGTACATGCCAGCCACAGCCCTTGGCTCTCTAAAAGTTAAACATTAAGCCCCAGAGACCCTGAGGCATGAAGCCAAAGTGTTCACTATTTCTACAGATACGATTTGCAGGCTCCCTCACACTGTTCTGCTTCCTCAAAAGAAACAATTCTTGGCATGACCAGAGTTCATGCATGCTATGTCTGCTCACGGTGAACCTAAACCATTGCAATTCAAAACAAGGGTGGGGCAAACCTGGAACTGTTGGATCTACCCCAACTCCAGGTCTCAGGGCATATCAGGGATCATGAATCCCCACTCTGGGCTCAGCAACGAAAGAGAAACTGATGTCCTTATGATTCAGGGTTCCTGGTTATTGATTACTCAGTCTTTTCACAAAACCAGGCAGTCCTATGTGCTCAGAAGCAGGAAATAATTTAATTTCTCCTTCTTCTAATGTGTTCCAATGGGGGGAGCATCCTAGGAGATGATGTTAGGTACCTAGACTTCTAAGAAAAAGCATGCTCTAAAGAGGTTCCCACCAGTTCTTGTCCCTTGTCAATTTTATCCTCATTCACGAGGTTCCTACTATGCTTTTAAAGTTCCCCTTGGGCTGGAGAGATAGCTCAGAGGATAAGAGCACTGGCTGCTTTTCCAAAGGTCCTGAGTTCAATTCCCAGCAACCACATGGTGGCTCACAACCATCTATAATGAGATCTGGTGCAGGAAGAACACTGTATACATAATCAATCAATCAATCATCATTAAAAAAGAAACAAAGAAAGTTGCTTTCAATTAAAAATTTTAAAAAATAGTTGCCCTTAAAAATTTATGTTAAAACATGATCTTCAATGAGTTACTACTAGAGCCTCTGGGAGGTGGAGCTTGAAAGAGCCCACTGGCCTCTCCTGTCATGGAGGCTGCTACCCTGCAAGTGGCCATCTTATCCTGTGCCTATGGTGTCAACAAAGCATCTAGAGGCAAAGGATCATCTACCAAGCAGAAAGTGTCTGGCAGCCTCCAAATCTACCAACATCTGGACCTTGAACTTCACAGCCTCCAGAACTGTGAGCAAGATGTCTCTGTTGTTTTAAAACACCTAGCCTGCAGTATTTTGTAAGACACTCCTCTGACAAGCATGGTGCAGTCAGGAGATAAAATAAGAAGGACCCCATTTCAAGGCTATCAGCTTCTGTGTTACCAGGCCCTCGCAAGAATAGGTGCATGGCAGGCTAATTTCTAATGGCATGTCTTTAAAATCACTAATGCATTCAGAGGCAATCTATGCTTAATATTTAGTAAAAGCTTTGGCACAGATACCATAAGAAGTGTGGTTTTCAGATGAGTAGGCACATGAATGAAAGACTGAAGTGGTTGGCGCTGTGGGTTTTTCCCAGAGCTGTGCCAGGTCAACTGGTTGTGAAGGCCAATAGAAGCAATGCTTGTCAGAAAGGAAGGCAAAGAAAAGACGGTGGAAAAGGAAGGAGGAGATATGGGAGAAAGGAAGGAAGGAAAAGAAAGGTAGGTAGTGGGTGTGAAGGAGCCAAATGCATGCTTAGTGTACACATCCATCTAAGCCTGCAGCTCTGGCTCCATGAAGTGACCCAACATACAGAGATAGTCCACTCTGGAATTCTCTATGCATCCTACAGTACCCAACAACACCCGACAGGCTTACAGCACATCTCCTAAGAACTGCCCTAAAAAGAGCCATGCAAATTGTTCACCACTGAAGTTCCCCCTTGAAATCAGCTGATGTGGTCTCATTTCTTGTGTTAACTGTTTCCTAGGTGCTGAGGAAGAATAAGTGACAAGGTGTGGCTGGAAACCCTGAAGGCCAAGGAAGCAAATACTGAATTTAATCACAGGCCATCTGTGAGGTAACCTGATAGGCATTCTACTGGTGTGGTCCCTTTCAGTACCAGCTAATTTATACAGTTCAGGCCAGTAGGCTCCACACTGTTCTGGACTATGGAGGGGAAGGGGGCACTATAGAGCTGACAGAGTCCCAGATACTGTGCTTAAAAGCCCACACACTGTGGAGGAATAGAGCAGTTGGAGGGTGGTGTGGCAGTTCTTGCACAGTCTGTCTGGCTACAGTGTCCCTCAGAACTAAACATTGGCAGTGTGTGTAAATGCACACCAGGGTCCCGCACTCCTGTATTCTCTGTTGACCCTTCTGAGCCATAGCTAAGCTGTGATTTGGAGCTGATGCACGTGGGAAGCAGCCCATCAGGAAAGTCCACAGTGAGGAACATAGATTGAACACAGCATAGATTGAAAGGCATTGACACAAGGGACTGGACTGCCTTACATTCATGGCAGTGCCCCGTTAATCACAGGCTGAGGAGTCCGCTTGCTCACCCAAGCCTCGTGCTGCTCCACTGGGCTGCTGGAAGCCCAGTGGGTGATGAAATTGCAGGCTGCCCCAGTGGGACCTCTCTGTTATTGCATTTAAGAAGGGGCCCAGACACCAGAGGTCACGGGAGGAGAAACTAAGAGAAGAAAGACAGAAATACAGGGGGGGAGAAAGAGGAGAGGGAAGTGAGAAATGTCTCTATCCCCATTGCTCACTCCCTAGCAGGACAAACCAGTCAGTGGATGTGGTGTTTTCAGGGCCTCCTCTATGCAGCAGGTCTCCCTAGCAGGATCATTCCATCCCCATGACTAGCATCTTTACACAGGAGGTGACCTTGGCTCTGCTGTGATCAGACTCGGGGCATCATGATGGAGCCCCACAGATCTGCCAAGCTTGCTAAGTAGCCCTTTCCTAATTATCTTCATTTCTCCTTTGAGGTCCCCCAATGACACTCCCAGATGAGGTAAGGTCCCACATACAGTCACACAACCCCATACAGAGGCACAGATGTAACATGAGTGTGGAGAGTCATACCCGAGGCCCAGGCATTCCAGGCACGCCACCTTCCCCAGGGTCCCCTGGTTCTCCCTGTGGGAAGAAAATGCAGAGTCAACACAAAAGGGACCAAGTTTGGTTGAATACACCTGCAGCTGGCTGTGGATGGGTCTGGAACAGGGCCACCTGTGTACAGGTAGTTCTGAACTCTCATTCTTTGTGGCTGTCTAACTGTAGGACACCTACTACACCCCATATTCCTCAGCTTTGTTGCTTAGAGCATGTGTGAGTACAAATAGCATCTCTTTCCCTTCTGAGAGATTTGGACGAGGGACAGTGGGACAATCCCTTTTGATTTGAAAACACGAAGTACTTGTTTTAGCCAGAGACAGGAGTAACTAATATTTACATAGATGCCCTTAAGTGGTGGCATCCCAAGGATCTAAATCAACACACCACAGAGATACTGCACCCCTCCCAACAGTCAAATTATGGAATCAGCCTAGGTGCTTGTCAGCAGATGAGTGGGAGCAAGAAACCATGATCTATGTGCATGCACCTGCATCAATTCTATTCAGCCATAAAGAAGAATGAAATTATGCCATTTGCTGAAAAATAGATGCAACTTCAGACCATCACATTAGATTAACCAGGTCAGATTAAGAAAGACAAAAATATGTTTATATTTTCTTTCGTTTGCGGTGAGGTTTTCTATAGACACATATAATCATGGGTGTGAGTATGGAATGGAAATAGATAAGAGCTGGGGGAAGGGATGGGAGTCACTAACAAGAGCAGGGGATGGGGGAGGGTTGAGCCTAGTCAAAGCCTGAACAAAATGTCTTTCTGAAACCCACCACTCTATCCAAGAAGGATAAGCAAATAAAAAGACTATAAATGTGTCTATATCCACACTTACTCTACATTGTATGTATATATACATATGTGTGTGTGTGTGTGTGTGTGTGTGTGTGTGTGTGTGTGTGTGTAATCGGAGTCTATTTTGAGTTTTGAGTGAAAAGAACACTGAATTTCACCAAAATATTATATGTTTTCATTCACAGCTGCCTTTCAAGGGCACATCTGACTAGATACACACTTATAATTTAAGAACAAAGTTTTTTTGTTAAAACTATCCATTGCTAGGGCTGGAGAGGCAGCTCAGTGCTTAAGAGCACCTGTTGCTCTTGCAGAGAACTACAGTGGTTCCCAGAACCCTTGTAGCAACCCACAGCTCCAGTTCCAGGACGAGGGACAAACAACACTCCCTTCTGACCACTAAAGCACTGTACTCACATGGTGCACAGGCATACATGCAGGCAAGAAACTCATTTGCATAAAATAAAATGTTAATTTTTTAGTGTAAATGTTATTTGTTGCTTATTTATTCACTTGAGGCACTTAAAGTGTGAATTTGATTTCCCACTTCCTAGAATTAGAACCTCTCCCCTTCTTAACCCTTTTTAATGATCCTCGCTGGAGACTTTTAAAAATCGAAGTCTTCGATACCCTATGAGCATATACAGGGGGAGGAGGTCCCCCTCAGTCACAGACATAGGGGAGCGGAGTAGGGGGGGAAGCGGGAGGGAGGGAGGAATGGGAGGATACAAGGGATGGGCTAACAACTGAGATGTAATATGAATAAATTATTAAAAATTAAAATAAAAAATAAAATAAAAACCAAAGTCTCCCATGACTGATTTATCTCTTCAGACTGATTCTTAACCCCTTTGAAGCCTTCCTGGGTTGCTTTGGTAGAACTCTGCTACATCTGACATTGTAAATCCAACCACTTCAACTAAACCCTGGGCCGAAGCCCAGGAAATTGACTAATGTTGGAACTCATCAACCAGGAATCTCCTCTGCTTTTCAGTTTTTGATTCTCAAAATCACACTACCCTGTGCGTACCCACCTTGGAACCAGGCAGACCTGGTGGTCCATTCAGCCCATCCTTTCCAGGTGGCCCCTGGACCAAGAAAGAAAAGAAAGAAAATGAAAACAAAGGCATATTTAGGGAAGACCTGAGGGAAGCCACCACTTAGGAGGTGATTCTAACGCAACTTACCTACTTTCCAGCTGTTTCCTTTCTCAAGAAGCATCTGTCTCTGCCAGCTAGACTTCCCTTACATTTTGCCAGGACTACAGAGTCACTACTCTCTGGTCTGTGCCTTGGCTCCTTTATTATCCATGCAGATGAATGATGGGGCAAGACAGGGTTCTATTCCTAGTCTTGGCTTCCAAAAGGCCCTGAAGACAGTACCATCCACACTGACCCTGCACTCCTTCACTGAATCTTCTGGCTTCATGTTTCCCTCTACTCATCAAGATCTTTCCTTCTTCTTGTCCCTCAAAGAAGCCAAACCCAGCCTCCATCATGGCTAGTGCCCCAGTCTTGTAATTTTGAGGAGCTTCATGTTGTACCTTCTGATTCAAGGTGTTTTCTCCACCTCAACATTAAGATTTTACTCCAGCTGCTTGGTGCAGATAAGACAATGAATCCCAAGGTGGAGTGGCCTCAAAAGTCACAGAGAAGAGGATGGGGACCTGCACAGTCTTCCTGGGTACAACTGCAAGTCCCCACACCCTACACTAAACCTAACATGTTTTATCACCCCCTCTCTTGGGACCTTAATTCATTAATCATCAGTACACACACTGCCCTATGAGGACAGATGGGAAACAGGCTCCCTCACAGAGCACCTCGGGGGCTATTTCTTGGTATGAATCAGTGTTAGTAACAACTTGTTTTGTTTTGTTTTGTTTGAAAGGGAGGATTTCACTATGTATCCCTATCTGGCCTGGTACTCTTTAGGCAGTCCAGCTTAGCCTTAAACTCACAGCAATTCCCCTGCCTATTACAGGCTGCAATTATAAGCATGCACTATATGTCTACCTTAAATTTTTTATGGCTTTAAAAAAATGACCATGCTCACTCTTCTAAATGAGAATTGTCTGCCATCCTATTTAAGACTTCCATCTCTCCTTGTCATGAGCTTTGGGAGATGGTAGTAAGCAAAGAGATAGTTCCTCCTGCACTAGGTAAGTCTACCGACTATCATGGCCACAGGGGAAGGGGCCACTTACATCAGTGGAATCAGCAAAGACCAAGAAAGATCAAAGCCTAAAGCTAGAGCTGAGCCACAGCCTCATGCTGGTAAAACCATAATGCCTTTTAAAAATGATTTCCCCCAGAGTTCCTTCCTTCTTCTGGCTGTGGATGATCATTTGAACACTTTGTTTTCTGTTCTACTTGAGTTAGAGTCTAGCTGTATAGGCCAGGATAGAACTCTCCTGCCTTCGCCTCTCCAGTCCTGGAACTGCAAGTCTATGCCATTGTGCCCAGGTTGAGAAGCACACTTTCAAATAAACTCACTGCATCAGAAGAGATTAGTGAGTTTGAGCTGCAGCATGGCCCCGCCACTTCTCTGCTCACCAGTGACACTGCAGTTGACTGTGCTTAAGGAGTGTCTCCTGGGAACCATGCGTTAACCAGGTGTTTCTCTGGGTTTACATTTATTCACCTCAGCATGCACTACAGCACTGTCTTGGTGGCTGATGTCTTTTGGGGAGCAGCAGAGCCTCAGTTGTCAGGTGGCATCATCCTCTGCTCCTATCTCCCAAGTCTTTCATCCATGTTCATAAAGGGTTTTGTGACCCACATCGAATGGAGAGTTGCTGTGTGCCGCATGCTCCGCAGCATCTGGAGTCTCCATCCATACCCTGCCCTTTACACATGGCACCTTCTCAAGGAGATTATCACAAATAAATCCCTCAAAGTAAAGTAGGTCCCTCAGGTTTTAAAGCATAAGGCCAATGCAGTACCTGGTTTCACAGTGACAGACTCTTCATAGGCCACTCCATTAGTGAGTCTAAAGAGGCTTGCATCAACATGCCAAGGTAAGATATCTACATTTAACTGCATAGCTTTCCTGTGACATTAAAGCTAGCTAATTCCTAGGGTGTAGAAGAAACTAGAAGGTTCTTGAAACACCAGGGTATAAGTGTATAAGTGAGAAAGATGGTCAGGAGAATAAAGATGGAGTTGTTACATTTTAGTGAGAGGGACTTTATGGATGTTTCTTTGGAGACAGGAGCAAGGGTGGCCAGGACAAGTTGGAAGGCAGTCTCAGGAGACAGCAGGAGAGAAGGGAGAACCAGCTGCACCAGCCTCATGCTCTGCTGTACAATAAGGGGCTTCAGAAGGCCTCACTGGCTCTGAGAGACAGTCCTGGGGGCCACGACAAATGTCTGGCTACTCCTGACATGGGACCATGAGGGTCAGTAAGGGGACGAAGCTGAAATAACTCACCACATGCCCAGCAGGCCCGGGTTTTCCGGGGAAGCCAAGCTCTCCAGGTAAACCCTGAAAGGGGAAATACAAAAACAGTCAATCTATCCGAAATTAGAGCCTTGTCCTGATGCCATCCTTGGCACAGGATCAGGCCTCTGGTTCTAAGGAGAGTACTTCAGGGTGTCCAACACCCTCACTGCCAGCCACTGTAAAACACAGCCCTTCCTGGGCCAGATCAGCAGTTGATGAGCTCACAGCTTGTCTAATCTGTAGCCAACACCACTGTCATGTCTACAACCCACACCCAAATCCTTATCAGGACCCCCCTCTCTCTGCCCCCTGCTGGGTCTGCCCTGCCCACTACCTGCTATGGGGACAGTTTCCCAGCTGACCCTTAAAGGATGAGAGGGGAAAATGTTAGCAACCACTGGCCTTGCTATTCTGTTTTGTGAAGCCGGACAACACATACACACACACACACACACAAATATGTGTACTTGAATAGCAGTCCAGCATGATGCAAACCCATATCACGTCACAAGAAGTCACCAAGTGCTATCTGGGCCTATATGTCATATACAACCATGCTTTATTCTGGGTACGGCATAGAAAGCCATCCTGTGCCCTTGAAAATGTTATCCAAGGTCCCTTTTAAGAGAAAGTCAAGCCAGCCTTACCGGGGGACCTCCAGGTCCAGGTGACCCTGGAACACCAGGTGGTCCAAGCAGGCCCTGTATAGAGAGAGTGGGTGGTTATAAAAGCACTCAGAGAAACTACCTGATATTATAAACTGGTGTTTGAGAGAGAAAAGGGTAGGCAGCATGGCTGTGCAGGAGGACTCCAGCTTTATCTGCTTTGCCTAATTTTAAGCAGAAGTGAGAAGGTGAAAAATGTGAAGCAAACTGTGCAAATTACCAATAAATATCCCATTTGTATGCTGGTTAGTTTCTGTCACCTTAACACAAATGAGGGTCATGTGGGAAGAGGGACCCTCAACCAAAGAACTGCCTCCATCTCACTTGCCTGCCCGGCCTTTATCTTGCTTCCTGACTGATGTGGGAGAGCCCAGCCCAGTGTGAACAATGTCACCCTTGGGCAGGTGGGCCTGGGCTACATCTAAAGGATATCTGGGCAGGCCAGAGAAAAGTCTCTCAGTAAGCAGCTAGCCAGTCTCTGCTCTAGTCCCTGCCTTGAGAGTCTGCCTCAGTGGCTTCACTCAACGATGGACTGTGACACAGAAGTCACATGAACCCTTTCCTTCACAAGTCATTTTTGGTCATGGTTACAAACTGGAATTAACATGCTTTGTGACCTATCATGCTAGATGGTTAAATCATTTGAGCATTTAAGGAGACCATACCCATGTGTACATGCAGCACAAATGCATATGGCAGTCACCCACTCACAAGCCTCCCCGAATCTTTGTCACCACAAATCACAGCCCAGAGTTGATGTCAGTGTCAGTATCACAGTGCAGACTGTGGGTCCCAGGCCATAGTCTACTGATTTCCTAGGTTCCTTGAGACCTCTCCTCTGTACTCCCCTACACCATGGGGACCAGTCTGGCTAGGAGTAGGGATGTGCACTGTATGTGTACAGTTTACAGGGGTATATATATCTAGAGCCGTGATCAATTCCAATTATTCATTACCTATGCTGATATAGGACCTTAGGTTAAAGATAAGCAATATCTTGCAGGAACCCAGAGCTCATGTTTCCAATAATCATGAGGGTGGGGAAGGGAGAGAGGTACACAGAGGAGCCTGAGCACGCAGTAGGCAGTGACCTGTGGGCCTGGAAGACTGAGGCAAGGGCCTTGGAGGAGGCAACTGAACCCTGAAGAGGGTAGAAGAAATTACCAACTGGCTAGGCACACAACAGTAGCTGGAAACCAGCTGCATAAAGGCCAGGAGAGTTGAAGTCATCGTGCACAGAATCGTAGCAGACAACTCCATAAGAGGATATGAGGTTCACATATCAGGCCTTGAAATGCCAGTGTGA
The DNA here is from genome assembly GCA_907169655.1 of Acomys percivali. Taxonomy (NCBI): domain Eukaryota; kingdom Metazoa; phylum Chordata; class Mammalia; order Rodentia; family Muridae; genus Acomys; species Acomys percivali. The sequence continues at coordinate 75,606,140 of OU015748.1, read as the reverse complement.
AGAGATGGGGATTTACTTTAGGAATAACTAGAATGTCTAAAAAGGCACGTGCTATTCATGTGTGGTTTTTATTTTCAGATGGCCTAAGGAGGCCACCAAAGACAGAGGCAGACGCTGGGTCACAAGTCAGGGACTGGTGGTCACTACTCAATGATGGGGCTCTGGGAGAGTATTTACATGTTTATGACAGTCATGCCACGTGACCTCTCATCTGAGAACTTCCAGGTGCATGGCATCTGAAGATGCTGCAGGGGCTCCTGTTCTTGGTTTTGGTGGTGATACAACCTTGTTCATTTGGCCTGGTATTTTGTATTCTTCCAGGAGTATTTGCATCCTTCCCCCATACCACGCAACTTCTAGGGGCAATAGAAGGCACTAGAGCATGTGCTTGCCCAGGTCTCCCTCTGGATGTGCCCCTCTCTGGATGTGTTTGTCCTCTCTCATGCCCACTTCTTCCTCACTTCTGAGATGGCATCCAGTTAACTGGGTCCCCTTTGTGATCAAGGTCACACTGATCTCTTACCTTACCCTCAGATCCTCAAGAATCAAACATTCTTGTTTCCTCTGCATCTCAAAGAGAAACTAACCCAAGCCATGTGTCATGGAGCAGGACTCAGAAAAACGCCAAAGTCAACAGAAAAGAACACTTCAAGGGACCATTTACAATCCGAGTATAATGGACTATGGCCACTGGAGGGCGATAAAAACCAAAGAATGGCAAGCTGGTTGCACTTACAAGCTATTCCATTTACTGCCTCTGGGTGGTGCATGGGAGTCAAACTCTCACACACAAAATAAGAGCATTTACAAAGGGCTTTCAAGGGCAGCTGGAGCTCAGTTTCTCACTATCTCACTTAGACCTGGTGAGTCTGGGGCAGCATCTTATCCTGTTTGAGATCTTTGCCCCAAGTCAGGGCAGTTGGGAAGGCTATTGTGAGCTAGGAAATGCTCCGGGTAAGGACCAACCTGTCCTCCTCATAGAACAAGAGCTGGGGACAGGTAGCAGTTAACAGTGGCTGCTGGCCTCGCTGCTGGCCTCGCTCTATCACCTACAGCACCACACCCAGCTGCTGCTCTTGATCCACTCTGTGCACCTCTCAGCATATTGAGAGATCTACAGAACTCACCAGATTCCTTGCCCATGAAAGCTCACACCAGGCTACCCACTGTCACTAGAGGATCCCTCAGGGTTCACAGCATCACAGGGGACTTTTCTAAACCGATAGCACTCAGCTGGCTATGGGTGCATATCCCTTTCTTCCCTAGTTACATACCTGGCTATGCAGATGGCTCTGGAATTTTCATCCTTCTACAAGACTTCGCTCACAAATTGTGCCTCCTAGCCAGCCTGTTGCTACTCTGACCTCAGTCACCTTTCCCTCTTTCTTCAAACATCCCTACCCTGTTGCTGTTGGTGGTGCTCTTGGCTCACAGCACCCTAGAGTTGATCATCTTTGGTGAAAATGAGACCTTTAGTATTTGAGAGAGAAGAAAACAGGCTAAGGGAGTTTAAAGACCCTGATGGGGCAGGGAGGGAGGGGGGTCATGCAGGTAGCTTTTCCTGGTGGAAAAGAGGTATAAGCCTCCTGAAGGTCCCAGCTGCTACTGAGTCACCTGACTGGGAGGTTATGCGCATAAGGATGAGAGTCACCCTTTTTAGACTCTCAGGCAGAAGGTTAGGCCTAAGGTCAGGGACTGTTGTGATGCTAGGTGGTTCAAGCGCCTCTAGTGCAGGGTCATTCCATGCCACCAACTCCGTCTGTGGCTACCTCCAATCGAACCCTATCCCTGTTGCTGTATGCATGGTAAAGCAGGGAGGAGGCGCACTATGCATGAAGGAAAAATGAACAAAGACAGAGACCCAGAGCTGCTAGAAATGAGCACACCATTTGGCATCCTCAGGTTTACACACCAGGCCTTCCTCATTTAAGACCCCCGCACTGATCTAGTGAGGCAGCCCTTTCCATCCCGAGCTGCAAAGGAGGGAAAGGAAATGGGAAGTAATCAATTGGGAGTCTGCAAAACTAGTGCTGGTCTAACACACTTCCCAGCCCAGTATCCCAGCCTGGCCTTCCAAAACCCTGCTAAAGACACCAGTTACATGCCCTTTTTTTTTTTTTTTTTTTTTGGTCTTTTGAGACAGGGTTTCTCTGTGTAGCCTTGTAGACCAGGCTGGCCTCAAACTCACAGCGATCCGCCTGCCTCTGCCTCCCAAGTGCTGGGATTAAAGGCGTGTGCCACCACGCCCGGCTAACATGCCCTTCTTTTAGCGCCATTCTGCCACTGAAGAAGAATCTAGAATGTAAAAACATCTCTGAGATCTCTGAGTCCAAACCATCAGTGCTTGGTTCTGCTGTGCATACAGTAGAGATTCAAAGTTTGAGGCTCTAAGCACAGAACCACTATGGATGTCCTTAGGAATCAAACCTACCCACTGCAACAGCCATATAGAAGAAAGAAGCCAAAAGCAGCTGGAAACAGCTGTTACAAAGTCTGGAAACTGATTCCAGGAGGCATCACACAGCCTACAGTATTCATTCCAATTTACACGGAGGAAGCAATGCAAAGCAGCATTCTGCCTGCCCCGGGGACCTGCTGTGCTGGCCTTCACTGTCTTCTGATGGTACTGATGCTTACCAGGGACAGCAGATTTGCATGAACAGCTGTCTTGCCTCTGGATAATCTTTCTATTCAGTTTCCTGTTGTCTTTCATTTTTCCATGGATACCTAAGTGGAATGTGAGTTTTTGGGGGGACAAAGAAGCCCCTTCTTCCTCTGCTGAAAGGAATACCTTTAAAAATTTGGATGTTCCACACTCCTTGCCCTTTGTTACACATGAAGATACTAGTGTCTCAAGTAAGGAATGGAGCTAACAGAAGACAAGGCTGAGGTGCAAAGCCCTGCAATGCCTGTAGCTTCTCAAGCTGCTGTTGTCAAGCAACTCATCTTCTCTGGGTGAAGAGGTGAGCCAGATGGAAATTACATGAAAATTTAAGGCTTGAAGCTAGGGATACAGCTCAGTGGTATAGCACCTACCTCACACGCACAGTTCCACATCATTGCAAAACAAAAAGACAAAATGTCTAGGGCTTTTGGTGCCCTAGGTAAAATTCTAGATGGCCACATGCTACCTCAAAAGATCAAATCCTCCGAACCTTTATCACCCCAAATATGGCATAGGGACCTTACATCATTAGTTGTGGACTCATGAGTGTGTGTGTGTGTGTGTGTGTGTGTGTGTGTGTGTGTGTGTGTGTGCATGTGCACGCATGTACATACATGCTCCTTATTTTTCTTTTAAATATTAATAAAAAGCATCTAGCCAAATTAATCATACTATTAATGAGTAACACATTAGCCAATAGATATAAATGTTGAGAAAATGCATGCCTGTTTGCATTATCACTAATGAAAATACAAAGTAATTACTCTTCATATTAATTAATTAATTGGTCCACTAATTATTCATTAAGCAACCTTTAATCCCTATACAGGGACTAATCAGCTATCGTATGTAATTAGTAGTTACAATGATGATCTATAAGTAGCCAATTAATTTAATTATTATTTTAAAAAAAGCAAATAATTATTTCTAGCACAGTAATTCTAACTGTGGTACACTTATGAAGTTGAATATAATTTTAAGACATATTAAAATTGCCTGCATGAATTAACACAGCAATCAAGGTATTTCAGTGTGCAGCTGAGACATTTTTGAGGGAAAGGTATTCATATTTTGTGTACTTCCCCAAGACATAACTCTGATCACTATGCATCTGTGGGAAACTCTGCAGAGTCCTACGAGCTCACCCAGCTCTCACACCAGCTCTGTCCCCTGGTAGTGGACCCTCCCATTCAGGGATCTTGATTCCTTGACACAGTAGCAAGCACCATCACCTTTATGCAAATGCATGGATGTGTTCGGACGCCCCAAGGATTTCCATTTTCCTTATGGAAAAAGATTCCTATGTATGACAGCATGGGTGGGTGCGTTTGACTCTGAGGGCCTACTAAAAAGCCTGAACAAAACTAGAAATAGTGGCAAAGCTAAACTGCCATCCGGCTTATCTCTTGGCCCAGAGAAGATGAGTTCATATTACAAATGATAAGAGAAAGGAGCAAGACACTAAGCACATGATGTCACAGGCAGCTTGCCACCTTCTTCCTAAACTCAAGAGCAATTTCAGAGGCAGTGCCACTGAACTTGGGTTTCTGTGTGGTTTCTTCCAACACTATCAGTGTTGAACATTACCATTTCCTTAAAGGACCTGTGGGGCTATAGGACAATAAGCAAAACACAGAATGCAATGCCACTCTGGGCAGTATACAGTGACTTCACGCAGAACTCATGTGCAGTCCTAACTCAGTGCACAATGTTTTATGTTCCTACCCAGATCTGCTGAAGATTTTCTGATTAGAAAACAGAATTTTGCCATTAGTTGAAAATTTAAGAGTAGCATTTAAAAATCTTTACAGCTGTTCACTATTTAGGAATAAAAAGGCAGACTCCATTTTTGTGTTTAACAAAAACTGGCTCTAATACTTGTGCATAAAATTAACAAGAAAACTGAACAAACTTGCACACTGCAAAGTGTAGTACAGGACTGAGAGACAGCTCAGTGGCCAAGAGTGTTTGCTGCTGCTCCAGAGGACCTGGGTTTGGATCCCAGCACCCACCTTAGGCAGCTCACTACCATTTGTAACTCTAGCCCCAAGGGATCTGACATCCTCTTCTGTTTTATCCGGGTACCCACACTCACACTCACACGCAAATACACATAATTAAAATAAATCATTTTTAAATATAAGGTTGGAGCTTTTTTAAAAAATGAAAATCAAAGACTTAGCCAGTGACACGAGTTTCTGAATGAAGTAGTTGTTACTTGAATTGTCTGAGCCAACATGGTTTTGCATTCTTCATCCACGAAGGTAGGGAACTGTATCATTACATACAGTTTACTATGTGTAACTTGTAGCTAGAAACACGTAGTGCAAGGAAGGTGCTCACAGAATTGAATTTAAATATTTTTAGGAAGTGAAATAAGGTCCCACAGGAATCTTGGAGGAGGGCACCTGCTCCTGGCCTCATACCGCATGGTGGACTCAGCCCTTTGAGCATACACTGTTCAAGCCTCTGGGTCCAGGAGCTTTCAATTGTGACTCAGAAGAAGCCACACTCTGCTCACAGGCAGTTAACCAAGACTAGATGCAATGATGTGTAAGTATTACAGTGGTGTTTGACAATGGCAGGAGCTAAACACACATGTCTGCTTTCCCTCCACCATGATTCCCCCCTTCAGGACTATGCCTCCAGCATACAATCTACTCTGACTTTGGTGGTCTGTGCAGGAGCCCTCTCTTAGGAGCTCTTAAGAACAAGCACTCAATTCACAGCACTGCACTGGTCTTGTCTACTCACCTTTATTTCTAAATAATAATTTGGTATTGGGAGGCTTTGGGGATCTACAGAGAGACTGCCCCACCCACACTAAGCTAATTCCTAGACACAGCCAACTAGGTTTCAATAAACCCCTGGTTCAGGCCTCCATTCACTGTCCTTCACCAGGCTCTTAGAGTCTGGACCTTTACAATATCCTCTGGACTAAATCTCTCCAGGACCAGACTCCAGTAAATGGAGGGGCCCCTCATCACTTAGAGTGTGCTGAAACATTTCCAACAGTCCTGTCTTCAGCTGCTGCACAGCCTTCCTTACTCACTGTGCTGTCACTGAAAACCACAGCAAAGGCCCTTAGCAAGCCTGCCTTAGACTACTATAGGACTCCACTCTATACGGCTCCATACACATGGCATTCCATGCTATAAGCAGTGTGAGGAATTGCCTTATCGGTGGGTTCCATTTCTCATTTGTTGGTCTTGCATGACTGGATACCAATAGAACCAAAAATGGTTTCTCCGCCCAAGTCTCTTCCTGTTCCACTAGCACGCTGGTCCTTAGGTGACAGATTCTGGCCACTTATGTTTTACAGCTCTAGAGGGAAGTTTGGTATACATCAGGTGCTTAGAAGTACAGGCTGGATTAGGAATAACTGAACTATAGGGGGAAATGAGCACAGGAGAAGAGGGTGACTAGCCCAGGAATGGTGGGAGACACATGTCAGGAAGACAGAGAGGGGAATGGCAGAGGAACAGAGTATCTTGTTGGACACACGGCTGGTTTGAAGGAGGCTTTGTGCCCAACATCCGAGATCCACCCAGCATACCAGGCAGTACCTACTGGCAAGCACCATCATCCCTTCTGACCCAACTCAGGATAAAAGGAAGTACTGTAAATTCCATAACACATCCAGGCACACAAAACCAGCAGGACAGTGGGGCACACACCATAAGGACTATTGGCGGATACTGTATCCTACCCAGCCCCACTTCGTCTTCTTATTTCATCCCATCTTGACTTATTGGTCTTTTTGAGTCAGTGATTTGCTCAGTAGCTTAGTCTGGCTGAACTCACAATGTAGCTCAGCTTTTTCAAGAAAGAGATGGAAGAAGAATATGGCTTAGGACCACCCTTTTTAGCTTTCTATTTGTTTGTTTGCTTGTGTAACTTTGTTATTCTATTAGCACATATTTGTTAAATAAAGTGGTGGACACCATGCTCTTAATTTTGTTCAACTGCATCATGTCTTTGATCATATTTACCCCCATTGCCCTTTCCGTCTCCTAATCTGCTCCCTCCAGTCCCTTTCCTCTTTCCAAATAGGTCCACTTCTTTCATGTAGTGTGTGTGCATGTGTGTGTGCATTTGTGTGTGTGTGTGTGTGTGTCATTGTATGCACACACATACACATGTAATCAGAGTTCCAAATGATCAAGAGTCTAGCTTGCTTTTTGTGTTTTTTGTTGTTGTTGTTCTTGTTGTTTGGGGGTTTTCATTTGTTTGTTTGCTATTTCCAGAGAAAGGATGATTGGCTGGTATTTCTTCTAACCTTCTGATGGTGACTACCAAGATGCCAGCTGCAAGCTAAAACTGCTACCAGGTCACTAAGCCAGAGAAAGCAGTGTTGCTTAGGGGGAACTGTAAAGCAGTCCTTACCTGTGGCCCCGGTGCTCCAGGGGTTCCTGGTGGACCCACTTCACCTTTCTTCCCCTGAGTATAGAAAAGAAGCCAAAGTTAGCAGTGAGGCATCATCCCAGAAAGCCCAAGGAACAGTGTCTCTCAGGGACCTCCTGTCTCAGTGACTGGACCTTTCTGCTTTATGGGTTGTTGATTTTTACCAATAAAGACTCAGGAGCCAGAAAATGGGGTGGAAGCCTGCTAGCTCAGAGAGGCAGAGAAAGCAACCAGCTGTCCTTCCTCCTCAGACAATGTCCCAAAAGAAGCGAGCCTCCATCCCCATGCTATCTCAAACAAACAAAAAACTGAATGTCCCTCCTGTCTACTTCCTGTGGGTCACTATAGCCATCCTCCTGACTCCTCTCTCCCTCTATGTTTTTTGGCCTATGTTTACTCCCAATCAACTGGCTGCTTGCTCTGCTTCTTGAACTATGGTTGACTTTATTTACTCCTGTTCAAGCAGAAAGCTCATGGATTAATGGTGTGTGCTAGGGCTGAGCCACACTACAACTAAATCATGTTTTCCCAGTAAACAACGCAATCTTGTGGTTCACAGTGTGGTCAAATATCTGGCAACAATAGGCTATAGCCCCAGGAGCACCCAACAGAGGTTAAGTGTGGAATCAGCAAAGGGGGCTCATGTTTTGGGAATCCAAGAAGTCAGCCTTTTCTTCCCAGCTCTTTAAGTAGCATTAAAGATAACACATGGTCCAAAATTTCCAAAGCAGAATGAACAAAACTGTTGCTTATTGTGTGCATGTTTTATTGTTGATATAGATACAGAGACTCCATCTGGATGTTCCCCTAACCACATTTGATGTATGGCCGTCGAAACAGCTCCCTGTTGCTCCCTCCTCCCTGAGCCTATAGGATAATTCGGTACTATGTTCCTGTTAATATGTCAAATGTTAAACAAGCATCCTTAAAGTGCTTGCTGTCAACCAATTATGAGCACCTATCCTGGACAACCCCGCCCCCAACCCCACTTCCTTAAAGGCTATATAGCCTTTTTTTTCTCCCTGATTAAAGTTGAACTAATTCCTGGAGTGATTCCTGGAGTGTTTGATCTCTGCTGTGGCTTCCAGGCTCTGCGTCTCGTCTTGTCCTCTGACCCTCTTGCCTCAGTGGGCTGGTGGACATCAGCCCCTCTCCCCAGGAAAGAGGAGAACCACATCCCCTTTGCATCAGACCCTGCTCTGGTGACTGTGAAGAAAGCCCACTCTCTGCTCCTCCTCCTGAGGGAATGGAACATAGACATCTTTAATGTTCTACCTGGACAGATGCCCCTTCCTCGTTCCCCAGGGTTTTCACAGAAAGTCACTGCTTATTAACAAGATGGATGTAGGACAAGCCCAGTTGATAGGAATGAAACACTGAATGGTTCCTGGGAGGTAGCATAGAGGAGAAGGAAGGATGTGAAAACCTGGCTGTTGAATGAGCAGAATAACGCAGAGGCTGTCCTGCCTGTCCAGGGCAGGGGAAGAAGAAGAGCCTCCCTCACTGATGGGAGGCCATGGGGAGGTCTCCGCTTCCTCAGCTGACTAGAACTGACATTACTAGGAAGATGACAAGTCACTTGGGTGAAATGAAAATGAGCTATGTAAAAGCTGTGGGATCAGAAGGTGTCCCTTGCCTGGATGTGAAATACAACAGTCTGGAAGGGCAGGCGAATGTAGTGGCTTAAATGAGAAATGTTCCCCATGGGCTCAAATATTTGAGCACCTCTTGGCCAGTTGATGGTGCTGTCTGAGGAGAAGTAGGGGGCTGTGGCCTTGCTGGAGGCTGGCTTTGCATGTTTACAGTCTCACTTCCTTCCCGAAGCTGCAGATCACTGAGCTCTCTCCTCCTGGCACCATGCCTGCCCTTTGCTGCCATGCTTCCCTGCCCTGATGTACTCTCAAGGCTCTGGAGCCATAAACCCGAGTAAATTCTTCTTTAAGTTCCCTCAATCATAGTGTTTTATCAAAGGAACAGAAAACTAATACAAGATATGATGGCAGGTAGGAGGGTTACGGCACGAAAAGAGAAATGCACAGACATCTATGAACTACAGCAAGCATCCCTAGCATTAGGTTTTCAGTATGGAGGGAAAAGGCAAGGGTGCGACAAGAGACCAGAGAAAGCTGGGGAAATGTGTCCTCAAACTAGCATCATGAAGCTGCGTCTCTCATGGAAAGAGGAGCATCTTCATCATCCATGTTGGGGTATCATCCTGAGAAATACAAAGGCAGCTGTGCTCTGGCCAGATATGTCCTCCGAGGGCACACCATCACCAACATCCCAGCACCCATGACCACCTGGTGCCTCCCAGAGCTCTCTTCCTCCTATAGTCACAGCTGTGGGAAGCAGCTGCCCTGCTGCTGAAGTCATCTCCCGCAGAACTTGCTTGGGCCACTTGTGCAGCAGGTCCACCCTGCTAAGGTGAAAGAAGCTGGATCTAAGCTTTGCACCTCGAAAACAGCACAGGCTATAAGACACACTGGAGCTGTTTGGCCTGTGGATCACACAACCACACACTCAACCTTCCTTTCCAACAGCATCCAGTATTAAAACTCTCAGATGAGTTTTCTAAAACTGTTCTGGGCCCTCAAGATAGGTAGCAGATCAAACCCAGAACCAGCTGGAAGTTTTTATCACAGCTCTCATACCCATTTAGGCCTTCAAGACCATGGGCACACTTCCGCCTCTGCAATCACTCCTCTCCATTTCAACTTGTCAAAATCACATCCTTGGGCAATGCCACTTCTTGCAGGAAGGCCCAACAATAATAAGAATTACAGGCAACATAGGGAAACACATTTGAGATATTCATTCCCCATTATCACCCACAAATGGATGAGTTAGCATCTCAAGGGCTGGGCACAAAGCCCCGAGCAGCTGTGGTAGCTTCAGCTGAAGGCAGGGAGCAGCTGCTATGCACTTCCTGGACTTGACAGGTTCTTCTGTAATAAAGAGTGATTTTACCAACAGTAGATCTGCTTCCTGAAATTTTAATTTTCTTCTCTTTCAAACTGCAGCCCAGCATAATATCTGGATAGGTATTCGTAATTCATCACAAGGGCAGCTTTTTCAAGTGATTCTTGATGCCAAATGTTGAGCTAAACTGCTATTTCCAGAGCATCCTGTCTGCCCTTGGAGACAGAGAAGAGGCCTATAAATTCTGAACAGCAAATGCTTCCTAGCCAGGATGTGTTAACACAGCCACTGGCAGAGCCATTAGCATACAAAAGGCTTGACTGTGTGTGTCAGCTAATGTGTGCCTTATGGACTTTTGCTCAGCTCTTCTTCTCAATGCCTCCAAATGTCAGGAATGATCATTTTCTACTGTTTGGATCTGAAAGCTGCTGTTCAGGGACTACTTAGAATGTTCTAACAAAACTCTGGCTCCAGGCCCTGGAATGAATCAAACAGTAGCCTGTGGCCCAAACACTGTGGCCCCATCTGCTCTGGCAGGAAGTTGTAACAATGCAGAGTAGAACAAATGCCACCCAGACGGCCACTGACAAGAAGTCAGCCTGTGTTGCTCTCCGAAACCTGACAGAAGTCAGAGCTAGCTGCTGTAGCTAATAGTGTTCAGCCATCATGAGACCTCAGTGCCAAGAGAAACCGATTAAAGGGATGCACATCCAGGATATTACACAGGATGTGCCTGATTGGTTAATAGGAGGCACAGATTGCACAAGGAACTCATAGCTGGGAAAACAGCTTCCTGATTTGATCTCTCGGCTGTGGATACACAGAATGTCCTAAAGCACAAGTTGTAAAGGGGGTGGAGCCAGGCAGACCTGGTTCTGATCAACCTCACCTTGGAGTCTGGGTAACCCCGGGGGATTCTGACACATTTTCTTCAGGTCTTGGATCCCTAGTTAGTCCACTGAGGCTGAGCTACAATACCTCCACGGTACTTTGTGAAAACTAAATGACAAACACGAAAAGAAAATTTACAAAGTTAGGATGGGGAGACAGCTCAGTGGGTCAAGTGTTTGTCACATAAGCACGAAGGCCTGAGTCTGGAGCATCTGTAAGTTAGCACTAGTGGAAAAAGACAGATACCTGGAGCTCATGGGTCTTCCATTCTATCTAATCCAACAGCGGAGGCCTTGTCTCGAACAGCATAGTGGAGGAAACAGTATAGACCATGGAAAGAGAACGCTGGGTATTGACTTCTGGTCTCCATGCACACACACACACGCACTAACACACATATAAACGAGTATACACACACACATACAGAGAAAATAATTGCTAGGTCTCAGTCCTGTTCTACAGTGACTGACCAACTCTGTTTCTACCTCCTATTGGCTCTATGCCTGCAACACTGCACTCCACTGGAAGGGTGTCCTCTCATGACACTGCTATGTGGGACACAACATGAGTAACCCAGGGAGCCTCTGGCTTCAGGAGAAGGGGAGAAGAATCAAATGCGAGAGGATCATCTCTTCAGTTATCATTAACTGATGAGAGAAAACAGCAAGATGTTAAAAATAACCAAAAGGGCCCAAAAGGTTACTGGGTGCAAAGAGCTAGGAACAGAGATCAGGAGGAGCTGGGAAGGGAACTGACTTCTCACGGTGCATTTCCAAGGCTCCGCTTCCTCATGACTCAATATCCCAAATTTTAGTTAAAATTCTTGATATATTTTTTGTTTCATCAAGACAAGAGGGACAAGAATATCTAGGGTATTCCATCCAGGTCTCAGCAGCAAGGTGCCAGGATACAGCCAAATTCTCTCCATCCGTATTAGACATGCCCTGTGCAAGGTCCATACCCAGGAGACCAGACACCAGTCCTGGGTCCTGCCCTTCTCCACACCACGCAGTCATGTGTGTGCTTAGAGACCTGATTCCATGTTTGATTCATTTCCTCTGACACTCAAATTATCCAAGACACTTACCAACGTTAATTATATACTACTGTATATTCCACACGATTCTATTTTTTTTATGATTCTATATTTTGGATAAGTATTTCGCATATATACTTAAACTTGTGTTTTATAGGTAAGAAACACTAATCCTCCAGATACAAAACTAAGGAGGAAAGTTCGCACTTTTGTGGTTTCATATCCTAGTGGTGAGAAGGCAAGTTCTCAACAAGAAGAATATCAACAAAGTCCTGATGGAACAGGTGTCTGGGGGTCCACAATAGACCACAGATCTTTCTGGAAAGAGTGAGTCTCCCGGAAGCCTGGAATATACAAGTGCTAGTATGGCCATGGGCTGGCTTTGATTCTTCCACTGGAACATTCCAGATAGAACTGCTCATGTCCCAACTCCAGTTGACAGTGGTTCTGGACAGTGGACAGGGATAGGCTAAAGCAAAGTGCACCGTATTTCCCTCCACCCTAGGCAAGCACTTTTTAATCTACCATGCTGTAACAAGGGCTGAGCATCTCTGCAGCCTGGGTACCAATTCTCTGCCTTCACCATGTCACTGGAGAAAAACGTCAGCTTTGCCTAAAATGAATGTGTTTAAGTTGCCAAAGATTCTGCAGTCTGTCTGTGGCTAATCTCTAAAGAAACAGGCCCAGATTCTTTGCCCTACCTGATGCTTTTAGTCTGTCTCCATCCATAGATCTCTGTGTCTGTTTTTTTTTTTTAAATCTGTTCTATTCGTTCATGCAGCCTGAGTGTGCATCCTGAGGTTTAGGAATGCTTCGGTAATGTTTCAATTGAAATTGATGACAAGGAAAAGACAGGTCAAAAGCAAGGGAAGCAGAGGTAGAATTTTTGAGTAAGTCATTCTGTTGCAGGTTTTCCTGACTCAGCCAGGAACTAATGTCTCAGGATGCTGCTTTGGAGCCCACAACATCACAACTAGCTGCTGCTTCTCTTTTCCATTTTGTTGCAGGCACTGAACTCAAACAACGTTCATAGGATGGGGCCCAGCCAGGAACTGGGAGCAATCCTGACCATTAGAAGGTCAGAGGCCCCTGAATAACCCCAATCACCACTTGAAAGTCACTAGAACCCCTACTCTGATCTACCCAACAGACAGGACATTCTCCACAGTTATGTGGAGAGCGGGGACTGACTCTGACATGAACTCTGGTGCTCCATATTTGACCACCTCCCCTTGGTGGGGAGGCCTGATGGCACTCAAAGAAAGAATAAGCAGGCTACCAAGACGAGACTTGATAGCCTATGACCATATAGTGGGGGAGGAAGTCCCCCTTGGCTGGGGAGTAGGGTGAAAGCAGGAAGGAAGGAGGAACAGGTGGATACAAGTGATGGGATAACAATTGAGTTGTAATCGGAATAAATTAATAAAATTTAAAAAGAAAAGAAAGTCACTAGAGGCACAAGGCAAGAGACACTCCCTTGCTTCTCCTACTGCACCTCATAGCAATGTCTTCCTCATTGCTTCCCTGTGCTAGACAATGGCCCTTCAGGATACAACTTCTTCCTTTTACCCAGTCTCTACACTTCCCAGCCTGTGATCTGGGCCAGGCTGGGACCTCAGCAACCTCTGTGGCCTCCATGTCTCCAACTCTGGCCTGAGCTGCCATTTTTATCATTTGGTTAGCAGGGAGCTCCTGATTGATGGGGACCCTCCTCCCTGTCATCATCTCCAAACACGGGTGGCTGCGTTCAGGATGCAAGGCTAGCTCTTCTGGGATGAAGCATCACGATGAGCAAACACATCCAGGCCCAGAGGAAACAGAGCATACCATGCTGAGCACTGGGGTAAATATCTGATGAAATTTCAAGCAGATTTGGGTTGGATAATGGTATTACGGTCTGGTTTCTCTTTAAAAACCCTTTATCTTCTGGAGACAGGGTGCTGAAATATTCATATACAAATTATGGAACTAAGAATTGCTTCCAACTAACCCAAGGGTGGGCAGGCTGAGTGTAGATATAAATAAAACAGACGTTTCAATTACTTCATAAATGTTGAAGTGGATATCGGAATATAGAGGTTCATTTAGTTATTCTTTCAACTTTCGCATATTTTTCCATAACAGAACACAGTGAAGGCAGCCAATTGCCCCACACTAAATGCACAACGAAAGCCACAGTCCTTCAATGGCCTCCAGGGCTGAACACTAACTGTTCTCCGGTTCTGTTACTTCATATCCCTGATAGATACTTGCTGGCTCTAATGATGCTTTGCCTACATCTGCCAAGCAGACCCTGCCCCTTTCAGACAAGCTGCTCCCTCTGCATGGTGTGTCCTTTCCACGGCTGTCAGCCTGGCCAGTCACCTCACTGCCTGAGAGGCCGCCCGAGTGCCTCGTTCTCTTTGTGCCCCTTTAGCATCACCTGCTCAAACGCTAACTGCCGTGTCTGCATCGCTCTGCCTGACAGAACAGTAGCAGCACGAGGGAAGTTATCCTCAGGGGACCACCAACATGGCCAGTCGATGGTGAAGAAATGCTTGTTGAAAGGATGAACTTACAGTAGAAGGAGAAGGAGGAAGATATAAGGCTGGGGTAGGATAAGGGAGAAAAGACCAAAAAGCAAGGACACGTGGTGGGAGCAGGAATGGAAGGTGTAATGTCCCCAGTTTCAGCGGGGCTGGGACAAGAAACCATGGCCATGGCTCTTTGGGGTTTTAACTGATTTATGCCTATGAATGGAGACAGCTCTGCTGGATATGATCAATGCACAGAAATCATAGTTTTCACCTGATGGGACACTTTCTATGTCCTGTAACCATCTTCAGCAGCCTTTTTACTACAAAGCTGCCCCAGACAGCACCCGCTCCCACATCACTCCCCGGAGGCTCAGCAGCCTCCTCTAACCTGAGCTTCCCCTCTCCTGTGAATATCTCAGCATCTTTATCCCTCTCCCTAGAGACCTGACAAAGCTTAGCTTTGGAGGGCTTTGAGCATCAGACGGTGGAGCCCTAAATCTTTTGGGCAAATCCTGAGACAGCAGAACATCTGTGCGTCATCAGAGCTCAGCACAAGCTATGTGAATACACTGTACACTGAGAGATGCAGCAAAAGTAAGGCGGGCTTGGGAGCAGTACGTAGTCCGAGCCAAGAATACCTAGGGTCCACTGAGAAACTGTTCTACAGGGGTCTAGACTTGATTCACAGAAGCTATTCCCTGGCCTGGCACACAGATGGAGCTTGCTAAATTCACATCTCATCCCACTTGAGCCACAGCTCTACCCTACCCTCTCCATGTTTTTGCTTCCCCTGAGTATCCTTGTTCCGGTCAGCAAATCTCAAAAAAACTGATATACCTGCTCAGTTCCCAAGTCTGTTAAGCTGTGTTAAGTATGGACCAAGCCAAGCCCACATTTCATATGTGCTTGGTACGGCTCATGGATTTAAGTGCTTCTTAGCATGGCAAAAGGTGACTTGGGAAGCGCACATAGTAGGTTCCAGGTAATAAAGTGTGGGCCTAATCTGCAAGCTCTATGTCTGTTTTTTAAGAAAAATCTATTCTGTTCCTTCACCCAGCCTGAGTGTGCATCCTGATGTTTAGGAGTGCTTTGGCAATGTTTCAAATGAAATTGATGAGAAGGAAATGACAGGTCAAAAGCAAGGGAAGCAGAGACAGAATTTTTGAGTAATTTTTAAAGTAATTTTTGAGTAAGTCATTCAGTCTCAGGTTTTCCTGACTCAGCCAGGGACTAATGTCCCAGGATGATGCTTCTGAGCCCACAACATCTCAACTAGCTGCTGCTTCTCTTTTCTGTTTCTCCACTTGGTGAGTAAATACAAGATTGTGAATAAAAACTGTCCCTAGTCATCTTTATGTACATCTATCTCTAGGAAAGCATCAGCTGCAGAAGTTCAATGCCAGTGAAGCATAAACATTCATTATGTAACATGTGAACATGGATGCCTTCTCTTAAGATTGTGTGTGAACACATTCAGAGACTTAACACTGGGACAATTTGCTTCCCATTCTGAGCTTCCTTTCTCACAGCAACTATAGCTATTTTGAGGCTTTACTGCTGTAGTAAGAAAACAACAGGCTTGCAAAGACCAGGTAGCATACAAGGGTCTCATAGCTTTGGGGTCAAGCCTAGATCATTGTTTCAAAGCCTAGGCTCCTTCTACTACACAGAGGAGAAGACGATGTGGGGACTGCTTCATTTGGCTGACAGGTGAAATTGAAATGGGTTATGGCTGAGTGTGCTGACTGTGACTCTCTTGTCACCCACCCATAGTTCCTTGGAGATATCTTTCCACATTTCCTCTGGACTTTACAATGAGCTTCTCTTAGAATCTTGGAGGTTCAAGGTGGTTAAATTCAACACAATTGTAAGGTAGAGTCTGTTGAGTGACAAGGGTCACACGTGATTTCAAGATGAAAGACTCGGAGTGCTGTGGGCCCAGCTCCCTCAGTCACCCCACGGCATGCATGCAAAACCATCCTCCACAGTTTTCAGGATAAATGGGGCATTAAGTAGGGTAGAGACTGCCTCCATCAGATGTGATGACATCTGGTCAGTGGCTCCATGGGCCTCTGTATGAGAAAAGGCAGTGTAGAGAAGCTCGTTGTGCCAGGAGCTACCTGCCTCACTATTGGATGTAATTGCCCTGCAAAGAGTTCCATGTGGGAACAAGGAAAATGAGCACAGATTCAGAGTTAGAGTTTAGTTGGTGTGTAGGCACTCTACTAGGCACTGGGGACACAGCTGAATCTGAGTCCCTGGCCCAGTTTGCCATGACGCATCCAGCAGGGTACCTGGCTTGTGTATGCCACTGCATCCTTCCTACCAAAGCCCCTTACATTATTCCAGGTGTGCAAAATTTTACATAAGAAGAAAGTTAATAAATTAAACTTAATTACATCAAATAGACTACCAGGAGATAATATTTTCGATGATGATACAGATCTTTCAATAAAAGTTGTACCATGTTGGCAGGGTGTTCCCTTTGTCTCCATTTTTCTCTTTGATTTTTCTCAAAATTACATTCCCACACAACCTCCTGTAAGAACCTCTGGCTACTGTTACCCTGGTTACCTGCTTATCTCTTCCTTATAGCCCCTACTTGGCTTCTTTCTCTTAGGAATTCTAATTTCTTAGGGGTATGTGTCCCTATGAACACAGCTAATCAGATAAATAAACTGAGATCATTCATTCAGTTTTCAATATTCACTGCAGGCTCCCGAGGCCGAGGCTGGTCTTCAGTCCTCTGCAATGGAGGCCAGGGTGGGAGAGCAGGGCATCCGAAAGGGGACATGGTTTACTTACCCGGAGACCTTGAGGCCCAGGTGGTCCATCTCTGCCTTCTGGACCCTTTTGGAAGAGGAAAAGAAAAAGGAGGGAATGTTACATGTGGGGCTCCATGGCATGGATTATGCCCTGTCCCCTCACTCTCACTGGACAGGAACATGCCACTGCATCCTAACGGGCAATTATAAGGTTAGAAAGGAAGCAGCAATTCATGCTCTGTGATTTATTCTAGGAGATACCAGACATATTTGGGCTTTTTAAATATGTTTAACCAGGAATACATGGGCAATGTCACACACTGCAGCAGAGCACAGTGGGAACGTCCTAGCTAACTTAGCAGTTTGCATAGAGCACAGAGAAGAATCATCTAAACCACAGTGTCTAACCTTTAGGTCTGTGCCCATTCTTAATGCTGCCTCAGAAGGAACTGGCTTGCATTTTCTGACTCTTGGGAAACAGTATAAAAGTTAAAAAAAAAAAAACCAGCTTGAAATGACGGCTCCGTTGTTCAGAGCGCTGGTTGCTCTTGCAAAGATGCTGGGTTCCGTTTCCATAACCCACGTAGTGTCTCACAGGCATCCATAGCACAAGTTCAAGGGGATCTCATTCCTTCTTCTGACCTCTGCAGACTGGCACCAGGCGCACATGCAGTACACTTACATCCATGCAGACACACACTCATGCACATGAAGTAAAAATAAATAAATCTTTAAAAAAAAATAAAGTTGGTACAAATAAAACCTTCTAGGAAAGGTACATGCCAACTAGTGAAAGAAGGTCGATGACTATGGCCGCCGTGAGGGCTCTGGGGTGGGGGTCGGCGGACAGTGCCAAAGCCTGATCATCTCTTCTACATAGTGGAGGTGATGTCACAACTTCTTGGTGGTGGATTTTGTTCAGAAATGTCTTCCCTGAACTTCTTGTCTTAAATAATCTTGTCTTAAATAAATAGGCACTGTCCCTATGGCCAAATGTTGCGTAACTCTCTCGTGACCAGACAACATCTAGAGGCATGGTCAATTCTTCCCGTAACACTGTATAAGTGGAAAAATAAATGTATCCACGGCATGGTAGAAGTGGCACGCACAAATTCTCCTTCCTCATAAGAAAAATGTGCTAAGCTCACGGCACAAGAGCAAGGGGCGACCCACAGGAGTTACTCTGCTTTAAGCATGGAGAAATGCCTGGTGTTGAGCACTGAGCAGGTGCTTTGCTGGCTTAGCGACACATTGGTTAAGATTACCAGAACCTGCTTCATCACAGGCGAGGGAGAAATGATGCCAGCATTCAGATGCGGAGTATCATCTGCTGTTCCCATTTAGAGAACAGGATATATTTTTCCTCTCCCCAGAGTTGCTGAACACAAACTCAATTTTTTTTTCTATTTTCCACTGAAGTCTCTAAAGCCAGCTTCTGAGTTTTGTTCAATTCAATGAATACTTAAAAAGCAACAGCTTTTGTGGTGTCCTTGACCCCTCTGGCTCCCTCTATCCTTGTTCCCACACTTCAACGGCACTCCCCAAGCTTGGCTCTTGGCTTGGCCTTGGGTTTCTGCATCTGTCTCCATCAGCTGCCAGACAAAGCCTTTCAGAAGACAGTTATGCTAGACTCCTGTCTGCTAGGATAGCAGCGTATCATTAATAGTGACTGTGGTCTGCCCTCTGACATGGGGTGGGTCTCAAGCTGGGCCAGTTACTTGTTTGCCATTTCCCTCAATCTCTGTTCCATCTTTGCCACTACACTTCTTATGGACAAGACATTTTTGGGGTCAAAGCTTTTATGTGTGGGTTGCTGTCCCTCTCCCTCCACTGGGATTCACACCTGGTTACAGGAGGTGCCGACTTTATGCAAGGACACCACAAGAAAATCTACAGAGTAATCTAACCTGGGCCCACAGAGGCTCACAGAGGCTGAACTACCAACCAATGGGCTTGCATGGACAGAACCTAGACCCATGATACATATGTAGCAAACATGCAGTATGGTCATCATGTGGGTCCCCTAATAAAAGGAGTAGGGGCTGTCTCTGAATCTGCTACCTTCCACTGGGTCACTTTCCCATTGCTTGGCTGCCTTATCATTCACAGTTGGGAGAAGAATGTGCTTAGTCCTGCAGTGACTTGAGATAGCAGGGTGGATTGGTACCAGTTGGGGTACCAATTCCTCCCAGGGAGGAAGGAGAGACGGAATGGGGAAACGGGGAAGAAGACTGGAAGGAGAGGAGTAATCCTGAAATTAGGATGTAAAGTGATTAAATAATGGGAAAAAAATTTTAAAAAGAAGAAATTGCTCTGTGGATGGGCTTTGAGGTAGATGCCTCTTGGAATTCAAAAGAAATTAATGATGTGGGTTGAAATACATGCTGGACTTGAAATCAGTCCACTTAACCCTCACAGCAGGACTATATAAGAAGTGATAACAATCATAGTTTTCAAATTAGGGATAAATCTGTTGAGAATTAGAGTCATCTGGTACTATTAGCAAAGATGTAAATCTACATTTAGAAGGACATCATAGATTGTGCAATCAAGGCCTTTGGCTTCTTCCATGTTTGCCCTGTTCTTTATCCACTTTAGTCATGTCCCACTGTAATATTCTCCTGAGTCCACTGGCAAGGACATCTCCCCACCCCCACCAGTATGCATTAAGTTCCCATCATGTGATACACATTGTGGATTCCAATATAGAAAAATATTGATCATGGCTTTAAGAAGTTTAGTCCAAGCATAGCAATAAAGTGACTCCTAATGCCATATTTCTATAGCCATTGATCATAACATCGTTTAACTTTCAATAGAGAATCTTCTTGCAATAGATGGGAGTTAACACAGAGATCCACTACTGTACAACACAGACAGTGGGAGACTCAGTCCTAAAAGGGATGCCTTCATCAAATCACTTCTCCCAAGACTTCTATGTGGAAGAGGAGGCAGAAATTTTATAAGATCCAGAGGTGGGGGAAGATTCCAAGGAAACAGTGTCTTCCGGACACAATAGGAATGATGCACACACGAACTCGAAGAGACAGTGATGACATGTTGAAGACCTCACAGGTTGAAACCAGATAAAATCTTAGCACAAAGAAGAGAAGTCGACACAAGGCTACAGCTCAAAGGAAGACTCTGTTTGCAATTGATGCCTTAAGGGGGAAACTAAAATCAGGTTTCTCCTATATAGTGTCCATGGGTCTATCAACCATACTGTAGTGTAGGCCCTATGCCCAGGAGCACTCAACAAACACAAAAGAGACTTCATAAATTTGGAGACAGTGGGTTGATGGTGTTTGTTTGTTTATTTTTATTGTGTGTGTGTGTGTGTGTGTGTGTGTGTGTGCGTGTCTGTGTGTGTACTTTTTGTTACATTCTGGTATTTTTTTTATTAGTTTGATTGTCTGATTTGTTGTTGTTGTTGTTGTTTATTGAGAGAAAGAAAGTTAAGTGAGTGAAAAGGATCTGGGAGGAGCTCCAGGAGGGAAAAGAACATGATCAGAATATATCGTATAAAATCAAAGGTAATAAAAACAAAGAAGGTAAAAATACATGTATACAGAGATACATGTAGATTGTATGAAAACATTTTTTAAATTTAAAAAAGTTTAGTCCCAAAATCGTGTTCCCTTTTAACAAAGCCTTTTTTTCCTGAGTGCTTCTCAACCTCGCACTAATGTAATTTCATTATCAACACCTTGCATTGTATGAAGTCCTCCTCTACAATGACAAGAGTGCGCAGCATGGAGAGCATCTTCAGTACCACGGACAGTTCTCCCAGCAGATTAGGAAGCCTTCAAGGTCTTCTCCATCACACACTTCACAATGAAAAGCCCCCAGGCTACATAGACAGACACCCGCATCGATTTTTTGGTTTGCTTCTTAACAGCTTTTCAAGGCAGCCAACCACCACCACCACACCAACCCCTTCACTGCTGCAGATAAGTATAGAAATTCATTATTTTCCAATAGTGTATCTAGAGTGTACATTTATATACACACAGAACTCAATTCTCTCAAAGACTTGGAATGGTACAGCATAAGATAGCTTTATCGACCCCAAAGTTTTGATATTAAATTGTTCTAATTGCATTGAAATAAAATACTATGTAGGTTTCCTTTATTTTCCACCCCTTGTCACAGTGTCCTAATGATGAACAGGACCTAAAGCTCAGTGTGCATCAATTTATCGATGTAGTGGCTCCATTTCCCTCAATAAAATACAATGATGTAAAAGGATCAGAATCATGTTGCATGGAAATGCAAATTTAATCCTCCATCCTTAGAAAAATTACTTTTTAAAATTACCCCCATGGAGTTCACTACATTTTTATTACTTGTCCTTACGATCTGAACTCTCACCATAAATGATCCCAGGGACCCTTCATGTCCTCCTTGCAAATGGTTATTTTTCACATCATTAGGTTCTTAACAGAGGCAGAAATCAATAGCTGTATGCACAGAGCCTCCTCACCACAGTCAGGGCTAATTGGAGAGGTGGGGAAAGTAAATATGCGTGAAGTGGCTCAACTGGCATTTGATGTCTGGTCTGAACAGGAACTGACACACCAGGAGTACCTGATAACGGCCTGTTTGGGACAATGGGCCTCTGAATGCAGGCTGCACGATATCCGTACTTGATTTTGTGCCAGCAGCAATGCTACTTAACCATAGTATCTACTCCCAGAGTAGCAGCAAGGCTTCTGAAATAATTCTCTATTCAGTCACAGGATAGAATATACATTTCCAGGTGTATTTGTATTAAGACACACCCACCATTGGGGAGGAGTGACTTACAGGTGCTCCTGGAGGCCCAGATAGGCCTTGGTGACCTCTTGGTCCAGGGGCTCCCTGAAAGGGCAAACAAACAGGCATTAGTCATCATCTTCCTCTCTACATGATCAGGGCCACAACCACCCAATGGCCCTTCAGTGACAAGAACTTACTTCCCTCGCACCCAGAAGGCCCCACAGGCATAGGTGCTGGCATTTGATTCCTGGGTAGAAGCCAATAGGACACATCCCTGAAAGGATCCCTGAGACCAACCCCACAGCTGTGGCCTTTCTTCTGCTACAGCTTAAACCCCAATCGAAAGACCTGTTCCCCATACCTTCTCTCCCTTCAGGCCCTCTCTCTGCACCTGAGAGACAAACAGGAGTTAGCAAAAGAGTAATTTCCTCAACAGCAATGAGACTCCCAGGCCCACCCCAGGTATCCACTGCGCATGCCACGATGCAGTGGTTTCCCACTCTCCTCAAATATGATCTGATGTTTGATGTTGAATGCTCTTTCTATTAAAGGTTTTAATGGCACACATTAAGAACACATAACAATGGGCTTCATCGTGACTTTTTTCATGCGTGTGTGTGTGTGTGTGTGTGTGTGTGTGTGTGTGTGTGTGTGTATAAACCCCTGATTACATCGTTCCCTCGGCAACCCTTAACTTCTTATAGATCCCTACCCAAGTCAAATCATCAAATGAGTTCTGCTCTATGCCTAGAGGTCAGCACTCTTCCAGTGACCCAATTCCATGACCATATGAGTGCATGGGTCCCACCATCAGTGACTCACCACAGAGCCTGGCACACCAGGGGGTCCTGCAGGCCCCACATCTCCCTGCAGAAAGCACATCACCAGTTACTGTTGCTACATTCTTCTTTTGCCTTTTCTCATGCCCCTGTTTATCCTGAAGACTGAGAAGATCTCTGTTTTCCATCACACATATCATCACCACCCTCATCATGCCTGGACCTCTTCCTACCTCAGACTATTCTAGAAGCTCCTGCATCTGATTCTTATCTCACTGTCAAGCTCATGGGCTACTGAAAGGCATGAGACTTTTTTTTCTCTCTTGCCAGTGTCCACATGTAGCTGGCTGTTCTGTGAGATTTGTCACATCTATACACTGTTTCATTAATAGCACTGGACTGCCATTCTGGGGATACCAGATGTGGAAGGACCTGCGTTGGACACCACAACCAGCAGTGATTTCCACCTTCACAGGGGCCCTTGTGTCAAGTTCATGATTTAGCACGTGGTCAGCACTTATCAAATGCCTACCAAATGAGTACTAAGAAAATGCTGTGAGGATTCCCACACGTTTTCATCATCATCATATACAGTGTGATGCCTTCTCTTCTTCCAAGTGTGGGTCACCTGGGCTATGTTAGCTCTGGTTCTATCAGGATGCCAAGGCCATGAACTACACCTCAATTCTACATAAGACATATATGTCGACTGTGGCAATACAAAACTCTTGATTCCATGACTCCAGTGTCAGATAGCTAAGGCAAGGACACTGCACCTTGCGAAGACCCCTAGGAGGATCACTTTTCTTTTGCCTACAGGCCTGTTCAAGCAATCCAAAGCATTACAGAATAAATAAGCAGATGAATTAATGGGGCCCTGAACAAAGATGAAAGCCTACTAAATCTCAAGGCTAAATAGGAATAACTAGTGAGTCTGGGGATACTTGCCAGTGTCTACTGCATTTGGGGGTATGTTAAACTGGTGAATCACACTGCCTATGTGCTCTGCCTTCATGCCCTCCCTTTCAGTCCAAATGGTTTGAGTCCACAAGTACCTCTTGTCTGCCCAATCCCACCATACCATACTCTGCCTGAAAAATGTAGTAGTCACCATGATTTGTGTACATCACCAAGTGCACTTCTAAAAATCCCAGTTGCTCTTTGATCTGTTTTTCATGCGCGTGTTTGTTTCCATGTGTGTGCAGGGTACATGTTCATCTGTGCATGTGAGGCCAGAGGTTAATATCAAGTGTTTTCCTCAATCACAATTTATTGAGGCAGGATGTCTAGCTGAGCACAGAGCTCATCA
The DNA here is from genome assembly GCA_907169655.1 of Acomys percivali. Lineage (NCBI taxonomy): Eukaryota > Metazoa > Chordata > Mammalia > Rodentia > Muridae > Acomys > Acomys percivali. The sequence goes on along the minus strand of OU015748.1, from coordinate 75,582,098 downwards.
GTTTGGTTATGCCATGTTGGCACAATGTTCTTGTGCAGTGTATAGTTTACCCTTGTTCACTTAATTCTGATTTCTCTATCCTACTACCTGGCTTCAATCCAGGCACAACACTGTAATTTTTATTCTAAGTATATCCTTTCTCAAGTTAGTATAAAAATGCCCACCATTTGTTCTCTAATAAAAGGCTGACAAGCCAATACTGAACTGATAGACTAGGGTGGGGCACCCCAGTCCAGCCAGGGGAAGGAGAAAGAGAGAGGAAGTAAGAGTTGAGCCATGAAGAGAGATCCAGGAAGCAGGAGAAGAAGTGAACTGCAGCCAAGAGATGTCTAAAAATTCAAGTATGGTGGAGAATTTGTCTGGGAGGATACTACACTAACTCAGAGATTTAGGATGGAGTAATTATTGCTCAGTGTTGTGCTCAAGGCTAATTAAATAAATCGCAGTCTCCAGATGTCATTACTTGGGTAAATAGATGGATAAACTGCCACTGTACTAATGCATTGAAACACATTAGTAATCCTTCTACAGTCTTACTTGGTCAATTCGTCCTGAGGACCTCCTGTCTGACTTTCCACCTATCAGATATCAGGTTATAGGCAGGCCACCACACCAGTTTATTTCTTATTTTAAATGGGGCTACACTGCTTTATCCACTGAACAGCTTCCTAGCCCCTCAAGTGCTCTTTTCTGTCAAAAGATTTGTATAAAACACATCAGGAAACCTGAAACTTTACAAGTTAATTTTAAAACTAAATTTTAAAAAAATTTAAAAATACTTGAGTGACAGCTTTCCTTTTTTGCGTTCATTTTTGTCTCTTACTATAATGATTGAGTTCTGCCTAGTAGGGATTCTTATTTTCTCTGAGAAACCACAGAATGGAAACACATACACACTACCTTCATAACAAGTACTCATGAACATACATGCCCCATGAACTCAGGCTCTAGCTCAAATACTTCATCTGCATTTCTCTGTGGCTATTTAACTTCTCTGAGCTGGTTCTATTCACTCTACACCTCCACAGGCTTTATTAGTCCTTTGGTATCATACAGTTGGGCATAGCTAGTCATAGTTACGGTTTCCATTACTGCAATGAAACACTGTGGCCAAAAACAACTAGAAAAGGAAATGGCTTATTCCACTTACTCTTCATATCACAGTTCATTATGAAAAGGAAATCAAAGCAAAAACTCAAGGTAGAAAAAAGAGTCAGGAACTGATACAAAGGCCGTGGAGGAGTGCTGCTTAACAGCTTGTTTCTCATGGCTCACTCAGCCTGCTTATAGCACTCAGGACCACCACCCTAGAGGTTGGTATCACTCACACTGAGCTGGGTCCTCTCATATCAATCATAAATGGCCCCATAGGCTTGCCAACAAGCCAATCTGATAGGGACATTTTCTCAACTGAACTTCCCTCTTCACAAATTACCCTAGCTTGTGTCTGGTTGACGTGAAACTACAGTATAGCACATACCTATATTGTAATTTGTGTGGATGCCCTACACTTATATGGATGGGGAAAATTATAAATGGCTGAATGATGAATCTCTGGGACTCATCATGAGAAGCCATAACTTGTCATTAACATGACTAAACAAAAGCAAGTGTCAATAATAGTCATGAATAAATCAATACATGTTCTAATCACTTGCAGCTCATAATGATATAAAAATCCTTTGGTATACTCAATTTTCATCGAGTAAAATAATATCCTGCTATTCATCCATAACAATTGTGTAAACATAACCAGGAGTTATTGGGCAGTTTCTATTGGCCATGCCATTCTCCAAGGACCTGATATAGATGAAGTCTGTTTCTGAGTTAACATTTTTTTTTCTCTCTTAGAGGTGAAAAACTGAAGCACAGAAATGCAGATTGTCCAAGGTCAAAAATTTAATAGTGAATATATTCAAATCTTTTCTAAAGTCATATTTCAATTATATGAAATGATCCATTTTGTTAGTGATTGATTTAGCTCCTGGGGCAACTAGCCTCTAGGATGACCCCTACATTCTAATATTCATACACAGTGCAGGGATCTTCACAGTATTATGGTTTCTAAGTGTCCAATAGCAGGAACAGAAGGATGTCATGTAATTTCCATATTGAGATTCTAAGAAGGGCTGTGGCTTCTACTGGGTAAATTGTTTGTTATTCGTTTCACTTTATTCAGGCCATGTGCTCTGGGAAGCAATCTCCGCTGTGAACAGCACTGTGGAGAAGCCATGTAACCCAAAAACAGAGGAACTGGGTCCACCAATGACCACATACGCAACTATGGGAGTAGATTCTACAGCCCCAGGGGGCCATTCACATAACCAGAGCCCATCCCAGGAGACCTCTTAAGCTAGGACAACATGTATGTCTAGATTACTGCTGTGAAATACCATGAAATCTTGTATGCTTGCTGTTAAGCTACGAGGGATTGGAGTAATTTGTTGTATGGTAATAAATGACTGATGCAGTGGAGATGACCTAGTACAATTTTCAACACAACCCAAGATTCTCTGACATGTATTACAGAGCATCTTGGATGGTCATGTGGATTTAATAAAATTTATTGTTGGGTCTTGGGCAAAATAATATTACTAGTCTCCGTCTCTTTACCTATAAAAAGCTCATCACTATGGTTCCAATGGGTTTCTCAATGATTGTGAGACAGTAAAGGTCTTAAAATCTTAAATTTACTCTCTCATAATGAAATGAGAGGCACTAGACAATTTGAGCCTGGCTGATTTGTAATTATCTCTATGAATGCTCCCAAGTAATGTGATGACATGTGACCTGGACTTCCACCTTTACATTTGCCATGAGAAGTGATAACTCAGGCAACACACACACACACACACACACACACACACACACACACACACACACA